>JARYZH020000013.1:7433389-8033389 GCA_030021035.2 Notholithocarpus densiflorus | reverse complement strand
GTATAAGAAGAAAGAAGTAAGCACTCCTCCTAACAAGATGAAACACATCTCCCCCTTATAGAGGCATGTATTTCTCCCCTTAACATGTAGAATCTTAAAAAAAAAACCACAAATTCTCCACAATTTATCCCCCTTTTTGTCATGATTGACAAAGGGTACAAGAAGCTATAAAACTTTACCCGAGAAACATAAAGATGATCAATGATGATTAAGAGGTACAAAAAATCCATATTAATGCATGAATATAGTGAAACAAGATGCTATGGATGAAAAGATAAAAGAAAGATGCAAAACATGTGAAAAACAATGCATGCAAGAGGATCTCGATCGATCGAGGAGCTGTCGAGAAGCTATCGAGTAGAAGTCAACCTCGATGGATCGAACAGCTATCGAGAAGCTATTGAGGAAATAGAAACTTTCTCGATCGATCGACCTAGCTATCGAGAGGTGTTGAGATTGCGATAAAAATCAACTGAAGAGCTCGACAGATAAGCCAGGTGTCGAGAGGTGTCGAGGATTTGTCGAGATTGCTTTAAAACAGTTTTTTAAGGAGGGAAAAACACAGATATGAATGCAATCAAGCATGCAACACAACTAAGGATCCAAACAACATTTTAAACTCTCAAAATCATCTTTCAACCATAAAAATGTTAAGCATAAAGATCCCAAAACACACACACACACACAACAAGTTTAACCAATTTTATATATCAAAAACAAGTCAAGACAGTTTAGTGAGCATATATTAACACATGTAAAACCTTGTGATGGCCAAATCACATTTTACCTGCACATGTATCAAGAGTAGCAAAGAATATTGTGTGTGAAAAACATCGCAAGATTGTATAAGTGTCAACTAGTTATGACGATTTGAGATATGAGAAAATCACTTTAACTCACACACAATCATAACTGTTTGATGGGGACTATCACCTTTGAGGTACATTCTATAACTCCCACATCTCCTAGAATACACGCTTGCAATCATATTTAAAAGCATTTTGATCTTTTTGCTTTTGATTTTTCTTTGCATATTTTTCTTTTAAGCAAACCATGCATGGGCATATAAGAGATAGAAAAGAAATACCCAATTATGTTAAGCATTTGACATTCCACTTTTGCTATGCCGAAACATACAAATGTCATTCATGATTAGCGGGCAACAGTGGTGAGATGGTTATTTATGCCTTTCTCTTAGGATTTTCTAGTCATTCACGTCAAAAAGAGTGATATGAGTGTTAAGTACAAGAGATTACTTAATCTTACTCATCACAAACACGAGCCACAAAGCTCACTTGCTTAGTTGTGCATAGAGATGCTCATCTAAGTTACAAAACATACAAAGTTTAGAAAACTTTGTTTCAATGGCCATCCAAGGTACACAAGTACCAATGTACACAAAACACACACTGTTTTTGTATTTTTCTAATTTTTCCTTTTTATTTTTATTTTGAAAACAAAACAAAATAAAAACTAAACAACTAAACAAAAACAGACAATCAACATGAAAGCATGAAAGAAAGATGCTAGCTGTCGAGCCACGGGGCTGGAACAGCTCTTCAAGCTCGATAGATGCTAGCTGTCAAGTTTTAATGAACTTGCACTTTTCAGCTTGAATCTTGGGCAGACTTGCATGGCTTTAACACTTGACCTTGAAACAAGATTTCTTGAAGTATTAAACATATCCTAGATCTACCCAAATACAAGTAAAGTGCGTTTTATCAAATGATTAGCCAATTACATAAAATAGTGACATATGTTCCTAACAAGTGAATCACATATGTCCTAACAATGATTTTTGAGATGACTTTATAAATCACATTACATAGACTTATAGGTCTGAAATGTGTAACCTCATCAGGAAAATGATTTTTGGGAATTAAAGTAATGAAAGTGTGGTTGAGAGGTTTGAAGAGAGAACTTGGGTGAAAGAAGGCATGTACAGCATTGAGGATATCAGGTTTAACAATGCTTCAGTATTCCTAGAAGAAGAAAGCATGAATGCCATCAGGGCCTGGAGCTTTATGTGGTCCTAACAAAAAGATTGTGTCCTCAATCTCTTCATCTGATATGGGTTTATTGAGGGTATTGGTTTATTGAGTGGAAAATCTTGGAATGGGGAGATTTTAAAGCTCTTGGATGATTTTTTCAACACTGGTATTGTTCTGTACCTCATATGTTGATTTGAAGTGGTTGGCCAAAATCTCTTCTATATCTTCAGGATTATCCGTAAGCCTCCCTTCATCATTCTTGATTTGAAGTATTTTGTTTCTAGCTCTTCTTTGTTTCACCACAGTTTGGAAAAAATTGGTGTTTCTATCCACCATAAGTATCCACTTACTTCTTTCTTTTTGGGCCCACATTAATTCCTCTCTATACAAAATTCCTTCTAACTATTCTAGAGGGCAAATAGAGTTTTGTATATTCTGAAGTTGGATCTTCTTAGTTTCAATTTCTCTTTCCACTCTTCCAAACACAGTCTTGTTCCAATCCTTAACTACCCTTTGGATATTGAAAATCTTATTTCCTAATTGAGCAACCCTTGATTTAGTTGAATTCAGCTTCCAAGCCTGTTGAATCATATCCTTACAGGATGGGTGTGTGATCCACATGTGTTCGAACCTGAAAGGTCTTCTCCTGAAAGGTGATTGATATTCCAAATCCAACATAATTGGTCCTTGGTCAGATTGGATAATAGGGAGATTTCTTAGAGCATACAAAGGGTATGTGTTAATCCACTCTACACTGGCAAAGGCTCTATCTAACATTTCCATGACAAAATCTTCATCCTCTCTTTTATTCATCCATGTGTACTTCTGACTAGTAGCAGCTAAATCACAGAGTTGAAAATCAGTTATCAATTGTTGGAACAAATCCGCTCCCACTATAGATCGATGGTTGAAGGCTAGTTTTTATTCCTTAGATAAAATTTGATTAAAGTCCCCAATGCATAACCAAATAGGATGAACACTTTGTTTTAGGTTCCTTAACTGTTTCCAAACTTCCTCCCTTCTTGACTGGTCAGGTTGGCCATAAACAAAAGTGATAG
Organism: Notholithocarpus densiflorus; assembly: GCA_030021035.2. Lineage (NCBI taxonomy): Eukaryota > Viridiplantae > Streptophyta > Magnoliopsida > Fagales > Fagaceae > Notholithocarpus > Notholithocarpus densiflorus. Next base: position 8,030,340 of record JARYZH020000013.1, on the reverse strand, counting down.
ATAAGGGGTTACCTCTATTGTCAAGTAAATCTTTGTATGAGGTGTTTTGATGCATGCATCACCCTAAGATTTGTTTAGGCATCTAGGCCAACAGTAAACCTCCACTTAATCCTTCCCTTGGGACATGCCAATCCTTTGAAAAACCACATTTGATCCAAATTTCTTTTCCTTTATCTCTCACTAATCGAGTCTCCATGAGGAACATAATATCTAGTTTAGACTTGAGGGCCTTTTTTTGGCATTGCAGAACTGCAGAGGGTTTGCCCAAACCTCTGCAGTTCCAACTTAATATTCTCATGATTGTTGGGGAAGCTGATTAGGGCCAGCTTCCTAGCACTTATTCAATTGCACCATAATATCATCACCATCGAAATTTTTACACAGCAGAGGACTACAATCAGAATTATTTAATGAATTTTTAGCATTACCTTCCTTTGACTAATATCCACAGAGGAGTCTTTGTCTGATGTTCCTTCCCAGCTTCCTAAACTTAGCTCAGAATCTTTTCCTCGAAGCTCCATTTGTTCGACCATTGTTCTCAAACCACTCATTGCAGCGAAGCCAGGAGATAGGGCATAGGTCAAATTGGGCCATGGTTGGAGAAGGTGGGTCTGTATCGAGGGCATAAGGCTCTGACAGATTAAATTCACTTAGACCAGTATCCAGGCTAACAGATTGATGTTGAATCTCTTCCTGTATTGGGTTAGGCATTACATGAATTACACTGTGGGCTTGGTCTAATCCCAGAACTGTACTCTGTCTACTTGCATGTCCCACCTCTTGGGTCAAGGCTTGGGCTCTTCCTATACTAGCCCATTGCTTGGGTCCCCTACCTCAAATCTCAGTCTTCTTCTATCCACATGTCTAACCAAATACTCAATAAAAAGGTTCTGGCACTTCAGGAATTTGCCCCTTCCTCCATGTAGATCCTTATACAGTCGCAAGTCCATTAGCATTAAGGTTATCAAGGTTGAACATAGTTGCGGTAACAGAATCACTCTCTTTATTAGACGATGAGCTGGTGTTTTCCCTCAGTACTCCATTTGTCATGAAAGGGCCATCCTCCCCAACCCATGTCCACCTGAGAGTGACAGGTCTTGGAGGAAAACCAGGGGGGTGCCTAGCAGGAGCATTATTCTCGTCTTGTGAATGGACTACTGAGTGGGGCATCTTATTGGTTAGGTTGTGGTTAGGGATATGGGTTCTGTGGTGGTTGTGGTCAGGGGAAGAGGTTGGGGAGTTAACCGGGGTAAGTGATACAGTATTGTTTCCTAGGGACAGAGAAAAGATTGCTGAGTTAAGAGTGGCATGGTCAGCATCAGGTTGTAGGTTGGGGGTAGGATGATGTTAGGACATATGTAAATCATGTTAAGAATATATGTCATTTAGAATTGGCTAATCCTTTGACAAAACGCACTTTACTTGTAATTGGGTAGATCTAGGATATGTTTAATACTTCAAGGAACAAAAGTTAAAGTTCAAGTATTGAAGTCATGCAAATCTGTCCAAGAATCAAGTGAAGAAGTGCTGTATTTTAAAGCTTGATAGCTAGCTCGACAAATTGCATCTATCGAGGTTTAAAAGGCAGTTTTAGCCCGATGTTCGACACCTGCTCGATAGAAAACCTATCTATCGAGATTTACGAAAATCAGTTTTTCAGATCTGATTTCACACATATCTGTGTATACTTGTTTAGGTTTTCTTTTCTCACAACCCTAAACATATATAAAGATTATTTTAAGGGCCGTCATAAGGTTGTTGCACTTGTTGTGGCAAGTATATTGTGACCGGAGACAAATTTTCCCTAGTTCATCTTTCTCTTGAAGAAGCTGCTGCGTTTGTACGCCGTAGGGTTTTGTGACCAAGGAGCTTCGTGATCTTCATCGTGTTGATGAATTGAAGAACTTTGCAGCCAACATCTTTCTCAAGTTGGTGTGTTAGTCACGTACTGGGATCCGTGCATTGATTGGTTAGTCACATACTTGGAGCCGTGCATTGAAAGGAGAGATTGTCACTACAGAACAAGTCTAATTGGGTATTGGGGTAAGGGTTCAATTGTAGGTTGGTATAAGGTACTGGGATTTCTTTACTTGTAACCGCTTGTTGTGATAATAGTGGATTCTTGGGAGTGCTGACCTTAAAATCACTTGGTGGGGGTTTTTGCCTTGGAGGTTTTCCCAATTCGTAAACAAATCACCGTGTCAACTTTATTTTTCACTGCATTTAACTTAGTTGGTGATTTGTTTGTGCTACCACGCATATTGAATGTTAATTAACTTAATTAATTCACTTGGCTAATTAATTGGTTAATTTATCACAAGGGGTCAATACATTCTTGGCCTATCAAGTGGTATCAGGCTGGGCACACTTTGATTAGGGTTAATATTTGCTGTGTGATCCATTGACCCCTGTTGTCATGGATAGAGGACAATCTTTAATTATACCTCATTTATTTGATGGCACTAACTATGCATACTGGAAAGTACGCATGAGAGCTTTCTTGCAGTCATTAGATGAAAAAGTGTGGCAAGTTGTGGAGATAGGCTGGACTAAGCCAAAGGAAGCGTCGGCTGATTGGGATAATGCTAAGATCAAAGCGGCTAACTTCAATAGCAGGGCATTGAATGCTTTATTCAGTGCGATCACGAATAAGGAGTTCAAGAAGATATCCTCCACTGAAATTGCGAAGGAAGCATGAACCATCCTCCAAACAACCTATGAAGGAACTAAGGCTGTCAAGGATTCAAAGCTTCAAAGGCTTACCACAAGTTTTGAAGAGATTAAGATGGAGGAGGATGAGTTATTCGATGAGTTCTATGCCAAGCTTAAGGATATAGTGAACTCAGCTTTTAATTTTGGAGAAACCATTCCCGAACCCAAGATTGTTAGAAAGGTGCTCAGATCTCTTCTGGAGAGATTCCATGCCAAGATTACCATTATTGAGGAATCAAAGGACATTGATCAAATTCTTTTGATGGAGCTGGTTGGCAACTTGCAGACCTATGAATTGGGTTTGACTAGAATTCGAAAATCGAGTAAGAGTAAGAGCATGGCACTGAAGGCCAAGAGAAGTGACATGGATGAGTCCTTGGACGATGAAGATTCTAAAATGAAATCCTACATCACAAGGCAGTTCAAAAAGTTTATGAAGAATGCCAATGCTAAAGGATTTGACAAAACTGTAAGAAATCCAGTTCTTCACAGTTCAAGAGCCAAGATAAAGGGAAAAAAGATGCTAGGGATGGCGGTCAGTACACTGTTCCCTCCAGACCAAAATGCTTCGGATGTCAAGGTTTTGGACATATGAAACAAGAATGTCTAACTTATCTCAAGACCATTAGGAAAAGCAAGGCCCTTCTGCTACCTTGAGTGACAACGAGCCTGAGGATGATTTAGATGACAATGATGACGAGGGAATCTTGAATGCCTTCACTACTACAGTTGATCCTACTGATAGGGGTTCAGGAACAGTAGATGATGAAGAGGACTTGGTGGATTATAAGTTCAAGAAAATGGACGATCAAGATGATATCCATACAGCCTATGAAAATTTGTACAAGGTTTCTAAGAAGCGTGAGAAACTATATAGGCTGGCCACCAAGAAGCTAAGTAATGTAGAACTTGATCGAGAAGAGTTTTCCACAAAGTTTGATGAAGCTAATCAGACTATTGGAGCACTGAGGTTTGAGAACAATTTCTTGGCTGAAAAGACCAAGAAGGTTGAAGTGGAGATGGTTCAAGTTAGAGCTCAATTAGAGAGGACTTCCAGTGCAAAGCTTGATAAGATGCTCAGCTTTCAGAAATCTGCTTCTGATCGAACCAGTTTGGGGTATGACTTCTCTTCCTTTAATATTGCTTCTTCTAGTACTACTGTGTTTGTTTCACCTGCTAATAATGTTAAATATGAGAATAATGATGTGAAAACTGTTTTAGCTAGTGAGAACATAGACAAAGGTAAATCTATCTTAGGAGCATCCCCTAAGCTTGATAAGAAAGAGACTAAAAACCCTAGGGCTAAGAAGAACAATAACCAAAAGTCTAAACAAAAGAAGCAGCATCTATGTCACCACTGTGGAGCTACTGGACATACTCGACCTAATTGCTATAAGTGGTTAGCCACTTAACAGAGCAATAGTATGATCTCATCTGGAAACCATAATTAGTTTTCATCCTCTTTTGCTCCTCATGGAGATCTTCTCAAAGTCCTTATGTTCCTTTCGAACTTGAATGGTTTTGACTCTTCCCCCTCACTGCCGGATCAAGGGTTCGCTAAATGGAAATGTTCTTCCAAGGTGTCGAAGGAAAAAGGCTCGAAGTGATTTAGTCACTTTTTTCTCTTTCCCTCATATTTTTGCTTGCATTACTTGTGTGTTTTGCTTTCTTGTGTTGAGTAAGTCTAGTTTTATGCTTTGCTTTGTTTAACATGTTTTTGTGTGTTTATTTTTAGTTTTGCTTTATTTATTTTTTCATAAAAATTAAAAAAAAAATTGAAAAATTAGAAAAATACAAAAAATAGTGCGTGTTTTGTGTACATTGGTACTTGTGTACCTTGGATGGCCATTGAAATAGAGTTTTTTAAACTTTGTATCTTTTGTAGCTTAGATGAGCATCTCTATGCAGAACTAAGCAAGTGAGATTTGTGGCTCGTGTTTGTGATAAGTAAGATTAAGTAATCTCTTGTACTTAACACTCGTATCACTCTTTTTTACGGGAAGGACTAGAAAATCCTAAGAGAAGGGCATAAATAACCATCTTACCACTGTTGCCCGCCAATCATGAAATGACATCTGTATGCTTCAGCATAGCAAAAGTGCAATGTCAAATGCTTAACATTATTGGGTATTTCTTTTCTCTCTCTTATATGCCTATGCATGATATGCTTTACAAAAGAAAATATGCAAAGAAAAATAAAAACAAAAAGAATCAAAATGCTTTATATATGATTGCAAGTGTGTCTTCTAGAAGATGTGAGAGTTATAGGATGTACCTCGAATGTGATAGTCCCCTTTAAGCAGTTATGATTATGTGTGAGTTAAATTGATTTTCTCATATCTCAAATCGTCATAACATGTAGACACTTATGCAATTTTGCGATGTTTTTTTTTTCACACACAACACGCAATATTCTTTGCTACCTTTGATACACATGCAGGTACAATGTGATTTGGCCATCACAAGGAATACATGTGTTAATGTATGCTCACTAAACTGTCTTGGCTTGTTTTTGAAATATAAAATTGGTTAGACTTGTTTAGTGTGTGTGTGTGTGTGTTTTGGATCTAAATGCTTGACATTTTCTTGTTGAGAGATGTTTTTGAGAGCTTAAAATGTTGTTTGGATCTTAGGTTGAGTAGCATGCTTGATTGCATTCATTTCTGTGTTTTTCTCTTCTTTAAAAAACTATTTTTTGCACTTCTCGACACCTCTCGACAACTAGGCTATTTATCGAGATCTTTGATCTTCCTTTCTCGACAGAAGTTAACGCAATCTCGATCCATCGAAGCTTTTGAGAATTTGTCTCGATAGCTGTTCGACAGATTCTCAATCCATCGAGAAACTTTCTGTTTGCTCGATAGATGCTCGATAGCTACTCGATCCATCGAGGTCACTTTGCTGTGAACAGCTCTTGATAGCACCTCGACAGATACATCTGTGGAGAATTAGTGCTCGACAGCTCTCGATAGCACTCTATCCATCGAGATTCGTGTATTTCTATATAAAGCCTCAGCGCAATTTTTTCTCTCACTTTCTCCGATCTCTCTCAATAGTTTCTGACCCTTCACCTCCCCAAACACTTTTCTCTCTCTCTAAACCTCTTCCCCACTCAATCTTCGGCCTCAAAGGTGTTTTCTTCCTCTAGTATGATCTTCCTTCTCACATTAATCATGCATTTCATTCTTTTTTAACCTAACTTTTGGGGTTTTTGAAAATTTTGGGGTTTTTCAAAATTGATGAGGTGTTTGCAAAATTTTTGGGTTGGGTTTTGTTTAAATGATCATGTATGCTCATGCATTGCATCACATTTGCATTTTCACAATATTTCATGCATTTTAGATGTGTGTTTTCTATGTTGAAATGATGTGTGCTGGTAGGTTTGGATTGGGCTGAGCCCATGATGTTGTTATTATTGCATGTCACATGTTCATGCACTTTTCATGCATACGTACCTCCCTTTTTGTCTTATTGATATTGAAATTTTTTGGTACTTTTCTGCTTGTCTTTCTCTCTCTCTTTCTTTCGGATCAGTCTGCGCATGGCACCCAAGCGCAAGTCTACTCCGTCCCGGAACCCTCTTTGTTCCGGGGCATCTTTTTCTTCTTCTGATTCTACCCCTCTACATGTCAGGTTTCATGATGAGAAGGCCCGGATGGACTTCTCGGAGAACTTTTCTAGACGTGGCGTTCATTCGGAATGCCAGGTTGTCCTTTCAGATTTTTACGATACTGACTTACCCACTGTCATCTACAATAGGGGTTGGGATTCCCTTTGTGACATCCCGGTCACTTGTCCCTCCATGATCATACAGGAGTTCTACTCCAACATGCACGGATTTGATTCTTCTATACCTCGCTTTCTCACTTCTGTTCGAAGTATACGTATAGTAGTCACTCCGGAGCTTATCTCCGATGTGCTACATGTCCCGAGGGTATCACATCCTGATTACCCCGGATGTCCTTGTCTTCGGACTGTGTCCAAAGACGAACTCATGTCTCTTTTCTGTGAGACACCTTTATGTTGGGGTGATCGTTAAAACACCCTTTGCTCGAGCTTTGCAAAAGGTCCAAGGTTCCTGAATATGGTGATGACATTTGTTTTACATCTCTTGTCTCACTATAATTCGATTACTGAGCCTCGTGCTCGATTTTTGTAATCCCTACTTGAGGGGCTTGCCATAGACTTTCCCTCTCATTTCATACTTTCCCTTATAGATGTCTATAAGGATATGACGACTTGTGATAAGCTCATTTTCCCTTCGGCTATCACGAGGATCATTCGCCATGCGTTTGTCTCCTATCCTGAGTCTTCTCACTTCTTTGTCATAGGTGCCATCAGTGGCACGTACGTTAGACGGAGCGAGGCCCAGCTTTGACCGAAGCGGTCATGGACCGAGACGACGACTCCTTCAACTTCTTTCACTCCATTTACCTCCGCACCTTCTTCTTCCGCGGGTGGTGTGACCTTCGAGGTGGTCATGGCGCAGCTTCAGCGCATGGATGCTCGCCTTGACACACTCAGTGATGAGTTGTGTCAAGTGAACACTTGTGTCGGTCATATTGCACGACGACAGGCTCACCTGAGTGGCTTTGTGGCGTCTCCCTCTCCTTCTCCAGAGGTATCTGAGGACAAGGACGATGATGGTGACTCCGACGATGAGGATGCTAGCTTTTTCGGTGACGACGAGATGACTGCTTGAGTGACTTGCCCTTTGTCATTTGTGACAAAAAGGGGGAGTAGTTTTGGGTATGAGAGTAGTCATGTCATAGGGGGAGAGTTAGTATAGGAGATTATTTTTATTAGGGGGAGTGTTTTTTTTATGAGGGATGTAGTGAGAACTTTTTGTATCTTTTCTTTTCTTTACTTTTTAGATACATTATTCTTACATTGTGATAGCAAACCTTGTACTCATTATTGATATATATATTGAGGTTGTTATTACGGTTTCACCTATCTCTTCATGTGTTGTTTCTTTTATCTCTTTATGCACATGTTTCTTATTTATTGTATGCAATCTTTTATTTTTGTTTCACACTAAGATGCCGTGATGAGTTTTGTTTAAAGTGTTTCAGAAATACAAGTTGTCAAAGTCTTCCATGCCATGAACTCTGTTATTGCAAAATTTTTCAAGAGTTTGTGTTAGGATAGATTTTATTGTATTCAACAAGTGAATATGAGTTGAGTGATTTATGACTTCTCTCATATGTTCATTTGTTTGTTGTGGTTTTGTCACGGATTGCCAAATGGAGAGATTGTTAGGACATATGTGAATCATGTTAAGAACATATGTCATTTAGAATTGGCTAATCTTTTAACAAAACGCACTTTACTTGTAATTGGGTAGATCTAGGATGTATTTAATACTTCAAGGAATAAGAGTTAAAGTTCAAGTATTGAAGCCATGCAAATTTGTCTAAGAATCAAGTAAAGAAGTGCTGTATTTTAAAGCTCGACAGCTAGCTCAACAGATTGCATTTATCGAGGTTTAAAAGGCAGTTTTAGCCTGATGCTCGACAGCTGCTCAATAGATAACTTATTTATCGAGATTTATGAAAATCAGTTTTTCAGATTTGATTTCACACATATCTGTGTATATTTGTTTAGGCTTTCTTTTCTCACAACCCTAAATATATATAAGGATTATTTTAAGGACCGTCATAAGGTTGTTGCACTTGTTGTGGCAAGCATATTGTGACCGGAAACAAATTTGTCCTAGTTCATCTTTCTCTTGAAGAAACTGCTGCGTTTGTACGCTGTAGGGTTTTGTGACCAAGGAACTTCATGATCTTTATTGTGTTGATGAACTGAAGAATTTTGCAGCCAACATCTTTCTCAAGTTAATGTGTTAGTCACGTACTGGGATCCGTGCATTGATTGGTTAGTCACGTACTTTGAGCCGTGCATTGAAAGGAGAGGTTGGCACTACAGAACAAGTCCAATTGGATATTGGGGTAAGGGTTCAACTATAGGTTGGTAAAGGTACTGAGATTCCTTTGCTTGTAACCGCTTGTTGTAATAATAGTGGATTCTCGAGAGTGGTGACCTTAAAATCACCCGATGAGATTTTTGCCTTGGAGGTTTTCCTCATTCGTAAACAAATAACTGTGTCAATTTTATTTTCCGCTGCATTTAACTTAGTTTGTGGTTTGTACTACCACGCATATTGCATGTTAATTAACTTAATTAATTCACTTGGTTAATTTATCACAATGGGTCAATATATTCTTGGCCTATTAGATGAGGATGAGGGTGTTGAGGGTCTAGTTCAACATCAGGTTGTAGGTTAGGGGTAGGATGTGGATGAGGGTGTTGAGGGTCTGGTTGCGTGGGGCTGGGGTGGCTTGGATTAGGGGAGTTTTGTTGATCAAACTGTTGATTCTGTGTTGTTGAGTTTGTGGATTGAGTGTTTGGGCTAGAGAAGGTTTGGTGGTGGTTGTGTGTGTGGGGTATGTGGTGCATGTTTCCAAAGCGGATTTGGGTTGTCCAACGCCTCCTATTATTGTAGAAGGCTCTTACCTCGTTTTGAAATGAGGTTCCATTGCATCGAAGCCAAACTATACCTGATGTAAGCGCTAGATCCAACGACGTTGTCGAAACAGCATCAACTCAATTTCCTCCATATCTTGTGAACATTGGCTTCTTGTGTGTCCGATTAACCCGCATTTGTTACACAACTTATATATTCTCTCATATCGACACTGGACCCACATTCTTGAGCCATCATTCATCTTGAGCATAAAACCTGTAACTACTGGCATATACGGGTCAATTCGCACTCTGACACGCATGAATCGAATGTTCCTCGGCATGCAATCCTCTCAGTCATCTCTCTCAAATATGCCAATGATCTGACCCATCTTTTCAGCTAACTCATGAAATTGATACTCTAAAGGTAGGCTGTGTAACTAAACCCACATTGATACATAGTTTAATTGAAGTTTACTTAAAACTAAATTTGGCCTCCATTTTTCTAGTACTAGCAGTGCACCATCTACTGCCCAAGGCCCTTCGTTACATATGCGGTTTAGATCATCTATGAGCTCAAAGTGAATCAAATAGAAAAAGGAATCTCTACCTACAACAGTGACCGACCCTCTGATCCGCCATGCAACATTTATAAAGTGTTGTAAGTGAGAAACCGAGAACTTCCTGTAGTCTAAGATGAAACCGATTGCACAAGCACTCCAAAAATCCCTTTGCATGTTGATATCTTCAGGGTCCGCTGTCAGCACAAGGCCATGTCTTGCGAAAGGGATATCTACATCATCACTGATTTAAGAGAGAGATTCCACTTCTTCAATAGACGGGACAGCACTGTCATCTGACCCACTACTCTTAGTCCAGCCATACTCCCTTGCTGAGCAATGGTCTTCCATAGAAGCCAAGAAAAGGACAGGCCTTGAAGTCCGAAAAAGAGAGAAACCTTAGAGGAAAACAAGGATTTATAGAAAAGAACACAAGCCACATACTAACTGAAAAAAAGGGATAGGGGAAGAACAAACGCCAAGACAGATAGTTGAAAATAGACTAAGGTGCCGTTTGGATTCAGCGTTTTCCGCTGAATCCTGCGTCCCGTTTTCAGCTTTTTTTTTTGCGCATGAACAGTAAAATCACATGATTTTACTGTTCAAGAGACAAAAATCACTGTAGCAGCACTGTTCACGCACTGTAGCAGCACTGTTCATGCATTTAAAAATATTAAAAATGGGTCCCATGGTACTATTCACACATTTAAAAATTATTTTGCTACAGTGTTTTCAGTTTTCAGTTTTCAGTTTCAGCAGTAATAAGTTCAATTCAAACGGACCCTAAGAAGGAGATAACAAAAGGAATGAGAAGGACTTAAGTTATGCCTCGGACTTGCCAAGACCAAAGATCAAGAGAAGTTAATACTAGCAGATGGAAGGTGTATGAAAAGACCGTGATAGGTGAGCTTTGATGGCGATACAGTTCTTAGGTGAGGAAACGAGGTGGAGATGATAGGTGGTGGGAAGTAGTGCTGGTTGAAACCAGACGAAAAGACGCTCTCCTGTTGAGAGAAAAAAGTTAAATTGAAACTTCAAGTGACTTCAGGTCTGGATGCTACTCTTATTTATTTATTTATTTATTTTTTTATATTTATGTCACAAATTTTTTATTTTTTATTTTTCATTTATTTAGTTCATCATTTGCTTTATTGAGATTCGTAAATATTTAATTTTGTAAATTATTTATAAAAGGGTTGTACGAACCAAACATGCATAAAAGCTTTTCTCCATTTTTATGGAGTAAAAAATGTTGCCGACACCCATTTGGCATGGAAACGATTTCTTAGAATTATAAATGTTGGTAGGATTGTAGAGAGTGGAAGATAGAATTTAAGGTGAAGAAAAATTCTATATGAACATTAGAATTTATGTGGATAACTTCTATATGAACATTAAAATTTTGTTTGATTGGCAAAAAAAACACTTTAATTATTAGGACTCTAAATGATATACAGTATCAATATTGTTTAATATTTTATAGTAATTGTTGTAGAATGCAGGTGGATTTTTTTTTTACTAAAGCATGTGAAGATCTCATATTTAATCATTTCAAGCAACTTCATTCAACACATAAGGTTTTTTTTTTTGATGAACAGAAAATTTTATTGAAAAACCAAAATGCAACAGAGGCTAACTAGCAACTACAGCAAAAAAGAGTTCAGAATTAATTACATCCATAAAAGGGCTGGGAGCAAAACCCTAACCAAAACATCTAGATAAATTTTTCCCAAGGCACCAAGAAGCTAAAACGTGGGCTGCTTTGTTTGATTCTCTTGGACTCCACCTGAAAACAAACTGCTGACCACGGAATGCCCACAAAAGGGTATCAGCTGTTATGGATGAAATTCTCCAAGGCACTTCATCAAAGGGGGCTTTGAGAGCATCAATACAAGCTTTGGCATCGCTCTCAACCACTACATACTCAAACCCATGGTTAACAGCAACACAAGTCGCCAAATTAATGGCTTCAGCTTCTGCTTGGATAGGGAGGTTGGTTTCCATCCGTTTGGACATGGAAAAAAATCAAATCCCCCCTCCAATCTCTCGCCACAATGGCAATAAATGAATGATCTAACCCCACCGCCGCATCGCAATTTATTTTAACAGCTCCTTGCTTAGGCCTGATCCAAGAATAAAAAGGTCTAGGCAACACAAAGGGGACATCAGTGAGCACAACACGGTGTTCAATGAATTTTTTAAGACTACTTGGCATTCTTTATTTGGGGAGAATTTAATTTCTTTGTGAATAGCTTGATTTCTAGCAAACCACAAATGCTCCAACACCAAAGCCCCAAATAAAAGGAAACCCTCTTTGCCAGAAGAGCCATGGAAAGAGACTTGGGGGGATAAAAGAAAGTTTATAAACTGACCTGGGCAATCAAACTGCATTGCATCTGGTCTGCAACCCCACTCATTACCAGCCCACAAAAATCTTGCAGCATGACAGTAAACAAAAAGATGTAAGGAAGATTTAGGTGAGGCATCACATATGGGACACTTAGGATCCATGGTTGGAAAGAACCTTGTCAATTTTTCCTTGGTTGGAAGAATATCTGAGGCAACTCTCCATAAAACCATCTTAAGTCTATCATGAATTTTTGATTTCCAAATTTTTGACTTCACCTGGTCAGACTCATTGGGCTCAGAATGATCAAGAAGTTCCTTATATGCCGACTTCACTGAAAGTTTGCCATTATGGGATTTTAACCATAACCATTTATCCTCCCTTTGACTGGAATTTTCTTGATAGCCTTGGCTGATTCTTCAGTGAATAATTCATAGAGTTTCGACTCATCCCATCTTGATTTATCTGGTAATAGAATCTGTGACACCACCAAGCAGCTAGATTGCTTTTCAGGAGACAAAGGTACCGGTTTATAGTTAGGAAGGTCAGGGACCCAAGGATCTTCCCACGTGAGAATGCTTTCCCCATTGTTGACTTGCTTACAAGCTCCAGCTACAAGAATATGCCTAGCTGATTCCACACTTTTCCATGTCCAAGAAGCCTTCTTGGATGGCTCAGCATCGAGCCAATCTCTTCTCACCCTGTATTTGGCAATAAGTGCTTGCACACATGGTCTGTTGGACTGATTTAAAATCCGCCAAGCTACTTTGGAGAGGAGGGCCATATTAATATCTGAGAAGTGCCTAAAACCAAGGCCACCCAAATATTTAGGTTGGCAAATATTGTCCCAAGCAAGAGGAGTGAAATAACGGTTTGAATTCTTTGATGGGTTCCACCATAATTTTTTTAGCATACTGTCCATCTCCTCACATAAAATTTTTGGAATGAGAAAGCAAGACATAGTGTATAGCGGAGTAGCCAAGACTATAGATTTCACTAGTGTTGCTCTACCCATCCAAGACAAAGGATTTGTTCTTCCAGCTACTTACCTTAGATTCCAGAGTTTCTTTAAGATAAGCAAAGTCCTTCTTCTTGCTGCTTGAGAGAAATAGAGGGACACCCAAATATTTAGTACCTTGGGAAAGCTTCTTTAAACCTCTTTGATTCCTAAGCTAATTCAGGAATTGAGAATGAACCCCTTTTGAAGCAAAGACCCCTAATTTCTCAAAATTAATTTGTTGGCCTGACCATTCACAATATTTTCCCAGAATGTTCAAGATCTCATTAATCTCTGAATGTTTTGCCTTGCAGACCAATAAAACATCATCTGCATAGAAGAGTTTTGAGATTCCAGTTATTGTTGGGGCAATCTTAATGCCATTTATTAATCTTTGGGCTGAGCATCTTTTAATCATCCTGGCAAGAACTTCGCTCCCAATAATGAAAAGATAAGGGGATAGGGATCTCCTTGTCTTAGGCCTCTCGAAGGCATGATTCTAGGGCCCTTTCCCCCATTTAGCAAAAGAGTGAAACTCACAGTGGAGATACATTGGTATATGAGGTGAATGAACTTCTGGTGGAAACCAAATTTTTTTAATACCTGGATTAGGAAGGGCCATTCAAATCTATCATAAGCCTTTTGGAAGTCTAACTTCAAACCCACAAACCCCTTTTTCTTCTTGGTGGTGGAGAAAGAGTGCACAACTTCTTGGGCCAACAAAACATTCTCAGCTATATTTTTGTTAGGGACAAAGGCTATTTGTGCAGGGTCTATTAGCTTATCCAGCAGTGGTCGTAATCTTGCCACCAGTATTCTTGAAATAACTTTGTAACAAAAGTTATATAAGCTAATAGGTCTGAAATGCCCAAAGTTATGAGCACCTTGAACCTTTGGGATTAGGGTGATGAAGGTCTCATTCATCTCCTTTAGTAGCCAACCATCTCTGAAAAAGCTTTGAACCGTTAGTATGAGCTGGTTCCTTACAATATGCCAAAATTTTTAAAAAATAATCCCGGCATACCATCTGTCCTAGGGGCTTTTAGTGGGTTCATTTCAAAGATCGTTCTTTAGATTTCTTCTTTCGAAGGGATTTTGAGCAGCTTTGCATTTTCGGCTGCTGAAATACTTGGTTCAATTAGCTTCTCCAAGTCAGCAGGGAAGGATGGGTTTGAAGTGCTAAAAAGCTCATTGAAATGATCTCCAAAATACTTTTCAATATTCTCCCTGCCATAAATTCTCCCCCCATTCTCTAATTTAATCTCCGAGATATTATTTCTTCTTCTTCTAATCAGCGTGGAGGCATGGAAAAACTTAGAGTTCCTGTCCCCCTCTTTTAGACATAATTCACGAGACTTTTGCTTCAATCTAATCTCTTCTCTGGTTTGCCATTCTTCTAATTCCATCATAAGGCTTGCTTCCTTCTTCAAAGCTTCAACACTGGGAGGTTTTGACTGGATTACTTCAATTCGCCTTTCTATCTCCAAGATTTTAGTTTTGGTTTGACCAAAGCTAGTTTTGTTCCACTTGCTCAGTAGGAAGCCTGAATGGGCTATTTTTTTCATTAGATTGAATCCATATGATCTAGTAAATTCTTTTCTCCAAGCTTGGTCAACAACTTCCTCACATTTAGGATCTCTAGCCCACATCACCTCAAAGCGAAAAGGCTTGTTTATGATATTATTCTCAAAATGGGTATTGAGAAGTATTGGCTTGTGGTCCGAAGTAGGGGCAACCAAATGCTTAATTCCTGCTTTAGGAAACATCTCCTGCCACTCTTGGTTGCAGCATCCCTGTTCTAATCTGATTCTTACATGAACTCCACCACTTCTACGACCCACCCATGTATATTAGGGCCCATGGAACCCAAGCTCAATAGTTGCTGCATTAGATAGGAAATTATGAAAAGGCTTGGAGGAAGAATCCCCTCTGCTGCTCCCACCACAATTATCTGAGCTTGAACTATAACTATTACAATCACCTAGCAGCATCCACGGGCCTGAGAATGATTCTGTCAAATTTGTGACTAACTCCCAAAAAGCTTCTCTGTGGGCAACTTTAGGGGGTCCGTAAACCAGAAGAAGAAGCCAGAAATCTAAAGGGGGATCAGAATATACTAGACATGCAATGATATTTTTATTATCATAGATAACTTCCAAACTATAGATCCTCTGCTCCCGCAAGCCTGGCCCAATGAGAAGAGGGTCATTATGGTCACCTTAGGTGGAAGACGCCAACTCAGATCGCTCCCTTTTACCCTTATACACTTAGATTAGACTATGGTAAAATTCTATCTTGTAATATATATAAATATATATATATATATTTATACAATACCAAGAAAAAAAAAAAAAATCCACACACATGAGCACATGCACGGATCCTCTGCTCCCGCAGGTCCGGCCCAGTGGGTAGAGTGTCACTATAATCACACTTAGGTGAAAGACGCCAACTCAGATCGCCCTCTTCTACTCATATACATTTAGATTAGACTAGCATAGAATTCTATTATATTTATATATATATATATATATATATATATATAAAATACCAAGAAAAAGAAACAATCCACACACATGAACACATGCACGCGCATAAGTTAAGGCACATGCGATGCTTCAAAAATCAAAAGTACAAGATTCCAAGACCCAAGCAGCTAATAGAAGCGTTTGCGTGTGTTTTAAGAAACAATTATCCAAATCCTTTTGATGTTTTAGAAAACTGAAAAGCTGAAAGGGAAACTATGCTATATATAACAATTCAAGCTAGTCAGCATTTTTGTCCATCCTAAGAAAAACCTAGTAAGAAAGACCCATAATTTAGAGAAAGTAATAGGATTCTGATCTCATAAGACACGTAAAATGCCTTTCACAACAAAATGTCGTCGAAGCAAGCATTCAAGGGTTTGAAATTATATGGAATTTGGTATGGCATCTAGTCATCACCCACGTCCCACTGAAAAGGTTTTCCCACTGGTTGAAGATGGTACGTGGAAAAGAGTTATACGAAAAGAACAGAATATTAAGGGGTGAAAAGAACAATGATTCAATTGCTTTCATTCAATTTGGAATCGATTCATTTTCGTTTGAATGAAAAGCACTTAGTTTTGGCTCAAAAAGGTCAAGATAGGATCATAATGCGTGAACGGAAGAACAAAGTTTTTTTCCCAAACTAGTTTGGAGAGAAACCTTTCAAACTCTTCATATATCTTTATATTGAGTGTAAATTTTAAAAATCTAACGGTTGTATTATATGTTCTTATCATATCCTTCATGTTTGCAAAATTTCAAGAAGATAAAAAATCATTGCTATGTCATCAAAGAAATGTTAAAATTTCAAGTTTTTGTGATCTAAAATTATGTATAAAAAATAAGTTTATTGATCGAATAGTAAATAATATCCGATTTGAACGAAATTTAATATGCATGTTAAGAACATAAGGAACATGAAATTCAACGATTAGATTTTTAAAATTCAAAAAAAGAAAAGAAAAGATATATGAGAAGTTTGAAGAATTTCTCTTTTGGAGAGAAACTTTTTTTCTGAACGGAATACTTTACCACACGAGCTTTCAGTAAAAAATATATTATCACTTGACAAGCAATAATAATTACATGAAAGAGATTATTATTTTTAGATGCAATAGAATTTCAATCTATGATTGATTTTTTGTGTAGATGGAGTCCGAACACAGATCTCTTATTAGATGATATGACAATAGATTTTGCTAGTTGAATTGAGTTAATCGGAACCACCATAAAGAGAATAGAATAGCATAATGCCATAACAAAAGCAAGTCATTAAGCCAATTACATATACTAACATACTTTCTCAGTGATAGAGCTACCAAAGTTTTTTAAAATTATAATTAGTGAATATGCTTGTGTATGAACGGTCAAAGTAATTATATTTATGCTCTCTCCACATCTCAATAAAAAAAATATACTTTATATAATATTTTTTATGCAATATCTTCCAAATAATTTAGTTGGCTTTGAGGGTTTCACTTCTTATTCGGTATCTTATGACTCTAACTCTCTTATAAATAAAAATAAAAGGTCTAGGTATAATATAATAAAGATGTTTAGTTTTGTGTTATTGTTTTTTTTTTTTTTAATCGATCTCAATGATTAATTAAATATGTATTAAAGATATCAAATCTTTTTATCAATCTTAGGACAATTTTATTAAGTTAAATAAATATTTTTTTAGTACACATATTGAGTTTAAAGTACATTTTAATACTACTTTACATAGTAGAAATTACATTCAAAGAATCACATTTCTTTTATTTGACCCTACAAAGACAAATTCCTCTCTAGGTTGCTTTATGCATTTCATCCACACTGTCGATCTTGAAGATGATATACATTTATGAAGAGAGTGATTGGGCAATGAAAGTAGAGATGAGTTGGGTACACAATAACCCACCTTGCATAAAATAAATCAGGTGGCATTATTTAATTTTTGACTAGTTTGAATGTAACTTTTTTTTTTTTTTTATGGGAAGTTTGAATGTAACTTAAGCTATGGCTACACACACTTTTTTGACTTTAGAGAACAACACCCACCAATAATTATACAAAAATCAAAAGACAATGTGAAATCACATCCACAATTGGTTGAGTTCCAACTTTTGTGGTTGGTTCTATGATTCTATGACTGTCATCTATGTGGCCTAATCCATAGAAATGAGTAAGCTCAGGACAGAACTGTACTTGCTGTGGAGAACCTAACAGAAAGCTCTCTCCCAAAATTTACTTTCCAGGTAATGTATGCATTCTTTCTCATTACCTTTTGGGCTTTTTGAGCTTTTTCCATGCTCAAAGTTTATCATATGAATGGGCAAGTAAGAGTAACTTGCACTCTCACTCATGTTTTACTTGTTGATTTTTTTTAGAAGGCCATGAAAGAGGTGCTTTATCCATGTCTTCCAACACCTTCTTGAGGTGTCTTCTCTGATAAAAAGTACGTTGATGAGTCTTGTCCACATCAGCCCATTTTGCCTACAAATGGGTGTTTTTTTCTTATCCATCCTCCTTAGTCCTTATATGATGATTGCCTACAATGCTACTTCTAAAATCTTGGATAATAGCCAAATTCTCATTATCCGTACCTCTTCCTCATAATAATTGAAGTTCGGTAAACTTACTAACTTAGCCCCCCCCAAAAAATATGAAAAGGAAAAGCAAAGAGATAATGATGAAGGATTGTACATACTCCATTCCCTTCCCAACAAACAAACGGGACCATTATTGATTATGAAAATATATTTTCACATTAGTTTACAATCCATTATTTCACGTACATATCTACAATTGATACAGAAAAAATAGATGTGAAATAACTGATGTTAAAAAGGTGATATAAGAGAATAAAAATCATTGTTGATTATAGTGTATCACGAGAGTGCACAAAAGAATATCAATCAATCTTTGAGGCATAATTTTTTTTTTTCACAATTATTGATGTAATATGTTTTGATTAGTGTATAATAAAATCAATGTCAGCTATGGTCCTATGTGAAAGTGAGATCGTTGGCGGCTCTACTTGTATGTGAGGGTGGTCCTAGGACCACCCTCACTTGTCAAAAAAAAATTTTATATAAATAATTATTTTAAACTAATATATTCTATGACCATTCTGACTTGAAAATTTGTATATATATACTTTAAAAAAATATATTATTTACTAAATTAACCTATTTTGACCACCATAATAAAAATTTTGAACACTTTTACTTGAGACTCATAAGAATTTGAGTTCAATAAATATAAGAGTAATGCTACATCCACAACATTTTCACAATAATTTCACAATAAATCTTATGTGGTAAGCTGTTACTCTAATTCAGGTTTAATATTGACATGTTTTACCCACCAATAACAGGCTAACAACTTGTTGCATAAGATTTGTTATGAGATTGTTGTGGTCATTTTATTATTCTCATATCAACATTTTCAATTTGCACTTTATCTTTTACTGGTCTTTTTTTTTTTCTTATTCTCTTTGTTAGTACAAAAATTGTAATATTTCGTGTATTTGCGTGTTTTTTTTTGTGGCGTTGATATATTCAAATTATCTCTTTATTAAATTTTGTATAATTTAAGTTTCTTAGTGACCACCCTAAAAAAAATTCCTAGAGTCGCCATTGAGTAAGATTACTCCAATCACAACTTAAAGTTGTGAAAGACTATATAGTTCTAAACATTGATATACCTACTCTTTGTTATTGATTGGATTTTGCTTTTGCAAGTAAAACATAAGGACATACGGTTAATATGGTTTTGCTTTACATATGAACCAATCCTCTAATTCTGTCCTTATAAATGGGCATTTGCATTTTGGTGCATTCGAAATATATAACATTTTTCTGCTTTTTTTGATTAGGTGAAAACTTGATAAGATTCAAAGCCCAATCCAGCCCACCACCTCATAGTGGGAATAAGATTTGATTTCTTATATCTAACCGTGTATGGTGTTATATTATTTAAATTTTAAAATAATATTTTAACCGTGTATGGTTTTAGATTTGTAATATTAAATCCGAACAAGAAAATTAATCCAAATGGGCATTGGCTATGGCAAGATGTCATCTTCATGTTATGGGCCTCTTCATTTATGAAGAACTAGAAAAGCAAATTTGTTATGATTATTTGTCTTACTATTTTAAATATTTTAATCAATAAATAAGCAAATTTCATTCAGCAAAACTGTCTCCTAGTAAGGTTTTTACCAAATCCGAATGAACTGACTTGAGAAATTCATTGCCTCTGGATGTTACTAATTTTACAGGGACAGATTTTCAAATGGTAAAAGATTCACAATTGACCCCTTGCTTTTTAGTGTTCAATGTAGCAAAAAAAAAAATGAGGCCTTCTAAGAAATTATGGAAGCAGATTTCATGGCCCAATCGATTAGATGCTGATTGGGTAGAAGGTCTCTTAAAGGGCAGAAATCTGCTTGTACTAAACAATAATCTTATGCCCAACCTATTCTCCATACCAGAGAGCTCATCCTAAGAATCCAAGCACCCTTTCACATATTATTTCTAATCGTTCTATTAGGCCATGGAAAGGTTCTTACTTCTTCTGAATATGACCTGTGTACTTCTACATGTTATTGCACTCTTTCTGTTTCACATACTAATCTAAACCTCTTCTGCTAAAAAATATTGCACTCTCACAAACCAACTAATTTTCCTAATAGCATGCAAGGGTGTGGAGCAGTTGGTCATGGGACCAACATCCCTGCTGGGATGTCCTGGTTCGACCCGCACAACATCCTCAACTCCCTGATACCTGTAGCTTGCGGGCAATTGTAGGCATCGGCGCATCGCCATGGAGAGGTTCCATGACATTAAAGAAAAAGAAAATCACAGTGTCCTAATTGATATGATATTAGCACCATCTCTAGGACATTAGCATACCTTTCACAGAGAATCACCTATCAAACTTACCCAAAGGGGCTCTTACCCATATCATGTAACATCGAAAACTGTTGAGAAACAGAGATCAACTAATAAAGGAGCTAGGCGGGCAGGCTCAGCTCTGAACGTCTAAGCTCTATGAATGATTCAACTAAGATAGAAAAAGGTCATCCATTATACTGATTTAAGCGTAGCGAATATATTACTTTTTCCTGCAAACATTAATACATCAATTCAAAAGTTTACAAGGATGACACTCCCAGCTAGAGGATAATGCAGCCGGTTAAGGCTGTCATTTTTTATGTACGCATTTTCTGCTAGATTCAGAACCAGTAGAATTTGGAGAGGAACTCACTACTAAGTTCAGAGAACTAAAGGACTCCCTTATATGAATCATGTGTCATACTAAGAAGACTTAAAAATTGATGTATCCAATGCTATTATTACTAAAATCAAATTAAATGGCATTCCAACAAAGAGATGACAAACACTCAAAGATCCAGAGGTCCAAGGGATACATGAACATCCGGTTATCATAACCATTTTAGACAACAAGATTTCCAAAAACCTATTCTAACAATCACAACCACTCAGTAAAGATCACCTTCCTTGTGTGTGTGAATCACACAGTCTGCAGTTGGGTACGAGACACAAGTCAGCACAAAACCTTCCTTCATTTGATTTTCATCAAGGAATGAACCATCAGATTGGTCCACTGAGCCTGTCACCATCTTCCCAGCACAGGTAGAGCAAGCCCCAGCCCTGCATGAATAAGGCAGCTCAATTCCTGCATTCTCAGCTGAATCTAGGATGTAAGCATCATCAGGGGCCTCAAACTCATTTTCTTCACCATCTGGTCCTACAAGTTTGATCTTGTATACTGCCATTGCGGATACTCTGAAAGAAGGGGATGCTTTCAGGCCAAATGCTTTGGAGATACTCTTTACAGATCCAAGAGAGGATGGGCATTTGATAATAGCGCTGTTGAAACGGTTCTGAGGTGCATTTCTGAACATGCAATGGGAGGGAAGTTTCACAGATGTCATGGTTGACATGTTGGCCCCTGAATCCAACACAATTTCAGCTGGTTTAATTACTAATTACACACCCAGTACTGGAATTTAACATAATGCCAAAAATGACATTAAGGTCTATATCATCACCACCATTAAAAACTAAGAAAATGATGTATATAACATCAATCTAGTGAAAGAAATTAACAAGGAAAGAAGTAGCAAACATGAATTGCTTAAGGAATCTGGGATTCATGAAAAAATCCCTATAAATGCATACATAACAAAGGCACAGTGACTAATGCCCTCCATGGACATCTTTTTTTTTCTTTTTTTTTTATAAGAACATCTTTTATTTTCTTTATCTGCCTTTCTTCTTGCAATGACCTTCAATGCTTAATCTTTTCCAGGCTACGCAAAGTTTCAAACCTAAAGACTGTCCCTTTACCACAGAAGCCGAGGACAAAGGCCAAAGAGGAGGTACAATGTCACTAATTAAAAGTTCAAACAAAATTTCCAAAACCAGGATCAGAGCATATATTCTTTTTTTTTTATAAGTAACGTAAGGATATTATTAATAATAGAAAAAGTGCCAAGCCGAGTACATTGGGGATGTACTATGGGGGCACAAATCAAGAAACCAAAGTACAACGATCAAGAAAAATAGGAAAAGAAGAACAAGAAAAATGAGAAAAGACCATACTCCGTTCAAAGAGAGTGTGCAAAAAAAAAGACTTAATCTCTAGCAAAGAACGTTCACAATCCTCAAAGCTCCTTGCATTCCTTTCACACGAAATGCACCACATTAAGCAATGAGGCACTAATCTCCAAACATCAATGTGACGATGTCGCGCAAACTTCCCTTGCCAAGCCTCAAACAACCCAAGAACATTATGAGGCATAACCCATTGAATACCAAACAAGCAGAAAACCATAGACCACAACCAGTAAAAGTATTAGATCCGTTTTGTAAGGCACAACTAGAAAAGAAAACCAGTTCAAGATACTAAGGAAATCCCCACAGCTAGCACAGCAGCAACATGTGAAAGAGCTAAAATAGGGGGTAGGCCCTTACATTGCATAAGGTAATTAAGTATGAAGGGAACATTGGGCACAATTACCCAATGTGAGGCAAGTAATAGGAAACTCACAATGTTGATCCCAAGTCCCAACCCCCTATAAGGAAATTAAAAATAGATTAATAAAAATATGAAGCAATTATTTCTCCAATGGATGAGGCAATCATTGCAAAGAATTCCATAAGGGCGGAAAGGTACCTATCGCCCTTCAATCTAGGAATGTTTTTGCAAGCATTCCCAAAGGCAGATGGCTGAGCATCCTTGCAGCTAAGGGGGTTGGATTTTGTATGCCTCTTATAAAAGTTTACAAATAACGGAATAAAAGATCCATTCTGTAACAAAAGGGCAATTGATGTCTGGAGCACTATGAGAAGATGCAAGCTAAAGGCTCTCTGCTCTTGACTCGAGGCTCCATTTTAATAACCGCAAAATAGAAATAGTATCACTCTATAATTTAATCAAAGTCTATGTGTAGTCTGAAACTAGTCTGTCTGTTGAGTCAAGGTCCCCTCACAATATAGACCCAAATGCACCCATTTTTTTTTCAGGAACAATACAGATAAAACGTAGGTAACCAATAATTAATTGAATATTTACTGATACAGACAGCCTAGTACTGTGCATTGCATATAACATCCAAGATTTCTAATTTATGATATTTCTCCATGTTGGCCCAGCACAGAAATGCATGGAGTTTCCTAGTCCAAAAAACTCCAATAGAAAAATGACCCACATGATACATCTCCACCTGCACCTAACCATAAGTTAACCTCTTGGTAAAGTGATTCACTGGTGGCTATCCTGCAGTAAAATGCAACATATAGAACACCAATAGTTTTTCATTTCCACAGTTTTGACTATATGATGGCCCAGCATAAGCTTGGTTTCACCAGAATTTCCATCAATAAGCAAGTTTGTGTGAAAGGTACAAAAACATTGCCTTTAATTCCAACTAATAGCCCATCTCACACTCTGTACTTCATAAATGACAAAGGAGTAAAGACCATAGATTTCAATGTGACTGAAGCACAACTCAAAAAAAAAAAAACTATGTCAATAAATATAGCGAAAATTTAATACTATACTTGACACCACCAAACCCCAATACTACAGTTGAGTCTATCATCAGCATAACGATTTCGTGGCCAAGTTCCAAACTTTAGATTCAGTGGTGAATTGGGTCTGTTTAATATAGTTGGTCTCCCAGAAATGAAAGCAAACAAATTAAAATCTAAATCGTGGGATTTTCATGATTCCGTAAATATAAATAAAGGGATAAATCTAAATCTCAAACAAAAAAGGACATATTCAAGAAGAAGTGGGAAAACATGTTATCCTAGTCATTTGCCGGACCTCACCCTGAAACCCAATCTCATGAAAATCTCAGAACAACAAAACGGAGAGTAGAGTCATCAATGTTTTATCGTATTTTAATTTCAATATAACAAAGTTGAAAACGAAATATTGCAAACAAGATAAGAGAGAGAGAGAGAGAGCTTACGGTTTTGGTTTGAGCGGAGAATACAAGGTAGGGTGCAACTTCAAAAGACAAAAAGTCAGAGACTCAAACGATTCAGCTCTCTCTCTAACTCTGATTCAAATATATAAATAATTCAGGGGAGAGAGGGAATGTTCTAGAGTGTTAATAGTGTGACATAGATTTAGTTTCAGAATAAGTCTTTGTGCGACATAAAGTGGCATAACAAATGCCACACAACTCACAAATGCCACGCAACTTGCTTATGTGCTGAGTTGTGATTGGTGGACCCACCATCACTTCTTTATCAACCATAACTCACTCATATGGCAAGTTGTGGCATTTATTGTGCCATACTCTTAGTTTCGTGTTTGAGAGTCGAGAAAGAAGAGGACGGCTTTTGGCATCTATGTAAAGCTGGGGGCACCATAATGAGCCACAAACCCCAAGACCCCTAAATAGTAATTGCCATTTGCCCAAACCAAACCTACCTAACCTGCCTCCTGTTTTCCCTCCTTTTGTTTTCATTTTTTTTTCTTTTTTCCTTATGTGGACTGACTAGTTGGTATTTATGATAAATAGAGATATTGAATAGTTACATACCACAAATTATTTCACAATTTTTTTTGTCACAATTTTGATGTGGCAGACAATGAGTGGTAAATCATTATTTATCACTTATACATAAACTCACAATTTTTTATTCACTAATCACACTTTGTCATGTCACAGTTGTGACAAGAAGTTGTGAAAAATTTTGTGGTTCTAGACTTTTTTTGATAAATAATTGTCCAGAGCTCCCCAACTTTTTTTTTCTCTCTCAGGTGTATGTAATCCCCCCGTCCTCCACACACCAAGTTATTACAAGGAGGAAGTGAGGAACCCCATGAGATAGCCCCAAAATGATGACAAAAGGTTTCGAACTCAGGATCTCAAAAACATCATGAGACTTTAGGAATCACTTGGCTAACCCCTAATAGCGTGTGAAAGCTTTATGGTAACCTCTTCTTGAAAATTTTAAAGTTTTATTTAATTATTTATAAAACAAGTAGATCCAATTTTATTAAGTTATTAATAATTTAATTTAAATAAATATATTGTAACAGTGATCGATTAAGAAGGGACAACCCACTTTACAATTATTTCACTTAAATGATTACAAACAAATTGCATTAAATATAATGTGAAATAGTTGTGGTGCAATAATGTCAAAATGACCGTGTTTATATAGCAAGCTCTTCTTTAGGAGAAATTATAAGGTACTCGTGGTGGACAAACGACGTGGTCCATCATTTTACTAAAAGACTCTTATTTATTTAAAATTGCTAAGTCAGAAAAAAAAAAACAAAAAAAAACAAAAAAAACAAAAACAAAAACAAAAACAAAAACTAACTACTGGCATAGCAATATTAAGTAAGTGAGAGTTTTTTAGTGGAATTGTAGATAAATGACATGGTCCATCATAATAACCGTATAATTTCTCCTTCTCTATAGACAAAGCTAAACAACATACGCTCTTTTTAAGTTGAGTTCTTCACCATTGTGCTAAAATTGGTCAGCACAATTCATAGGATGGATGCCGTCTTTGCGGCTTTACAATTCGATTTCTCGTCATTCTACCTTGGCTTTGGTTCTTCTAATACCCACCAAGTTATAGGTTTCTTGATGTGATTTTTAATGTGCGTTTGGATACAACTTATTTTGCTGAAAACTAAAAATAATAAAAAAAATAATTTCTTTTTTCTGTTTATTACTGTTTGGCACTGTTCATTGGCCTAAATACACTGTTCATGACCAATGAACAGTGCATAACACGCTGGTTAAAAAAAAAAAAAAAAAAAAAAAAAAGGCCTGAAACACGGACGCCCAATACAAACAAACCTTTAAAATAGTTGAGCTATGATCCAAGAATAATCATATAAAAAACAAGTTGAACCAAATACTATTACTCATTTAGTTATGAAACAACGGTTCTTTCTATTGGTGGCTGATTCTTGAGCAACGAATAGAAGGTAACAACCATATGTTGGTTTCAGTCTTCAATGGAATGGAAGGTTACCTAACAATCAGAGTACTATGATATGCTAGATTCATATGCATCATAAAATGCACGAGGCATCTGAAGTCTAGTCTGAATTTGGGCCCTGGGGCATCGACTAAGTATTCACAATGTAATGACTAATGATGTAAAGGACTAGAGGTCACTTTCTTCACCAACAAATATACCTTTTTTTTGAAAGTCAAAACATCGCAAACTGACAATGTAATACGAATAACAAATTAACAGTAGGTAAGTTGCACTTTGCTTTCTAATTATTTTGCAGCCTACCTAAATATTAAAACTTAAACAATATTCCCTTCAATTATTGCTTGAATTTAACAACAAAAATCAAATTTTTGCGAGATGCCTTATGGAAAACATTTAATATTTCCTTAAAATTAATGAAATTAGGTAAAAGAACTGCTATGTTCACAACAAATTTTAAGTGAAAGGTTGTTATTGTTAAGGTAAAAGGATAATTTAAGTGGTAGGTTCAGATTTAAACTAGTAACAACTAACCACCTATGATTTTTCTTAAAAATATTATAGACGAAACATTTCTCATCAGATAAATCCCGTTAAATATTTTACTATTCCATAAAATTTTACCATAAGTTAGACATCCAAGTCAATTAATCCAGGCGTAAAAAGGGATCAAAATTGTATCGCCTCACTTTTCCTCCCCGTAATTTTCAGGTTATTTCTTGTGGCCCAATGAAATTATTGTAATTCTATTTTTCTGGAAAAGGTTTTCATTTTTTTGCCCTGGGCCTCGCTGTCAAAGTACTCAGAAATAGTATCTAGACAACCAGCAGGGACGAGAGCTAAACATCCAGAGCAACTCCCAGGAGGGGCAGGAAATAATATACAGAACATTGGCAAAGAATTCCAAATGGGCTCAACAGATGAGCAGGCCCATCGGTGAACACGGCCACTTACATAAAATTGTTGTCTATGAACAGTGACATGTTTTTCTGAAACAACTATGAACAGTGTGGAGTAAGAGGAGTAGAAGTGGTAAAAAAAATTGTTCCTAGCCTTATGGCCCTTTTAGATTGAGGGGGAAAGAGGGAGAATAAAGTACAATAAAGTAATGCGAAATTGGCTCAAAATTAGCCTATTTTTAGTTAACTCTACTTTACTCTCCCCTCTTTTCCCCTCACCCCTCAATCCAAACAGCCATTACTGTTCAAGAAAACAAGAAATTTAAGAGATAATTGAACTGCATTAATTCTAGTCCACATTTTCACAGCCTGCCAGACTTCAAGTATATAATGAGAGCAATTTATCATCCACATAATAAATTTTACCATCAATTTCACTCCAGCTGGACGGCAACATATATAAGACCTAATATTCATCAATGTATTATAGGGCAAGTGAAAATGAAAACTTGGTTCAACCCTTGAACAAACATTCCAAAACAATTCTAGGGCCATGACATCTAAGAATTCAGAGAACAGTAAAAAGGTAAAATAGCCAACCAACAAGAAAACTTGACCATTCAAAGCACACCCTTATAAGAATTACAGCTCGCCTACAAAATTCCCTTGCCAAAAGATTTTAGTATACGCGCACTGGCCTCCCCATGGTAGTCTTCAGTGACAAGCTCCTCACCTGATTTCCAACAAGAAAATAACAACCCTCAATCAAACACGATACCGAGATAAAAATGAAGAGACAACAAGATCTTCATAAGAATGAAAGCCAAATGCAGGAAGAAAATCCAGAACAAAACAAATTTCTCAATTGCAAGGATAGTGCCCATAACTAACACAGAAAGAGACCTAAGAAAATTCGAAATAGACAGAAAAAAAAAATCAACAATATAGAACAAAAATACTAATAAAAAAAAATTGTGCCTACAAACCATAAAACAATCTTAAACAGGAAGCTGGAATTAGTCTTAAAGTTAACAGCTTACATTTTGCCAGTTCTTCTTCAACAGTGAAACTAGGAAATTAACACTCATTTGAACATTTTGGAAGACCTGCTTCTCTTCCATAGCAACGTTGCCCACTGCAACTCCCATGCAAAGCACCTTTTTCAGTTGGAACTTTACCATAGCCTTTGTCTCATTAACTTTAGAATCGATGGATTCTTGATGTGTGACAAGAGTTGGAAACTTTCCTGCATTATTATAATAAATGGGTATATAAGAAAGAAATATATAATGCATGAAAAACACTTACGCCCAATTAAAAAGGCTCTCTACTAAAGACTAATATTCAATGCTGCATGCATCTTAAAATATAACTTACAACACTGCAAACAAACCACTCAAGAAAAGAGGCATACATTGATATATACTTATTATTGTTAAATCAATATATAACATTAGAATTATTTACAATTGCTCAGCAAAAGGGATTACGCGCTTATTATAGTTTAAGAAGGCTATATCAGATAATCCATTCAAAAAATGCAAATGACAAAAAGAGATAAAAAAAACATGTTCATCACAATAAGTCATGTTTATTCTGATTTCAAATGTACTCCAGAGAAAGCCATGTATCTTGACTAATAAAAACCACAACAGCAGATGCAATACATTTCTAATACACTTGCCTGCCTTGTTGAGACCAGGGCCCAAAAGACGGGGGATCAGCTTAATGACAGATTCTGATGCCAAAAACGCATGGTATTTCTTGGCAAGTTTCTTGACCAATTTCTTGTTTTTGTTAAGCTTCTTCAATGCTTCAACATCCATATAATCTAAACCCATCTTCTCAGCCTGCATTACATATCAACAAACAATGTGAAGTAAACAGGACTATAATCTATAACCAAATAAATAGTAAACAACAAAATTAAACTGCAACAGTCACTGAAAGATTAAAATTTGTAAGCATATGCCTCCACAAATAAAACAGGAATGTAGGGGGGAGAATATTTGACTCATCTTTGCTACTATGCTCGACAAAATATATAAAAACATCTTATCTTAAAGTATTCACAAATTATAATTTTTGTCAGTGCACCAAACCCCATAATCAAGGAAAACCTGGACTACGTAATATTATAAAAGCAATCAATAAATTGATGCTTTTTTCAAGGGTTTTATCCAGTGATGTATTCAATAATGAGAATACACCATGATGTATTACACTCGAACAAATCTGTATGATGAAACATACAGTCTTGAAATATATCTGCCCTTCCAACTTTTAGGTAGTGAGAATTTTCCTTAAATACACCACCAATTCAAAAGAACATATACATTTAAATCTAGAAGGCATTAGGAATCATAAAAGTTCAAATGATACAAATGGATGTAGCCAGACACATATAAGTTTGACTCAATTACAAATTTAGTTTCATTTCTCTGTCTCAGCAAAGTAGCCCATAATTTTTACCTCTTCAACATGCTGAGCATCACCAAGCATGCAAACCTTCATCTTTGGGCGAGGGATGTGTGGCAACTTAACAGAACCACTGAAACGCTTATCCTTTTGGGGATCATAATTTTTCAATCCAATCTGTAGTTCAATGGTCTCAGTGAAATTTCTCTTCTTATCTTTGGATCCAGCAAAAAGAGTGGAGATAGCCTCTCTTAGAGTGTCACTCTGAAGCTTACTGTAAAAACAAGGATGAAAGGAGTCAGCAGAAGAAAAATCAAGAAGCATCACCTGGTGACTCTCATTTATCATGACTAAGGAGGAACAAGTTTCAAATAATTAGGGCACATTAATGGAACACTACAGGACGGAAGGACCCAAAAGGTAAAAAAGGTGCCATTTTTCAAATCATAGACAGCATTTTTTACATCTGCAGCTATCAAATGTGACTACAAGCATCACACCCATTTCAAATGAATGTTCCTATCACTAATCATTGGTACTTTTACTTAACAAATGAAATCATAAAAGCGTAAATTGACTTTGGTAAGGGATGGACAAAACATGAATGGCAGAAAAGAGCCTAAGCATTCAATCAGAACTTGCCCAACAAAGTTTTTTAACACAAAATAAAATGGATTCAACTAGCAATAAAATAGTCTCAATAATCACAATTTCATCCATTTTTTTTCAGAAATAGATTTACAACACATAGAATATAAAACCTTCAATCATACAATTTGCAGCATTAATCATCCTACAATTTCAATGTTGACCATTTCATAAAATTCTAAAATCAAAACCCAGCTTAACATGTTTCAATTCAAGCAAAAACCAAACAACGAAAAAAATGAGAACCCCACAAACTGGCATTTCACATACCTCATCTTTGAAACTCTCTTGTTTCCAAACACCCACTAGCAGATTTTGTACCTGAAAAAAAGAACCCTAAACCATCACACGGAAAGCCCCAAAAAAAAAAAATCCACATATAATCAAACAAAATATTATCTTTCAAATAAAACAAATCAGTACAGGAAATGAAAATCTCAGATTTTACAATTATATTTTCCCGTGTTTTCTCAGGAAACAAACGGGAATTACAGATCGAAGAAGGAGAAAACTTGGTTGCAGAGAGAGAGAGAGAGAGAGTACCAGAAGAAAGAGAAGGGAACCCTAGCTAGGGTTTGTGGCGGCTAAAATGAGAGTATATATAGCAAAGCAATGACTGGTGGCTGTGTGATAAACCCTAAAACGGTATTTACGTAATAAATTGTTTTCGGCTTCGGTGGGCTATACATTTTTGATGGATGGGCTTGGCCTTAAGGTAAGTTAGTCTTTTTGAATTTCTGATCCAAGTTTTGTTAAAGAGTATTAAGCATTTTTTTTCCTGGCCCACACAAAATTAACCCAAATGAATTGGGCTTTTCAGCTCCCCACAATTAGTGCACAAATTATTAGTTGTGATGTGGTGTTTCAACCTAATAAATAGGAGCGAAGAGCCCTCAAAATTCAAACCTCCCTTTTCTCAGTGTAATTATTGAATTAAAAAAAAAAAAACTAATAATAAGATATACCTTATGGCCTTTGTTTCCGATTGGCATTATTGTTTCTAGATGGATCGTAATTTTCTCATCTTCGTTTTCTTTTTCTTTTTCTTTTTTCCATGTACAGATGGTATTTTGCTTTTTTTATTAAAAAAAAAAACTAAATGTACATATAGTCCTCATCTCTAGTCCCACATCAACCTCCAATTTTACTAAATTCATAGATAAAGAAAATCAAAATCCTTCTACATGCCTCGCGAAGACAACATTATCGCTTATTTGCGTGTGTATGTAATGTAACCATGAATGTATTTTTTTTTTTTTTAAGAAAATATTTATTTAGAGCTGTCAAGTACCACAAAAAAAAAAAAGTAAAAATATTCTTATTCAATTTGATCCGTTGGATTTTTAAAGGTGAAGTGAATGTTGGTGAAGGAGACACATTGGTTCTTTGTGCCTTAAATTTCCTAATTGTATCATTGTTTTTGTTCCAACTAGGTAGACTTGTGCTTCAATGGAGCGTGCAGGGTGATTATCAATATTGCCTTACCTAAGAAGTAGATGTGAATCCAATTAAGAGGCTTTCTATAAAGAAGAATACTCCCAAAAAAAAAAAATGATCCATTCTCTCTTCTACTCCCCCTCCCTCCAAACTTGCCATAGATAGAGTCGAATGTTCATTGGGTAGAAAACTGCATGTGTATATGAGAAAGAGAAGAAAAACTCTTTCTATCTCTCTTTCGATATCCACTCTCATTGGAAGGATTCTTAGGCAATGCATTGTGTGTCTTACCCTAGTATAGCTAACACCACCATGAGCAAAGACATAGATGCATTATTGATGGTATGGCATGAGAATTGAATCAAATCCTTCATGCTTGTACACATTTTCAGACACTCAAATCCTTATTTTTGCACATATGTGTGTGCGCGTTGCATAATAGCTCATGGAAATTTACTCTTGCTAGGTCTGATGTGCTTACTCATATTCAATTGTTGTAAATATTGTTGATACCCATTTTTGATAAAAGGGAGCTCAATAGCAGAAAAGCCCAATAACAAGCAAAAAGGAAAGAAAGAAAAAATTAGAAAGTAATGGTAGAAGCAAAGGGCTATAAAAGCCCAAAGGAAAGAAAAGGAAAGAAAGAAGGCCTAACGGGCCAATCTGGCAGAAACTAGCAGCAGGAAAGCCCACAGGCCCAAGAAGAGGCAAAAATGGGGTAAGCCTAATGAGTCCATACCTTTCTCCATAAAGGACAAGTATGGACAAAGGAGATTCAGGAATAGAATGAGACAAAGCCAAGTAGTAGCGGCAGAAACAGTGTAGGAAAGAAAGAAAACAAATGCATGAAGTAATAAGACAACCACGCTATGGTTGGAGCACCACCAACCTATATCTAGCCAATGCAAGGGAGGTGGGCCAACGGTCAAGGGTTTTATTGAGGGGTTGTTTGG
Organism: Notholithocarpus densiflorus; assembly: GCA_030021035.2. NCBI lineage: Eukaryota > Viridiplantae > Streptophyta > Magnoliopsida > Fagales > Fagaceae > Notholithocarpus > Notholithocarpus densiflorus. The sequence goes on along the minus strand of JARYZH020000013.1, from coordinate 7,997,877 downwards.
TGGAGGGGGGAAAAGGGCCTATTTCTGGTATCCAACCAAGGCCTTTTTTGAGAGGTGCTCTACTAGGAATGCATCTTTGCCCAAAATAGGTAGTAAATGGTTGTGACCACTTGATGCATGGCAGAGAGATAAGTAAAGAAAGACCCAAAGCATTACCCGTCGAGATGAGAGAGAAAGACTCACGGCAGACCCAAATGGATAAGGATTTGTCGTGGGATGAGTAGTGGAAGAGAGAGAAAGCACTGGGCATGCCCAAGTGTAGTGGAGGCTGAACGGCCAACAGATAAGTGAGTAGCCTTGAAGAGATGTTCACAGCAGACAAAAATGATTAGTGAGCAATAGGGGTAAAAGAGAGAAATCCCATAGAATCAACCTAGTATAAATAGGAACAGTAACCATAAATGGAAGGGGAATAATGACCAAGGCAAGGAATAGAGAGAATTGAAAAGGAAATAAGAGGGGAAAAAGAAAGAACAAAGTAAAGGCAAAAAAGAAAAAGTGAATACGACAGAAAATGCATGCATCAATAAGCAATCTTTTCCCTCCCTCTTACCGCAAACTCACCATTTGTAATCCCCAACAAAACAAGAAGTAGCTATCTGTACCCGCTCTCCAAAATGTGCAACTTTAATGGTCTAGCCCAGTAATAAGGTTGTCCAAGTTGGGGTTTGGGCTGTTTTAGTTCACTTTTTGCGGAAAGACCTATTACTTTTACATTCTGCTGTTTAGCTACACTAACTATTTTTTTCTGACTAACCTTTTCTGCCATAACACATCTGCTAATGTATTTAATATTCATGCTTATGTATTTGTCATTATTTGTTGTCTTTCTTTTGGGATGCTTGTCTTCTGCACAGACTAGCCCTTTAGCAAGGTCCTGCTAGGATAGCGGGCCAGACCCAACTCTCCAACCCACAGCAGAAAGGGCCCTAGCCCAAGAGCATAAGAGCCCCTACAAATAGTAGTATATGTTTTTTCTTTCTTGTCATGTTTTAGTGTTTTTGTTATTGGTGGTTTGAGTAGGTGCAGCGTGCTGCCTTGTCTCGTATCCTGCTTGCAGGTCATCTGGTTTGAATATGATTCTTATTCAAAGAAACAAAACAAAACAAAACTACTTAGTACTTACCCATCAGACAGTTTCTTGTCCCCCATCAACAAATCTTTCTTACACAGACTGAGATAACATTTCAAAAATTTTGTGGTCTTTATGATGGCAAATCTTCCCAGAAACGGTGGCAAGGTCGTTCATACAAAATGGTGCCACAAATTATTTAACAAAAATAACAATGATTCAGGAAAGCTAATTTAATAACACTAACAAATTTCAATTCAAATCCTTTTCGTACGTGTTAGCTATTGTGCTCAGGGAATGCAAAAACTCTCACATGGGATCTTCTACTTCCATAATGGTGACAATTCTCACAAGAAACATACTCCTAAAATTTATTTCTGCCGGAGCCTAGTTTGACAAAGAATTCTCTGGTTAATGGACTATGTCACTGATTTATACCTCTATTAACTCAGTTCAATTGCAATTTCTCATCTGAGAATCAGCTTCTACCATTAACTTTAAATTGTCTCCAAAACAGCTGTATGCCTGGGCTTGATGCAATACACACTGGATCCAATATGCTCAAGCTTCAAGACCAGTATTGGCACAATTAATGAAGAATAGGGACTCGTCTTCCTTCCCAATTCTGCGTCTCCAACTCGTTAAAAAATCTGGCCAGGGCAACTGGACCCTGCTGTTGCCAGTAAGAGGCATATAAATATAAGCAAGATTATCAATTTCAGTCTATCACATATAAGAACAGGATTTGCTATTACTGTACCACCATTCACTTCAATATCCATCAGTGGAGCTGCTTTGTTATCCTTGGACTCGTAACTTTTGAGAAGAAAGGAAAGAGTCTTGATCATGTTTGCCTATTGTTTCACATCTACAGGCAGAGAAAAGAAAAACATGTTAGGACTTATTTTTCCTATTCTCTTTCTGTAGAGGGGTTTTTTTTTTTTTTTTTTTTTTTTTTTTTCTTTGGAGTTGGGGGTATACAACACTAAGAATATGTAATTTCCTGTTGGTGAGAACATCAGCTTAGCAGCCCTGGAAAGTACATGTTGTCCAGGTGGTTTGACAAGACAAACTCTTTCTCTAGAGATGGGCATCATTACCTTTTTCAACCAAAAAAAAAAAAAAAACACATACACAAATATTAAGAACTACTTTTTCCTTTTCTCTTTCTAGAGAAGGATTTTTTCTTTGGGGTTGGGAGATATAACGCTAAGAATATGTAATGTCCTGTTGGTGAGTACATCAGCTTAGCAGCCATGGAGAATACATGTTGTCCAGTTGGTATGACAAGACAAATTTTTTCTCTAAAGATGGGCATCATTACTTTTTTTACCAGACATACCTCATCTGATACATTTGTGCTTAATCAAATTGTAAAGATAATCCAAAAATCACAAAACCAAATATTGTGAATATACTTTAACAACATCTTAACAAATGTTCACAAGTCCATCCAGAACTACTTTCATAATTTTTGCTTCTTTTGATGTGAAACTATTTATAAATGAGATTGCCAACTCGGAATTTCTAGATCTATCCTAAAATTATCTATGTAATTAAGGAAGAGAGGGTGGAAAAGTTCTCACCAAAAGAGCCATAAATAACCATAGCAGGATATATAAATGAGATTGCCAACTCGGAATTTCCAGGTCTAGTGATGCATTGAAAGCATCAAGTATCGACTATGAACCACTCTAAAACAAAGACTAACAATGCCATGATAAACACGACAAACCACAAATGACCTTATCCATGTGGCAACAGCTAAAAGCAGTGTCGCCAGTTTTTGACACCATGAGTGACTGTGACATTAACAGAGACAGTATATCAGTAAAGAACTAAAATGCTTCTGCTCTACCATTTAGCCCTTTTAGTATTCCAAACCTCCGCAGAGCACAGAACTCCTAGGTAAGTATGGTGAGTTTTTTTGTCACTTAGCTTAGGATATTTCTTGTACTTTAAACTATTAATGCACCATCCCCCAAAAGAAAAAAGAAAAAGAAAAAGAGTGAAGTCAGACAGAATTTAACAGATCATAAGCTTACAAAATAAGATATCACTGGCAATAATCAGGTCCCAGTCTGGGTCAGCAGCTGGAAAGGTGTCTCCCCATGTATCTGAAAACATAAGTGTGGTCTGGAATTAATAACATTTAATAAAAAAAACACGTAAGTTATTAAAATTGAATAATAGTGAAGGAGAAAATCAAGAAAATTATCTTCCAGCAGTAAGCCACATAAAAAGAACCCAAAGTTAGATTTCTCCAACTAATCACATCTGAATGCCAAATTCTATGCAATGATTACTTTAAGAATTTCCTCAGTAGTTAACAACATGGCTCAAATAACCAAGTGGGCATAGAAGAGACTCACACTTTAGGTGAGGAAGTACAGGAGTAATCCCATTAGCCCTGCAGTTATGAGCTAGCACATGTTCTCTTCAATTTCCTGATCATCATAGTCTGATGTTGTAATGTCCAGAAGAAACAGTTTTCGGAGATATATGGCCAAAGCACTGGTGCCACTGCCATTGAAAAGAACATTTAAAGTCAAAATACAAAAAATACACCCTTAGAAACCAACTGAACCCAGTGATACCTAGAACTTACTAAGATCATAAACTAATTAAGAAAAATAAAGTGTATTGCTTTTAAGTGGAAGCAATACAAAACAAGTATCAAAAAGCTTAAAACGAGTAGTAACTTTGGATAAGGCATATTAGGTTTACACCTAGAGCCACAGCCTCAAAGGATTCAAACCTCAAAAGGAGTCACCAATAAAGCACTAATCTCAAACGTAAGCACAAAAGTGTGGTGTCTTGACATGTATTGGTGCAATTGCAAATAAACAACAAAGCAAGCTTTGACTGCACATAGTAAGATCAAGATGCAAAAATAAATCACCATCAATAGGAGTACAGAACCACGGTGCTAAAGTTTCACGACCCAAGGAAAATGCTAACCAAATCTACATTATACCACAAAGGAATTAGTCAAGTAACAATTAAAGCTCTTCGCAATCGCTTATATACCCAAAATCCTTTAGCTAAACACCTGATAAAAGACTTAGTACACACTCACATGACACATGCTTATATAATCCAATCTAATCAAAATCCACACAATGTTAGAGTATCATGTAAAGTTTGCTAAGAACAAATAATTACAGTCTAATGCTAATAGTAACAAACAAGTGAATAGCTAGTAAACTGACACACCTGCCGAATGCAATGCATCGTCGGCTTTTCCATTAACGAAGGGTGCTGAACTAACCATTCTGCAGAAGCAAATGTCCCAGGCCAGGTCAGAGTAAATTGCCATTCAGAAAAAATTTGAAAATAGGCGAGGCTGAGGGAGAGAGAGAGCAACGGTAGTAACGGACACTGAGAGAGACTGTGGTACAATGGCTGTGAGTGAGAGAGAAATCGAGCCAGCTGACTGAGAGAGAGGATGATAGAAACTGCAGAGTTCACAAAATATATATAGTTTCTGTTCGATCCAGTCCGGTTCTATTCGGTCCTCTTAGGTTTTAATCGGTCCTTTTCGATCTTGTTCGGTCCTAAGAGTATTAGCATTGGGGTACCAGGTTGCTATTTTATAACCCAAGACACCCAAAAAACTCACTTCATTTGGGTTTATATTCTTAACAAAATTTGCCACCTTGTAGTAAGAGCACTAGAATATGAGATGCAAAAGAATGTCTATTTTACATCGTCAAAACCTACTTATCTATTTTACCATTATATTTTATAATTTATCTAAATTCCAGTTTCTATTTTTACATATAACTCATTAAAATAATATAAACTATATCAATAAATAATATAAAAAATTTGGTTTCTCTCCCTTCTCTACCGTATCTCTTCCCTCTCTACCTTTTTGTCTCTCTTTTGTCATTAAAATAAATTTTTTTTTTTCATCCTTGTGAACAGTTGATAAAAAAAATAAAATAAAGACCCACCCCCAAATGTGGATGGATTTAGGCTTGTTGGTAAATAAAATAGCAACTAAGGGATTTTTACAACCCCCAATACTAGTACTCTAAGGTTACACATATGCAACTTTACTGTTCATGAGTTGTAAATAAATAAATAAATCTTGTAATTGTGAGTGAACAAAAAAAGAGAGTGGGAGGAAAGAGACAGATAAGTATTTTTTATTATTTTATTAGGTAGTTTATATTATTTTATTGGGTTATATGTAAAAATAAGAATTGAGATGTTGGGTAAGTTGTGAAATGGGTGGTAAAATAGATTAAGTGGTGTTAGAGGATGTAAGATAAGTTTTTTTTTTTTTTTTTTTTTTTTTTTTTTTTTACATCCCCGGATGCTAGGCCTTAGTCAGTCTATTCGGTCATCTTCGGTCTTATTCAGCCCCATTATATCTTATTCGGTCCATTCGGTCTTATTCAGTTCCTTCGGTCCTCTTCAGTCTTATTTGGCCCCTTTTGGTCTTATTCGGTCCATTCGGCCTTGTTTGGTTCAATCGATCCTCTTCGGTTTTGTTCAGTCCTCTTCGGTCCATTCGGTGATGTTCGGTCCTATTTGTTCCTACTCAGTCCATTCGGTCATGTTCGGCCCATTTGGTTTTAACTGTTTGGTCCTATTCGGTCATTTGGTCTTTAACTGTTATGACCAAATGGTCATGTTCGGTAGGTTTGGTCCTATTCTATCTTATTCGGTCCATTTGGTCTTTAACTATTTATTCGGTCCTCTTTGGTCTTATTCGGTCCTATTCGGTCATTTTTAGTCCTCTTTGGTCCATTTAGTCATGTTCAGTCCTCTTTAGTCTTATCCAGTCTTAATCGGCCCACAGTCTTGTCTGGTTCACTTGGTCCTCTTTGGTCCTGTTCAATCCTCTCCGGTCTTATTGGGTCTATTCGGTCATGTCCAGTCTTGTTCAGTCCGTTCCATCTTATAGGGGTGGCAAAATCTGAAACAACCCGCAAATCCAATACGACTAACCTGTATATAAACAGGTCATGAGTTGAGGCTAAACGGGTTTGGGTCATATTCGAGTTGACACGGCTAACCCGTTTAATAAACATGTCATGTTCGTGTTCAACATGTGACCTCGCCTAACCCATTTGACCCGTTTAGCTTATAAAATTATTAGTTATTTTGATATTATTGCTTAATTAATGGTTGTTTTTATATGTTTATTATTATATTTATAGTTGTAATTGTATTTTAATTTTAGATATATGGGAATTGATAAAAATTATATAGGTTTGGTATGATCTATTAATCAAATAAATTATTAAATGGGTCATTTGTATTGATCTTTACATGACTTGTTAATTAAACGAGTTAAACGTGTCGGGTCAGGTCGACTTGTTTAATAAACAGGTCGTGTTCGAGTTGAGGATTCTTGACACGTTTATTAAATAGGTTAGGTTCGAATCAACCCATATAGCCGAATACTCGTAACTTGACACGACACGAACCCGACGTATGAACACGAATTGCCACCTCTATCGTCTTATTTGGTCCAGTTCAATTTTATTTGATCCAGTCCGGTCCACTTTGTCTTTTTTAGTTTTTTTACAGCCCTATGTCTCCTCTCCACGAAGCTTTGTTGTGCATCTGTTGTTTCATCAACTGCAAGCAAAACAAAATCCATGTGCCCTTTTTAAAAAGCCATGTGACATCCAATCAGCATCAAAAATATTTTTTTTTTAAACCCCTAATTGAAAAATGCAAAATACATACTCAATAAAAGTGCAATCTCACAAAACTTAATTTTTTTTTTTTTGAAAAACTCACAAAGCTTAAACTTGGTCATATTGCATGGATTAAAAAAAAGGGTTATTTTAACAAATAAAACAATATCCATTCACCAATGGTAAATTCAAGATTGCTTAGATTCATAAATGTAATTTTATGTTGAATAAGAAAATTTGTCAAACACCATAGACGTATCAAAAAAATTAGGATAAATTATCATTTTGACCCTTAACGTTTATGATATGTATCAATTTGATCATTAACGTTTCAAATATATATGTTTAATGTATAGTCCTTATCTTTTGGTATTATGTCAAATCTCTACTTATAATTAATGAATGTAAAATGATGACGTAGCTAATGATGATATTAAAATATATATAAAAAATTTGTTAAAGTATCACTGATTTAAAATCATTTCGAAGAAATCCTTCTTCATAAAATATTCTCTTGAGGAGATGAGTTCAAGCACTTAAATAGCACTTAAATAGTCTCTCTCCGCTGTTTAGTTTAATACATTTCCCTTTCTACCAAAAAAAAAAAAAAAGTCTCTCTTAACTCTTAAGGGACAAGTTCATCATGTGCTGCTGATTACTAGATGATGAGGCCAAGTGCGGTGATTCCATATTTTAAGAATTGAAATGTTAATTAATGCCCTAAAAACATTTGTTAGTGAACTATTTTAGGAAAGTTTTATGGAAAAAGAGAAAAACCAATTAATATTTTGATAGCTTTTTCAATTTTTCATAAAAGTGATATAAAAACCTTCTTAAAATGATTTATTAACAATTGCCCTAATGACACTCGTTAACATGATCCTTTTAAGAAGGAAAAAAATAAAATAAAAAATCAGTATTCTTAATACAATTCAATGCAATAATTTATGAAAATGGAACTTGGCTTTTTTTTTAAATATTCTAAATTATTTATGATTGAATCCGTACTAATTGCCGCAACAATGTCCCTTTCAATTAAACATATTCATTAAAAACTTATCTTACATTTTGTTGCGAATCTCAGTTTTGGTGACATTCATAGTTGAAAATGCTAATTCCGTAGTTGCAATAGAAACTAGAAGAGTAAACACAAGCAAGTAGTATTCTAAATTTCTTGTTCTCACCACCCACTCAACAAGTATGACAACTCTAGTTCTATTTTTTTTTTTTTTTTTTTAATTTGTTTAGTTTTGCTATTGGTAATTTTTGTTTTTGAGCTAATTTTTTTTAGCTTGTTAATTTTGTTTTAGATTTTAGATCTTTAAATTTTTAATGGTCTTTAAAATGATTAATAATATTGTTAAGAGGGGCTAAGTGTAATTTTATCGAACCAAATTGCTAAAATTAATACCTATATATACTAATATTTTATAATAAAAAATTTGAAGGGGGGGGGGGGGGAGCCTAAGAATAGCTCCATTCCTGTTTGAATTCAAGACAATGGTTTCTTGAATCCATAAGGAAAGATAGTTGGAATCCACCAAAAAATAGAGAGACTTTTATTAAAATGAATTTGAATTGTTTTTTTAAAAAAGCATTCATTGACTTGGTGGCAAATTTAAAGGCTTTGTAAAACTTGACGAACAAGAAAATATATTTTCTAAAATTAATTATAATTAATATTGTGGGAGGGAGGAACTCGAGGATCAGAGACTCGTTGTATAAAAACATCCCTAGGAGACGGTTAGGCCTCACTATTCATCAGATTGGGCCCAACCCAAATGAGACAACCAAATGCTAAAAACTGAAGGGAGCTTGTTCAAGGAGACCAAGGAGCAAGCTTTCCTCGAGAGACCAAGGTCCAACCCAAGTACTAGGGTGTAGGCCCAGCAAGGAAGTGATAAGGGGCAGTTGAAGTCAGGAGGAAGCTTCTTGGAGAAGCATCCATCACCTCCACATTCAATACTCCCTGCCAACCTATCCTGCCACATTAAATGCATAATGACCCATGAATAGTGTCTCCATAGCTTGCTCAGCCTACTCTACCACCACCATCAAGGTAGTGATGGGACAAGTATCCAATACCATAATTAAGGGGCGTCCTAGTGGAGGGCCAGGATGCAATCCCTCCTACTATATAAAGAGAGGCAAACCCCTCAAGATTGGGGATCGGAAAAAGTTCGGCAAAAGCTCCTAAGGAAAGAGAGAGAAAGAGTGGTTGTTGTGAAGTTATACAAGAACTTGGGCTCCTCGGACTGATCGAGGAAGACCGTTAATAAAAGTTTATCTTTCCTTGGACTTTATCTTTATTCTCACTTGTTGTCTTAACCTTTTCTTCCTCTAGCGTTGCTAAAATGACTCCATGACTAGACCATCCATCTCTATCAAATTAATTAGCACTAATAAAAATAAAGTGACAGAGGTAGAAAAAAAAGTTGATTCATGATCTATTACATTTACCCATTCTATGATTTCCAAATCAACAGACCCCATTATCGAGATACAGAAACTCTTTAAAAAAGAAAGTAAAAAGAATTGTATCGAATTCATTTTCTATTTTGGAACGAACAGTGACCAACTAACACTTTGACTTTATCCTTATTCTCACTTGTTGTCTTTAACCTTTTCTTCCTCTACTGTTGTTAAAACGACTCCATGACTAGACCATCTATCTCTATCAAATTAATTGTATTGGGCCTATTGACCAAACAGATCTTATCCCAAGTTGGGTAGGGCTTGTTGTCTGCAGATTTTGGCCCCTACAAATACCTAATCATAATAGAAACCTAATTTGACATAAAAAATAATTAAAAGCACCTAACATCAAGGAAACAAATAGTAGATTCTATCCTACATCAAACCTTCCACTTGAAAAAAATTTGTCCTCAAGTTAATAGTCGAAATTTGAAATAGTCCACTCCAAATAAACAAATACTTCGAAAGCTTTAGTAACTTGATCTGGTTTTGAAACTTGTATCTTTATAGCATAGCATAAAATTTCTTCTCATTTGCCTTCAATTATTTGTAACATCAATCAACAAAGGGTTGACAATAAAATAAAAAATTTTGACTGTAAGAAAATTAATAGATTTTATAGCCATATTTAGCAAATCAAGTGAAATATGGGGACTGTAGGTTATGGACTTATTTTCCTAGTTGACCTCAATTGAATCTTCCACAATGTTTTCAATAATTACCATCTTTTGATTTCCATCGTTATCCACAATCTACTCAATATTATTTTCTTTGACCTCTTCATCAAACTTTTGAAAATTGTTTATCTTAAGCGTCAATCCAACAACTTGTTGCAAGTAAACTTAATATTTTATTAGGCGAAAACCACATTTTTCGTCCCTACATTTTCACTCGATTCCACTTTGGTTCCTAACTTTTTTTTCCACCGCTTTTAGTCCCTATCCTAGAAAACGTGTCTCGTTTTTGTCCCTGTTGTTACATCAAAGATGGAAATTTCACAAGTGGCAAACGGCATAACTTAAAAATATTAAAATAATGTCCACATAAGCCACGTGGAATCTAATTTAATTTTAAAAAAAAATTACTTATAATTATTAATTTTCATAAGAATGTTCTTCTTGTTCTTCCCAAAACGAAGAACTCAAACCCAGATTACATGAAAACAAACCCAGCAACCGATAACTCAAACCTAGATTACAACAACACAAACGAAAAAAGAAAAAAAAAACGAAGATCAATCACAAACACAGACCTAGATCACAACAACACAAATGAAAAAAAAAAAAGGAACAGAGATCAAAAAATTTCTTCATATTCTTCAACTTGTTCTTCATTTTACGACTTGTTCTCCCCAAATCAAACCCAGCATCTAAGAACTCAAACCCATCAAAAGAACACCAAAGAAAAGAAAAAACAAATTGTCATCTCTCACCCAAACAGCATGACCCACAAGACAAACCTCAGCAAAACCCAGCAAGACCCAAACAGAATGACCGATTTGAAGAAGAGCGCCGCCGCTTCGGTGGTGGAGGTGGACTCGCTGGGATTGGCGGAGGAGAGAGAGGCCGATCTAACCCACCACGCATCGTTAATCTGACCTAAAGTCACTGAGATTAAGCTTCATTGTGGCCGAGATGGTGGTTGAGGCCAATCTGACCCACCACGCACCGCCGGCCTCATCTCATTCTCTCTCTCTCTCTCTCTCTCTAAACTCAGATCAAGGTTTAAAATGTTCTAATGATAATAAAAAAAATGGTTTGATGATTTTTAAAATATATACACTTTTGACTAACACACTTAAAAAAAAAAGTATATACATTTTTTTTTTCATTTTTGTTTATTGTGATCTGAGTCTGTGTTTGTGTTTGATCTCTGTTTTTCTTTTTTCTTTTTTCGTTTGTATTGTTGTAATCTGGGTTTGAGTTATTGGTTGCTGGGTCTGTGTTGTTGTAATCTGGGTTTGAGTTCTTCGTTTTGGGAAGAATAATAAGAACATTCTTATGAAAATTAATAATGATAAGTAATTTTTTTAAAATTAAATTAGATTCCACGTGGCTTATGTGGACATTATTTTAATATTTTTTAGTCATGTCATTTGCCACCTGTGCAATTTTCGTCTTTGATATAACGGCAGGGACAAAAACGAGACGCTTTTTTCTAGGATAGGGACTAAAAGCGGTGGAAAAAAAAGTTAGGGACCAAAGTGGGAATCGCGTGAAAATGTAAGGACAAAAATGTGGTTTTCACTATTTTATTAATGTATCACATAAATCATAAATGTATGGAGAGAGAGAGAGAGAGAGAGAGAGATCATATCAATTACATTTTGATATTAGGACAGATTGGGCGGTGTCACCGTCATTGGTCTAGTTGTGGTTGGTTGGTTAGAAAAACAAAATTTTTTTGTACCAGTTAATAATTAATATCAATATATCGTTTCGGAGTTACTGCTACTTAAAAAAAAAATGAGACGTGAGATAAAAGTGGCAATGTAGCCTGGTGGGTAGGAAATTGAAATATTAAATAGGGTTTGTTTGAAAACCGTTTATTTTGCTAAAATTGAAAACTTTTTGCTATAAGTATGTAGAAAAAAAAGCTAAAAGCTAACTTTTGGAACAATGAGACTCACTTAACAGTGTAATGAAACCCATTTTACAAGCAAAAATAAGCTAAAAAGTAAAATAAGTTAACTTTTTCTCAAATCCCAAATACAACCGAATGAAAAATTTGAAAACACAATCATAAACAAGGCCGGCTCTAGTATGAAAGCAAGTGAGGCGGTCGCCTAAGGCCCCCAAATTTTGGCCAATAAAGTAATTTTTTATATTATAAACTTATTCATTAAACCCAAAAATATTAGCCAATAAATAAAATAACATTTTTTTATCAAATAAAAAACAAGAAAAAAGAGAGAAAAATGCTACGTCCACAACATTTTTCACAACAAATCTTAAGTGGCAGGTAGTTACTGACTGTTATTGGTGAGGAAAAAAGTAATTTTAGTAGTGGGTTTAAATTAGAACGAGTAACAACTTAATATTTAGAATTTGTTGTGAAAATATTGTGAATATAGCACTTTTCAAAAAAAAAAAAAAAACAATACACAAAGAATTTCATAACATTTTTCACAGTGGTTGAGCTGGTAAACTATTACTAGTTTTCATTTAGATCTATCACTAACATCACATTTTTACTTACTATTACCAATCTGCCACATCAACAATTATGAAAAGTGGTCAATTTTTAATCTATAAATTTTCTAAAGAAAAAAAGATTCTACATGGTTAATTAATAATTTTGCATCTAAAACAAGATAATAGAATTTAAGTAATATTAAATTTTTTTTTATATATAAAAGGTCATATTTAAATATATGAAAAGTTTCAAGTCAATTTTCACCTAAGGCTCCTAAATGTTTCAAGCCGCCCCTAATCATAAATAGCAAGAGATTGAAAAACATGATGACGAAGATGAAGACTAGAGCAAAAAAAAAAAAAAACAAACAAACACGAAGAAGAAGGCTGGAGAAAAATTAGAAGATGAAGATCAAAACAATCGAAGAAGACGAAGACTAGAGAAAATATGAAGAAGACTTGAGACATGATTGTTGTTGTTTGGGTTAGTATTTAGATAGTGATGTTTTGATTGGGTTTTAATTTTAATTTTGTAGAGGGGGCCAAGCTTTTGGAAGCAAGGGAGCCAATAATTTTTCTTAGGCGAAACTCTATTAGGGGGGCCTGGGCCCCACGGCCCCCACCTAGTTCCACCCTTCTGTGTTGTGGCACATAAATCTCTAGTCAAGCAAACAACAATAAACTCAATCCCATCCACTTTCTCAAAAAAAAAAAAAAAAATCAATCCCATCCAGACCCAATGTTCAAAGTTAAATACACTGTTAAGTTCTAGGGTAAAAGTCGACAACAAAACAAAGTAACGTGCTTTATAGCAATCATTTTTTTTTTTTTTTTGAAAGGGCTTTAGAGCAAATAGCAATCATTCAGGGCAGCTTTACGTGTAAATCAGCGAAGTCACAGAACCACTTTAACTTGCCAAAAAATGTATGTATATATATACACATATACACACAACTAATTTATTTAGACCACCTTAGCTAATAAAAATATTGACTATCCTGATTTTAAAATTACAAAAATTTTGGTTCAATAAAAATAAGAGGAATTCTATATTCATAGAATTTTTTAAAATAATTTCACAATAAATTTTATGTGATAAGGAGAAAGCGGTTATTAATTCTAATTTTGGCACAATATTGACATCACTTTTTAACCCATAATAACAAATTATTGCATAAGATTTGTTTTTAAAATGGTGTAGATGTAGTATTATTCCAAAAATAATTTTAACCCCTCCAACATAATCCCTAACTCCTTAAACCCAAAAAAAAAAAAAAAAAAAAAGTCCCTATAAATGACAACAACAACAAAAATAACCCAAACAAAAACAAGACTAGACTAGACAATAAAGAGTGAACAAATTATTCAACAAAAAGGTTGTACAAAAAGAAAAATAAAGATAATTTTTTTTGGCTTTACAGTCACAATAATTTTGCTCTACATAGCGACTCATCTCGCAATTATAACAAATATCATCTGTTTTTCTTTCTCTTATTTATTATCATTTCAGTTCTCTTACTTTTTTACTTTCATCTCAGCATTCTCAATTCTTACTGTATCTCTTATCAATCTTTTTCTTTTTCTTTTTCTTTTTCTTTTTGTTAGTAGAAAAAAATTGTAAAATTTCATGTATTTTCGTATTTATTATTTTTTGTGACATTAATATATTTAAGTTATCTCTTTATTAAATTTTGTATAATTTAAGTTTCTTATTGACCACAAAAAAAAAAAAACAATTTTTGGAGCGGCCACTGCCAAACACAAAAAATCACCTTCATAAGGTACGTCAAATGCCAAATTTACATTCTAATAATAGCAGTACACGGGTGAGTGTGCTATTAAAATTTTAGGTATTTATTTATTTATACTTTTTTTCTATTTTCTGTCAGTTATGTGACTATTGGGCATTATTCAAACTTTCTCTCTCTATATTATATGGCCGTTGGGACTTACAAACCAAAAATAAAGAATAAAAAAGAAAGAAAAAAAAATATTTAAATAAAATAATGTTGTACAATGTAATATTGAATTCTTATATTAAAATTATATTAATATAAAATTACAATAATGTAATATTACAGGGTAATGTAACACCGCGGTGGACCAAATGCCCGTAAAAGCTATCCCCTGTTAATGCTTTATTACAGCCTTATCAATATAAAGCAACGTTGAATGGGGAAATTATTGCCTAGTTGCTGACCTTGTAGTCCTAGCCAATAAGAGCATGCCAACACATATCAATTTGCTTACATCAGCTGGACTGCCAGCTCAGGGTGCTGTATTAACATTTGTTAATGTTTGGAAACCAAATTCAAATTTTGCAGATGTAAACAAATTTTTAGGGAGTTTCACTTTTTATTTTAAAACATGGGCGCTCCTTCACCTCTTCTCTCAGACTCTCACATATGATTCCTCTCTTATAGTCTGGGACTAGGCAATAATTTCCCTACTGAATGAGGAGTCCTTTTTGCAATTGGACTTGTTTCATCAAACATGTCAGGTGTTAATTTTTTTTTTTTTTTTTTTTTTTTTTTTAAATTAAATGTCCTTGTGCTAGAGAAAGCTCTGGGACGAGTAGAATCCAAGAAATGGAAGTTTAACTAGTAACTACATTAGACCCAAGATTTGTTTGCCAAAAATAAACTTGCCAGGAGAAAATTTGTTTTGCTGCCAAGTGCTTCAGGAAAGTAGAATACCCGTAACAACAAGAGGTCAAAATCCTTACAAGAGGTCAAAATCCTCTTGATCTGGTCCTTTGGTTAATAAGCATTTCATTAATCATAGTTCCAACCATTCTCATGTGATTTAGACCAGGAAAGTTTGAACTAGAAACAGGGAAAACAAATCTATATCTATCTATATATTACTAAAAACTGAAGCGTAGCATTTAATATTGCTACGCTCACGTTGAGCCACATCATCATTTTTTTTTCTAATTTTTTTAAAATATTTTTTAAAACATTTTCTCATTAAAGGTGACTTAAAAACTCCATTATTTAAAAATTAAAATATCTTTTAACCATTATTTTTATCATTAATTTTCCAAAACTCTCCCTTCCTTTTACCTATTCATCTCCCCACTACTTTCTACCTTAATATCATTCTTTCTCTACCTTTTTATCTTCCTTTATTTTGACCCTTCTTATTCTCAACATCTTACTATAAATTTGACATTTTCTTTTTCATTCTATGCTTAGTTTTTACACACAAAAAAGATTACTTCTCTCTCTCTCAATTTGTTTTTCATTTTTTGTTTGATTTTTTTATTTTTATTGCATCAATTCTTTAGGATGATGAATTTTTGTATTAATTAGAATTCTACTTTGGGTTGATGCAATTTAGTTTTGTGTTTTAAGCTGTTATCTTTTATATTTTCTTTGATTAAATATTATCCTACTACATTATACATATAGTATATAATAATATAATGTTATTATATTACATAGAATGACTTGGATAATTTGATTTTTATTGCTATATATTTGATTTTTACTCTTTTTTCCTCTCATCTTATTTTATTTAACATTTAAATCCAATCATATCTTCCATACTATTAAATTATGCAGCACAAATCAAGAAAATAGCTAGACACAAACTTGCCTTCCTTTACCATACATTGGGAGAATAAAAATATTTGTGTGATAAATGGTCATATAATTTATAATTTAGATAGCACCCTTTGATTGTGTTTAGGCCCATAGATTGAGCAATTTGTAGACTTAAAAGGCTATTGAGAATGAACTTTTTGAATCAAGTCTAAAA
Organism: Notholithocarpus densiflorus; assembly: GCA_030021035.2. Classification (NCBI taxonomy): domain Eukaryota; kingdom Viridiplantae; phylum Streptophyta; class Magnoliopsida; order Fagales; family Fagaceae; genus Notholithocarpus; species Notholithocarpus densiflorus. Next base: position 7,981,774 of record JARYZH020000013.1, on the reverse strand, counting down.
AAAATATGAACTACTATATATCATTTAGATAAAAACTTTTATCATAGACACATTAATATTTTTTTGCCACAAATTTAAATCACGCAAACTTAATAATGTTATATTATGTGTTAGCATCGTCTCTACTTCTTCTTCTTCTCAAAAATATTATGTATCATCTTTAAAAGATGCCAACAATATTGATCTTATGGGAAAAGTTGCATAAATATTGAGAAAAAAATGTTTTATATTACAATCTACTAAAAATGTTTTTTTAAATATTTAAACCTTTTTATTTTTCATATCACTAACATGTTTTACAACTACCATATGTGTTAACTTAAGTCTTAATATTCTTAAATTGTTTCAGCAAAAAGAAAAAAAAAGGTTGTTACAAAAGAGGAGTTCATGTAAAGTATTTTACAAAATGAAATATCTGTTTTGTAAGGCCACCAAATTTGATAATTTGCAAATGATGGAACCACTTGCAACAATATTTGCATAGTTATAGTTCCAGCTAAAGCAATCATGTATACTTTTAGTCTTCAAAAAACACACATCTACCAGTGATTAAATGTTCATCTCGGGTAGTTTTAACTTTTTATATAATTTTACCTTTACATATTCATCTATTTTAATTTAGATTTTTTTTTTCAAAAAAAAACTTTAATTTATATATTTATAAGTAAACAATGAAATAATGATTCATGAATAATCCAAAAAAAAAAATCTAACATATTTATCTTGTGCAGTTGTAACTTTACATATAATTTTGCATTTATATATTCATATACTTTAATTTAGATGTTTATAACTTAATAATGAAATCTATAAAGAAGGTAATCAAAACAATCATATTTCTACAATTCAAAAAGTCACAATTTCTTTTTTTTCTAAAAAAGGCCTTTTACATTTTCTTGGAATTATTTTTAAATTTTTTTTATAAAACCTTTGGCATACCAATAACCTAATCACTTCATACATTAAAAAAATTTAAGGCTCATTATTACTTCCGTTAATATATTATGGATATCTTAATTGATTGAGATCAAACTAGAGAAATGCCTTTCATATTTCCTTAAAAAAAAAAAAAAAAAAAAAAAAACTTTAATATACCACTAGTGTAACTACATCTATAACTATTTAAGCCAGCCATGATATTTATTTCTTATTAATAACCATAAAATTTACAACTAGCAAGGGAACAAACAAAGTAATAAAGAATAAATGAAGGAAGAAAAAAATAAATGAAATCAAACGTCAATTAATAACTGTTATTTGGAAAATAAAAATGTGATTAAGAGGAGTAAGAAATAAAATAGAGATGGCTATACAGAGGACATTGAAAACTTTATAGTGCAATAAAATCAACCATTACATTCACTTAATTAAATCAAGAATCAACAGTTTAATATAATAATACAAAATTTAAACTTAAAACTAATCAAACTCTAACTAGGAAAATTATATATATATATATATAATCATAATCTTCATACACCATGACTTTAAAAAATTTAATAAATAGTTTTACCTCTTATTTAATGTCTATGTTATGCAAATACAAAAACAATATTATGTATTAACAAAAGGTCTACAACTCAAAATTAAATTTCAGTGTCACCTATAGAATAAACACGTGTACATCATTGCAACAATAGTAAATGACATGAATGACATGGGTTGAAAGCTCCCTTTAAAAGGATGAAAATTACCTCATTTGGTACAGTAAAAGGTCATCTTGGTCCTGATAGAATTGAAGGCAATAATTGAGTAGTAGTAGCAAAATGCACTTCCTGGTTATAAACTCCAGCTCTTGTGTTTGGTAAAGGTGGATTCAAGAAGAAATCATCTAGGTTTGATTCAACATTCACAACACCCTCCAAGACCTTAACCACAACGGACATAGAAGGCCTCTTTGTGAAATCATTTTGTAAACACCATGCTGCAACCCGCATCATATTCACAACTTCTTCTCCATGTAAACTCATATCTTCATTGTATTTATCAACCAGATCCAATAATTGGTCCTCCTCAATCTTTTTCTTGAAAATAGCAAGTAGATGCATTTCTTCTTCTTGTTGAGAGCGATCAATATTTCTCCTTCCACATAATATCTCCAAGAGCACTACACCAAAGCTATACACATCTACTTTTTCTGTAATAACTGAACTCAACCATTCTGGAGCCATATAGCCAGGAGTCCCTCTCATAGTTGTCACAACTTGGCTCTGTTCACGATCAACTAGTTTGGACAACCCAAAATCTGAGACTTTTGCATTGAAATTCTCATCTAAAAGGATGTTTTGGGGTTTGATATCCAAATGAACTATCTTATGTCTGCAGTCATCATGTAAATAAGTTAGTCCTCTTGCTATGTCAATGATGATCTTCTTTCTATGTTGCCAATCAAGCAACATCTCCGGAAATCTGTGAAATATCCATTTATCTAAAGACCCATTAGACATGTATTCATAAACAAGAAGTAGTCCATGTGATTTCTCAGCACAAAATCCAATCAGTCTTACCAAGTTGAAATGATGAAGGCTGCCAATTGTCTCAACTTCTGCTAAAAACGATTTCTTGATTTGACTTAAACCATCAAAACGCTTCACTGCAACTTTAGTACCATCAACTAAAGTCCCTTCAAAAACTGTGCCAAATCCCCCTCCACCAAGCTCCGTACTAAACTCTTTTGTTGCTGCCTGCAAATCATGATAAGAGTATCTTGTGGGCATTCCTGGCACCTGATCTAAATAATACTCCTCCGCTTCATCTGAACTTTTCTTTTTCCAAAGTTGAAAAACAAAAAATACAATTAAAAGAAACAGTACAAATGCAAAGCTGGAGACCAATATTATTACAAGCCAGTGTTTTTTCTGCCGAATAACTTTCTGCACCTTGATGTATACCCTGAGGTAATTTTTTTGTCCTGCATCAGCGGACATCAGGGAAAAAATTTGGGATTGTAAATAGCAATTCCCCATATGGTTGCTCGAATTATAAAAAACAGCTTTGCAGGAACAGTCTTTTAAGCAAGCCTGTTTGCAACTCTCTAAATTTATATGTTGGTGGTCTGGATTTATCTTGGGGGGATATTTTGTTATGGGAAAGTATGTGATATTCTCGAGCTCTGAAAGAACATGATATTTGGAATCTTCACAAGACAAGGGAGTAATGAGGGAGCATCCATAGCTAGGCAGCTTGTCATCGGTTTGCCGGGTTTGCCGGAAATAGCTTGTTTCATTAATGGGTGGAGGACAACTACACGGGGCATTCTGGGCATTTGTACAAATACCATAATTGCCGCAAACTGTAGGGTAATCGCAGACACCAATTTCTCTATATCGTGGGAGAAAATCATCCACAACATCCGACTCTCCATACACTCGCAAGTGTCCGTCAGGCTCAAATCTCATGTACTGCGCTGAGAAGTATGAATAAGGAGCAAGAACGGTCTCATCCATAACTTGAGAGGAGAGAGTTATATTTTCACTATTAAGTTGCACATAACTGAAATTTTCTGTGGTTCCAGAAAAATAGCGTTGGGGAGGATTAGAATTGATATAAGCGACCAACCCTTCACTAGTGAGAGAGAGTGAATACAATCCTCCTTGACTTATGAGTTGCTGCCCTGCCATCAACTTTTGCTCGAGCATCAGCGTGTCGGTTGGGTGATCAAAAGACTGCCAGATTATTGTTGCATTGTTGTGATCCAAGAGCATGAGGTTGCAGTTTTCGGTTAAGTTTAGGCCAGCCACAGATTTGCTGCTGGTGTTTGTCGACCACACCGTAGTTCCATTAGCATCTGTCAACACCAAACCTCTTTCTGAAGTGAGCTTCAAACTCGCATTCACGCTTACAGGATTCTTTGGGTTAGCAGCCCATACTACTGTTGGACCTTCAGATTTTGAAATTTCGCCATATTCTAGACGAATTCTGAAAATGGCAAAGAGAGAACCGCCACAAGTTTGATTACAGAAGAAACCACAACCACAAGCATATTCTTCGTAGGAATAACTGTTCGATTTACTGGCCAGTATGATATTCACAAACGATCCATCATCAAATTTCACAGAATCGGGAGTAGAAAAACTGTTGGTCACTGAAGTAGAAGTGTTTGCACTCCAATAACGGACAGGCAGGGATTTAACTAAGATGGGAAAAGGTTTTAGAAAAAGAGCAAGGTAAAGAAGAACAACACAGCAGCCCCAGCTTATACTACCCATTGTCTGTGTGTGCTACAGTGCCAGAAGAAATTAAGAAAGGAAAGTGGACACTGGGCAAGGAGAGAGAGTGATAGAATTGAAATGAATTGCAGGAAGAATGAATTCCTTGGGGGCAGAGTTAAATGGAATCATGTAATTTAGTTTATTGTTCCCCGGTTGACTGGTTGACCTTTAAGTCCACGAGTAGGCAGCAGCTGTTGGGTTCGTGGCATTTAGTGTGGTCCAGCCCACGGAATAGCTCTTTGGTCCAACCCACTGCATCAGATATACTAAAGGTTAAATTTTTAGCATTTAGTACATTAAACACGTAAAATTACCTATTTAAAAGATGTGTTTATCAAAAAAAAAAAAAAAAAAAAAAAACCTATTTAAAAGATGTGTCAACCGTCAATAGAATTGTACGGCAGATGTGCTATTTGCTTTTATTATTATTTTTTACTTGTGTGTAATCATGTGTATATACACATATATCATTAAAAACAATTACAATGACACGGTTCAAATTATACAAAATATTAGTTTATACATTTTTTAAACAATACATTTCTAAAATATGAAATGGTTCCTTATTTCTAAAATATTTAATTAAATTTAGACTTTTCAATTTTTGCTCTCAATAATTCATTTACCACAAAAATTTATAAATTAGATGAATACGTGGTGTAAAATTATACTTCAATTGAAATCCAATTTATAATCTAATTGAATTTAGACTCTTCAATTTTTACATTCAATAATTTACTTGTCACAAAAATTAAAAATTAGATGGGACAAGTAGTGCAAAATTGAGAATCTAATTGAAAAATAATTGGATTTTTTTTGAGTTTTGGGTTTTAATATATTTATAGATTCAAACTTTCTCTTCCTTCCATACAAAATATATTTCTTAATTAAAAAGAATAAGAAAGAGTATTTAAATAAAGTGGTAAAAGAATAGAATATATAATGTAAGGTGTATTGTAAAGTGGTGTATTAAATAAAAAATATTGGGTAAATTATGTATTTAGTCCCTATCCTTTACACCATATTTCAATTTGGTCTATAACTTTTCAATTGTATCAATTTGGTTCATAATCTTTAAATAAAGAATATTGGGTAAACTACGTATTTAGTCTTTATCATTTACATCATATTTCAATTAGATCCCTAGTCTTTCAATTGTGTCAATAAACTAATTTTTTTTATTTGAGCGTTAACCACGTCAGCAATTTCCATCCAAGAGGTAACAGCAAGAACTAAATTGACACTACATTAGAAGGTTAGGGACTAAATTGACATAATTAAAAGATTATGGGCCAAATTGAAATCTATATATATAATAATAGGTAAAACTGAGAGAAAATCCAATTAAATTTCAAATTAGAACTTAATTAGAGTCCAATTTTGCGCCACGTGTCCCATCTAATCTAAGTTTTTAAATTTTTGTGCCAAGTGAGTTAATTCAATGGAAAAATTGGATTTCAATTAGAGTTTAATTTTGCAACATGTGTCCCATCTAATCTAAGTTTTTTAATTTTTGTATCAAATGAGTTAATTTAGTGTAAAAAACGAGGAGTCCAATATAAGTAAACCATAAAAAACATAATTTTTGAATAGATTTATATTTATGAGCCTTTTTTTTTTGAAGAACTAAAAACAATTCAAGTTTATACGTCATATATATATATATATTTATATTAATAAGTAAAACTGAGAGAAAATCCAATTAGATTTTAAATTGGAATTCAATTAGAGTCTAATTTTGCGCAATGTGTCCCATCTAATCAAAATTTTTAAATTTTTGAACCAAGTTAGTTAGTTTAGTTTAAAAATTGGATTTCAATTAGAGTTTAATTTTACGGCATGTGTTTCATCTAATCGATTTTTTTTTTTTTTTTTAATTTTTGTGCCAAATGAGAGTTAATTTAGAGAAGAAAACGAGGAGTCCAATATAAATAAATCATAAAAAAATATAATCATATATCTAACACTATATATAAAATTAGAGGAAGAGAGAGTTTGAATGATTTTATATTTATAAGCCTTTTTTTTTTTATAACTAAAAACAATTCATTTGGCACAAAGATTATATAAATATATATATATATATATTAATAGGTAAAATTTAGAGAAAATCTAATTAGATTCTACAATTGAAGTCCAATTTTGCGCCATGTGTCCTAAATTATTTATTTTTAAAGAAAGTTTTATTTCTTAATTTTGGAATCAAATGTGGGACCATATCATAAATATCTATTCATGTGAGTTATTGTGTAAAAAAACTAAAAAGTCTAGAATTAATGAACATAAAAGTATTTAAAAAATGGACAATTTACATTTTCTACCTAATAACATTTTTACAAGACTTTTTAAAGAGTTAAAAAAAAAATTAAGAATGACTATCAATAATATTTAAATTATATATGTAAGATTATTATACTATGCATTTTAATGTGTATCTTTTAAGTATATCCATGCATATGTATGGAGTTATAAGCTAGTTTTATATAAAGAATCAAATGTCAAGGTTCAAATATAAATTTTAATAAAAAGAGGTGAAAGTTGAAATCTAAACTCCAATTTTTTATTTTGGTTTTGAGAGAGAGAGAGAGAGAGAGTTTGGTAGAGTTTTTATTTTTATTTTATTAAAGTAGAAGTCACATGGAAAATTATGTGGCTAATATTGACAATTTTCTGCTTAGAAATTTAAATTATAAAAATTGAAACGTCAAGACCTTATCAAAATTGATCATTAATCATAATTCGACACACTTGGAGACAATTCATTTTGCATTTATAAAGTGGTTGATTTTAATCAACTGTAACAATTCTTTTTTTTTTTTTTTTTTTTTTTTTTTTTTTTTTTTTTTTTTTTTCAGCTGACTTGAAATCAGATTTCATTATACCTTGGTTGAGTTTGATCGTAGTGTTGTCATTTTTTATCTTAAGATTTGAATAAATAAATTACATTTGAATTATATCATGTCATTTTGCAACAAGGTAATTAATATTGTAAAATTGAGATTGTTGTTGTCAATGGTGTTTGGGTGTGGCCAAGCAACTATAGAAGAAGGTAAAAAACCCATCAGAGTTAATTTTCAGTCAAAAAGTGAAGGCATGTATTGTGGAAAGAGCGGTAAAGTTTCTGGCATGTATTGTGGAAAATTCATAAAAGTTTATGATCCATTGCGCGTTGTCAGAAAATTAGAGGAAAGCCAGGAGACAACTGACGCACATGGAACGGTATCATGGCAGTGCTTACACGGACAACCCAATACTCTTCTTTTTCAACGCGTTTAGACTCTCTTCTTCTTTTCTCAAAAAAAAAAAAAAAGAAGACTCTCTTCTTCTATTAGTTATATAAAAAGCACCGGTACCCATACAGTACAGTGAAAATAGTCAAATACCATGTTTTGACAAAATTTGTGATAAATTAGCACTATTTCGAAAATATTTAACAATTTACTACTTTTTTAGTACTCGAGTTCCACAAAATAACATTAAAATTACAACTTCGCAGCAACTCCACTATCAGTAATCTAACAGGGGCCCAATTACATTGAAATATTTAGCAATCTATTTCTTACACTAAAATAGATTAGCATTGCCCATTCCGAAAATGGTTTCTAGGCATGGAATAAAGGCTCCTTAGGAAACGTTATATAGTTTGATTTCAATGTACACCTTTGGTTTTCTTCTCTAAGGATTTTTCCTACAAATTACTGTTTACTGATTGAGTGAGTCTATATGGTAGCTGTAGGTGATAATATTTGGCCCTGCATTCGCATGAGTATTTCAAACTTGCCAGGAAACACACACACGAAAGAGGGGGCTGGGGAAGACTTAACTCAACATCGTGAGGCACGGGTCTTCGTAGTCCAGTCATTTTTTCTGCTAAAGTACTACACCGACATTTTTGAATCATAACGACCAAGACTATCTTCCTCTCAAGAAAATGAGTATCAAAGACTAGAAATGGCTTGGTTCAATGTCAGGCTGACTAGGAAATCCTGACTGGTTTTGCTTGCAATCGTGAATCACAAGGACCGAAACTTAAGCATTGATTAAGTTACACTTGTGTATTCTCTCAACAAAAAAAAGAAAAGAAGTTACTTGTGTATTCTCTCAATTTCATAATGCATATGTTAAAACCACTAATGTCAAGCCACTAAGTTTGACTATTCAAGCCATTCCAACCGAAACAAAAAGTAGAAAAAAAAAGAATGTATTCGACTGTACTAAGCTCGAGTACTATAAAGTGATACTTAATTTCACTAATATCGAGTATCACATTATTTTTTTTTATTACACAAGTTTCAGGTCAGCAGTGCCACGCTTGCGACTCACTAGGAAGTCGAGTTCACTGAACTCGAGTACTATTTAGAACTCGATTTTGTAGAACTCGAATACTAAAAAAGTGGTAGATTGCTAAATATTTTTGAAACAATACTAGTTTGCCACAAATTTTGCCAAAACGTGATATTTGGTTATTTTCACCCCTACAGCACACATTTGGTTTATTGAATCCCTTTATATATATATTTTTTTTTCAAGTTTTGAACAGTGCTTTGGTTTTGACCTCTGCACTATTGCTGCTTTCTTTTCCTTCTTTTTATTTTTTATTTTTTTTCCCGCTGCTTTCTTTTCTTTTCTTTTCATTTTTCTCTGCTTTTTTTTTTTCGGCGTAATATCATCTAGTCCACTCTTCTTCTTTTTATTTTATTATTATTTTTTTTTTATATATAAAGCTATTAGTTAACATAATAAATTGTCACAATATTTTTGCAATTGTTGATATGTTAATTCCTTATAGGTTAAAATAAAATATCATTCTAGAATCATCCACAACTAAAACTAAAGGTATTATGAAAAAAGAAGTGTTACATCTACAATATTTTTCGCAATACTTTCACAACATTGTTCATTAGGCTTTTTTTTTTCCCACAAACCACAATACGCCTGTTTTGGTTGTGCTGTTTTTGTCTTTTCTTTTAAATATTTATATGTGTATGTACAGTTACACTGACTTAACAAATTCTTACAATATTTTCACAATTATTGACAATTTGCACTGTTCATTGGCCCTTTTTTTTTTTCACAATATGCTGGTTTTGCTTGTGCTTTTAAATATTATATGTGCATACACAATTACACTGACGCAACAAATTTTTACAACATTTTCATCATTATTGAGATGTCAATTTTTTAAAGGTCAAAATAAAATAATAAATAAGACTGAGACCAATCACAACTAAAAATAAATATATTATGAAAATGTTATAACATCTTCTTCTTGTCACAATATTTTCACAATCCAAGATCTCAGTTCCTTATAGATCAAAATAAAATAAAATAAAAAGAAATGCTATGTCCACAACATTTTCACAATAATTTTGAAACAAATTTTATGTGGCAAGGTATTTTTGAAGGATAAAAAAGTGATATCTGTAGTGGGTTCAATTTAAAACTAATAACAACTTGTCATTTATAATTTGTTCTAAAAATGTTATGGATGTAGCATTTCTCTCAAATAAAATAAAAATATATCTATTCGGATCCTAAAAATAAAAGTATTGTGAAAATGTTTTAATATTTTGTTGTATTCTTAGACTTCTTTTTTAGTATATATAGTCAAATTGGGTGAGTCAAAATTCATTGTACGTTTCACACACAATTTTCTTGTATTGTCTTTTTTTTTTTTAATGCATAATTTTAAAACCAGTAATAATTTTTTACCTAAGATTTGTTATGAAAATACTGTGAACGTAAAAATTAAATAATAAAATATCAAACTAGGACCTACCACAGCTGGAAATAAAAAATATTATGAAAATGTTGTGACATTTTGTTATAATTCCGAACTTCTTTTTTGTGTGACATTTTGTTGTGTTCCTAGGCTTCTTTTTTTGTTTAGTCAAATTTAGTAAGCCAAAACTCATTGTTTTAGGCACAATTTTCTTCAGTTGGCTTTTTATTTTATTTTTAAATGCACGGTTAAAAGTGGTTAGCCCAATTTAAAACCAGTAGCAATTTACCACCTAAGATTTATTATGAAAATATTGGGGATGTAACATTACTCTAAAATAAAATAATAAAATATCAGACTAGGACCCACCATAGCTAAAAATAAAGGTATTGTAAAAATATCGTGACTTTTTGTTCTGTTTCTAGACTTCTTTTTTGGTTTATTCAATTTGTTGAACTAAAATTCATTGTTTAATGCATAATTTTTTTAGGTTTATTTTTTTTTACACACTGTTTCAAGTTTTTTTTTTTTAAATAAAAATAAAAACACACACACACACATTGTTTTACACACACATAACACACACACAAATTGACGAAGTAACACTTTCCTCCTTTATGTTCGGGGTAGTTGCATTTCCCCCTTAAACTAAAACTGAATAATTTCATCATTTATATTTTGTAAATGAACATATACCCCTATTGTTTCTCTCTTAGTTAAACCCTAACAAAATCTTATAATTCCTAAAATATTCCATTGTACAATGTCTAATATACTCCTACTAAATTTTAATCTCCCAAAAAATTTCTTTGTGTATTTTGAATTTTATGTGGTAGACTGGTAGTCATACTTGGAAAGTTAGAATGAGGATATATGGTGTTCTATTTGTTACCTAGAGAACACTAATTTATTAGGTTTAATCTTCTACACTTATAATTTTAATTATTTAATAGAAACTTTGATGACATATGTTTTTTGTTATTTTGTTCTTTTTTTAATTTATTTTCCTGCTTAAAAGGGTATTCATTAAAAATAAACAAGCTAACATCGTAGTTAGACTCGTAAAATAAGATAATAAAGAATGAAATATGAATAACAAAATTTTCATTGTAGATGATTGCAAATATTTAATTTAATGAAGATCGTCAAAAAAATTATAGTATATATTATCATTTATTGCGAAAATTTAAATATTGTAGAAAGATGACGACTTTCATTATCATTCTTTGTAGCATTTTTTGGTGAGTAGATATTACATTTAGTAAATAAGTTCTAAGAAAGTGTCATAGTACATAGATATTCCAATAGCTATTTTAAATTTAAGTACATGACTTCATACTTCTTCAACAACAAAAAAATCAATTTTAATTTTCTCACTAAAGGGCCAGCACATGCCTTGCACGTGCAACCCACACTAGTATGGTATAAAGGATAAGGACCAAATACATAGTTTACCCTAAAATAAATAAAGAAGTTTTTTTATGTGATGTATTAATAAAATAGAATATGTCATAATATCTTTTTTTTTTTAGGACAAAGTTTAGTTACAAAATTAGTTGTAAATTAAGACTATAACCTTACTCAATTTTTTTTTGATTAAAGGTGAATTTTGACAAATTTACCAATAGATTACATTTTTTTATATCCTCTATATTTGCAAAATTTTTAGGAAATTAAAGATCAATAACTATGTTATCAATAAATTGTTTAAATTGCAAGTTTTTGTAATTTAAAATTATGCATAAAATATGAGCTTATAGATCATATAGTAACTAAATATGTAGTAATGTTAATATTTTTTTTAAAAAATTGTAATTTTAGATTACAATTAATTTTGTAACTAATTTTTTTTTTTTTTTTTAATGCCTAGCTCTAAAATCAAATCAAGGCAGCATTTTTTTTCTCCATCACATCACTTATTTCGAATCCCTCGTGAGTCCCGCAAAAAGATATGCTTTAAGAGGTGTACTTTTTTTTTTCTTTAAATCAAAGGTAATATTAGTGTTCTGCCGTTTATCCTCAAAAAGATAATATTACTGTTGCGGCCCCACGTGTGTCAATTATAGGGTCTTAGAGCATTCGTGTTGGGCATGCTAAATGGCATATGTAGGAAGGTTTTACCATTTTCACACAAAAACCAAGCTTCATCCGGACTTCTAAAAATCAACTATTGCAAATTTTTTGCAATAGTGCTACAGTGCAATTCTACCTTTAGAATTGCACTATAGCACAATTTTAAAACAAAATAATAGTTTTTAATACTCTTCCTCCCCCTTTTTAACCCCGAAATTTCTCTCTCCTCTCTCATTATTTCTCTTCTTTTCTCTCTCTTCCTTCTCTCTTTCTCATCTGCTCTATGCTCTTTTCAGACCCAAGACCCTGTGCTCTCTCCGATGACCCTCTCTCTCTCTCTCACATTTGGTGGTTGTGGGTTTCTCTATCTCTCTCTGGTGGTGGTGGGTTTGTGACTGACGTGGGCATAGGTCGGTATGGGTTTTGACGACGGTGGGTCGTGGGTTTTAACAACGGTGGAGATCGGCGTGGGTGTTGACAACGGTGGAGATCGGCAAGGTGGAGATTGGTGGGTGGCGAGATTGGCGTGGCGGAGATCGGTGGGTGGCGAGATCGATGGATCGGGTTTTTATTTTGGCATGAATTTTGGGTTTTGATTTTGCTATGAATTTTGGGTTTTGATTTTGGCTGGATGGCGAGACTAGGCTTTGATTTTGCTCAAAGAGAGTGACACCGATGGTGGATTGGTATTTTGCTGGGATTGTGGCGGGTTTAGGGTCACGGTGGTGGATGTCTGGAGGTGGTGTGGTTAAGAGGATGGTTGTTGTGCAGTGAGAGTGACAGAGAGACAGAAATTAGTAAGGAGAGAGATATAATTTGTTTATTATTTGATTGTATAATTTATATTATTTTAATGTGTGATATTGTAAAATAAAAGTTGGGCTGCTGGGTGTATTGAAAATAGTATTGTATAATTGATGAAGTAGCTTTTTGGAATGGTAAAATAGGATAAGATGGCATTTCCTTATACGAATGCTCTTATTATTAGTATCTTTTTTTTTTTTTTTTCAAAAGTTATATTATTGTTTATGTGTCCCATGTGTGTTTAGCTTTCGGCAAAGGTATTATTATTATACTAGTCGCTAACCCGTGCGATGCACGAGATAGTTAAATAAAAAATTTAAATATTTATTTTGCTACTATAACTTGGCTTTAAAAAAAAAAAAATGCTATGGTGATGTCTTCATACAATGCTCAACTGCAATTAAATTTACTATTCACCACCAATATAATATATGTTATCTTGCACATTTGTTTGCATAACAAGGGTCATTTTCAATTTTATAATAAAACAATCTATGGTAGAGGAAAGAGATAAAACTGTTCTATTGAAGGATGCATGATGAATGTCAACTTTCCTAACTTTTTTAGTGTAGAATGATGTTCTCTTTCCTCTTCTTTTGCACTGCACTACATTTGGGTAGTGTTCAGCCCAAAGGATTGTGCAGAACTTCTCCTAATCACAGATGTTTTGGTTGTAAACCTATGCACATATCATAAAGAGTAAATCTTACTTTGGATAAATATATTATACAATTATTCAAATGGTTAAATTAAAAAGGAAATAAAGAAGAAAAGTTGCACCAGCCACAAACTCAATTAGATTTCTTTTGAATAAAATGGTGTTATAAAGTTTTATAAAAAATGAAAAAAAAAAAAAAAAAAAAAAACTGAGAACGGGGAAGGAATACTTACACTTGAAAATAGAAAAATTGAAAATCTACAAATTCAGTGCTTGATAATAGATCTACAAATTGCATTCTCATATCCTCCATCTTCTGCAAGTTAATTGGATATAATTAAAAAAATTTCCTAACAGAACGCTCTTTCCTTTCCATTATGCTTTGCATATTTTCATCCTAATAAAGTTTAAGAAGTGCTCTGTGGTCACTGCATAAAGAATGTGTGCACAAGTTTAAAATCAATAATAGAATTAACGTTAATCATTAAAAAAACCCTGCAAATTCCATAAAAAGGATCAGTATGGATCAGCTTAATAATCAACCTACAAGAATCACCAGTAAAGGATCTTCTTCATCAGCTTCCTCTTTCCAATTACTGGAAGCACAAATGGGTCACTATGTGCAAGAAAACCAGCAATTGTTAAGGCTGGATTAAGGCATTAAAAGATAGACTCCATAAGAAGCATCTTTCCAATATTTGGGTCCCAATGGTATAGTGCAAAGATGGTAACTTGTTACACAAAATGTTTTTTTTTTTTAATTACAGTGAACATCCTAAAGCTGTTAAACAATACAGAAACTTGTATCCAATGATATATACCAAGTGGGGTAAATGCCTCTATATCATCTAGAGCCCAATTGTTTTAAAGCATTTTGAATCACAAGAGCATCTGATGGCTAAAGTGCTTTTGCCAAAAATGATCAAATAGTTCGAAGCAGCAAACTTTTAATATGCAATCATAGTTCTTGTAAATCTGACAACTTTAGGTAACTGATACTGAATCAATGCAGTATGGATCAACTTTGCATAAAATCTATAATAAATAAACAGGAAAAAAAAAGGAAGAAAGAAAAGGGTTTAAATTAATCAATAAACAAATTAGGCTAACTAAGTTGGAGAAACATGTTTCATAGAAAGAGAATCTTGTATTTGCTAATTAACCTTTCATGGTGCTACCTCAATACACAACAAAGATACGGTATTTTCATTAATCTAAATGCTCAAAGAAATAGAGAGAGTTGAGAACTATTATATCATTTAATTATGTGCGTCTCAAATTACTTCGTTTCTATAAGGTTTTGATCTTCACTACTTACATCAACAGAAGAATTGCTAAGCATGAACAACCATTAAATTTTGGCATCAAAAAGATTTATATGCTTATATAATAGTGGCTGTGAACATTAGAGAGTGCTGACCATTATAATAGTGCATTCTTCTGCTTCCCTCTACTTCTCTAGTTCCATCAATAGACTCAATCCCTATTTCATGCAATTCAGCCTCAACATTGCAAAACATTACTGTGTTTGCATAGACTCAATTCATCTTTATTCTGCAATTAGAAGAGTCACCATTTCAAGTTGTTTTTTTCGTCAATAATATTAATACCACCACACCCAAAGTAATTAGAAGTCTAGAACAAAGCTCTATTGAGTTTAATTCATAACATTTTCATCAATCATATAAGCAATTTACCAGAGTATGAGGAATAAAATCATTAAAAAGGTAGCAATTTACCAGAGTATGAGGAATATCATTAGAAAGGTTTCCACAAAATTAAAGCCAAAAAAAATAAATTATTAGTAAGGCAGTTATCCCTTTATTAACAGTGTGACTAAAAGTGAAATTCAAAGTGGAAAAGTCTTTCAAAAAAAAAAAAAAAAATCAACACGGAAAAGGAACATTATATATAAAACTGTCTATGTTGCAAGAAAATAGCCTTACCAACCAAACATGAGATGTTTGTCTTCTTGTCCTCATTTCCTCCATGAAAGCAGGATTATAATTGAATGGAGTTATCTACTTTTTGTCTATTCTAAACCAAGCCTTTCATACCTCTAGAAAATATCAACAACCCCTTCAATTAGAACAACAATCCCAATTATTTAAAGCAAATCACCAACACCCTTTTAAAATGACTGGAATGTGCAAACCGCTTTTAAATTATAACCTATATATTTTTAAATTAGAATCTATATTTTCTTAAAATATCAGACAACGGTGTTTTTTCTCCAAGAGTTTGTTATATATTTTCAAAGTCAAATTGGAGTTTTCCCAATGCCTATGATGTTGTCAAGAATAACCACATATGGTAGTAGTACAGTGTAAAATTTTGAGAGAATGACTATAAGAGATCCCATGCTTACAATCTAATAATTTTGTAAAAATTTAAATATTTTTGCTTTCTTTCTTCTCCTCTTTCATGACATCCAAGAAAGGCTTTCAAATTTGTGGCTTAGCCCCAAAATAGCCAACCAAATATTCACTTTAGCCACTGCGTTCCTTGATTTCCTTTAGCAACCAAATACAATCTTTTTGGGGAGGAAAAAAAGAAGAAAAAAAAAAGCCCAAACAGCTATATAAAGAAGATGCCCAAATCTCAACCAAACTAAATAAAAACCTAAAATTATTCATATGTATTCTATTGCTACACTTTCTTAGTAACTAAACACAAATCATTATTAAACAAAGAAATTGTAATGGCACAAAAAGAGAGAGGGTTTAGAAGAAACCTCATATAATACGCAAAGGTACTCGTCAAAGTCCATTGGCAGCCCATGTAGAGAATGCTTGTAGTCAATAATAGTGCAAGGCTACAAGCAATCTGCTATACAGATTAAGATCATTCCTCCAAGAAAATATTTATCTAAAATAAGAGAGAGAAATGGGAAGGGACATAAATAATAAATTTGAACATCTTGTTTGGACTACATGATCTATGTTATTAATTTAAATATTCAAAGTTTCATGGCTTTCATATGAAAGGTTGCTAGAGCAACACATCAAGGAATTTAGGATTTTGAAGATAATGGAGTCGAGATTTGTATCAACATACAAAACAATCCATCAGATTTGAGTAGAAAAATAATCAAATTTAAAACTTAAAAGGTACTAATTCTGAAACTATTGCATCAATAGGAGGAGAAAATTGAACTTTAAGAGCATGAATGTAAACTCACTCTTCAGTGTTTTGGTTAAACATTTAACCTCTTTACTCAATTAGAAATTTTTTCAACATACCATCTAGCTACCACTTCTATTCTGGGTTATCATCTCTAACCACTGTCTAAAATTTTGTGGTTGTCTATGCTTCCCACCCAACAAAAAATTATGTTCCCCACCATTAAACTGACTTCTCAATTTTGCAAGTATTATGGCTTCTAGAATGACAGCAAAAAATCTCTAAGAAATTTCATCAAACACCTTGTGCACATGTAAAAGAAAAAACACTTAATGAAAGTGGACATTATTAGAAATTGTCTATTACTCTACTTTCAAATAGTAGCATAACAGTCATAAATCATTGCAAAACTTCAATTTAACAACAAAAATTCCAAAACATGATGTATGTATCAGTGCTTCCAAATCTACTATCTAAGCCCATATCCTACTGATCAAATTGATTGGACATTCAAGTGCAGATAAATAATATGCAATGGATTTTAAAATCTCCAATGTACTACCAAGGGCCATATCTTCAGTGTTATGACATGCAATCATGTATCAATAACCCCTTCAACGTTGTTAATCCTTTATTCTTTATTTTTATCAATAAGTGACCCTCTTAGTCCTTTCCCTGGTCTAAGCACCCTCAAATTTAAGAGTAGTACTCGTTAATAGTGAAGTAATCAGTTCTTACAATTAAATTAATTGTGAAAACTGGTTCCTGCAAAGCAAGTCCCCCCACTTTTCAAAGGCAAAAAAGAAATGAAAAATAACCCACTATTTGCCTATTAGATTCAATAATCAATATATCAGCTTGGATCACAGTGAAGTCTCACAAAATATGCTTCAAAAATAGATATGGAAGAAGAAAAAACACAGCTCTACCTTTTCACTTTGCTATTTCTGGAATTTGTAGCCAGCCTCTAAACACTATAGGTTCAGTCCTCCGCTGTGCATGGCAGAAAGCAGAAAATAAAAGTCAGTAGTAGGCATGGATTTTAGCTTCCATGGTTATACCTAAATTTAAAATACAAACCTTACCATAACTAACAAAAATAACTATACTTGGGTTAGATTTTTTTTATTTTTATTTTTATTTTATTTTATTTTTTTTAATTTTTTAATTTTTTATTTTATTTTATAAACTAAGGTCTTTGGGTTAGAATTGATTTTGTTTTAGTAGAAAATTCTTAATGACAATTGACAAGATGGAAGCTGAACATTGAGTTGGGTGTCGGAGGTAAATTATTGAAGGCCTTGGGACCCAAGTGAAGAATACAAATGCTTAATTCCTGTTTATTCTTAGTGCATTTGTGGCCCAAAATTCTGAGGGATGATTGGTATGGTTTGTATTGGTCTTAGTCTGGGTTTCAGCTAGATTTAGTAAGTGTTTATACTTAGTGAGCACCAAATTTTCAATCTCGAAATCAAAAGCTATTTTTGATATGACAGAAAAGTTTCCTTATGTGTGCAACTGAAACAGCAATTTCATATAAGTAAAAGCTCACCTCAGGGTAGCAATCTTGGTGGACAATTGTCTGGTTGTTTGTATTTACATACACCTCACAGGATACTCTTGCCTGATGAAAATGTTGGAACGTAGTTTAAACACATGGAGAAAGAAGATGCATCATGTAACTGAATAAAGCTTGTAAGAGAATACTATGGAATTGTCAGAATAAAACTAAAATTTCCTTAACATACCGTTTCTTAATGCAGTGAGTGTACTGCTGCTGTTTTGCAACATACTTAGTTATTGCAAAAAGCCACGCAATCACATACAAATATTTCCAAATAATTGCTCTATAGATTCAGAGCTCAAGATTGTTTCTTTACTTATGTGAGCTGATGACTGGTTTATGTCAAGTAAAGCAAATAATGATAGTACATTAAAAGGCAAAAGGGTAAATTTGCCAACTTATTTGATGCACATATCTAAATCAATTGTTATTGTGACATTATTTGAGCTTTGCCTTAAAGATTTTGAAACTGCAGCATGGGCATATATAATTGAGACATATGACCTTGTGAAAAATCACAAAATATAAAAGAGAAAGCAATGCGGCCAATAATTGAAATTAGCAAACTCCACTACCGGCTCCAAACTCATCAATCTACGCTAATCATTCAAAAGAAACACTCCCAATTGTGACCCTAAATCATACTTAACAGCCAAAAACAATAGAACAAAATTAAAAACTTACCGGTAATGTTTTCGGAGAAGCTCTGATCTGATTATAAAGTCCCTCAGATTTTTCTCTCCCTCTCTGACTCTCTCTGGCCCTTATTAACGCTCTCAATCTACAAATTTACTCCAAATTAAGAGAACAGGTAAGGGGGAAAACCTAAAATTAAAATAAAAACATCACTAACCATTCTTTAAAACGCCAAGAGACGAAGCCCATGTAGAATTTGATCTTCTATAGGGTTTCCCCAGGTTCAACGAAACCAACATCGTTTAAATCCGTAGTTGACTTTGATGAAATTTGGAACTCTAACTTCAAATTGTTACTTATATGGAAGAGATTGCGTGCGTGAGGTTAAGGATTTGGGGGAAGGTTAGAGATTTAAAGAGAGAGGGAGTTCTTCGCATTAGGAGGGGAGTCGGGAGAGATATAGAATATAGTCGGGTTATTCTCTTGGTCAATGACTCAACGGTAATGTTATTGCTTGTGGTTTTCACATTCAATATATTTTTATTTTTATTATAGTTTTTATTTTCTACGGTATTCTCACCCAAAAAAACATTCAGCTTATTTTATTTAGTTTTTAGCTTTTATTACAATATTTTTAGCAAAAAATAAAAAGCTAAATAAGTTGTTCATTCGTTTTCTAATTTATGAAAAGCTGAGCTTATCTAGCTTATAAGGAGAAAAATAAGATAGATTCTAGTTAATTTAGCAAGTAAATTTTTTGCTGTCGAATAAAAGATTTGGAGCTTGAACTCCTTTACACTAAAAACCGATTGGTATCTTAACTTGATGATAGGAGCAATCATCATAGAGTGAACGCCATAAGTTAAAATCTTCTTTAAAAAAGAAAAAGAAGATCTAAAAGAAAAGAAAGATATTGATTCGATCAAAGTTATTCCTTGGATAAATAATTCACATAGAGACATAAAAGCTAATATAGTAAAAAGTTTAAAAGGTTAAAAAAAAATATCTTACCACTTTTTACATCTCACATGAGATGATAATTGCATGATGCAATAGTATTATTGCACCAATTCTTAATCCCAATCACTTGACAATATTTTCAAAACAACTAAGATGTGAATTTCTCATTGGTCAAAATAAATTTAAATTAAATAATAAAATGTTAGATTGGAACTACCACAACTGAAAACAAAAATGTTATGAAAATGTTGTCACATTTTTTATGTGTTTCTAGACTTTCTCTTCTGTTAGCGTAGAGTTTGAAACATCATGAGAATGCAAGCAATTCAAAATTCTGAGAGAAACATAGTGTAAGAACATAGTAAGTGAAAAAGAAAAAGTAGAGAGATTTTCTTTGCTCAAGCTATGCACACAATGAGATAAATTGGGGATTTTATGTTCTTGTGTGGTTGTGGTTGTGTTTCTATTGATACTTGCTATGAATATTTTTTTTATATTTTATCTATATTCAACATTCGCAACACCCCTCAAAACCTTAACCACAATGGACATTGAAGGCCTCTTTGTGAAATTATTTTGCAAACACCATGCTACAACAACCCTCATTATATTCACAACTTCTGCTCTATGTAATTACATATCTTCACTATACTTATCAACCAAATCCAACCTCAATATTTTTCTTGAATAAATCAAGTAGATACGTTGCTTCTTCGGGCTATGAGCGATCAAGATTTCTCATTCCACTAACTATTTTAGAGAGCACTATTGCAAAGATATAGACATCTACTTTTTTGTAATTATTGAACTCAACCATTCTGGAACCATATAACTAAGAGTTTCTCTCCTAGTTGTCACAACTTGGCTCTATTCACAGTCAACTAGTTTAGACAACCCAAAATCAAAGATTTTTGCATTAAAGTTCTCATCTAAAAGAATGTTTTGGGGTTTTAATTATTTCCAAGTGAACTATCTTCTGTCTGCAATCCTCATGTAATTAATAAGTTATCCCCCTTGCTATGTCAAGGATGATCTTCTTTCTATGCTGTCAAATCAAACAAAATATCAGGATTATTTTTGTCAAATACCCATCTATCTAAAGACTCATTAGAAATGTACTCTTAGACAAGATGCCTATGAGAGTTCTTAGCACAAAATCCAATTAGTCTCACCAAGTTGAAATTGAAAGCTCAATCAAAACTACTAAAACTTGTTTAGACCCCAATTTTCAAGATAAGACTTAATTGCTTTTAATTTACTCAACTAAGTACGGAATAAGAGCAAAC
Source organism: Notholithocarpus densiflorus (assembly GCA_030021035.2). Classification (NCBI taxonomy): domain Eukaryota; kingdom Viridiplantae; phylum Streptophyta; class Magnoliopsida; order Fagales; family Fagaceae; genus Notholithocarpus; species Notholithocarpus densiflorus. The sequence goes on along the minus strand of JARYZH020000013.1, from coordinate 7,960,737 downwards.
AAAACGCAATTAACCAAAACTACTCTCTAGTGCATAGATATACATACTAAACAATTAAATGTAAAGCATAAAGAGTAAGGGAAGAGAGATGCAAACACAGATAATATAGGATGTGTTATCGAAGAGGAAAACCGAAGTACTCAACGTAAAAACCTCTTCGCGGTCCTCCGAGACGAAATGATCCATTAGTGAATAAAGTTGGAGTACAATGATATCAAAAGCACCCTCCTAGCCTAATCTACCCAAAGTACTTGAACCCTCCAAGTTCCAGCTCCAAATGGATTTTATCGAGTCATGTCTTCACTAGTTATCCAAATCTCGCAATTAGCTCCAATTGCATCCACCAAAGAATGGCTTCATCCAATGCTGCCCAAATGCACCAAAACAACTCACAACACTCAGATTAGGTGTGGTATGTGTTTGGACTAAGAATCTCTCAATGAGTATGGAATTGAGAGGTAGGAGTAGAGGAAAACTAAGAGAATTTTGTAGAGGATTGTGGGTGTGCAATCTCCAACTTCTAAATGGATTTCTAGGGTTTTCTCTCTAAGAATCTCCTTACAATTTTGTGGGTAATGTGCACTTTTATTGTAACACCCCAAAATCATAAATAATAAAAGTCTGTTCAATCTAAATAATCCATAAAAATATTAAATAAATGCAACCAGCAACCTAAAATATCATCACAATTGTCAAAGCTCTAACCCAACTAAAGATAAAATATCCTCAAAATAATTCTCCTGTACAACATTTAATACCATAAAAATAATAATAAAATCTTCAATTCCACAATATAATTTGTAACTGTTGGGGGGGGGGGGGGGGGGGGGGGGGGTGGGGGTGGCATGGCCCCCCAAGCACCAACGCGATTCTGCCCTTGGTCATAGATGTCATTGATACAGTTCAATTTAAGTAATTATCCAATACTCCTGACATACAATTATAATGATATATGCATAAAAATAGTTTACACTCTCATTAATTATCAAAATAGTTGTCGTAAATCAAAATCTTTTACCAAGAATTTACTATGAATAAATATATATTTTCTAAATTATAAGAAATTTAAAATTCTACTTCACTTAAAATTAGATTAGCAAGAGTTTCAAGTAATATTTATTTTGATTATATATCATTATTTTATGTTTTAATATGTAAAATTTATATATTACAGACCATATGTATACAAAGTGAGTTAATATATGTGTCTGTGAGTGTGTGTGTATGTACATATATATATATATATTATGTTGTAATATTAATGAGTTTTATCATGTGGCTAACTAATTATTAATATAGTTTTAATTTTTTACATATATCTTTTAATTAAGCCGTGCATCGTGCAGGCATAATACTAGTAATAAATAAATAAATAAAAAATGATATATAAAATTGTTGAACTGACAAAACTTATGTGCCAAAATATTACAAGATTAACCAATAGTAAAAAATCTTTGACTATTATGTTTGAAACTCCTTGATCGGATCTGCTATGAGATGATTTTCTCATTTAGGAAGACTCAAGGACCTACAACTAGGACAATATAGGATTTGTTGAAAAAAAAAACTTTATTTTATTTATAATTATTAAAAATGTCCAGTTAACAAGTGTTCTAATGGCAAAGTCATAGATTAATAAATGCTCAATTAAACTCTTTTTTTTTTTTTTAGGGCAAAAAAATTAAACTCATCCTAACTAGCTTCTCAAAAAAAAAAAAAAAAAAAAAAAAAAAAAAAAAAAAAACTCACCTTACTATTGCTGTTAGCGCAAACGTTAACAAAATATTTATTAAAAATGGTGTTGTGGGGAAAGTATGTATAACCTTTTTTCAGTACAAATTTTGGAATTTAAATAATTTGTGTGTTTTCAAAACACGATTTTCAAAGGGGTGCTATCCTCTCAAATAATTTTATCACAATGCTATTTTTAATAATAAAATAATATTAATTTTAAAAATACACCCGAACAATGTATTTACAAAATTTAATTAAAGTTGTATGGCAAAAAAATACATGGTTTGTTACAATGTGGTTATTAAAACAAAAAAAATAAATTATAATTGATTATACAATAATTTGAAATAAATAATGAAAATCCTTTTAAGTTTTTTTTTAAAAAAAAAAAATTAATTGAGTTTTAATTAGATAGTATTTTATTTTATTTTATAAAAACAATTTTGATAGAGTGTTACTTAAAATAAACAATATTAATAATTTTAATAAAAGCATGCCATTTCTTAAAATTTTTTGATTAAATAAAGTTACGGTTGATTATTAAAATAATGTTAAAAAAATAATTAAAATTTTAGCATCTCATGGTAATAGAATTTTAATTTAAATTTTTTTAATCTTTTTGTTTTATAATTCAATAGTTACAATGAGGGAGAAAGAATTTGAACCATAAATATCTTCATTATAAACACCAAGAGAAGATTGTTTTTTAATCTTTTGAAACTTTGGAAACATAATTCTCACTTTTAGAAACCATGTTAATTATTTTAATATAATGGCTACATAACATAAAAAGTACAAATAAAAAGAGGAAGTACATTTACTTTTTTTTTTTCTTTATGGAGGGAAGGACATTTACTTGGTATAATGACAATGTGTAAGGCATAAATTTTATTATATATAATATGATACAATTTTATTATATAGTTTGTGATATGATCTGATTTAGAGACGAGTTTATATAACATATATTTTTACTTTGAATTTTAGGTGGCACTAACTACAATTTAAGCCAAATTCTATTGTATTTAACAATATATTGAAATTCTATCATATTTTTTTTAAAAATTAACCCAACTTTTTTTTATAGGTGTGGGCGTCAAAAGACCACTTAAAGAAAAAAGCCAATGAATTAAACGGGGGGTGGTGATGATTGACAGACACAATTTATTTATGAAAAATATAGAGGGGAAGACTCCATAATGGGAGACTCAAACAACTGATTTATTGAAACCTGAACACTACATTGGAAAAACCACGTTTCCCGTGGTACTGAACTTTAATAGACAAGAGTTTCTAGTCCCTTCTCTATTTCTCTCTCTCTCTCTCTCTCTCTTTCTTCGACCCCCTTTCCATTTGCCAGTCCCCCCCCCCCCCTTATATAGACACATTCTCTGCCCTTATCTTCCTAGCTATCCTATTCCCAGCCAGATTCTTAGAGATATTTTCCCTCTTCTTTATTGGGTTCCCCCCTTTCTTATCCTGAAACAGGACTTTTGGGGATGTTTTCACTGTTCAGGTTGTCTCATACGTATTTAATGCGGCAGAGGTTAGGTGGAGTTCTTCTCATTAATGCAGAGGTAAAGATCTCTGCCATCCTTATCTGTCTAGAGGGTTTCCTGAGGTTATATCTGGGAATACCGTGGACTATCCATGTTCATTACCTCAGATAAGAATTTGCTAGATGTAGCGTATTGTCAATTTTATGGGGATGATTCGCAAGGATCCCCTTCACTTTTCTAAATAGATAAACCGAACCCATTCTACTCCATGGGATCTTCTAAGCTATTGGGCCTTATCTGAAGCAGATGGGTTTGGCCCATTCCACTCTACGGGATCTTCTAGGCGTTTGGGCCTCAGGCATGGGTGAGAATTCTTCCACCCCCACAATAGGACTTAACCCAACTTTTATTATATAATATTGACTAAAAAATAAATTATATAAACTTTTTTTGATCGCCTAGAAATTAATTTTTTTTTATCGCAAAATTATATAAACTTAACCCAACTTATCATATATATATATATATATATATAATTAGGGTTGGGTTCAAGTTACACCTGGTGTAACTCTAAGTAATGTTACACTACCCAACAACTTGTTATAAAATTCATATTTTGAAAATCTCACCGTTGAATTACATGTTTTATATGTATTTAACATTCATGCCAATTTTTATGTCAATTGGATGTTATTTACCATTCAATTTGTAAACTCATTTTTTATGCATTATTTTAAACTATAAAAACTTGAATTTAAACAATTGATTAATGACATGACTATTAATCTTTGAACACCTTAAAATTTTGCAAGTATGGAGAATATACAAAGATAATGTAATCTAACGGTGAATTTGTCAAAATTTACATCCAATTAAAAAATATTGAGTGGTGTAATATTACTTAGAGTTACACTGGGTGTAACTTGAACCTAACCCATATAATTATATATATTAAAGTTTAAGACAATTTTTGGATTTTGATCCTCAATTTTCTTTAAACAATTGGATTTTAATGGCTCACTGGCTCAAAGAATAGTGGATTAGAGATTCAAAGATGGAGTAATGTATAACGTACCATACTCTTTTGTTAATCTCATAAACCCCACGTCACTCATTTCAATCGTAACGTTCTACCAAATCCCATTTCTAACAACAATAGGACCATTTTGATTGAAACTTATTCCTCTCCAAATTCCAACTCTCTGCCACGACCATAATGCATTAAGCTGTCGTAGAACCAAGTATGGGGTCCATTTGCTTCTTATTTATTGACTTATCTCTTCCATTTTTCTACTTTTGGGTCTCACACCTCAACAACTCCTTCCTCCACTTCTTCTTGCCTTGGCCTTCTCTAAGAGCATTTGTATATTGGCTTCTAAATAAATATATTTTTTACACTCTAAAAATCTACTTTATTTATTTTACCAACTCATTTAACAATACATCCAATATCTCATTTTTTTTATTTTTACATACAACCCAATAACATAATATAGATTACAAAATCAAATAATATAAAATCCTCATTTCTCTCTTATCACTCTCATCTCTCTCTCTTTCCTCTCTTCCTCTTCTATCTCTCTCTCTAGCAAATCCACACAGCCATCAACCATTAAATCCAGCAAACCCAAACCAAAATTCAACCAAATCTATAAAAAGAAGAGAGAAGACTTTGTGATGAGAATTTTTTTTATAAGAAAGGCACAATACCAAAACTGATATAAAAAAAATCATAAACCTTAATTAGAGTTATAAGAAAGAACACAAATCCACTAAGAGAGAGAGAGAGAGAGAGAGAGAGAGTACTCACAGTTTTTGTATAGGAATAATATTGATTGAATGAGAAAAATGATATCAAATTTATACAAAATAAAATAGGGAGAAGAAGAATCAAAATATAAGAAAGAAAATAATTAAGGAAATATAATGGTAAAGTAGAGAGTAGTGGGGGAAATAAAGCGAAAAAAAAAAAGGAAGAGAAAAGTTGGAGGAAGTGTAATAAATAGGTGTGGATTAATAAGGAGAAGAAGATTTTTTTTTTTTTTTTTTAATAGGGAGAAGAAAAATTTAAAAGAGAAAAAAAGATGCAAAAAATAAGTGGATTATGTAGTTCAATGATTGAATAGCAAAATTTATTGCATATATATATATATTGTTTTTTTGAAAAGATGAAAAGAAAATAATGATACGATCGCTGATGTGACTTAATAAATACTAATCTTTAGTTTATATATATATATAGTCTTGGAAGAAGACAGGAACCAACCCAGGGAAAAAAATGAAAAGAGAAAAAAAAGAACAGTAAATATATTCATTAGCAAGGATATACCAACATCAAAGTAAAATATGATTCGATAAAAAAAGAAAAAGAAAAAAAAGAGAAGATAAAAAATAACTTTTTAAGAGTCTCGCGCATATTTTATACGGGGGTTTGACCTCAGGAGTGGGTTGAAGTACATGTTTTATTGGCTGTGTCAAAGTTATGTCACAGCCTTATGACAGGTAAAGAGTAAAGACACAAAGCCATTATTTATTATTATTGGGCTTTGAAAAATGAGGAAAAGAAGAAGATTATCGAGACAAATTTGAAGCGAAGCATGTTACGTTGTTTGAAGCGTCAAACACGTGCGGTGTATGTTATTGGGCCGAGTAGACCTCTTCTCTGCATAAATAAATAAATAAATAAATATATATATATATATATTTTTTTTTTGGTGCTAAACTGCTCTGGATAATACTTCTAGCCGGTGGACGGCTGCAATTATACCCTTGTAATGTAAAGCTATGTACATATATTTCATAGTTATGATTATAAATTATACTATTATAATTTGATAATATTATATATTTGTACATAATATATAATTATCGTACATAAATATATTTTATATATAATTATAAAATAATAATTTTCTATAACTATTACCCTAAAACTTTGTATAATATAATCGATATTTTTATTTATATAAAAATGGTAAATAAATTAATTATGTTGAGCTAAACAATTTATTACATATTAAAATATTACGTATATAATTTTTTATTATAATAATAATTAATATTATTATATAAATATTAATTTAAAATATTAAATATTATATGTACGAATATTAATATAAGAAATAACAAATAAATAATATATATCTTATCATATATATATATTATTATTTGTTTAATTAATGTGTTTCAATCTCTCTTAATATTTATATTATAAAAATATTAATAAATAGGAAAGAATATTATATGTGAATAAGATTATATGTTTATATATATATATGGTAGGGCTTTTGGGCCCAGGAGTTCATTATTTACCTGTATATTGGGCCTGTGGCCCAAGCCGAGGACAAGGATTTGTCCGAGGAAGAGAAGTCTTCGTCAGAAGAGACTGAGCTGATGAATAAAAAGGTTAGTTTTGGTCATAAATGACTCAAGAGAGTGGGCCGAGGATGAATATGTCTTCGGCTAAACAAAGCCGAGGTCTTAAGAGATGGTCTATCAACAAGGGAGACGATCCCGGAAATTCAATTGGAGTGGATAAGCATTGCAGAGATATCAGATAGGGAGGAGTCCTAAAATATCTTTGGAGAAAACTACTGCCTTCGCATTAAATGCACGGCAACTAACTCTCTGGCCGCATTAATGTGGAGGTGATACCTGAACAGTAGATTTCAGCCTTACAGCTATTATGTGAAGACTTATAGGAGGCGTGGATGGGACAAGTATCAAAACCAACTATCTGGCATGCACGTGGAGCAAGATGATGAAGGGTGAAGAGAGTATAAAAAGAGGAAGAAGCAATGAGAGAGGGGATCGGAAAGATCAAGAAAGAAACACTGTAGCAATCAAGAACCAGACTTGTAACCTTACTTAAGAACATTATATAAAAACCAGTCTCCTCGGACTTCGCTGAGGACGTTTTTTCTTCAGTTTTCACTTGTGTATTTTCACTCTTTCGTCATCAAGCCTACCTAACTTGTTGTTTGGTTAACTAAAGCCCAGTTTTCTAACCCATTCTCTACAAATTCATTGTTTTGTGCTTTTTGGGCCTAAGTCCATTCATATCTTGGGCTAGGATTTCAAATCTGGTCCTTACCATTGGTGCCGTCTGTGGGGAATCACAGGTGTTTTAGTGAGTCCAACTGTCAACGATGGTAGGTTCAGGTCCACACCAGGTAGAATCTATGGGGTCTTAGTGCCAAGATCACTTTCGTGAACTAGAGTGAAGGAGAGACCGGGAAGTGAGTGTACATACTACTCACACCAATAAGAGTCCATCTCGGGGTAAAAGCCACGTCTCTCAGGAGGAGAATGCCAGAAACATGCAGAAGGAGATTGATCACCTGAAGAGGAGCTTGCGCCATGAACGGCGAAAGCGAGCTTCGTCCAATTCTGACTTCTCTTCTAAGGGTGAGGAGGATGGCAGCTATAGACGCAAATCAAGGACTCCTCCTAGCGAGTCTTTCTCATACGACGAGGACTACCATCATGAGCACAGGAATAGAAATCCGTCCTCGGTAGGCTTGGGAAATGATGCTATAAGTAAAGCACTCAATCGAATTTCTAGGTCACCTTTCATGCGCTGGATTGAGGGAGGGAGACTTTCTCGGCGGTTTACACAGCCCACATTCACCATGTACAGTGGTAGAACAGACCCTGTAGAGCATGTTAGCCACTACAATCAAAGGATGGCCGTACACTCTAAGAACGAGGCCTTGATGTGCAAGGTTTTCCCATTCAGTTTGGGGCCCGTGGCTATGAGGTGGTTTGATGGTCTGAAGGCAGGTTCTATTGATTCCTTCTAGGAACTCACTCAAGCGTTTGGGTCCCGCTTTATTACGTGCAGTAGGGTTCTTTGACCTTTAGCTTCCTTGTTGTCTTTGTCCATGAGAGAAGGAGAAACAGTGAAAACGTATTCGGACAGATACTGAGAGATGTTCAATGAGATAGATGGTGATTTTGACGATGTGGCTATCAGCACTTTCAAGCTCGGCCTACCTGCTGAGCATGGTTTAAGGAAGTCTTTGACCGGGAAACCTGTTACCAGTATATCCCAGCTCATGGATCGGATTGACAAGCATAAGAGGGTTGAAGAGGACCAGTAGCAAGACAAGGGAAAGGGCAAGGTTATCCCTCAAGAGAGGAGGGATTTCAGGTCAGACCGCTACAACAATAACAGGCCCCAGAGGGATTTCGCTGGGCAATCTGAGCCCACCGCTCCTCAAATGGTTAACACTGTGTTTCGAGAACTGGTGCATCAGGTTTTGGAGTAGATCAAGAATGAGCCTTACTTCAAATGGCTAAACAAGATGAGTGGAGACCCCTTGAGACGCAATTAGAGCCTTCATTGCCAATACCACCAGGAGCGGGGGCACACCACCGAGGACTGCAAAACTCTGTGGAATCATCTGGAGCAACTGGTAAGGGAGGGAAGGTTACAACATCTTTTGTACCGTCCCAACGGGGGAGACCAGTCAAGGACGGGGGCTCAAGGGAATGCTCCTCCAAGGCCCCCGTTAGGTACAATCAACGTCATTTTTGCTGCACTTGGGAGAACTGGTTCTCACCCTTCTAGGGTGATGTCTGTAGCTAGATCACCAGCTGAGGACTCCAACCCCGAGCCGAAGAGGGCTAGATTGGAAATCCGACCTTCATTGAGTTTCTCAGACGAAGACAAGATTGGAACCATCCAACCACATAATGACGCTTTGGTGGTCACCCTAAGAATAGGGGGGTATGTTGTGAAGAGAGTGATGGTGGACCAGGGCAGTTGTGCAGAGATCATGTACCCTGACTTGTACAGAGGATTAAATTTAAAACCTAAAGACCTGACAGCCTACGATTCGCCTCTAGTAAGTTTTGATGGGAAGCTTGTTACCCCAAAGGGCCAGATTAAGTTGCCCGTACAGGCCGGCTCAGAGGTAGTGGAAGTGGACTTCATAGTGGTGGATGCATACTCCCCCTACACGGCCATTGTGGCCAGACCCTGGCTTTATACCTTGGGTGTTGTTTCCTCAACTCTGCATCATAAGGTGAAGTACCCGTCAGGAGACCGAATTGAGGAGCTGGTAGGGAACCAATCCATGGCTAGGCAGTGCCTCGTGTCTGCAATTTTGCATCAACCCGTAGCTGAGTCCTTGGCCTCGGTTAAGGAAGGTTTATAGCAGTCAAAGCCTCAGGAACTACCTGCAAAAGGGCTAGCTGAGGAGGCCAAATGTGAGGATTTAGAGAAATTTGCCGTAGGTGACGATCCGGAAAAGCTTTTTCAGGTTGGAGCTCAGCTACCACCTCAGGAGAAAGAGGAGTTGGTGGTATTTCTAAAAAGGAACGCTGATGTATTCGCTTGGAATGCTTACGAAGCTCTGGGAGTGGATCCAAGCTTCATCTGCTATCATCTGAATGTCAGTCCATCTGTCACCCCCAGGAAGCAACCAGCTCGGCGTTCATCCAAGGAACACTCTGATGCTGTCAAGGACGAGGTGATGAAACTTAAGCAGGCTGGGGTTATTAAAGAGGTCTTTTACCCTGAATGGCTGGCTAACACCGTAGTGGTAAAGAAGAAGATTGGAAAGTGGCACGTATGTGTAAATTTCACAGACTTGAACAAAGCTTGCCCAAAGGACCCTTTCCCTATGCCTCGGATTGACCAGCTGGTGGACGCAACTGTGGGCCATCCTCGGATGAGTTTTTGGATGCCTTTCAAGGATACCATCAGATACTGTTAGCCTTGGACGACCAAGAGAGGACAGCTTTTGTCACCCCTATTGGAAACTACCATTACAAGGTGATGCTCTTTGGTTTGAAGAATGCAGGAGCTACCTAACAGAGGATGATGACCAGGATGTTTGAGCCATGGTTAGGAAAAAACATTGAAATTTATATCGATGATATGGTGGTCAAGAGCAAGGCAGAGTACGAGCATGTTAGTGACCTCAGAGATATCTTTGCTATCCTAAGGAAACATAAGCTACGACTTAATGCTTCCAAGTGTTCTTTTGGTGTTGGATCAGGGAAGTTCTTGGGCTACATGGTCATGCACCGCAGAATTGAAGTTAACCCTGACCAAATCAAGGCAATCAACAACCTGCAACCACCTCGGAATCCCAAAGAGGTCCAGAGGCTAACTGGGATGACTGCTGCTCTAAATTGATTCATCTCTCGGTCGGCAGATAGGTGTAGGCCTTTCTTTCAGCTGCTGAACAAATGGAAGGGGTTCGAGTGGACAGAGGAGTGTGCCCTGGCTTTCCAGCAGTTGAAAGAGTACCTTTCTTAGCCACCCATTATGTCCAGGCCCGAGGTGGACGAGGTCCTGTTTGCTTACATTGTAGTGGCCTCTCACGCAGTGAGTTTGGTACTGATCCAGGTTGACAGTGGTGTGTAGAGGCTAGTATATTACATGAGTAAGTCATTACATGAAGCTAAAGTTAGATACTTACCATTAGAGAAGGCCATCTTGGCAGTTGTGCACGGTACGCGTAAGCTCCCCCATTATTTCCAATAACATGCGGTTGTGCTCTTGACTCAACTCCCTCTAAGATCTCTACTTCGTAGCGCTGACTACACGGGGAGAATTACAAAATGGGGCATGATCCTAAGGGCTTTTGATATCAAATATATGCCTCACACCTCTGTTAAGGGTCAAGTCCTTGCCGACCTGGTGGCTGAATTTGCCAAGACCCCATCAGAAGATAGGTTGGAGGAGCCAAACATGGATGGAAAATCGGTTGGTGTAATCTCCTTGCAAGAACCTTTGTCCTGGAAGGTTTACGTTGATGGTACAGCTAATCACATAGGATCTGGGGTGGGGCTAGTTCTGGTATCTCCGGAGAAGATAACAATTGAGAAATCCTTGAGACTGGGATTCTCGGCCATAAACAATGAGACTGAGTACGAAGCTTTGTTGGTAGGGATGACCATGGTTCAAAAAGTGGGTGGAAAAGCAGTGGAGATATTCTTTGACTCCAGGCTGGTTGTAGGCTAAGTCCAAGGGGAGCTGGAAGCAAGAGATCCTAGGATGTAGGAATATTTGAGCCAGGTTAGACACTTACAGTCTGAATTTGAGTCTTTCATTTTATCACAAGTCCCTAGAAGTAGAAATACACATGCGGACTCTCTCGCCACACTAGCAACCTCCTCGGCACAGAGTTTACCCCGGGTAATCCTTGTGGAGGACTTGTGCAAACCCTCCAAAGTGGAAAGGAATGTGGTTCATATTCACCAAATAAGGGTGGGGCCTAGCTAGATGGACCCTATTGTGCTATTCCTTAAGGAAGATGTCCTGCCTGAGAGTAAGTCCGAGGCCGACAAGATACAGAGAAAAGCTCTTCGGTTTTGGCTGTCCGAGGACCAGAAGTTGTATAAAAGATCTTTTTCCGGCCCATACCTGCTATGCGTTCACCCTGAAGTAGTTGAGCTATTCCTAGAAGAGTTGCACGAATGGATTTGTGGAAGCCATACGGGGGGCAGATCTTTGTCTCATAGGGCCCTCACACAAGGTTATTGGTGGCCGAATATGTAGAAAGAAGCGCAGGAATATGTGAAGAAGTGCGACCAATGCTAGAGATTTGCACCAAACATTTATCAACCTGGAGGAGTCCTCAATCCACTGTCCAGTCCCTAGCCTTTTGCTCAATGGGGCTTGGACATTGTAGGACCCTTCCCCAAGGCAGCAGGGAATAAGAGATATTTATTGGTCGGCACGGATTATTTCACCAAGTGAGTTGAAGCTGAACCACTGGCAAATATCAGAGACCTGGATGCTAAAAGATTCGTTTGGAAAAATATTGTCACCCGGTTTGGAATTCCTCATACACTCATCTCTAACAATGGACTCCAATTTGATAGCAAAGCCTTTAGGAGATACTGCTGCGATCTGGGAATAAAGAATAGGTATTCCACCCTGGCTTATTCATAAGGGAATGGACAGGTCGAGGCTGTCAATAAGGTCATAGCGAGTGGACTTAAAAAGAGATTAGACGACGCAAAGGAAAAATGGGTGGAAGAGTTGCCACACGTCCTTTGGACATACCGGACTACACCTCAAAAGTCTACTGAGGAGACCCCCTTTTCAATGACCTATGGGGCCGAGGCTGTCATCCATCTAGAGACTGGGTTCCCCACGTTGAGAACGAGTTCTTTCGCTTCTAGCACAATGATGGGCTATTAGAAAAGAATTTGGACCTGATTGAAGAACGGAGAGAAAATGCCATGGTTCAATTGGCTTACTATCAACACAAGCTCAAACGGGGGTACGATGCCAACGTAAAGCTAAGGCCTCTGACAGTTGGAGACTTGGTCTTAAGAAAGGTTTTAAGCACTGCAAAGAATCCAGCATGGGGAAAATTGGGACCCAATTGGGAAGGGCCATATCGTGTCACATTGGTGGCCAGAATAGGGGCATATTATCTTGAGGATCTAGAGAAAAAGGCTGTACCACGCCCTGGAATGTAAATAACCTGAGGAGGTATTATTATTAATAAAAGCTTCCTTCACCACATTCGGGTCTACTATATTGTATGTCATGCATTCTACTATCTATCTAAGTATCAAACAGAACCTTGGTCGTGCTTGGCTCCTCGGACCACATACCTTGAGAAAATTAATACTCCTTGACATCTATCCAAGTATCAAACAGAACCTTGTCTTTTTTTTTTTCTTATTCTCTTTGTTAGTACAAAAATTGTAATATTTCGTGTATTTGCGTGTTTTTTTTTGTGGCGTTGATATATTCAAATTATCTCTTTATTAAATTTTGTATAATTTAAGTTTCTTAGTGACCACCCTAAAAAAAATTCCTAGAGTCGCCATTGAGTAAGATTACTCCAATCACAACTTAAAGTTGTGAAAGACTATATAGTTCTAAACATTGATATACCTACTCTTTGTTATTGATTGGATTTTGCTTTTGCAAGTAAAACATAAGGACATACGGTTAATATGGTTTTGCTTTACATATGAACCAATCCTCTAATTCTGTCCTTATAAATGGGCATTTGCATTTTGGTGCATTCGAAATATATAACATTTTTCTGCTTTTTTTGATTAGGTGAAAACTTGATAAGATTCAAAGCCCAATCCAGCCCACCACCTCATAGTGGGAATAAGATTTGATTTCTTATATCTAACCGTGTATGGTGTTATATTATTTAAATTTTAAAATAATATTTTAACCGTGTATGGTTTTAGATTTGTAATATTAAATCCGAACAAGAAAATTAATCCAAATGGGCATTGGCTATGGCAAGATGTCATCTTCATGTTATGGGCCTCTTCATTTATGAAGAACTAGAAAAGCAAATTTGTTATGATTATTTGTCTTACTATTTTAAATATTTTAATCAATAAATAAGCAAATTTCATTCAGCAAAACTGTCTCCTAGTAAGGTTTTTACCAAATCCGAATGAACTGACTTGAGAAATTCATTGCCTCTGGATGTTACTAATTTTACAGGGACAGATTTTCAAATGGTAAAAGATTCACAATTGACCCCTTGCTTTTTAGTGTTCAATGTAGCAAAAAAAAAAATGAGGCCTTCTAAGAAATTATGGAAGCAGATTTCATGGCCCAATCGATTAGATGCTGATTGGGTAGAAGGTCTCTTAAAGGGCAGAAATCTGCTTGTACTAAACAATAATCTTATGCCCAACCTATTCTCCATACCAGAGAGCTCATCCTAAGAATCCAAGCACCCTTTCACATATTATTTCTAATCGTTCTATTAGGCCATGGAAAGGTTCTTACTTCTTCTGAATATGACCTGTGTACTTCTACATGTTATTGCACTCTTTCTGTTTCACATACTAATCTAAACCTCTTCTGCTAAAAAATATTGCACTCTCACAAACCAACTAATTTTCCTAATAGCATGCAAGGGTGTGGAGCAGTTGGTCATGGGACCAACATCCCTGCTGGGATGTCCTGGTTCGACCCGCACAACATCCTCAACTCCCTGATACCTGTAGCTTGCGGGCAATTGTAGGCATCGGCGCATCGCCATGGAGAGGTTCCATGACATTAAAGAAAAAGAAAATCACAGTGTCCTAATTGATATGATATTAGCACCATCTCTAGGACATTAGCATACCTTTCACAGAGAATCACCTATCAAACTTACCCAAAGGGGCTCTTACCCATATCATGTAACATCGAAAACTGTTGAGAAACAGAGATCAACTAATAAAGGAGCTAGGCGGGCAGGCTCAGCTCTGAACGTCTAAGCTCTATGAATGATTCAACTAAGATAGAAAAAGGTCATCCATTATACTGATTTAAGCGTAGCGAATATATTACTTTTTCCTGCAAACATTAATACATCAATTCAAAAGTTTACAAGGATGACACTCCCAGCTAGAGGATAATGCAGCCGGTTAAGGCTGTCATTTTTTATGTACGCATTTTCTGCTAGATTCAGAACCAGTAGAATTTGGAGAGGAACTCACTACTAAGTTCAGAGAACTAAAGGACTCCCTTATATGAATCATGTGTCATACTAAGAAGACTTAAAAATTGATGTATCCAATGCTATTATTACTAAAATCAAATTAAATGGCATTCCAACAAAGAGATGACAAACACTCAAAGATCCAGAGGTCCAAGGGATACATGAACATCCGGTTATCATAACCATTTTAGACAACAAGATTTCCAAAAACCTATTCTAACAATCACAACCACTCAGTAAAGATCACCTTCCTTGTGTGTGTGAATCACACAGTCTGCAGTTGGGTACGAGACACAAGTCAGCACAAAACCTTCCTTCATTTGATTTTCATCAAGGAATGAACCATCAGATTGGTCCACTGAGCCTGTCACCATCTTCCCAGCACAGGTAGAGCAAGCCCCAGCCCTGCATGAATAAGGCAGCTCAATTCCTGCATTCTCAGCTGAATCTAGGATGTAAGCATCATCAGGGGCCTCAAACTCATTTTCTTCACCATCTGGTCCTACAAGTTTGATCTTGTATACTGCCATTGCGGATACTCTGAAAGAAGGGGATGCTTTCAGGCCAAATGCTTTGGAGATACTCTTTACAGATCCAAGAGAGGATGGGCATTTGATAATAGCGCTGTTGAAACGGTTCTGAGGTGCATTTCTGAACATGCAATGGGAGGGAAGTTTCACAGATGTCATGGTTGACATGTTGGCCCCTGAATCCAACACAATTTCAGCTGGTTTAATTACTAATTACACACCCAGTACTGGAATTTAACATAATGCCAAAAATGACATTAAGGTCTATATCATCACCACCATTAAAAACTAAGAAAATGATGTATATAACATCAATCTAGTGAAAGAAATTAACAAGGAAAGAAGTAGCAAACATGAATTGCTTAAGGAATCTGGGATTCATGAAAAAATCCCTATAAATGCATACATAACAAAGGCACAGTGACTAATGCCCTCCATGGACATCTTTTTTTTTCTTTTTTTTTTATAAGAACATCTTTTATTTTCTTTATCTGCCTTTCTTCTTGCAATGACCTTCAATGCTTAATCTTTTCCAGGCTACGCAAAGTTTCAAACCTAAAGACTGTCCCTTTACCACAGAAGCCGAGGACAAAGGCCAAAGAGGAGGTACAATGTCACTAATTAAAAGTTCAAACAAAATTTCCAAAACCAGGATCAGAGCATATATTCTTTTTTTTTTATAAGTAACGTAAGGATATTATTAATAATAGAAAAAGTGCCAAGCCGAGTACATTGGGGATGTACTATGGGGGCACAAATCAAGAAACCAAAGTACAACGATCAAGAAAAATAGGAAAAGAAGAACAAGAAAAATGAGAAAAGACCATACTCCGTTCAAAGAGAGTGTGCAAAAAAAAAGACTTAATCTCTAGCAAAGAACGTTCACAATCCTCAAAGCTCCTTGCATTCCTTTCACACGAAATGCACCACATTAAGCAATGAGGCACTAATCTCCAAACATCAATGTGACGATGTCGCGCAAACTTCCCTTGCCAAGCCTCAAACAACCCAAGAACATTATGAGGCATAACCCATTGAATACCAAACAAGCAGAAAACCATAGACCACAACCAGTAAAAGTATTAGATCCGTTTTGTAAGGCACAACTAGAAAAGAAAACCAGTTCAAGATACTAAGGAAATCCCCACAGCTAGCACAGCAGCAACATGTGAAAGAGCTAAAATAGGGGGTAGGCCCTTACATTGCATAAGGTAATTAAGTATGAAGGGAACATTGGGCACAATTACCCAATGTGAGGCAAGTAATAGGAAACTCACAATGTTGATCCCAAGTCCCAACCCCCTATAAGGAAATTAAAAATAGATTAATAAAAATATGAAGCAATTATTTCTCCAATGGATGAGGCAATCATTGCAAAGAATTCCATAAGGGCGGAAAGGTACCTATCGCCCTTCAATCTAGGAATGTTTTTGCAAGCATTCCCAAAGGCAGATGGCTGAGCATCCTTGCAGCTAAGGGGGTTGGATTTTGTATGCCTCTTATAAAAGTTTACAAATAACGGAATAAAAGATCCATTCTGTAACAAAAGGGCAATTGATGTCTGGAGCACTATGAGAAGATGCAAGCTAAAGGCTCTCTGCTCTTGACTCGAGGCTCCATTTTAATAACCGCAAAATAGAAATAGTATCACTCTATAATTTAATCAAAGTCTATGTGTAGTCTGAAACTAGTCTGTCTGTTGAGTCAAGGTCCCCTCACAATATAGACCCAAATGCACCCATTTTTTTTTCAGGAACAATACAGATAAAACGTAGGTAACCAATAATTAATTGAATATTTACTGATACAGACAGCCTAGTACTGTGCATTGCATATAACATCCAAGATTTCTAATTTATGATATTTCTCCATGTTGGCCCAGCACAGAAATGCATGGAGTTTCCTAGTCCAAAAAACTCCAATAGAAAAATGACCCACATGATACATCTCCACCTGCACCTAACCATAAGTTAACCTCTTGGTAAAGTGATTCACTGGTGGCTATCCTGCAGTAAAATGCAACATATAGAACACCAATAGTTTTTCATTTCCACAGTTTTGACTATATGATGGCCCAGCATAAGCTTGGTTTCACCAGAATTTCCATCAATAAGCAAGTTTGTGTGAAAGGTACAAAAACATTGCCTTTAATTCCAACTAATAGCCCATCTCACACTCTGTACTTCATAAATGACAAAGGAGTAAAGACCATAGATTTCAATGTGACTGAAGCACAACTCAAAAAAAAAAAAACTATGTCAATAAATATAGCGAAAATTTAATACTATACTTGACACCACCAAACCCCAATACTACAGTTGAGTCTATCATCAGCATAACGATTTCGTGGCCAAGTTCCAAACTTTAGATTCAGTGGTGAATTGGGTCTGTTTAATATAGTTGGTCTCCCAGAAATGAAAGCAAACAAATTAAAATCTAAATCGTGGGATTTTCATGATTCCGTAAATATAAATAAAGGGATAAATCTAAATCTCAAACAAAAAAGGACATATTCAAGAAGAAGTGGGAAAACATGTTATCCTAGTCATTTGCCGGACCTCACCCTGAAACCCAATCTCATGAAAATCTCAGAACAACAAAACGGAGAGTAGAGTCATCAATGTTTTATCGTATTTTAATTTCAATATAACAAAGTTGAAAACGAAATATTGCAAACAAGATAAGAGAGAGAGAGAGAGAGCTTACGGTTTTGGTTTGAGCGGAGAATACAAGGTAGGGTGCAACTTCAAAAGACAAAAAGTCAGAGACTCAAACGATTCAGCTCTCTCTCTAACTCTGATTCAAATATATAAATAATTCAGGGGAGAGAGGGAATGTTCTAGAGTGTTAATAGTGTGACATAGATTTAGTTTCAGAATAAGTCTTTGTGCGACATAAAGTGGCATAACAAATGCCACACAACTCACAAATGCCACGCAACTTGCTTATGTGCTGAGTTGTGATTGGTGGACCCACCATCACTTCTTTATCAACCATAACTCACTCATATGGCAAGTTGTGGCATTTATTGTGCCATACTCTTAGTTTCGTGTTTGAGAGTCGAGAAAGAAGAGGACGGCTTTTGGCATCTATGTAAAGCTGGGGGCACCATAATGAGCCACAAACCCCAAGACCCCTAAATAGTAATTGCCATTTGCCCAAACCAAACCTACCTAACCTGCCTCCTGTTTTCCCTCCTTTTGTTTTCATTTTTTTTTCTTTTTTCCTTATGTGGACTGACTAGTTGGTATTTATGATAAATAGAGATATTGAATAGTTACATACCACAAATTATTTCACAATTTTTTTTGTCACAATTTTGATGTGGCAGACAATGAGTGGTAAATCATTATTTATCACTTATACATAAACTCACAATTTTTTATTCACTAATCACACTTTGTCATGTCACAGTTGTGACAAGAAGTTGTGAAAAATTTTGTGGTTCTAGACTTTTTTTGATAAATAATTGTCCAGAGCTCCCCAACTTTTTTTTTCTCTCTCAGGTGTATGTAATCCCCCCGTCCTCCACACACCAAGTTATTACAAGGAGGAAGTGAGGAACCCCATGAGATAGCCCCAAAATGATGACAAAAGGTTTCGAACTCAGGATCTCAAAAACATCATGAGACTTTAGGAATCACTTGGCTAACCCCTAATAGCGTGTGAAAGCTTTATGGTAACCTCTTCTTGAAAATTTTAAAGTTTTATTTAATTATTTATAAAACAAGTAGATCCAATTTTATTAAGTTATTAATAATTTAATTTAAATAAATATATTGTAACAGTGATCGATTAAGAAGGGACAACCCACTTTACAATTATTTCACTTAAATGATTACAAACAAATTGCATTAAATATAATGTGAAATAGTTGTGGTGCAATAATGTCAAAATGACCGTGTTTATATAGCAAGCTCTTCTTTAGGAGAAATTATAAGGTACTCGTGGTGGACAAACGACGTGGTCCATCATTTTACTAAAAGACTCTTATTTATTTAAAATTGCTAAGTCAGAAAAAAAAAAACAAAAAAAAACAAAAAAAACAAAAACAAAAACAAAAACAAAAACTAACTACTGGCATAGCAATATTAAGTAAGTGAGAGTTTTTTAGTGGAATTGTAGATAAATGACATGGTCCATCATAATAACCGTATAATTTCTCCTTCTCTATAGACAAAGCTAAACAACATACGCTCTTTTTAAGTTGAGTTCTTCACCATTGTGCTAAAATTGGTCAGCACAATTCATAGGATGGATGCCGTCTTTGCGGCTTTACAATTCGATTTCTCGTCATTCTACCTTGGCTTTGGTTCTTCTAATACCCACCAAGTTATAGGTTTCTTGATGTGATTTTTAATGTGCGTTTGGATACAACTTATTTTGCTGAAAACTAAAAATAATAAAAAAAATAATTTCTTTTTTCTGTTTATTACTGTTTGGCACTGTTCATTGGCCTAAATACACTGTTCATGACCAATGAACAGTGCATAACACGCTGGTTAAAAAAAAAAAAAAAAAAAAAAAAAAGGCCTGAAACACGGACGCCCAATACAAACAAACCTTTAAAATAGTTGAGCTATGATCCAAGAATAATCATATAAAAAACAAGTTGAACCAAATACTATTACTCATTTAGTTATGAAACAACGGTTCTTTCTATTGGTGGCTGATTCTTGAGCAACGAATAGAAGGTAACAACCATATGTTGGTTTCAGTCTTCAATGGAATGGAAGGTTACCTAACAATCAGAGTACTATGATATGCTAGATTCATATGCATCATAAAATGCACGAGGCATCTGAAGTCTAGTCTGAATTTGGGCCCTGGGGCATCGACTAAGTATTCACAATGTAATGACTAATGATGTAAAGGACTAGAGGTCACTTTCTTCACCAACAAATATACCTTTTTTTTGAAAGTCAAAACATCGCAAACTGACAATGTAATACGAATAACAAATTAACAGTAGGTAAGTTGCACTTTGCTTTCTAATTATTTTGCAGCCTACCTAAATATTAAAACTTAAACAATATTCCCTTCAATTATTGCTTGAATTTAACAACAAAAATCAAATTTTTGCGAGATGCCTTATGGAAAACATTTAATATTTCCTTAAAATTAATGAAATTAGGTAAAAGAACTGCTATGTTCACAACAAATTTTAAGTGAAAGGTTGTTATTGTTAAGGTAAAAGGATAATTTAAGTGGTAGGTTCAGATTTAAACTAGTAACAACTAACCACCTATGATTTTTCTTAAAAATATTATAGACGAAACATTTCTCATCAGATAAATCCCGTTAAATATTTTACTATTCCATAAAATTTTACCATAAGTTAGACATCCAAGTCAATTAATCCAGGCGTAAAAAGGGATCAAAATTGTATCGCCTCACTTTTCCTCCCCGTAATTTTCAGGTTATTTCTTGTGGCCCAATGAAATTATTGTAATTCTATTTTTCTGGAAAAGGTTTTCATTTTTTTGCCCTGGGCCTCGCTGTCAAAGTACTCAGAAATAGTATCTAGACAACCAGCAGGGACGAGAGCTAAACATCCAGAGCAACTCCCAGGAGGGGCAGGAAATAATATACAGAACATTGGCAAAGAATTCCAAATGGGCTCAACAGATGAGCAGGCCCATCGGTGAACACGGCCACTTACATAAAATTGTTGTCTATGAACAGTGACATGTTTTTCTGAAACAACTATGAACAGTGTGGAGTAAGAGGAGTAGAAGTGGTAAAAAAAATTGTTCCTAGCCTTATGGCCCTTTTAGATTGAGGGGGAAAGAGGGAGAATAAAGTACAATAAAGTAATGCGAAATTGGCTCAAAATTAGCCTATTTTTAGTTAACTCTACTTTACTCTCCCCTCTTTTCCCCTCACCCCTCAATCCAAACAGCCATTACTGTTCAAGAAAACAAGAAATTTAAGAGATAATTGAACTGCATTAATTCTAGTCCACATTTTCACAGCCTGCCAGACTTCAAGTATATAATGAGAGCAATTTATCATCCACATAATAAATTTTACCATCAATTTCACTCCAGCTGGACGGCAACATATATAAGACCTAATATTCATCAATGTATTATAGGGCAAGTGAAAATGAAAACTTGGTTCAACCCTTGAACAAACATTCCAAAACAATTCTAGGGCCATGACATCTAAGAATTCAGAGAACAGTAAAAAGGTAAAATAGCCAACCAACAAGAAAACTTGACCATTCAAAGCACACCCTTATAAGAATTACAGCTCGCCTACAAAATTCCCTTGCCAAAAGATTTTAGTATACGCGCACTGGCCTCCCCATGGTAGTCTTCAGTGACAAGCTCCTCACCTGATTTCCAACAAGAAAATAACAACCCTCAATCAAACACGATACCGAGATAAAAATGAAGAGACAACAAGATCTTCATAAGAATGAAAGCCAAATGCAGGAAGAAAATCCAGAACAAAACAAATTTCTCAATTGCAAGGATAGTGCCCATAACTAACACAGAAAGAGACCTAAGAAAATTCGAAATAGACAGAAAAAAAAAATCAACAATATAGAACAAAAATACTAATAAAAAAAAATTGTGCCTACAAACCATAAAACAATCTTAAACAGGAAGCTGGAATTAGTCTTAAAGTTAACAGCTTACATTTTGCCAGTTCTTCTTCAACAGTGAAACTAGGAAATTAACACTCATTTGAACATTTTGGAAGACCTGCTTCTCTTCCATAGCAACGTTGCCCACTGCAACTCCCATGCAAAGCACCTTTTTCAGTTGGAACTTTACCATAGCCTTTGTCTCATTAACTTTAGAATCGATGGATTCTTGATGTGTGACAAGAGTTGGAAACTTTCCTGCATTATTATAATAAATGGGTATATAAGAAAGAAATATATAATGCATGAAAAACACTTACGCCCAATTAAAAAGGCTCTCTACTAAAGACTAATATTCAATGCTGCATGCATCTTAAAATATAACTTACAACACTGCAAACAAACCACTCAAGAAAAGAGGCATACATTGATATATACTTATTATTGTTAAATCAATATATAACATTAGAATTATTTACAATTGCTCAGCAAAAGGGATTACGCGCTTATTATAGTTTAAGAAGGCTATATCAGATAATCCATTCAAAAAATGCAAATGACAAAAAGAGATAAAAAAAACATGTTCATCACAATAAGTCATGTTTATTCTGATTTCAAATGTACTCCAGAGAAAGCCATGTATCTTGACTAATAAAAACCACAACAGCAGATGCAATACATTTCTAATACACTTGCCTGCCTTGTTGAGACCAGGGCCCAAAAGACGGGGGATCAGCTTAATGACAGATTCTGATGCCAAAAACGCATGGTATTTCTTGGCAAGTTTCTTGACCAATTTCTTGTTTTTGTTAAGCTTCTTCAATGCTTCAACATCCATATAATCTAAACCCATCTTCTCAGCCTGCATTACATATCAACAAACAATGTGAAGTAAACAGGACTATAATCTATAACCAAATAAATAGTAAACAACAAAATTAAACTGCAACAGTCACTGAAAGATTAAAATTTGTAAGCATATGCCTCCACAAATAAAACAGGAATGTAGGGGGGAGAATATTTGACTCATCTTTGCTACTATGCTCGACAAAATATATAAAAACATCTTATCTTAAAGTATTCACAAATTATAATTTTTGTCAGTGCACCAAACCCCATAATCAAGGAAAACCTGGACTACGTAATATTATAAAAGCAATCAATAAATTGATGCTTTTTTCAAGGGTTTTATCCAGTGATGTATTCAATAATGAGAATACACCATGATGTATTACACTCGAACAAATCTGTATGATGAAACATACAGTCTTGAAATATATCTGCCCTTCCAACTTTTAGGTAGTGAGAATTTTCCTTAAATACACCACCAATTCAAAAGAACATATACATTTAAATCTAGAAGGCATTAGGAATCATAAAAGTTCAAATGATACAAATGGATGTAGCCAGACACATATAAGTTTGACTCAATTACAAATTTAGTTTCATTTCTCTGTCTCAGCAAAGTAGCCCATAATTTTTACCTCTTCAACATGCTGAGCATCACCAAGCATGCAAACCTTCATCTTTGGGCGAGGGATGTGTGGCAACTTAACAGAACCACTGAAACGCTTATCCTTTTGGGGATCATAATTTTTCAATCCAATCTGTAGTTCAATGGTCTCAGTGAAATTTCTCTTCTTATCTTTGGATCCAGCAAAAAGAGTGGAGATAGCCTCTCTTAGAGTGTCACTCTGAAGCTTACTGTAAAAACAAGGATGAAAGGAGTCAGCAGAAGAAAAATCAAGAAGCATCACCTGGTGACTCTCATTTATCATGACTAAGGAGGAACAAGTTTCAAATAATTAGGGCACATTAATGGAACACTACAGGACGGAAGGACCCAAAAGGTAAAAAAGGTGCCATTTTTCAAATCATAGACAGCATTTTTTACATCTGCAGCTATCAAATGTGACTACAAGCATCACACCCATTTCAAATGAATGTTCCTATCACTAATCATTGGTACTTTTACTTAACAAATGAAATCATAAAAGCGTAAATTGACTTTGGTAAGGGATGGACAAAACATGAATGGCAGAAAAGAGCCTAAGCATTCAATCAGAACTTGCCCAACAAAGTTTTTTAACACAAAATAAAATGGATTCAACTAGCAATAAAATAGTCTCAATAATCACAATTTCATCCATTTTTTTTCAGAAATAGATTTACAACACATAGAATATAAAACCTTCAATCATACAATTTGCAGCATTAATCATCCTACAATTTCAATGTTGACCATTTCATAAAATTCTAAAATCAAAACCCAGCTTAACATGTTTCAATTCAAGCAA
Source organism: Notholithocarpus densiflorus (assembly GCA_030021035.2). Lineage (NCBI taxonomy): Eukaryota > Viridiplantae > Streptophyta > Magnoliopsida > Fagales > Fagaceae > Notholithocarpus > Notholithocarpus densiflorus. Next base: position 7,936,644 of record JARYZH020000013.1, on the reverse strand, counting down.
AAACCAAACAACGAAAAAAATGAGAACCCCACAAACTGGCATTTCACATACCTCATCTTTGAAACTCTCTTGTTTCCAAACACCCACTAGCAGATTTTGTACCTGAAAAAAAGAACCCTAAACCATCACACGGAAAGCCCCAAAAAAAAAAAATCCACATATAATCAAACAAAATATTATCTTTCAAATAAAACAAATCAGTACAGGAAATGAAAATCTCAGATTTTACAATTATATTTTCCCGTGTTTTCTCAGGAAACAAACGGGAATTACAGATCGAAGAAGGAGAAAACTTGGTTGCAGAGAGAGAGAGAGAGAGAGTACCAGAAGAAAGAGAAGGGAACCCTAGCTAGGGTTTGTGGCGGCTAAAATGAGAGTATATATAGCAAAGCAATGACTGGTGGCTGTGTGATAAACCCTAAAACGGTATTTACGTAATAAATTGTTTTCGGCTTCGGTGGGCTATACATTTTTGATGGATGGGCTTGGCCTTAAGGTAAGTTAGTCTTTTTGAATTTCTGATCCAAGTTTTGTTAAAGAGTATTAAGCATTTTTTTTCCTGGCCCACACAAAATTAACCCAAATGAATTGGGCTTTTCAGCTCCCCACAATTAGTGCACAAATTATTAGTTGTGATGTGGTGTTTCAACCTAATAAATAGGAGCGAAGAGCCCTCAAAATTCAAACCTCCCTTTTCTCAGTGTAATTATTGAATTAAAAAAAAAAAAACTAATAATAAGATATACCTTATGGCCTTTGTTTCCGATTGGCATTATTGTTTCTAGATGGATCGTAATTTTCTCATCTTCGTTTTCTTTTTCTTTTTCTTTTTTCCATGTACAGATGGTATTTTGCTTTTTTTATTAAAAAAAAAAACTAAATGTACATATAGTCCTCATCTCTAGTCCCACATCAACCTCCAATTTTACTAAATTCATAGATAAAGAAAATCAAAATCCTTCTACATGCCTCGCGAAGACAACATTATCGCTTATTTGCGTGTGTATGTAATGTAACCATGAATGTATTTTTTTTTTTTTTAAGAAAATATTTATTTAGAGCTGTCAAGTACCACAAAAAAAAAAAAGTAAAAATATTCTTATTCAATTTGATCCGTTGGATTTTTAAAGGTGAAGTGAATGTTGGTGAAGGAGACACATTGGTTCTTTGTGCCTTAAATTTCCTAATTGTATCATTGTTTTTGTTCCAACTAGGTAGACTTGTGCTTCAATGGAGCGTGCAGGGTGATTATCAATATTGCCTTACCTAAGAAGTAGATGTGAATCCAATTAAGAGGCTTTCTATAAAGAAGAATACTCCCAAAAAAAAAAAATGATCCATTCTCTCTTCTACTCCCCCTCCCTCCAAACTTGCCATAGATAGAGTCGAATGTTCATTGGGTAGAAAACTGCATGTGTATATGAGAAAGAGAAGAAAAACTCTTTCTATCTCTCTTTCGATATCCACTCTCATTGGAAGGATTCTTAGGCAATGCATTGTGTGTCTTACCCTAGTATAGCTAACACCACCATGAGCAAAGACATAGATGCATTATTGATGGTATGGCATGAGAATTGAATCAAATCCTTCATGCTTGTACACATTTTCAGACACTCAAATCCTTATTTTTGCACATATGTGTGTGCGCGTTGCATAATAGCTCATGGAAATTTACTCTTGCTAGGTCTGATGTGCTTACTCATATTCAATTGTTGTAAATATTGTTGATACCCATTTTTGATAAAAGGGAGCTCAATAGCAGAAAAGCCCAATAACAAGCAAAAAGGAAAGAAAGAAAAAATTAGAAAGTAATGGTAGAAGCAAAGGGCTATAAAAGCCCAAAGGAAAGAAAAGGAAAGAAAGAAGGCCTAACGGGCCAATCTGGCAGAAACTAGCAGCAGGAAAGCCCACAGGCCCAAGAAGAGGCAAAAATGGGGTAAGCCTAATGAGTCCATACCTTTCTCCATAAAGGACAAGTATGGACAAAGGAGATTCAGGAATAGAATGAGACAAAGCCAAGTAGTAGCGGCAGAAACAGTGTAGGAAAGAAAGAAAACAAATGCATGAAGTAATAAGACAACCACGCTATGGTTGGAGCACCACCAACCTATATCTAGCCAATGCAAGGGAGGTGGGCCAACGGTCAAGGGTTTTATTGAGGGGTTGTTTGGTGGAGGGGGGAAAAGGGCCTATTTCTGGTATCCAACCAAGGCCTTTTTTGAGAGGTGCTCTACTAGGAATGCATCTTTGCCCAAAATAGGTAGTAAATGGTTGTGACCACTTGATGCATGGCAGAGAGATAAGTAAAGAAAGACCCAAAGCATTACCCGTCGAGATGAGAGAGAAAGACTCACGGCAGACCCAAATGGATAAGGATTTGTCGTGGGATGAGTAGTGGAAGAGAGAGAAAGCACTGGGCATGCCCAAGTGTAGTGGAGGCTGAACGGCCAACAGATAAGTGAGTAGCCTTGAAGAGATGTTCACAGCAGACAAAAATGATTAGTGAGCAATAGGGGTAAAAGAGAGAAATCCCATAGAATCAACCTAGTATAAATAGGAACAGTAACCATAAATGGAAGGGGAATAATGACCAAGGCAAGGAATAGAGAGAATTGAAAAGGAAATAAGAGGGGAAAAAGAAAGAACAAAGTAAAGGCAAAAAAGAAAAAGTGAATACGACAGAAAATGCATGCATCAATAAGCAATCTTTTCCCTCCCTCTTACCGCAAACTCACCATTTGTAATCCCCAACAAAACAAGAAGTAGCTATCTGTACCCGCTCTCCAAAATGTGCAACTTTAATGGTCTAGCCCAGTAATAAGGTTGTCCAAGTTGGGGTTTGGGCTGTTTTAGTTCACTTTTTGCGGAAAGACCTATTACTTTTACATTCTGCTGTTTAGCTACACTAACTATTTTTTTCTGACTAACCTTTTCTGCCATAACACATCTGCTAATGTATTTAATATTCATGCTTATGTATTTGTCATTATTTGTTGTCTTTCTTTTGGGATGCTTGTCTTCTGCACAGACTAGCCCTTTAGCAAGGTCCTGCTAGGATAGCGGGCCAGACCCAACTCTCCAACCCACAGCAGAAAGGGCCCTAGCCCAAGAGCATAAGAGCCCCTACAAATAGTAGTATATGTTTTTTCTTTCTTGTCATGTTTTAGTGTTTTTGTTATTGGTGGTTTGAGTAGGTGCAGCGTGCTGCCTTGTCTCGTATCCTGCTTGCAGGTCATCTGGTTTGAATATGATTCTTATTCAAAGAAACAAAACAAAACAAAACTACTTAGTACTTACCCATCAGACAGTTTCTTGTCCCCCATCAACAAATCTTTCTTACACAGACTGAGATAACATTTCAAAAATTTTGTGGTCTTTATGATGGCAAATCTTCCCAGAAACGGTGGCAAGGTCGTTCATACAAAATGGTGCCACAAATTATTTAACAAAAATAACAATGATTCAGGAAAGCTAATTTAATAACACTAACAAATTTCAATTCAAATCCTTTTCGTACGTGTTAGCTATTGTGCTCAGGGAATGCAAAAACTCTCACATGGGATCTTCTACTTCCATAATGGTGACAATTCTCACAAGAAACATACTCCTAAAATTTATTTCTGCCGGAGCCTAGTTTGACAAAGAATTCTCTGGTTAATGGACTATGTCACTGATTTATACCTCTATTAACTCAGTTCAATTGCAATTTCTCATCTGAGAATCAGCTTCTACCATTAACTTTAAATTGTCTCCAAAACAGCTGTATGCCTGGGCTTGATGCAATACACACTGGATCCAATATGCTCAAGCTTCAAGACCAGTATTGGCACAATTAATGAAGAATAGGGACTCGTCTTCCTTCCCAATTCTGCGTCTCCAACTCGTTAAAAAATCTGGCCAGGGCAACTGGACCCTGCTGTTGCCAGTAAGAGGCATATAAATATAAGCAAGATTATCAATTTCAGTCTATCACATATAAGAACAGGATTTGCTATTACTGTACCACCATTCACTTCAATATCCATCAGTGGAGCTGCTTTGTTATCCTTGGACTCGTAACTTTTGAGAAGAAAGGAAAGAGTCTTGATCATGTTTGCCTATTGTTTCACATCTACAGGCAGAGAAAAGAAAAACATGTTAGGACTTATTTTTCCTATTCTCTTTCTGTAGAGGGGTTTTTTTTTTTTTTTTTTTTTTTTTTTTTCTTTGGAGTTGGGGGTATACAACACTAAGAATATGTAATTTCCTGTTGGTGAGAACATCAGCTTAGCAGCCCTGGAAAGTACATGTTGTCCAGGTGGTTTGACAAGACAAACTCTTTCTCTAGAGATGGGCATCATTACCTTTTTCAACCAAAAAAAAAAAAAAAACACATACACAAATATTAAGAACTACTTTTTCCTTTTCTCTTTCTAGAGAAGGATTTTTTCTTTGGGGTTGGGAGATATAACGCTAAGAATATGTAATGTCCTGTTGGTGAGTACATCAGCTTAGCAGCCATGGAGAATACATGTTGTCCAGTTGGTATGACAAGACAAATTTTTTCTCTAAAGATGGGCATCATTACTTTTTTTACCAGACATACCTCATCTGATACATTTGTGCTTAATCAAATTGTAAAGATAATCCAAAAATCACAAAACCAAATATTGTGAATATACTTTAACAACATCTTAACAAATGTTCACAAGTCCATCCAGAACTACTTTCATAATTTTTGCTTCTTTTGATGTGAAACTATTTATAAATGAGATTGCCAACTCGGAATTTCTAGATCTATCCTAAAATTATCTATGTAATTAAGGAAGAGAGGGTGGAAAAGTTCTCACCAAAAGAGCCATAAATAACCATAGCAGGATATATAAATGAGATTGCCAACTCGGAATTTCCAGGTCTAGTGATGCATTGAAAGCATCAAGTATCGACTATGAACCACTCTAAAACAAAGACTAACAATGCCATGATAAACACGACAAACCACAAATGACCTTATCCATGTGGCAACAGCTAAAAGCAGTGTCGCCAGTTTTTGACACCATGAGTGACTGTGACATTAACAGAGACAGTATATCAGTAAAGAACTAAAATGCTTCTGCTCTACCATTTAGCCCTTTTAGTATTCCAAACCTCCGCAGAGCACAGAACTCCTAGGTAAGTATGGTGAGTTTTTTTGTCACTTAGCTTAGGATATTTCTTGTACTTTAAACTATTAATGCACCATCCCCCAAAAGAAAAAAGAAAAAGAAAAAGAGTGAAGTCAGACAGAATTTAACAGATCATAAGCTTACAAAATAAGATATCACTGGCAATAATCAGGTCCCAGTCTGGGTCAGCAGCTGGAAAGGTGTCTCCCCATGTATCTGAAAACATAAGTGTGGTCTGGAATTAATAACATTTAATAAAAAAAACACGTAAGTTATTAAAATTGAATAATAGTGAAGGAGAAAATCAAGAAAATTATCTTCCAGCAGTAAGCCACATAAAAAGAACCCAAAGTTAGATTTCTCCAACTAATCACATCTGAATGCCAAATTCTATGCAATGATTACTTTAAGAATTTCCTCAGTAGTTAACAACATGGCTCAAATAACCAAGTGGGCATAGAAGAGACTCACACTTTAGGTGAGGAAGTACAGGAGTAATCCCATTAGCCCTGCAGTTATGAGCTAGCACATGTTCTCTTCAATTTCCTGATCATCATAGTCTGATGTTGTAATGTCCAGAAGAAACAGTTTTCGGAGATATATGGCCAAAGCACTGGTGCCACTGCCATTGAAAAGAACATTTAAAGTCAAAATACAAAAAATACACCCTTAGAAACCAACTGAACCCAGTGATACCTAGAACTTACTAAGATCATAAACTAATTAAGAAAAATAAAGTGTATTGCTTTTAAGTGGAAGCAATACAAAACAAGTATCAAAAAGCTTAAAACGAGTAGTAACTTTGGATAAGGCATATTAGGTTTACACCTAGAGCCACAGCCTCAAAGGATTCAAACCTCAAAAGGAGTCACCAATAAAGCACTAATCTCAAACGTAAGCACAAAAGTGTGGTGTCTTGACATGTATTGGTGCAATTGCAAATAAACAACAAAGCAAGCTTTGACTGCACATAGTAAGATCAAGATGCAAAAATAAATCACCATCAATAGGAGTACAGAACCACGGTGCTAAAGTTTCACGACCCAAGGAAAATGCTAACCAAATCTACATTATACCACAAAGGAATTAGTCAAGTAACAATTAAAGCTCTTCGCAATCGCTTATATACCCAAAATCCTTTAGCTAAACACCTGATAAAAGACTTAGTACACACTCACATGACACATGCTTATATAATCCAATCTAATCAAAATCCACACAATGTTAGAGTATCATGTAAAGTTTGCTAAGAACAAATAATTACAGTCTAATGCTAATAGTAACAAACAAGTGAATAGCTAGTAAACTGACACACCTGCCGAATGCAATGCATCGTCGGCTTTTCCATTAACGAAGGGTGCTGAACTAACCATTCTGCAGAAGCAAATGTCCCAGGCCAGGTCAGAGTAAATTGCCATTCAGAAAAAATTTGAAAATAGGCGAGGCTGAGGGAGAGAGAGAGCAACGGTAGTAACGGACACTGAGAGAGACTGTGGTACAATGGCTGTGAGTGAGAGAGAAATCGAGCCAGCTGACTGAGAGAGAGGATGATAGAAACTGCAGAGTTCACAAAATATATATAGTTTCTGTTCGATCCAGTCCGGTTCTATTCGGTCCTCTTAGGTTTTAATCGGTCCTTTTCGATCTTGTTCGGTCCTAAGAGTATTAGCATTGGGGTACCAGGTTGCTATTTTATAACCCAAGACACCCAAAAAACTCACTTCATTTGGGTTTATATTCTTAACAAAATTTGCCACCTTGTAGTAAGAGCACTAGAATATGAGATGCAAAAGAATGTCTATTTTACATCGTCAAAACCTACTTATCTATTTTACCATTATATTTTATAATTTATCTAAATTCCAGTTTCTATTTTTACATATAACTCATTAAAATAATATAAACTATATCAATAAATAATATAAAAAATTTGGTTTCTCTCCCTTCTCTACCGTATCTCTTCCCTCTCTACCTTTTTGTCTCTCTTTTGTCATTAAAATAAATTTTTTTTTTTCATCCTTGTGAACAGTTGATAAAAAAAATAAAATAAAGACCCACCCCCAAATGTGGATGGATTTAGGCTTGTTGGTAAATAAAATAGCAACTAAGGGATTTTTACAACCCCCAATACTAGTACTCTAAGGTTACACATATGCAACTTTACTGTTCATGAGTTGTAAATAAATAAATAAATCTTGTAATTGTGAGTGAACAAAAAAAGAGAGTGGGAGGAAAGAGACAGATAAGTATTTTTTATTATTTTATTAGGTAGTTTATATTATTTTATTGGGTTATATGTAAAAATAAGAATTGAGATGTTGGGTAAGTTGTGAAATGGGTGGTAAAATAGATTAAGTGGTGTTAGAGGATGTAAGATAAGTTTTTTTTTTTTTTTTTTTTTTTTTTTTTTTTTACATCCCCGGATGCTAGGCCTTAGTCAGTCTATTCGGTCATCTTCGGTCTTATTCAGCCCCATTATATCTTATTCGGTCCATTCGGTCTTATTCAGTTCCTTCGGTCCTCTTCAGTCTTATTTGGCCCCTTTTGGTCTTATTCGGTCCATTCGGCCTTGTTTGGTTCAATCGATCCTCTTCGGTTTTGTTCAGTCCTCTTCGGTCCATTCGGTGATGTTCGGTCCTATTTGTTCCTACTCAGTCCATTCGGTCATGTTCGGCCCATTTGGTTTTAACTGTTTGGTCCTATTCGGTCATTTGGTCTTTAACTGTTATGACCAAATGGTCATGTTCGGTAGGTTTGGTCCTATTCTATCTTATTCGGTCCATTTGGTCTTTAACTATTTATTCGGTCCTCTTTGGTCTTATTCGGTCCTATTCGGTCATTTTTAGTCCTCTTTGGTCCATTTAGTCATGTTCAGTCCTCTTTAGTCTTATCCAGTCTTAATCGGCCCACAGTCTTGTCTGGTTCACTTGGTCCTCTTTGGTCCTGTTCAATCCTCTCCGGTCTTATTGGGTCTATTCGGTCATGTCCAGTCTTGTTCAGTCCGTTCCATCTTATAGGGGTGGCAAAATCTGAAACAACCCGCAAATCCAATACGACTAACCTGTATATAAACAGGTCATGAGTTGAGGCTAAACGGGTTTGGGTCATATTCGAGTTGACACGGCTAACCCGTTTAATAAACATGTCATGTTCGTGTTCAACATGTGACCTCGCCTAACCCATTTGACCCGTTTAGCTTATAAAATTATTAGTTATTTTGATATTATTGCTTAATTAATGGTTGTTTTTATATGTTTATTATTATATTTATAGTTGTAATTGTATTTTAATTTTAGATATATGGGAATTGATAAAAATTATATAGGTTTGGTATGATCTATTAATCAAATAAATTATTAAATGGGTCATTTGTATTGATCTTTACATGACTTGTTAATTAAACGAGTTAAACGTGTCGGGTCAGGTCGACTTGTTTAATAAACAGGTCGTGTTCGAGTTGAGGATTCTTGACACGTTTATTAAATAGGTTAGGTTCGAATCAACCCATATAGCCGAATACTCGTAACTTGACACGACACGAACCCGACGTATGAACACGAATTGCCACCTCTATCGTCTTATTTGGTCCAGTTCAATTTTATTTGATCCAGTCCGGTCCACTTTGTCTTTTTTAGTTTTTTTACAGCCCTATGTCTCCTCTCCACGAAGCTTTGTTGTGCATCTGTTGTTTCATCAACTGCAAGCAAAACAAAATCCATGTGCCCTTTTTAAAAAGCCATGTGACATCCAATCAGCATCAAAAATATTTTTTTTTTAAACCCCTAATTGAAAAATGCAAAATACATACTCAATAAAAGTGCAATCTCACAAAACTTAATTTTTTTTTTTTTGAAAAACTCACAAAGCTTAAACTTGGTCATATTGCATGGATTAAAAAAAAGGGTTATTTTAACAAATAAAACAATATCCATTCACCAATGGTAAATTCAAGATTGCTTAGATTCATAAATGTAATTTTATGTTGAATAAGAAAATTTGTCAAACACCATAGACGTATCAAAAAAATTAGGATAAATTATCATTTTGACCCTTAACGTTTATGATATGTATCAATTTGATCATTAACGTTTCAAATATATATGTTTAATGTATAGTCCTTATCTTTTGGTATTATGTCAAATCTCTACTTATAATTAATGAATGTAAAATGATGACGTAGCTAATGATGATATTAAAATATATATAAAAAATTTGTTAAAGTATCACTGATTTAAAATCATTTCGAAGAAATCCTTCTTCATAAAATATTCTCTTGAGGAGATGAGTTCAAGCACTTAAATAGCACTTAAATAGTCTCTCTCCGCTGTTTAGTTTAATACATTTCCCTTTCTACCAAAAAAAAAAAAAAAGTCTCTCTTAACTCTTAAGGGACAAGTTCATCATGTGCTGCTGATTACTAGATGATGAGGCCAAGTGCGGTGATTCCATATTTTAAGAATTGAAATGTTAATTAATGCCCTAAAAACATTTGTTAGTGAACTATTTTAGGAAAGTTTTATGGAAAAAGAGAAAAACCAATTAATATTTTGATAGCTTTTTCAATTTTTCATAAAAGTGATATAAAAACCTTCTTAAAATGATTTATTAACAATTGCCCTAATGACACTCGTTAACATGATCCTTTTAAGAAGGAAAAAAATAAAATAAAAAATCAGTATTCTTAATACAATTCAATGCAATAATTTATGAAAATGGAACTTGGCTTTTTTTTTAAATATTCTAAATTATTTATGATTGAATCCGTACTAATTGCCGCAACAATGTCCCTTTCAATTAAACATATTCATTAAAAACTTATCTTACATTTTGTTGCGAATCTCAGTTTTGGTGACATTCATAGTTGAAAATGCTAATTCCGTAGTTGCAATAGAAACTAGAAGAGTAAACACAAGCAAGTAGTATTCTAAATTTCTTGTTCTCACCACCCACTCAACAAGTATGACAACTCTAGTTCTATTTTTTTTTTTTTTTTTTTAATTTGTTTAGTTTTGCTATTGGTAATTTTTGTTTTTGAGCTAATTTTTTTTAGCTTGTTAATTTTGTTTTAGATTTTAGATCTTTAAATTTTTAATGGTCTTTAAAATGATTAATAATATTGTTAAGAGGGGCTAAGTGTAATTTTATCGAACCAAATTGCTAAAATTAATACCTATATATACTAATATTTTATAATAAAAAATTTGAAGGGGGGGGGGGGGGAGCCTAAGAATAGCTCCATTCCTGTTTGAATTCAAGACAATGGTTTCTTGAATCCATAAGGAAAGATAGTTGGAATCCACCAAAAAATAGAGAGACTTTTATTAAAATGAATTTGAATTGTTTTTTTAAAAAAGCATTCATTGACTTGGTGGCAAATTTAAAGGCTTTGTAAAACTTGACGAACAAGAAAATATATTTTCTAAAATTAATTATAATTAATATTGTGGGAGGGAGGAACTCGAGGATCAGAGACTCGTTGTATAAAAACATCCCTAGGAGACGGTTAGGCCTCACTATTCATCAGATTGGGCCCAACCCAAATGAGACAACCAAATGCTAAAAACTGAAGGGAGCTTGTTCAAGGAGACCAAGGAGCAAGCTTTCCTCGAGAGACCAAGGTCCAACCCAAGTACTAGGGTGTAGGCCCAGCAAGGAAGTGATAAGGGGCAGTTGAAGTCAGGAGGAAGCTTCTTGGAGAAGCATCCATCACCTCCACATTCAATACTCCCTGCCAACCTATCCTGCCACATTAAATGCATAATGACCCATGAATAGTGTCTCCATAGCTTGCTCAGCCTACTCTACCACCACCATCAAGGTAGTGATGGGACAAGTATCCAATACCATAATTAAGGGGCGTCCTAGTGGAGGGCCAGGATGCAATCCCTCCTACTATATAAAGAGAGGCAAACCCCTCAAGATTGGGGATCGGAAAAAGTTCGGCAAAAGCTCCTAAGGAAAGAGAGAGAAAGAGTGGTTGTTGTGAAGTTATACAAGAACTTGGGCTCCTCGGACTGATCGAGGAAGACCGTTAATAAAAGTTTATCTTTCCTTGGACTTTATCTTTATTCTCACTTGTTGTCTTAACCTTTTCTTCCTCTAGCGTTGCTAAAATGACTCCATGACTAGACCATCCATCTCTATCAAATTAATTAGCACTAATAAAAATAAAGTGACAGAGGTAGAAAAAAAAGTTGATTCATGATCTATTACATTTACCCATTCTATGATTTCCAAATCAACAGACCCCATTATCGAGATACAGAAACTCTTTAAAAAAGAAAGTAAAAAGAATTGTATCGAATTCATTTTCTATTTTGGAACGAACAGTGACCAACTAACACTTTGACTTTATCCTTATTCTCACTTGTTGTCTTTAACCTTTTCTTCCTCTACTGTTGTTAAAACGACTCCATGACTAGACCATCTATCTCTATCAAATTAATTGTATTGGGCCTATTGACCAAACAGATCTTATCCCAAGTTGGGTAGGGCTTGTTGTCTGCAGATTTTGGCCCCTACAAATACCTAATCATAATAGAAACCTAATTTGACATAAAAAATAATTAAAAGCACCTAACATCAAGGAAACAAATAGTAGATTCTATCCTACATCAAACCTTCCACTTGAAAAAAATTTGTCCTCAAGTTAATAGTCGAAATTTGAAATAGTCCACTCCAAATAAACAAATACTTCGAAAGCTTTAGTAACTTGATCTGGTTTTGAAACTTGTATCTTTATAGCATAGCATAAAATTTCTTCTCATTTGCCTTCAATTATTTGTAACATCAATCAACAAAGGGTTGACAATAAAATAAAAAATTTTGACTGTAAGAAAATTAATAGATTTTATAGCCATATTTAGCAAATCAAGTGAAATATGGGGACTGTAGGTTATGGACTTATTTTCCTAGTTGACCTCAATTGAATCTTCCACAATGTTTTCAATAATTACCATCTTTTGATTTCCATCGTTATCCACAATCTACTCAATATTATTTTCTTTGACCTCTTCATCAAACTTTTGAAAATTGTTTATCTTAAGCGTCAATCCAACAACTTGTTGCAAGTAAACTTAATATTTTATTAGGCGAAAACCACATTTTTCGTCCCTACATTTTCACTCGATTCCACTTTGGTTCCTAACTTTTTTTTCCACCGCTTTTAGTCCCTATCCTAGAAAACGTGTCTCGTTTTTGTCCCTGTTGTTACATCAAAGATGGAAATTTCACAAGTGGCAAACGGCATAACTTAAAAATATTAAAATAATGTCCACATAAGCCACGTGGAATCTAATTTAATTTTAAAAAAAAATTACTTATAATTATTAATTTTCATAAGAATGTTCTTCTTGTTCTTCCCAAAACGAAGAACTCAAACCCAGATTACATGAAAACAAACCCAGCAACCGATAACTCAAACCTAGATTACAACAACACAAACGAAAAAAGAAAAAAAAAACGAAGATCAATCACAAACACAGACCTAGATCACAACAACACAAATGAAAAAAAAAAAAGGAACAGAGATCAAAAAATTTCTTCATATTCTTCAACTTGTTCTTCATTTTACGACTTGTTCTCCCCAAATCAAACCCAGCATCTAAGAACTCAAACCCATCAAAAGAACACCAAAGAAAAGAAAAAACAAATTGTCATCTCTCACCCAAACAGCATGACCCACAAGACAAACCTCAGCAAAACCCAGCAAGACCCAAACAGAATGACCGATTTGAAGAAGAGCGCCGCCGCTTCGGTGGTGGAGGTGGACTCGCTGGGATTGGCGGAGGAGAGAGAGGCCGATCTAACCCACCACGCATCGTTAATCTGACCTAAAGTCACTGAGATTAAGCTTCATTGTGGCCGAGATGGTGGTTGAGGCCAATCTGACCCACCACGCACCGCCGGCCTCATCTCATTCTCTCTCTCTCTCTCTCTCTCTAAACTCAGATCAAGGTTTAAAATGTTCTAATGATAATAAAAAAAATGGTTTGATGATTTTTAAAATATATACACTTTTGACTAACACACTTAAAAAAAAAAGTATATACATTTTTTTTTTCATTTTTGTTTATTGTGATCTGAGTCTGTGTTTGTGTTTGATCTCTGTTTTTCTTTTTTCTTTTTTCGTTTGTATTGTTGTAATCTGGGTTTGAGTTATTGGTTGCTGGGTCTGTGTTGTTGTAATCTGGGTTTGAGTTCTTCGTTTTGGGAAGAATAATAAGAACATTCTTATGAAAATTAATAATGATAAGTAATTTTTTTAAAATTAAATTAGATTCCACGTGGCTTATGTGGACATTATTTTAATATTTTTTAGTCATGTCATTTGCCACCTGTGCAATTTTCGTCTTTGATATAACGGCAGGGACAAAAACGAGACGCTTTTTTCTAGGATAGGGACTAAAAGCGGTGGAAAAAAAAGTTAGGGACCAAAGTGGGAATCGCGTGAAAATGTAAGGACAAAAATGTGGTTTTCACTATTTTATTAATGTATCACATAAATCATAAATGTATGGAGAGAGAGAGAGAGAGAGAGAGAGATCATATCAATTACATTTTGATATTAGGACAGATTGGGCGGTGTCACCGTCATTGGTCTAGTTGTGGTTGGTTGGTTAGAAAAACAAAATTTTTTTGTACCAGTTAATAATTAATATCAATATATCGTTTCGGAGTTACTGCTACTTAAAAAAAAAATGAGACGTGAGATAAAAGTGGCAATGTAGCCTGGTGGGTAGGAAATTGAAATATTAAATAGGGTTTGTTTGAAAACCGTTTATTTTGCTAAAATTGAAAACTTTTTGCTATAAGTATGTAGAAAAAAAAGCTAAAAGCTAACTTTTGGAACAATGAGACTCACTTAACAGTGTAATGAAACCCATTTTACAAGCAAAAATAAGCTAAAAAGTAAAATAAGTTAACTTTTTCTCAAATCCCAAATACAACCGAATGAAAAATTTGAAAACACAATCATAAACAAGGCCGGCTCTAGTATGAAAGCAAGTGAGGCGGTCGCCTAAGGCCCCCAAATTTTGGCCAATAAAGTAATTTTTTATATTATAAACTTATTCATTAAACCCAAAAATATTAGCCAATAAATAAAATAACATTTTTTTATCAAATAAAAAACAAGAAAAAAGAGAGAAAAATGCTACGTCCACAACATTTTTCACAACAAATCTTAAGTGGCAGGTAGTTACTGACTGTTATTGGTGAGGAAAAAAGTAATTTTAGTAGTGGGTTTAAATTAGAACGAGTAACAACTTAATATTTAGAATTTGTTGTGAAAATATTGTGAATATAGCACTTTTCAAAAAAAAAAAAAAAACAATACACAAAGAATTTCATAACATTTTTCACAGTGGTTGAGCTGGTAAACTATTACTAGTTTTCATTTAGATCTATCACTAACATCACATTTTTACTTACTATTACCAATCTGCCACATCAACAATTATGAAAAGTGGTCAATTTTTAATCTATAAATTTTCTAAAGAAAAAAAGATTCTACATGGTTAATTAATAATTTTGCATCTAAAACAAGATAATAGAATTTAAGTAATATTAAATTTTTTTTTATATATAAAAGGTCATATTTAAATATATGAAAAGTTTCAAGTCAATTTTCACCTAAGGCTCCTAAATGTTTCAAGCCGCCCCTAATCATAAATAGCAAGAGATTGAAAAACATGATGACGAAGATGAAGACTAGAGCAAAAAAAAAAAAAAACAAACAAACACGAAGAAGAAGGCTGGAGAAAAATTAGAAGATGAAGATCAAAACAATCGAAGAAGACGAAGACTAGAGAAAATATGAAGAAGACTTGAGACATGATTGTTGTTGTTTGGGTTAGTATTTAGATAGTGATGTTTTGATTGGGTTTTAATTTTAATTTTGTAGAGGGGGCCAAGCTTTTGGAAGCAAGGGAGCCAATAATTTTTCTTAGGCGAAACTCTATTAGGGGGGCCTGGGCCCCACGGCCCCCACCTAGTTCCACCCTTCTGTGTTGTGGCACATAAATCTCTAGTCAAGCAAACAACAATAAACTCAATCCCATCCACTTTCTCAAAAAAAAAAAAAAAAATCAATCCCATCCAGACCCAATGTTCAAAGTTAAATACACTGTTAAGTTCTAGGGTAAAAGTCGACAACAAAACAAAGTAACGTGCTTTATAGCAATCATTTTTTTTTTTTTTTTGAAAGGGCTTTAGAGCAAATAGCAATCATTCAGGGCAGCTTTACGTGTAAATCAGCGAAGTCACAGAACCACTTTAACTTGCCAAAAAATGTATGTATATATATACACATATACACACAACTAATTTATTTAGACCACCTTAGCTAATAAAAATATTGACTATCCTGATTTTAAAATTACAAAAATTTTGGTTCAATAAAAATAAGAGGAATTCTATATTCATAGAATTTTTTAAAATAATTTCACAATAAATTTTATGTGATAAGGAGAAAGCGGTTATTAATTCTAATTTTGGCACAATATTGACATCACTTTTTAACCCATAATAACAAATTATTGCATAAGATTTGTTTTTAAAATGGTGTAGATGTAGTATTATTCCAAAAATAATTTTAACCCCTCCAACATAATCCCTAACTCCTTAAACCCAAAAAAAAAAAAAAAAAAAAAGTCCCTATAAATGACAACAACAACAAAAATAACCCAAACAAAAACAAGACTAGACTAGACAATAAAGAGTGAACAAATTATTCAACAAAAAGGTTGTACAAAAAGAAAAATAAAGATAATTTTTTTTGGCTTTACAGTCACAATAATTTTGCTCTACATAGCGACTCATCTCGCAATTATAACAAATATCATCTGTTTTTCTTTCTCTTATTTATTATCATTTCAGTTCTCTTACTTTTTTACTTTCATCTCAGCATTCTCAATTCTTACTGTATCTCTTATCAATCTTTTTCTTTTTCTTTTTCTTTTTCTTTTTGTTAGTAGAAAAAAATTGTAAAATTTCATGTATTTTCGTATTTATTATTTTTTGTGACATTAATATATTTAAGTTATCTCTTTATTAAATTTTGTATAATTTAAGTTTCTTATTGACCACAAAAAAAAAAAAACAATTTTTGGAGCGGCCACTGCCAAACACAAAAAATCACCTTCATAAGGTACGTCAAATGCCAAATTTACATTCTAATAATAGCAGTACACGGGTGAGTGTGCTATTAAAATTTTAGGTATTTATTTATTTATACTTTTTTTCTATTTTCTGTCAGTTATGTGACTATTGGGCATTATTCAAACTTTCTCTCTCTATATTATATGGCCGTTGGGACTTACAAACCAAAAATAAAGAATAAAAAAGAAAGAAAAAAAAATATTTAAATAAAATAATGTTGTACAATGTAATATTGAATTCTTATATTAAAATTATATTAATATAAAATTACAATAATGTAATATTACAGGGTAATGTAACACCGCGGTGGACCAAATGCCCGTAAAAGCTATCCCCTGTTAATGCTTTATTACAGCCTTATCAATATAAAGCAACGTTGAATGGGGAAATTATTGCCTAGTTGCTGACCTTGTAGTCCTAGCCAATAAGAGCATGCCAACACATATCAATTTGCTTACATCAGCTGGACTGCCAGCTCAGGGTGCTGTATTAACATTTGTTAATGTTTGGAAACCAAATTCAAATTTTGCAGATGTAAACAAATTTTTAGGGAGTTTCACTTTTTATTTTAAAACATGGGCGCTCCTTCACCTCTTCTCTCAGACTCTCACATATGATTCCTCTCTTATAGTCTGGGACTAGGCAATAATTTCCCTACTGAATGAGGAGTCCTTTTTGCAATTGGACTTGTTTCATCAAACATGTCAGGTGTTAATTTTTTTTTTTTTTTTTTTTTTTTTTTTAAATTAAATGTCCTTGTGCTAGAGAAAGCTCTGGGACGAGTAGAATCCAAGAAATGGAAGTTTAACTAGTAACTACATTAGACCCAAGATTTGTTTGCCAAAAATAAACTTGCCAGGAGAAAATTTGTTTTGCTGCCAAGTGCTTCAGGAAAGTAGAATACCCGTAACAACAAGAGGTCAAAATCCTTACAAGAGGTCAAAATCCTCTTGATCTGGTCCTTTGGTTAATAAGCATTTCATTAATCATAGTTCCAACCATTCTCATGTGATTTAGACCAGGAAAGTTTGAACTAGAAACAGGGAAAACAAATCTATATCTATCTATATATTACTAAAAACTGAAGCGTAGCATTTAATATTGCTACGCTCACGTTGAGCCACATCATCATTTTTTTTTCTAATTTTTTTAAAATATTTTTTAAAACATTTTCTCATTAAAGGTGACTTAAAAACTCCATTATTTAAAAATTAAAATATCTTTTAACCATTATTTTTATCATTAATTTTCCAAAACTCTCCCTTCCTTTTACCTATTCATCTCCCCACTACTTTCTACCTTAATATCATTCTTTCTCTACCTTTTTATCTTCCTTTATTTTGACCCTTCTTATTCTCAACATCTTACTATAAATTTGACATTTTCTTTTTCATTCTATGCTTAGTTTTTACACACAAAAAAGATTACTTCTCTCTCTCTCAATTTGTTTTTCATTTTTTGTTTGATTTTTTTATTTTTATTGCATCAATTCTTTAGGATGATGAATTTTTGTATTAATTAGAATTCTACTTTGGGTTGATGCAATTTAGTTTTGTGTTTTAAGCTGTTATCTTTTATATTTTCTTTGATTAAATATTATCCTACTACATTATACATATAGTATATAATAATATAATGTTATTATATTACATAGAATGACTTGGATAATTTGATTTTTATTGCTATATATTTGATTTTTACTCTTTTTTCCTCTCATCTTATTTTATTTAACATTTAAATCCAATCATATCTTCCATACTATTAAATTATGCAGCACAAATCAAGAAAATAGCTAGACACAAACTTGCCTTCCTTTACCATACATTGGGAGAATAAAAATATTTGTGTGATAAATGGTCATATAATTTATAATTTAGATAGCACCCTTTGATTGTGTTTAGGCCCATAGATTGAGCAATTTGTAGACTTAAAAGGCTATTGAGAATGAACTTTTTGAATCAAGTCTAAAAAAAATATGAACTACTATATATCATTTAGATAAAAACTTTTATCATAGACACATTAATATTTTTTTGCCACAAATTTAAATCACGCAAACTTAATAATGTTATATTATGTGTTAGCATCGTCTCTACTTCTTCTTCTTCTCAAAAATATTATGTATCATCTTTAAAAGATGCCAACAATATTGATCTTATGGGAAAAGTTGCATAAATATTGAGAAAAAAATGTTTTATATTACAATCTACTAAAAATGTTTTTTTAAATATTTAAACCTTTTTATTTTTCATATCACTAACATGTTTTACAACTACCATATGTGTTAACTTAAGTCTTAATATTCTTAAATTGTTTCAGCAAAAAGAAAAAAAAAGGTTGTTACAAAAGAGGAGTTCATGTAAAGTATTTTACAAAATGAAATATCTGTTTTGTAAGGCCACCAAATTTGATAATTTGCAAATGATGGAACCACTTGCAACAATATTTGCATAGTTATAGTTCCAGCTAAAGCAATCATGTATACTTTTAGTCTTCAAAAAACACACATCTACCAGTGATTAAATGTTCATCTCGGGTAGTTTTAACTTTTTATATAATTTTACCTTTACATATTCATCTATTTTAATTTAGATTTTTTTTTTCAAAAAAAAACTTTAATTTATATATTTATAAGTAAACAATGAAATAATGATTCATGAATAATCCAAAAAAAAAAATCTAACATATTTATCTTGTGCAGTTGTAACTTTACATATAATTTTGCATTTATATATTCATATACTTTAATTTAGATGTTTATAACTTAATAATGAAATCTATAAAGAAGGTAATCAAAACAATCATATTTCTACAATTCAAAAAGTCACAATTTCTTTTTTTTCTAAAAAAGGCCTTTTACATTTTCTTGGAATTATTTTTAAATTTTTTTTATAAAACCTTTGGCATACCAATAACCTAATCACTTCATACATTAAAAAAATTTAAGGCTCATTATTACTTCCGTTAATATATTATGGATATCTTAATTGATTGAGATCAAACTAGAGAAATGCCTTTCATATTTCCTTAAAAAAAAAAAAAAAAAAAAAAAAACTTTAATATACCACTAGTGTAACTACATCTATAACTATTTAAGCCAGCCATGATATTTATTTCTTATTAATAACCATAAAATTTACAACTAGCAAGGGAACAAACAAAGTAATAAAGAATAAATGAAGGAAGAAAAAAATAAATGAAATCAAACGTCAATTAATAACTGTTATTTGGAAAATAAAAATGTGATTAAGAGGAGTAAGAAATAAAATAGAGATGGCTATACAGAGGACATTGAAAACTTTATAGTGCAATAAAATCAACCATTACATTCACTTAATTAAATCAAGAATCAACAGTTTAATATAATAATACAAAATTTAAACTTAAAACTAATCAAACTCTAACTAGGAAAATTATATATATATATATATAATCATAATCTTCATACACCATGACTTTAAAAAATTTAATAAATAGTTTTACCTCTTATTTAATGTCTATGTTATGCAAATACAAAAACAATATTATGTATTAACAAAAGGTCTACAACTCAAAATTAAATTTCAGTGTCACCTATAGAATAAACACGTGTACATCATTGCAACAATAGTAAATGACATGAATGACATGGGTTGAAAGCTCCCTTTAAAAGGATGAAAATTACCTCATTTGGTACAGTAAAAGGTCATCTTGGTCCTGATAGAATTGAAGGCAATAATTGAGTAGTAGTAGCAAAATGCACTTCCTGGTTATAAACTCCAGCTCTTGTGTTTGGTAAAGGTGGATTCAAGAAGAAATCATCTAGGTTTGATTCAACATTCACAACACCCTCCAAGACCTTAACCACAACGGACATAGAAGGCCTCTTTGTGAAATCATTTTGTAAACACCATGCTGCAACCCGCATCATATTCACAACTTCTTCTCCATGTAAACTCATATCTTCATTGTATTTATCAACCAGATCCAATAATTGGTCCTCCTCAATCTTTTTCTTGAAAATAGCAAGTAGATGCATTTCTTCTTCTTGTTGAGAGCGATCAATATTTCTCCTTCCACATAATATCTCCAAGAGCACTACACCAAAGCTATACACATCTACTTTTTCTGTAATAACTGAACTCAACCATTCTGGAGCCATATAGCCAGGAGTCCCTCTCATAGTTGTCACAACTTGGCTCTGTTCACGATCAACTAGTTTGGACAACCCAAAATCTGAGACTTTTGCATTGAAATTCTCATCTAAAAGGATGTTTTGGGGTTTGATATCCAAATGAACTATCTTATGTCTGCAGTCATCATGTAAATAAGTTAGTCCTCTTGCTATGTCAATGATGATCTTCTTTCTATGTTGCCAATCAAGCAACATCTCCGGAAATCTGTGAAATATCCATTTATCTAAAGACCCATTAGACATGTATTCATAAACAAGAAGTAGTCCATGTGATTTCTCAGCACAAAATCCAATCAGTCTTACCAAGTTGAAATGATGAAGGCTGCCAATTGTCTCAACTTCTGCTAAAAACGATTTCTTGATTTGACTTAAACCATCAAAACGCTTCACTGCAACTTTAGTACCATCAACTAAAGTCCCTTCAAAAACTGTGCCAAATCCCCCTCCACCAAGCTCCGTACTAAACTCTTTTGTTGCTGCCTGCAAATCATGATAAGAGTATCTTGTGGGCATTCCTGGCACCTGATCTAAATAATACTCCTCCGCTTCATCTGAACTTTTCTTTTTCCAAAGTTGAAAAACAAAAAATACAATTAAAAGAAACAGTACAAATGCAAAGCTGGAGACCAATATTATTACAAGCCAGTGTTTTTTCTGCCGAATAACTTTCTGCACCTTGATGTATACCCTGAGGTAATTTTTTTGTCCTGCATCAGCGGACATCAGGGAAAAAATTTGGGATTGTAAATAGCAATTCCCCATATGGTTGCTCGAATTATAAAAAACAGCTTTGCAGGAACAGTCTTTTAAGCAAGCCTGTTTGCAACTCTCTAAATTTATATGTTGGTGGTCTGGATTTATCTTGGGGGGATATTTTGTTATGGGAAAGTATGTGATATTCTCGAGCTCTGAAAGAACATGATATTTGGAATCTTCACAAGACAAGGGAGTAATGAGGGAGCATCCATAGCTAGGCAGCTTGTCATCGGTTTGCCGGGTTTGCCGGAAATAGCTTGTTTCATTAATGGGTGGAGGACAACTACACGGGGCATTCTGGGCATTTGTACAAATACCATAATTGCCGCAAACTGTAGGGTAATCGCAGACACCAATTTCTCTATATCGTGGGAGAAAATCATCCACAACATCCGACTCTCCATACACTCGCAAGTGTCCGTCAGGCTCAAATCTCATGTACTGCGCTGAGAAGTATGAATAAGGAGCAAGAACGGTCTCATCCATAACTTGAGAGGAGAGAGTTATATTTTCACTATTAAGTTGCACATAACTGAAATTTTCTGTGGTTCCAGAAAAATAGCGTTGGGGAGGATTAGAATTGATATAAGCGACCAACCCTTCACTAGTGAGAGAGAGTGAATACAATCCTCCTTGACTTATGAGTTGCTGCCCTGCCATCAACTTTTGCTCGAGCATCAGCGTGTCGGTTGGGTGATCAAAAGACTGCCAGATTATTGTTGCATTGTTGTGATCCAAGAGCATGAGGTTGCAGTTTTCGGTTAAGTTTAGGCCAGCCACAGATTTGCTGCTGGTGTTTGTCGACCACACCGTAGTTCCATTAGCATCTGTCAACACCAAACCTCTTTCTGAAGTGAGCTTCAAACTCGCATTCACGCTTACAGGATTCTTTGGGTTAGCAGCCCATACTACTGTTGGACCTTCAGATTTTGAAATTTCGCCATATTCTAGACGAATTCTGAAAATGGCAAAGAGAGAACCGCCACAAGTTTGATTACAGAAGAAACCACAACCACAAGCATATTCTTCGTAGGAATAACTGTTCGATTTACTGGCCAGTATGATATTCACAAACGATCCATCATCAAATTTCACAGAATCGGGAGTAGAAAAACTGTTGGTCACTGAAGTAGAAGTGTTTGCACTCCAATAACGGACAGGCAGGGATTTAACTAAGATGGGAAAAGGTTTTAGAAAAAGAGCAAGGTAAAGAAGAACAACACAGCAGCCCCAGCTTATACTACCCATTGTCTGTGTGTGCTACAGTGCCAGAAGAAATTAAGAAAGGAAAGTGGACACTGGGCAAGGAGAGAGAGTGATAGAATTGAAATGAATTGCAGGAAGAATGAATTCCTTGGGGGCAGAGTTAAATGGAATCATGTAATTTAGTTTATTGTTCCCCGGTTGACTGGTTGACCTTTAAGTCCACGAGTAGGCAGCAGCTGTTGGGTTCGTGGCATTTAGTGTGGTCCAGCCCACGGAATAGCTCTTTGGTCCAACCCACTGCATCAGATATACTAAAGGTTAAATTTTTAGCATTTAGTACATTAAACACGTAAAATTACCTATTTAAAAGATGTGTTTATCAAAAAAAAAAAAAAAAAAAAAAAACCTATTTAAAAGATGTGTCAACCGTCAATAGAATTGTACGGCAGATGTGCTATTTGCTTTTATTATTATTTTTTACTTGTGTGTAATCATGTGTATATACACATATATCATTAAAAACAATTACAATGACACGGTTCAAATTATACAAAATATTAGTTTATACATTTTTTAAACAATACATTTCTAAAATATGAAATGGTTCCTTATTTCTAAAATATTTAATTAAATTTAGACTTTTCAATTTTTGCTCTCAATAATTCATTTACCACAAAAATTTATAAATTAGATGAATACGTGGTGTAAAATTATACTTCAATTGAAATCCAATTTATAATCTAATTGAATTTAGACTCTTCAATTTTTACATTCAATAATTTACTTGTCACAAAAATTAAAAATTAGATGGGACAAGTAGTGCAAAATTGAGAATCTAATTGAAAAATAATTGGATTTTTTTTGAGTTTTGGGTTTTAATATATTTATAGATTCAAACTTTCTCTTCCTTCCATACAAAATATATTTCTTAATTAAAAAGAATAAGAAAGAGTATTTAAATAAAGTGGTAAAAGAATAGAATATATAATGTAAGGTGTATTGTAAAGTGGTGTATTAAATAAAAAATATTGGGTAAATTATGTATTTAGTCCCTATCCTTTACACCATATTTCAATTTGGTCTATAACTTTTCAATTGTATCAATTTGGTTCATAATCTTTAAATAAAGAATATTGGGTAAACTACGTATTTAGTCTTTATCATTTACATCATATTTCAATTAGATCCCTAGTCTTTCAATTGTGTCAATAAACTAATTTTTTTTATTTGAGCGTTAACCACGTCAGCAATTTCCATCCAAGAGGTAACAGCAAGAACTAAATTGACACTACATTAGAAGGTTAGGGACTAAATTGACATAATTAAAAGATTATGGGCCAAATTGAAATCTATATATATAATAATAGGTAAAACTGAGAGAAAATCCAATTAAATTTCAAATTAGAACTTAATTAGAGTCCAATTTTGCGCCACGTGTCCCATCTAATCTAAGTTTTTAAATTTTTGTGCCAAGTGAGTTAATTCAATGGAAAAATTGGATTTCAATTAGAGTTTAATTTTGCAACATGTGTCCCATCTAATCTAAGTTTTTTAATTTTTGTATCAAATGAGTTAATTTAGTGTAAAAAACGAGGAGTCCAATATAAGTAAACCATAAAAAACATAATTTTTGAATAGATTTATATTTATGAGCCTTTTTTTTTTGAAGAACTAAAAACAATTCAAGTTTATACGTCATATATATATATATATTTATATTAATAAGTAAAACTGAGAGAAAATCCAATTAGATTTTAAATTGGAATTCAATTAGAGTCTAATTTTGCGCAATGTGTCCCATCTAATCAAAATTTTTAAATTTTTGAACCAAGTTAGTTAGTTTAGTTTAAAAATTGGATTT
This sequence comes from Notholithocarpus densiflorus, assembly GCA_030021035.2. Lineage (NCBI taxonomy): Eukaryota > Viridiplantae > Streptophyta > Magnoliopsida > Fagales > Fagaceae > Notholithocarpus > Notholithocarpus densiflorus. The sequence continues at coordinate 7,912,343 of JARYZH020000013.1, read as the reverse complement.
CAATTAGAGTTTAATTTTACGGCATGTGTTTCATCTAATCGATTTTTTTTTTTTTTTTTAATTTTTGTGCCAAATGAGAGTTAATTTAGAGAAGAAAACGAGGAGTCCAATATAAATAAATCATAAAAAAATATAATCATATATCTAACACTATATATAAAATTAGAGGAAGAGAGAGTTTGAATGATTTTATATTTATAAGCCTTTTTTTTTTTATAACTAAAAACAATTCATTTGGCACAAAGATTATATAAATATATATATATATATATTAATAGGTAAAATTTAGAGAAAATCTAATTAGATTCTACAATTGAAGTCCAATTTTGCGCCATGTGTCCTAAATTATTTATTTTTAAAGAAAGTTTTATTTCTTAATTTTGGAATCAAATGTGGGACCATATCATAAATATCTATTCATGTGAGTTATTGTGTAAAAAAACTAAAAAGTCTAGAATTAATGAACATAAAAGTATTTAAAAAATGGACAATTTACATTTTCTACCTAATAACATTTTTACAAGACTTTTTAAAGAGTTAAAAAAAAAATTAAGAATGACTATCAATAATATTTAAATTATATATGTAAGATTATTATACTATGCATTTTAATGTGTATCTTTTAAGTATATCCATGCATATGTATGGAGTTATAAGCTAGTTTTATATAAAGAATCAAATGTCAAGGTTCAAATATAAATTTTAATAAAAAGAGGTGAAAGTTGAAATCTAAACTCCAATTTTTTATTTTGGTTTTGAGAGAGAGAGAGAGAGAGAGTTTGGTAGAGTTTTTATTTTTATTTTATTAAAGTAGAAGTCACATGGAAAATTATGTGGCTAATATTGACAATTTTCTGCTTAGAAATTTAAATTATAAAAATTGAAACGTCAAGACCTTATCAAAATTGATCATTAATCATAATTCGACACACTTGGAGACAATTCATTTTGCATTTATAAAGTGGTTGATTTTAATCAACTGTAACAATTCTTTTTTTTTTTTTTTTTTTTTTTTTTTTTTTTTTTTTTTTTTTTTCAGCTGACTTGAAATCAGATTTCATTATACCTTGGTTGAGTTTGATCGTAGTGTTGTCATTTTTTATCTTAAGATTTGAATAAATAAATTACATTTGAATTATATCATGTCATTTTGCAACAAGGTAATTAATATTGTAAAATTGAGATTGTTGTTGTCAATGGTGTTTGGGTGTGGCCAAGCAACTATAGAAGAAGGTAAAAAACCCATCAGAGTTAATTTTCAGTCAAAAAGTGAAGGCATGTATTGTGGAAAGAGCGGTAAAGTTTCTGGCATGTATTGTGGAAAATTCATAAAAGTTTATGATCCATTGCGCGTTGTCAGAAAATTAGAGGAAAGCCAGGAGACAACTGACGCACATGGAACGGTATCATGGCAGTGCTTACACGGACAACCCAATACTCTTCTTTTTCAACGCGTTTAGACTCTCTTCTTCTTTTCTCAAAAAAAAAAAAAAAGAAGACTCTCTTCTTCTATTAGTTATATAAAAAGCACCGGTACCCATACAGTACAGTGAAAATAGTCAAATACCATGTTTTGACAAAATTTGTGATAAATTAGCACTATTTCGAAAATATTTAACAATTTACTACTTTTTTAGTACTCGAGTTCCACAAAATAACATTAAAATTACAACTTCGCAGCAACTCCACTATCAGTAATCTAACAGGGGCCCAATTACATTGAAATATTTAGCAATCTATTTCTTACACTAAAATAGATTAGCATTGCCCATTCCGAAAATGGTTTCTAGGCATGGAATAAAGGCTCCTTAGGAAACGTTATATAGTTTGATTTCAATGTACACCTTTGGTTTTCTTCTCTAAGGATTTTTCCTACAAATTACTGTTTACTGATTGAGTGAGTCTATATGGTAGCTGTAGGTGATAATATTTGGCCCTGCATTCGCATGAGTATTTCAAACTTGCCAGGAAACACACACACGAAAGAGGGGGCTGGGGAAGACTTAACTCAACATCGTGAGGCACGGGTCTTCGTAGTCCAGTCATTTTTTCTGCTAAAGTACTACACCGACATTTTTGAATCATAACGACCAAGACTATCTTCCTCTCAAGAAAATGAGTATCAAAGACTAGAAATGGCTTGGTTCAATGTCAGGCTGACTAGGAAATCCTGACTGGTTTTGCTTGCAATCGTGAATCACAAGGACCGAAACTTAAGCATTGATTAAGTTACACTTGTGTATTCTCTCAACAAAAAAAAGAAAAGAAGTTACTTGTGTATTCTCTCAATTTCATAATGCATATGTTAAAACCACTAATGTCAAGCCACTAAGTTTGACTATTCAAGCCATTCCAACCGAAACAAAAAGTAGAAAAAAAAAGAATGTATTCGACTGTACTAAGCTCGAGTACTATAAAGTGATACTTAATTTCACTAATATCGAGTATCACATTATTTTTTTTTATTACACAAGTTTCAGGTCAGCAGTGCCACGCTTGCGACTCACTAGGAAGTCGAGTTCACTGAACTCGAGTACTATTTAGAACTCGATTTTGTAGAACTCGAATACTAAAAAAGTGGTAGATTGCTAAATATTTTTGAAACAATACTAGTTTGCCACAAATTTTGCCAAAACGTGATATTTGGTTATTTTCACCCCTACAGCACACATTTGGTTTATTGAATCCCTTTATATATATATTTTTTTTTCAAGTTTTGAACAGTGCTTTGGTTTTGACCTCTGCACTATTGCTGCTTTCTTTTCCTTCTTTTTATTTTTTATTTTTTTTCCCGCTGCTTTCTTTTCTTTTCTTTTCATTTTTCTCTGCTTTTTTTTTTTCGGCGTAATATCATCTAGTCCACTCTTCTTCTTTTTATTTTATTATTATTTTTTTTTTATATATAAAGCTATTAGTTAACATAATAAATTGTCACAATATTTTTGCAATTGTTGATATGTTAATTCCTTATAGGTTAAAATAAAATATCATTCTAGAATCATCCACAACTAAAACTAAAGGTATTATGAAAAAAGAAGTGTTACATCTACAATATTTTTCGCAATACTTTCACAACATTGTTCATTAGGCTTTTTTTTTTCCCACAAACCACAATACGCCTGTTTTGGTTGTGCTGTTTTTGTCTTTTCTTTTAAATATTTATATGTGTATGTACAGTTACACTGACTTAACAAATTCTTACAATATTTTCACAATTATTGACAATTTGCACTGTTCATTGGCCCTTTTTTTTTTTCACAATATGCTGGTTTTGCTTGTGCTTTTAAATATTATATGTGCATACACAATTACACTGACGCAACAAATTTTTACAACATTTTCATCATTATTGAGATGTCAATTTTTTAAAGGTCAAAATAAAATAATAAATAAGACTGAGACCAATCACAACTAAAAATAAATATATTATGAAAATGTTATAACATCTTCTTCTTGTCACAATATTTTCACAATCCAAGATCTCAGTTCCTTATAGATCAAAATAAAATAAAATAAAAAGAAATGCTATGTCCACAACATTTTCACAATAATTTTGAAACAAATTTTATGTGGCAAGGTATTTTTGAAGGATAAAAAAGTGATATCTGTAGTGGGTTCAATTTAAAACTAATAACAACTTGTCATTTATAATTTGTTCTAAAAATGTTATGGATGTAGCATTTCTCTCAAATAAAATAAAAATATATCTATTCGGATCCTAAAAATAAAAGTATTGTGAAAATGTTTTAATATTTTGTTGTATTCTTAGACTTCTTTTTTAGTATATATAGTCAAATTGGGTGAGTCAAAATTCATTGTACGTTTCACACACAATTTTCTTGTATTGTCTTTTTTTTTTTTAATGCATAATTTTAAAACCAGTAATAATTTTTTACCTAAGATTTGTTATGAAAATACTGTGAACGTAAAAATTAAATAATAAAATATCAAACTAGGACCTACCACAGCTGGAAATAAAAAATATTATGAAAATGTTGTGACATTTTGTTATAATTCCGAACTTCTTTTTTGTGTGACATTTTGTTGTGTTCCTAGGCTTCTTTTTTTGTTTAGTCAAATTTAGTAAGCCAAAACTCATTGTTTTAGGCACAATTTTCTTCAGTTGGCTTTTTATTTTATTTTTAAATGCACGGTTAAAAGTGGTTAGCCCAATTTAAAACCAGTAGCAATTTACCACCTAAGATTTATTATGAAAATATTGGGGATGTAACATTACTCTAAAATAAAATAATAAAATATCAGACTAGGACCCACCATAGCTAAAAATAAAGGTATTGTAAAAATATCGTGACTTTTTGTTCTGTTTCTAGACTTCTTTTTTGGTTTATTCAATTTGTTGAACTAAAATTCATTGTTTAATGCATAATTTTTTTAGGTTTATTTTTTTTTACACACTGTTTCAAGTTTTTTTTTTTTAAATAAAAATAAAAACACACACACACACATTGTTTTACACACACATAACACACACACAAATTGACGAAGTAACACTTTCCTCCTTTATGTTCGGGGTAGTTGCATTTCCCCCTTAAACTAAAACTGAATAATTTCATCATTTATATTTTGTAAATGAACATATACCCCTATTGTTTCTCTCTTAGTTAAACCCTAACAAAATCTTATAATTCCTAAAATATTCCATTGTACAATGTCTAATATACTCCTACTAAATTTTAATCTCCCAAAAAATTTCTTTGTGTATTTTGAATTTTATGTGGTAGACTGGTAGTCATACTTGGAAAGTTAGAATGAGGATATATGGTGTTCTATTTGTTACCTAGAGAACACTAATTTATTAGGTTTAATCTTCTACACTTATAATTTTAATTATTTAATAGAAACTTTGATGACATATGTTTTTTGTTATTTTGTTCTTTTTTTAATTTATTTTCCTGCTTAAAAGGGTATTCATTAAAAATAAACAAGCTAACATCGTAGTTAGACTCGTAAAATAAGATAATAAAGAATGAAATATGAATAACAAAATTTTCATTGTAGATGATTGCAAATATTTAATTTAATGAAGATCGTCAAAAAAATTATAGTATATATTATCATTTATTGCGAAAATTTAAATATTGTAGAAAGATGACGACTTTCATTATCATTCTTTGTAGCATTTTTTGGTGAGTAGATATTACATTTAGTAAATAAGTTCTAAGAAAGTGTCATAGTACATAGATATTCCAATAGCTATTTTAAATTTAAGTACATGACTTCATACTTCTTCAACAACAAAAAAATCAATTTTAATTTTCTCACTAAAGGGCCAGCACATGCCTTGCACGTGCAACCCACACTAGTATGGTATAAAGGATAAGGACCAAATACATAGTTTACCCTAAAATAAATAAAGAAGTTTTTTTATGTGATGTATTAATAAAATAGAATATGTCATAATATCTTTTTTTTTTTAGGACAAAGTTTAGTTACAAAATTAGTTGTAAATTAAGACTATAACCTTACTCAATTTTTTTTTGATTAAAGGTGAATTTTGACAAATTTACCAATAGATTACATTTTTTTATATCCTCTATATTTGCAAAATTTTTAGGAAATTAAAGATCAATAACTATGTTATCAATAAATTGTTTAAATTGCAAGTTTTTGTAATTTAAAATTATGCATAAAATATGAGCTTATAGATCATATAGTAACTAAATATGTAGTAATGTTAATATTTTTTTTAAAAAATTGTAATTTTAGATTACAATTAATTTTGTAACTAATTTTTTTTTTTTTTTTTAATGCCTAGCTCTAAAATCAAATCAAGGCAGCATTTTTTTTCTCCATCACATCACTTATTTCGAATCCCTCGTGAGTCCCGCAAAAAGATATGCTTTAAGAGGTGTACTTTTTTTTTTCTTTAAATCAAAGGTAATATTAGTGTTCTGCCGTTTATCCTCAAAAAGATAATATTACTGTTGCGGCCCCACGTGTGTCAATTATAGGGTCTTAGAGCATTCGTGTTGGGCATGCTAAATGGCATATGTAGGAAGGTTTTACCATTTTCACACAAAAACCAAGCTTCATCCGGACTTCTAAAAATCAACTATTGCAAATTTTTTGCAATAGTGCTACAGTGCAATTCTACCTTTAGAATTGCACTATAGCACAATTTTAAAACAAAATAATAGTTTTTAATACTCTTCCTCCCCCTTTTTAACCCCGAAATTTCTCTCTCCTCTCTCATTATTTCTCTTCTTTTCTCTCTCTTCCTTCTCTCTTTCTCATCTGCTCTATGCTCTTTTCAGACCCAAGACCCTGTGCTCTCTCCGATGACCCTCTCTCTCTCTCTCACATTTGGTGGTTGTGGGTTTCTCTATCTCTCTCTGGTGGTGGTGGGTTTGTGACTGACGTGGGCATAGGTCGGTATGGGTTTTGACGACGGTGGGTCGTGGGTTTTAACAACGGTGGAGATCGGCGTGGGTGTTGACAACGGTGGAGATCGGCAAGGTGGAGATTGGTGGGTGGCGAGATTGGCGTGGCGGAGATCGGTGGGTGGCGAGATCGATGGATCGGGTTTTTATTTTGGCATGAATTTTGGGTTTTGATTTTGCTATGAATTTTGGGTTTTGATTTTGGCTGGATGGCGAGACTAGGCTTTGATTTTGCTCAAAGAGAGTGACACCGATGGTGGATTGGTATTTTGCTGGGATTGTGGCGGGTTTAGGGTCACGGTGGTGGATGTCTGGAGGTGGTGTGGTTAAGAGGATGGTTGTTGTGCAGTGAGAGTGACAGAGAGACAGAAATTAGTAAGGAGAGAGATATAATTTGTTTATTATTTGATTGTATAATTTATATTATTTTAATGTGTGATATTGTAAAATAAAAGTTGGGCTGCTGGGTGTATTGAAAATAGTATTGTATAATTGATGAAGTAGCTTTTTGGAATGGTAAAATAGGATAAGATGGCATTTCCTTATACGAATGCTCTTATTATTAGTATCTTTTTTTTTTTTTTTTCAAAAGTTATATTATTGTTTATGTGTCCCATGTGTGTTTAGCTTTCGGCAAAGGTATTATTATTATACTAGTCGCTAACCCGTGCGATGCACGAGATAGTTAAATAAAAAATTTAAATATTTATTTTGCTACTATAACTTGGCTTTAAAAAAAAAAAAATGCTATGGTGATGTCTTCATACAATGCTCAACTGCAATTAAATTTACTATTCACCACCAATATAATATATGTTATCTTGCACATTTGTTTGCATAACAAGGGTCATTTTCAATTTTATAATAAAACAATCTATGGTAGAGGAAAGAGATAAAACTGTTCTATTGAAGGATGCATGATGAATGTCAACTTTCCTAACTTTTTTAGTGTAGAATGATGTTCTCTTTCCTCTTCTTTTGCACTGCACTACATTTGGGTAGTGTTCAGCCCAAAGGATTGTGCAGAACTTCTCCTAATCACAGATGTTTTGGTTGTAAACCTATGCACATATCATAAAGAGTAAATCTTACTTTGGATAAATATATTATACAATTATTCAAATGGTTAAATTAAAAAGGAAATAAAGAAGAAAAGTTGCACCAGCCACAAACTCAATTAGATTTCTTTTGAATAAAATGGTGTTATAAAGTTTTATAAAAAATGAAAAAAAAAAAAAAAAAAAAAAACTGAGAACGGGGAAGGAATACTTACACTTGAAAATAGAAAAATTGAAAATCTACAAATTCAGTGCTTGATAATAGATCTACAAATTGCATTCTCATATCCTCCATCTTCTGCAAGTTAATTGGATATAATTAAAAAAATTTCCTAACAGAACGCTCTTTCCTTTCCATTATGCTTTGCATATTTTCATCCTAATAAAGTTTAAGAAGTGCTCTGTGGTCACTGCATAAAGAATGTGTGCACAAGTTTAAAATCAATAATAGAATTAACGTTAATCATTAAAAAAACCCTGCAAATTCCATAAAAAGGATCAGTATGGATCAGCTTAATAATCAACCTACAAGAATCACCAGTAAAGGATCTTCTTCATCAGCTTCCTCTTTCCAATTACTGGAAGCACAAATGGGTCACTATGTGCAAGAAAACCAGCAATTGTTAAGGCTGGATTAAGGCATTAAAAGATAGACTCCATAAGAAGCATCTTTCCAATATTTGGGTCCCAATGGTATAGTGCAAAGATGGTAACTTGTTACACAAAATGTTTTTTTTTTTTAATTACAGTGAACATCCTAAAGCTGTTAAACAATACAGAAACTTGTATCCAATGATATATACCAAGTGGGGTAAATGCCTCTATATCATCTAGAGCCCAATTGTTTTAAAGCATTTTGAATCACAAGAGCATCTGATGGCTAAAGTGCTTTTGCCAAAAATGATCAAATAGTTCGAAGCAGCAAACTTTTAATATGCAATCATAGTTCTTGTAAATCTGACAACTTTAGGTAACTGATACTGAATCAATGCAGTATGGATCAACTTTGCATAAAATCTATAATAAATAAACAGGAAAAAAAAAGGAAGAAAGAAAAGGGTTTAAATTAATCAATAAACAAATTAGGCTAACTAAGTTGGAGAAACATGTTTCATAGAAAGAGAATCTTGTATTTGCTAATTAACCTTTCATGGTGCTACCTCAATACACAACAAAGATACGGTATTTTCATTAATCTAAATGCTCAAAGAAATAGAGAGAGTTGAGAACTATTATATCATTTAATTATGTGCGTCTCAAATTACTTCGTTTCTATAAGGTTTTGATCTTCACTACTTACATCAACAGAAGAATTGCTAAGCATGAACAACCATTAAATTTTGGCATCAAAAAGATTTATATGCTTATATAATAGTGGCTGTGAACATTAGAGAGTGCTGACCATTATAATAGTGCATTCTTCTGCTTCCCTCTACTTCTCTAGTTCCATCAATAGACTCAATCCCTATTTCATGCAATTCAGCCTCAACATTGCAAAACATTACTGTGTTTGCATAGACTCAATTCATCTTTATTCTGCAATTAGAAGAGTCACCATTTCAAGTTGTTTTTTTCGTCAATAATATTAATACCACCACACCCAAAGTAATTAGAAGTCTAGAACAAAGCTCTATTGAGTTTAATTCATAACATTTTCATCAATCATATAAGCAATTTACCAGAGTATGAGGAATAAAATCATTAAAAAGGTAGCAATTTACCAGAGTATGAGGAATATCATTAGAAAGGTTTCCACAAAATTAAAGCCAAAAAAAATAAATTATTAGTAAGGCAGTTATCCCTTTATTAACAGTGTGACTAAAAGTGAAATTCAAAGTGGAAAAGTCTTTCAAAAAAAAAAAAAAAAATCAACACGGAAAAGGAACATTATATATAAAACTGTCTATGTTGCAAGAAAATAGCCTTACCAACCAAACATGAGATGTTTGTCTTCTTGTCCTCATTTCCTCCATGAAAGCAGGATTATAATTGAATGGAGTTATCTACTTTTTGTCTATTCTAAACCAAGCCTTTCATACCTCTAGAAAATATCAACAACCCCTTCAATTAGAACAACAATCCCAATTATTTAAAGCAAATCACCAACACCCTTTTAAAATGACTGGAATGTGCAAACCGCTTTTAAATTATAACCTATATATTTTTAAATTAGAATCTATATTTTCTTAAAATATCAGACAACGGTGTTTTTTCTCCAAGAGTTTGTTATATATTTTCAAAGTCAAATTGGAGTTTTCCCAATGCCTATGATGTTGTCAAGAATAACCACATATGGTAGTAGTACAGTGTAAAATTTTGAGAGAATGACTATAAGAGATCCCATGCTTACAATCTAATAATTTTGTAAAAATTTAAATATTTTTGCTTTCTTTCTTCTCCTCTTTCATGACATCCAAGAAAGGCTTTCAAATTTGTGGCTTAGCCCCAAAATAGCCAACCAAATATTCACTTTAGCCACTGCGTTCCTTGATTTCCTTTAGCAACCAAATACAATCTTTTTGGGGAGGAAAAAAAGAAGAAAAAAAAAAGCCCAAACAGCTATATAAAGAAGATGCCCAAATCTCAACCAAACTAAATAAAAACCTAAAATTATTCATATGTATTCTATTGCTACACTTTCTTAGTAACTAAACACAAATCATTATTAAACAAAGAAATTGTAATGGCACAAAAAGAGAGAGGGTTTAGAAGAAACCTCATATAATACGCAAAGGTACTCGTCAAAGTCCATTGGCAGCCCATGTAGAGAATGCTTGTAGTCAATAATAGTGCAAGGCTACAAGCAATCTGCTATACAGATTAAGATCATTCCTCCAAGAAAATATTTATCTAAAATAAGAGAGAGAAATGGGAAGGGACATAAATAATAAATTTGAACATCTTGTTTGGACTACATGATCTATGTTATTAATTTAAATATTCAAAGTTTCATGGCTTTCATATGAAAGGTTGCTAGAGCAACACATCAAGGAATTTAGGATTTTGAAGATAATGGAGTCGAGATTTGTATCAACATACAAAACAATCCATCAGATTTGAGTAGAAAAATAATCAAATTTAAAACTTAAAAGGTACTAATTCTGAAACTATTGCATCAATAGGAGGAGAAAATTGAACTTTAAGAGCATGAATGTAAACTCACTCTTCAGTGTTTTGGTTAAACATTTAACCTCTTTACTCAATTAGAAATTTTTTCAACATACCATCTAGCTACCACTTCTATTCTGGGTTATCATCTCTAACCACTGTCTAAAATTTTGTGGTTGTCTATGCTTCCCACCCAACAAAAAATTATGTTCCCCACCATTAAACTGACTTCTCAATTTTGCAAGTATTATGGCTTCTAGAATGACAGCAAAAAATCTCTAAGAAATTTCATCAAACACCTTGTGCACATGTAAAAGAAAAAACACTTAATGAAAGTGGACATTATTAGAAATTGTCTATTACTCTACTTTCAAATAGTAGCATAACAGTCATAAATCATTGCAAAACTTCAATTTAACAACAAAAATTCCAAAACATGATGTATGTATCAGTGCTTCCAAATCTACTATCTAAGCCCATATCCTACTGATCAAATTGATTGGACATTCAAGTGCAGATAAATAATATGCAATGGATTTTAAAATCTCCAATGTACTACCAAGGGCCATATCTTCAGTGTTATGACATGCAATCATGTATCAATAACCCCTTCAACGTTGTTAATCCTTTATTCTTTATTTTTATCAATAAGTGACCCTCTTAGTCCTTTCCCTGGTCTAAGCACCCTCAAATTTAAGAGTAGTACTCGTTAATAGTGAAGTAATCAGTTCTTACAATTAAATTAATTGTGAAAACTGGTTCCTGCAAAGCAAGTCCCCCCACTTTTCAAAGGCAAAAAAGAAATGAAAAATAACCCACTATTTGCCTATTAGATTCAATAATCAATATATCAGCTTGGATCACAGTGAAGTCTCACAAAATATGCTTCAAAAATAGATATGGAAGAAGAAAAAACACAGCTCTACCTTTTCACTTTGCTATTTCTGGAATTTGTAGCCAGCCTCTAAACACTATAGGTTCAGTCCTCCGCTGTGCATGGCAGAAAGCAGAAAATAAAAGTCAGTAGTAGGCATGGATTTTAGCTTCCATGGTTATACCTAAATTTAAAATACAAACCTTACCATAACTAACAAAAATAACTATACTTGGGTTAGATTTTTTTTATTTTTATTTTTATTTTATTTTATTTTTTTTAATTTTTTAATTTTTTATTTTATTTTATAAACTAAGGTCTTTGGGTTAGAATTGATTTTGTTTTAGTAGAAAATTCTTAATGACAATTGACAAGATGGAAGCTGAACATTGAGTTGGGTGTCGGAGGTAAATTATTGAAGGCCTTGGGACCCAAGTGAAGAATACAAATGCTTAATTCCTGTTTATTCTTAGTGCATTTGTGGCCCAAAATTCTGAGGGATGATTGGTATGGTTTGTATTGGTCTTAGTCTGGGTTTCAGCTAGATTTAGTAAGTGTTTATACTTAGTGAGCACCAAATTTTCAATCTCGAAATCAAAAGCTATTTTTGATATGACAGAAAAGTTTCCTTATGTGTGCAACTGAAACAGCAATTTCATATAAGTAAAAGCTCACCTCAGGGTAGCAATCTTGGTGGACAATTGTCTGGTTGTTTGTATTTACATACACCTCACAGGATACTCTTGCCTGATGAAAATGTTGGAACGTAGTTTAAACACATGGAGAAAGAAGATGCATCATGTAACTGAATAAAGCTTGTAAGAGAATACTATGGAATTGTCAGAATAAAACTAAAATTTCCTTAACATACCGTTTCTTAATGCAGTGAGTGTACTGCTGCTGTTTTGCAACATACTTAGTTATTGCAAAAAGCCACGCAATCACATACAAATATTTCCAAATAATTGCTCTATAGATTCAGAGCTCAAGATTGTTTCTTTACTTATGTGAGCTGATGACTGGTTTATGTCAAGTAAAGCAAATAATGATAGTACATTAAAAGGCAAAAGGGTAAATTTGCCAACTTATTTGATGCACATATCTAAATCAATTGTTATTGTGACATTATTTGAGCTTTGCCTTAAAGATTTTGAAACTGCAGCATGGGCATATATAATTGAGACATATGACCTTGTGAAAAATCACAAAATATAAAAGAGAAAGCAATGCGGCCAATAATTGAAATTAGCAAACTCCACTACCGGCTCCAAACTCATCAATCTACGCTAATCATTCAAAAGAAACACTCCCAATTGTGACCCTAAATCATACTTAACAGCCAAAAACAATAGAACAAAATTAAAAACTTACCGGTAATGTTTTCGGAGAAGCTCTGATCTGATTATAAAGTCCCTCAGATTTTTCTCTCCCTCTCTGACTCTCTCTGGCCCTTATTAACGCTCTCAATCTACAAATTTACTCCAAATTAAGAGAACAGGTAAGGGGGAAAACCTAAAATTAAAATAAAAACATCACTAACCATTCTTTAAAACGCCAAGAGACGAAGCCCATGTAGAATTTGATCTTCTATAGGGTTTCCCCAGGTTCAACGAAACCAACATCGTTTAAATCCGTAGTTGACTTTGATGAAATTTGGAACTCTAACTTCAAATTGTTACTTATATGGAAGAGATTGCGTGCGTGAGGTTAAGGATTTGGGGGAAGGTTAGAGATTTAAAGAGAGAGGGAGTTCTTCGCATTAGGAGGGGAGTCGGGAGAGATATAGAATATAGTCGGGTTATTCTCTTGGTCAATGACTCAACGGTAATGTTATTGCTTGTGGTTTTCACATTCAATATATTTTTATTTTTATTATAGTTTTTATTTTCTACGGTATTCTCACCCAAAAAAACATTCAGCTTATTTTATTTAGTTTTTAGCTTTTATTACAATATTTTTAGCAAAAAATAAAAAGCTAAATAAGTTGTTCATTCGTTTTCTAATTTATGAAAAGCTGAGCTTATCTAGCTTATAAGGAGAAAAATGGACCACATACCTTGGGAAAATTAATACTCCTTGACATCTATCTAAGAATCAAATAGAACCTTGGTCATGCCTGGATCCTCAGACCACATACCTTGGATAAATTGATATCTTTTAATCACTGCTCTACGTATTAAACAGAACCTTGGTCATGCCTGGCTCCTCGAACCATATACCTTGGGAAAATTAATACTCCTTAACATCTATCTAAGTATCAAACAGAACCTTGGTCATGCTTGGATCCTCGGGCCACATACCTTGGGTAAATTGATACCTTTTAATCACTGTTCTACGTATTAAATAGAACCTTGGACATGTTTGGCTCCTCGGACCATATACCTTGGGTAAATTAATATTGCCTGACATCAATCTAAGTGTGAAGTAGAACCTAAGTTATGCCAGGTTCCTCGGACCACCATCTTCGGGTAAATTAACGCTCTTTATCATTTTACCAAATGTCAAGGAAAAGCCTTAGTTATTGCGGACTTCTCGGGCTACACATTTAAGGTAAATTAGTATTCCTCGTTGATTATTTTAACGTAGGTATAATCACTCCAAACAGCAATGATTTTCACTGTAACAAGAGTCTCAATCAGATGCCCATGAGCATCATTTAAAGCATTTATAAACATACCTGTGTCTGTTTGAAATTTGACTACCCTTTTTTCGACCCCGTAAACTTGTTAATGAGAAAGGCATAGAGTAATTTTAAACCCATACCCATGTTGCGACATTGTGTGTGTTCTTAAAAATAGAATTATGCTTTGCCGAGTTAATGAACTTAGCAAATTTTCACTTGTTTTAATGCTGATCGTGTTATGTATGAGATTTATGTTGCCACTTAGACAGATTAGTAATACAAGATGTGCCCCATGGTCACATTCTTTTTTCTCAAAGTGTTGAAGCGAGCAGAGGTTAAATTAGGAGCAACACTAACATCAAAGTCATAAATGAATAATTTGCAATGTTCATTACTATTAAGCCTCTAACAAAGGCAAATGGATTACAAAAGCTTGATGCAAATACAGAACTTGGAAACTAAAACAAAAAAAGAAAAATGGCAACCTATTGTTTCATTTTTATTACAAGTTTTTCTTTTGAATCCTTGGGAGGTTGGGTATTTCCTGCCGTGGTGGACACTTTGGCTTTATCTTTGGGATCCTCTTTTGAGGGTATGGAGAGGGTTGCCAACACCAACTCTATGCTTTGGGAAGTTTCTTTTTCCTTAGAAATATCCTTTGGAGCCAGTGGAGGTAGGTCAGAACCTTGGACTACTTCTTTACTGATATCCCCAATCTTTGTAGTATCCTCGGCCTGCTCTGCCCCCTCTGAAGAAAGGTTGATCGCAGGAGGAGCTTTGGGTGGGCTGCTTTGAATTTCACCTGCCTCCGAGGACCTTGGGTCGGCCTTAGAATCTGAAGAACTGGAAGGGCGTATGGCTGGGGGGTAGTAGACACTTTTTGCTTTCCTCAATACAGAAGAAGCCTCAACCCCAGCTTGGTTGAGGGCCTCATCCCATACCAGGGCACAGTAAGTCCTACATACAGCAGGGACTTTGGCCCTAAGGGCGTCCTTAGTCTTGGCCACCCCAACGTCGTACCCATGCTGCTTTGCTTCGTCTTTGGCTTTCTCTGCCTCATCCTTGGCCTTCTCAGCTAGGGCCTTTGCCTTATCAACCTCCTCCAACTTCTTTTTCAACGAAGCAATCTGAGTCTTGGAGGTGGCCAGCTGATCCTTGACGATCCGCAGCAGCAGCCTTTGGCTCTCAGCTTGCCTTTCAGTGTTCTCAAGAGTAGTTGCTGCGTATTTTCTCTCTTTTTCCTCATCCTATAGCTTTTTCTTGAGCTCCTAAATGCTCTTATTGGCCACATTAAAGGCCTCCACGGCGGCCATGTGCCTCCCTTCCTTTTCCTTCATCTGCCGGTGGCAGTAGTTGGTCATCTCCTCTGCCCGGAAAGAAGCTTGAACAGCTTGCCAGGGAAAGAAACAAGAATTAGAAGAAGAAAGGTAAGAAGGAAACAAGTTAGGAGAAAAGGAAGAGGACGTACCATGGAAAGGTATCTTTTGAGACTAAGGAAAACCTCATGCCTCCTCATATCTAGTATCTTAGCCATATCCTTGGGGAGCAAAAAGGCTTGCTCCACCACGTCGGCCACATAGCCAGCTACTCCTCCTTGGAAATTGCGAATGAAGGCATTGGCTAGAAGAGGTTCCCCATTCAACATTGGTGTAGGAAGCCAGGTTGAAGGCCCGACTTGAGAGTCGCTTCTCTTCTCGATACCCCTCTGCCCTATTTTTGCTTGTTTAGCCGCCCTCTGAGCCTCTTCCTTGCGAGGGGGGAAGGTTTGTCCAACTCCTACTACCTCCTTCCCTTTTGGCTCTCTTTTCCTCTTTAGGTCAGTTTTTTGAGAGGGCAGGGTAGGTGGAGGAGTGGGAGGCTTAGTCTGGGTAGCTTTCCCACGTGCATCCCTCCCCGGCTAGGACTCTATCAAATCCATCAGACTGGATTTTGGTTTGCATTGGATCCCCATCTTGTCTATTAACGGACTGAATGAAGGGCCGAGATCAACAGTTGAAGTTTCTGGGGACCAAACTGTTAGGATTAGTGCCCTTAAATTGTATGATGCTATGTATGATATTATGTATGACATTATGTATGACTTAATATTGTGTTTAATAAAGTTGTTTTATTATTATCTAAAATAATGGTAACATGAATATTCGAACATTATCAAATAGTCCATGAGATGCATAGTATGTGATTTATGTGAAAAGTCACAGAAGATATAAATCACAAGTTCTTTGTAAACTTAGAATTTAGTTCGTAGTTGGTGATGAAATTGGGCGTTTCATCTGCGGAGACTATAACATTTCAACTAAGATGATTTGTCTTGATCATAGAAGTGGTGACTTCTAGTTGATATGTTGATATGTTTTAAGAGTTAAGACATATTAAACTGGACTGCAGTGAAATTTATTATTCTCCTAACGACTGTCAATTGAATAATAAATCTCACGACTTATATCACATGAACTCTTAATTCTGAGAGAATAATGGACCTAATCATGAAGTGTAGGTTGCTTTGATATATCAAGAGTGAGATCTAAAGTAACGGTCAAAACCTCAGTATGTTGGGCAGCCACATTTAGTGTTGATGGAACATATATTCTCAAGATGGAATTCATAGTCTCTTAACGGAGATACAAAATATTCCCTTGAGATAAGTTTAATGGGTTTGTTATTCAGAATGTTAGGCCTAACTATTTTAGTAAATAGTTACTAAAGTATATATTTATGAAATTGGATTTTATAAATATATGATGAGTAACTTAAAGGATTAAACCGGGTACTCAAGGATTAAGATTTAGTAATTCACAAAGTGGCAGTCTTCATTCATGACTTTGTATTACTACGAATATTTTATGAAGGGGTTACATGTACAATAAAGTCTTGGGATATAATTTATTAATAAGGCCTAGAGTGTAATTATATTTATATAGTGGTATTAAATATAATTAATGGTAACTTTGGACTTGTCAAGAGTTGACAGAAAAGCCCAAGGCCCATTAGAGCTAGTGTTTTATTTGTTCCCTTTTGGTCTCACTCCAAGCCACACACTAAAACCTAATTGTAAAGGCCTAAAAGGCTAACCCAATTAGATAATCAGTTATAAAGAGAGAAACATACAGATTTTGGTAAGTACATGAAATGATATGTATGTGAGTGTTGGACACTCTTTCATTCTCTTCTTGAACATACACATATAATTGATTGAGAGACCACACATCTTGGGCATCAAATGGAATTGGAGTGAAGATTAAAAGTGTTCTCAAGAACTTCTGATCTTCGGTTTTGAATTTCACCGCATCAAGGTACACTCTCTTGTTCTTAAATTCTGAAACTTACATAGCACATGTTATCTATTGCGAATGAAGTAGATCTGTTAATTTTCCGCTGCGTATGTTAAGTATGCAATACATACATGCATATTTCCATCAAATGGTATCAGAGCCAAGTTTTGTGATAAGTGTAATTTTTACATGATTTTTATTATCCTTTTACTTATTAAATTTGTTAGTTTTCCTTTATTTCTTTTGATTTGATTTGATTTTTATTTATATTTATCCATTCATTTGTGCTTTGAAGGAATGAGAAGATTTCAGATTAATACAAGGGCTTTACATGCAAAGTGGGGCTAGGTCAATTGAATCAAATCAACTTACATCCAGCCAGGCATGAATTCAAGAGAAGACCAACCCAATTCAATTTAAGTCCAACTGGAGCAAGGAATCAAAGGAAGTTTGCACCAAATCCAAGTCCAATTTGGATTAGGATTCCAGCCTGCACATCAGTTAGTAATTTTGGCATAACTTTGGTCTCAGATGTCCAATCGACGTGATTCAAGTTGGGATGGAAATTTAACTTAAAGGGATACAACTTTGTAGTTTACCAAAAGCTCGAATTCTGAAGTTAAATGGGCCAAAATCATTGGTTAAGTGAAGCCTAAAAATCTGGGATTTTCTCCAAACGGGAATAGGATTCCTTGACCTATTTAAAGACTCTTTAGGGAAAAAAGAGAGGGCAAGAAAACTTGAGAGGAAAAGGGGGTGCCACATTGAAGAATTTTTTTGGGAGTCTTTCTGAAGAGGAGGATCTGAGGACAAAGGCGAGAGCTTCATGTTGATCAACCAATTCAGATGAAAGACATAAGTTATATTTGTTTTCTTTCAATTTTATTATGAACTAAATTTTATTTTCTAGAGCGTTGATGTAGTCTAGCAATGAACACACAATTTATATTCTAAGTTATTTTATTTTTAATATTTCCATGATTGAGTGTTTAATTCTTATTCTTAATGCTTAATATTTCTTTTTACGACTTATTGATTGATCAATTGAATGACAATGAGACCGAGAGGTGATTTGTTATTTTAGTTCTAGAATTAAACACCATTAGTTGAGCGAAAGTAGAGATGCTTTACCGCGATTAGTGTGATTTTTCAGAAAATTCAAAGTACATAATGAGTCTCCAATTAATTAAATTCGCATAGAGATATGGAATTGTTAGTTGAAGACATTTTTGATATTATTCGAGAGAAGATATTGAATACTTATGGAATTTTTAATCATCAACGGGAGATCATTAGAATTTAATAATTAGGAATAATAAATTGTGTGGGATTTGTTAGGTGAAATCAACTGCTCTAGATCCATTCTTATCATATTTTCTTCTTTACACTTTTAGATTTTTATGCTTTGCTAGATTTATTTTTATTAAATAGTTTAATTTAATTTAGATAGTTGAACATCCCTTTTATTTTCGATTTTCCAAATAGTAATTAATTTAGTAAATTTCGGTATTCAATAACATAGTTAATCTCTGTGGGTTCGACATTCGTTTTCTAAAAACACTTTACTACTTGTTACGATTCTGTGCGCTTGCAGATTATTTTACGCGAACATTTTGATTCCAATCTGTATAATATGTTTTGTGAGTTTTGGAATTAGAAATAATAGTTTCATAATGCTAGAAGATTATACTTGTATTTAATTTTCTGCATGGTTGTTGAAACTATGATTTGATAAAAACTGATATTGATGTTATGATGTTGTTTAAATTTGAATTTAAGTATGTTAAATTGAAGTTTAAGGCTATAGCATCAATGGAATTCAGTTTTGATATCAATCTCTGTCTATCATGTTCATATGATGGTTGTTTGTTCATGAAAAGTCGTTAAAAACTGCCTTAGAAAATTTTTGGAAATTCAAAATTTGCAAAGCTCGATCGATCGAGAAGCTATCGAGAATTGATAGAGAAAGCAGAAGATTTCTTGATCGATCAACCAGCTATCGATCAGCTGTCGAGATAGCAAGATTCTTTCTTGATCGATCGACCAGCTGTCGGGAAGCTGTTGAGCCTAGGAAATTTTTGAATTTTTCTAAGTGTTTTCACATATATAAGATGCAAGGATATGTGTAATTAGATTATGCATGTTTTATAATCAAAAAACCTTTATTCTAAAACATCTAGTGGGAGAGAGATACAAGGGTTGGATTTCACGGCCTCCATTGTTGGTTCATAGTAGTGTGAAATATGTACTTTGTCTTTGCTTCGAGCTTAGCATTCCACGCGGAGAGTATTTATTTCATAGTACTACAAGATTGAATTACTTGGTTTATAGTGGTTTGATCAAACACCTTGTCTTAGCTTCGAGTTTTGCATTCCATGCGGAGGGTGTTTTGTATCATGGTACTACAAAATAAGCCTGTTAAGGGGATGAAATGTGGCTACACATGATTCTTGACAATGGTATACACTAGACTAAATACTATAGTATCCTCTATGCTGAGTTCTTACTATTATTATTTAGAGGCCAAATGAATAACGGCATATTATTAGTGTTTGATAAGAGTTATCATGATAGCACTAATAACGAGAATAGTTCTCAATCAATCATAGTATTTAATATTCACTCTATGCTGAGGGATATTGAATATGGGATTGGGTTGTCGTTGCATATATTATATTATGGTTTTATTAAGGTTCCATACTATATGTTCATATGCTAAATTGATAAAGTCCAGTTTACTTATTATATTTATGTTTATTGTTTTCAGATTTGAACATGATATCATTTAGCCCACTTGTTACTATTCTTAATCAAAACAAACTGACTGGATCCAACTATGTTGACTGGAAAAGGAATTTGGACATAGTTCTCACTATTGAAGAGCACAAATATATGCTTACTAAACCATGTCCTAGCTTTCCTTCATTAGATGCTCCTCCTGAGGAAAAACAACGATATGATCGTTGGCAGAAATCTAATGAGATGGCCAAGTGCTACATCCTAGCATCTATCTTAAATGTTCTACAGTATCAAATGCAGGATGTAGAACTAGCTTTGGACATTATGCTAAGTCTGAAGGAGATATTTGGTGAGTAAAGCCGTTCTGCAAGGTAAGAAACCATGAGGCAAATTTATAATACCAAAATGGCTGAAGGCAGTTCAGTTAGGGAGCATTGTCTTACAATGATTTCTAATCTGAATACATTGGAAGTTTTAGGTGCCGACATTGATGGAGAATCCCAAGTGGATATGATACTCCAGTCACTACCAGAATCATTCAAGGAATTCAAACTCAATTATAATATGAACAAAAAGATTTATACATTGTCTGAATTAATGAATGAATTGGTAGCGGCGGAAGGCATCCTTGGTACTTCTATGTTGATGCTAATATGGCTGAAGCTTCTATTTCTTAACCTAAGTCGAAAGGCAATGGTAAGAAGAAGAAGAAGAAGAAGGACTTCACCAAGCAAGAGGGTAAACAAATTGCCTTAGGGGTTGCTGACAAAGGAAAGAAGCTCAAAGGAAAATGTTTCCATTGTGGTGAGAAAGGACATTGGAAGAGGAATTGTCCAAAGTTCAAGGCTGCCAATAATAAGGGTATGAATAGGTCATTCCTCCTTGAAATATGTTTGGTACAAAATCTCACGGATTCCTGGCGTGTGGATTCAGGTTGTACTAATCATATCTGCAATTCTTTGCAGGGGTTCCAGGAGACTAGAAAACTTAATGAAGGAGAATTGTTTCTTACTTTGGCTGATGGGAGCAGGATTCCAGTTGTAGCTGTTGGTGTTTTTAATTTATATTTTGAGTCAAGAGTTTTAGTATTGGAAGACTTTCTATATGTACCTAATGTTCGTAGGAATTTAATTTCTGCAACTTATTTGGGTAAACATGGATATTGTGTTATCCTTAAAGACAATGTTGTAATAAAGAAGGGTAAAGTGTTTATCTGTTCTAGCAATATTGTTGATGGTTTGTATATTTTAACTCCTGATAAGCATGAATTATATAATTCTGAATTAGATAATAACTCTCATGTAAAATCATTAAAGAGAAAGTTTCCTTCTACTAGTGATCCATATCTTTGGCACTTGCGTTTGGGTCATATTAATTCAAACATGATTTAAAGACTTGTCAAAGATGGACTCTTAGAGCCATTGGATTTTGATGAATTTCCAGTTTGTGAATCTTGTTTGGAAGGTAAAATGACCAAATGACCTTTTAATGCAAAAGGTAGAAGAGCACAAGATTTGCTAAAACTAGTACATTCATATGTATGTGGTCCTATGTCAATCCAAGCAAGAGGTGGCTATGAGTATTTCATCACTTTTACCGATGATTACTCTAGATTTGGTTATGTGTACCTAATGAAATGGAAGTCCGAAGCCTTTGAAAAGTTCAAAGAGTTTAGGGCTGAAGTTGAGAATCAATTAGACAAACACATAAAGGCCATTCGATCTGATCGTGGTGGCGAATACCTTCTTGGGGATTTTAAGGATTACTTAACTGAAAATGGGATTGTATCCCAATTGACTGCACCTGGAACTCCACAACAAAATGGTGTAACAGAAAGAAGGAATAGGACTCTTTTAGACATGGTTAGGTCCATGATGAGTTAATCAACTCTACCAATTTCTTTTTGGGGATATGCCTTGAATACTACAATGTATCTTCTGAATTTAGTACCTTTGAAGTCTGTTCCTAAAACACCTGTGGAGTTGTGGAATGGGTGCAAGCCTAGTATGAGACATCTCCATATTTGGGGTTGTTTAGCACGTGTTAAAAGGAAAGTCTGACAAGTTACAGCCTAAAACAGAAGTGTTTTTCTTTGTAGGGTATCCAAAGGGAACTGTTGGGGGTTTGTTCTATAGTTATAAAGATAATAAAGTGTTTGTTAGCACAAATGCAAAATTCTTAGAAAATGACTATATGAATGATTATACTCCTAGAAGTAGAGTTGTATTGACTGAAATGAATGAACCTGTAATTGAACAACCAATGGATGAAACTAGGGATGATGTGGCTGTATTAGATACACCACAAGATACTACTGATGAGATGTCTAGTACACATGTGCCTCGTCATAGTGTGAGGATTGTTAGGCCACCTATAAAATTTATAGGTCTGGAAGAAACTTTTGAAGCTATCTTAGAAGAGACTGAAACTGATCCTTACACTTATGATGAAGCAATGAATGATATAGATGCACATCATTGGGTCAAAGCTATGAAATCTGAATTAGATTCAATGTATTCCAATCAAGTTTTGGATCTTGTAAAGGCGCCTAACGACATTAAACCTGTTGGTTGCAAATGGGTTTACAAGAGGAAGAGAAGGATAGATGGAAAGGTTGAAACCTTTAAAGTAAGGCTAGTGGCGAAAGGGTATACTAAAAAAGAAGGTATTGTTTATGAGGAAACCTTTTCACCAGTAGCAATGCTTAAATCTATCAGAATTCTCTTATCCATTGCTGCTCATTATGATTATGAGATTTGGCAAATGGATGTCAAAACTTCATTTCTTAATGGAAATCTTGAAGAGGAAATCTATATGGTGCAACCAGAAGGTTTCATAGCAAAGAACCAAGAGCATATGGTATGCAAGTTGAAAAGGTCCATTTATGGACTTAAGCAAGCATCTAGGTCATGGAACATCAGATTTGATCAAGCAATCAAGCAATTTGGTTTTGAACAAAATCTTGATGAACCATGTGTGTACAAAAGACATCAAGATAAAGAGGTAATGTTCCTAGTGCTTTATGTTGATGATATTCTACTCATTGGAAATGATGTAGGGGTAAT
Source organism: Notholithocarpus densiflorus (assembly GCA_030021035.2). Classification (NCBI taxonomy): domain Eukaryota; kingdom Viridiplantae; phylum Streptophyta; class Magnoliopsida; order Fagales; family Fagaceae; genus Notholithocarpus; species Notholithocarpus densiflorus. Next base: position 7,889,203 of record JARYZH020000013.1, on the reverse strand, counting down.
GTCATCAATAAAGGTTTGGTTGTTAAGCCAATTTGATATGAAAGACTTGGGTGAGGCTAACTTTATTCTAGGGATCAAGCTTTGGCGAGATCCCAAGAATAAGATGTTAGGCTTATCACAAGCTGGATATATAGATAAGGTCTTAGAACGGTTTAGCATGCAAAACTCCAAGAAAGGATTACTTCCTTTCAGACATGGAGTTCCTCTGTATGATGACCAAATGCCTAAGACTCAAGAGGAAGTAGATATGATGAGACAAGTTCCTTATGCTTCTGCAGTAGGAAGTCTCATGTATGCCATGCTTTGTACTAGGCCATATATCTGTTATTCAGTTGGCATGGTCAGCCGATATTAATCAAATCCAGAACCACAGCATTGGCAAGCTGTAAAGCATATTCTCAAGTATCTACGGAGAACGAGAGATTATATGCTTGTTTACCGTAGTGAGGATTTGATTCCCATTGGCTATACAGATTCAGACTTTCAATCTGATCTAGATTTCAGAAAGTCCACATCAGGATGTGTTTTCACCTTGGGAGGTGGAGCCATAACATGGAGGAGTGTCAAGCAATCTTGTATTGCGGACTCCTCCATGGAAGCAGAATATGTTGCTGCTTGTGAAGCAGCAAAAGAAGCTATATGACTCAAGAAATTCCTTTCTGACCTTGGTATAGTGAGAATTGAGCAAGTTCCCATTACTTTGTTTTGCGACAATAATGGAGCAGTTGCACAATCAAAAGATCCAAGGAATCACAAGAAATGAAAGCACATTGAGAGAAAGTACTACATCATTAGAGATATTATTGTTCGTGGAGATGTGGTGGTCGCAAAGATTGAAAGTGCAAATAATTTAGCAGATTCCTTTACCAAAACCTTGCCTCAAAGGACCTTCGAGTCACATTTAGAGGGAATGGGAGTTAGATTAGTGCACAATATGTTGGGGTTTATGCCCTAAAATCCAATTTATTGGCATGTCATAAATAATTAATTTGTTTAATTATAAGAGACTATCTATAAATGAACTAATGGGACATTATCTTAGTCCATGAGATGCATAGTATGTGATTTATGTGAAAAGTCACAGAAGACATAAATCACAAGTTCTTTGTAAACTCAGAATTTTTAGTTCGTAGTCGGTGATGAAATTGGGCATTTCATCTGCGAAGACTATAACATATCAACTACGATAATTTGTTTTGATCATGGAAGTGGAGAATTTTAGTTGGTATGTTGATATGTTTTAAGAGTTAAGACATATTGAACTGGATCGCTGTGAGATTTATTATTCTCCTAACGATTGTCAAATGAATAATAAATCTCATGACTTCTATTTACATGAACCCTAAATCCTGAGAGAATAATGGACTTGATCATGAGATGTAGGTTGCTTTGATATATCAGGAGTGCGATCTATAAGTCACGGTCAAAACCTCAGTATGTTGGGCAGCCGCATTTAGTGTTGATGGAACATATATTCTCAAGATGGAATTCATAATCTCTTCACGGAGACATAAAATATTCCCTTGAGATAAGTTTAATGAGTTTGGTTATTCAAGAGAGTTGAGCCTAACCACTTTAGTAAGTTGTTACTAAAGTATATATTTATGAAATTGGATTTCATAAATATATGATGAATAACATAAAGGATTAAACCAAGTACTCAAGGATTAAGATGTAGTAATCTTCAAAGTGGCAGTCTACATTCATGACTTTGTATTACTACGAATATTTTAATGAAGGGGTTGCATGTATAATAAAGTCTTGGGATATAATTTGTAGATAAGGCCTAGAGTGCCACTATATTTATATAGTGGTATTAAATATAGTTAATGGTAACTTTAGACTTGTCAAGAGTTGACAGAAAAACCCAAGGCCTATTGGAGCTAGTGTCTTATTGGTCCCTTTTTGGTCACACTCCAAACCACATACTAGAGCCCAATTGGAATGGCCCAAAAGGCTAGCCCAATTAGATAATCAGTTGTATATAAAGAGAGAAACAAACAAAATTTCATAAGTGCTTTTTCATAAGGTTAAGATGAAGGTCTTTCATAAGAGAGTTCTCATAAGAAATGAAATGGTTTGTATGTGAGTATTGGACACTCATTATTCTCTCATTGGAAACTGATTGAGAGACCACACATCTTGGGTATTAAGTGGAATTGGAGTGAAGATTGAAAGTCTTCCCAAGTACTTCTGATCTTCGGTTTTGAATTTCACCCCACCAAGGTACGCTTTCGTGTTCTCAAATTCTGAAACTTACACAGTACATGTTATCAATTGCGAATGAAGTAGATCCATTAATTTTCCACTGCGTATGTTTTGTATGTGATACAACCATGTATTTTTCCAACAATTGGTATCAGAGCGGTCTTCATTTCGAATCTGTATAACATGTTTTGTGATTTTTGGAATTAGAGATAATAGTTTCATGATGTTGATGATTATATAGGTATTTAATTTTCTGCATGGTTATTGAAACTATGGTTTGATGAAAATTGATTTTGATGTTATGATGTTGTTTAAATCTTAATTCAAGTATGTTGAATTGAAGTTTAAGGCTATAACATCAATGGAATTCAGTTTTGACATCGAATTCTGTCTATTATGTTCATTTGGTAGTTGTTTGTTCATAAAAAATCGTTGAAAACTGTTTGCAACTGCTCTAGAAAAACTGAAAACATGGGTTTTTTGCGGGTTAGCTTCCCGCGAAATTACTCCCGAAAAATGATTTTGAAGACAAAAACTTTTCGCGGGTAAGCTTTACTCGCGAAACAGTAGCGAAAGTTTCTGTCTAATTTTTTGTGTTTTCAATTATTTTGCTTAACTAGTTTTCGCGGGAAGCGCTTAGTAGCGAGATACCCGCAAGACAGTAGCGAAAGTTTCTGTCTGAATTTTGTGTTTTCATTATTTTTCCTTACACTTTTTTCGCGGGAAGAGCTTAGTCGCGAGATTCTCGCGAAAATGCATTTGAAGGGAATTTTGAATATTTTCTAAATGTTTTCAAATGTATAAGGTGTAAGGCAATGTGTGATGTGATTACACATGGTTCTAACTAAAAGACCTAATGAGATCAAAGATGGTAGTTGATGCTGCACAGAATCAGTAGGCTGAATGCTTCGACTTCGGTGGGCTATTGGTGGTTGCGAAGGCCTACAAAGATGAACACACTATCAAAGGGGACCGGTGTAGACCGGCCAAACACCCTCCGATGGCTAAGTTAGTTTCTTCCAAGGAAAAAGTTTCAACTTTAGAAGAAAAATCTCAGAATACACTTGCCTTATTTTGATTCAGACTGGTCCTTTATATAGAGGACCTTGGAGCGGTTATTGGCTTGGTAACTTCCCCAAGATTTGTAAAAATTTTCTTGAGTCCAGACATAACTTCCCCAACGGCTATAGGAGTTACAACCGTTGATGGAAGTTATGTACTTAAGAGGAATCCATGGCGATGAAGTCGGGTAGAGTAACCGTTACAAGGTTTTGAGACTCGAATCTTCCATACTCTCAAGTGAATTTACACTTGAGAGTTTCTAAGTGTTATGTGGTCGTCCATGCACTTCGTGCATAGAAGGTTGGTTTTCTGACGGTGTTATGTGAGTCGTCCATATGCTTTGCCCATGGACAACCCTACTGCTCAGACGTTGTGTGAGTCGTCCATGTGCTTTGTCCATGGATGACGCTAATGCTCTGACGTTGTGTGAGTCGTCCATGTGCTTTGCCCATGGACGATCCCATTGCTCAGACGATCAACAAAAATACTTGGCTCAAGATCATGGATGATCCATATGGACGACTATGAGTTGTAATTTTTACTATCCCATCAGTTTGGTTCAGAGCAAAATGATGGAATCCGGCAACTGGGTTTCCTAGAAAATCGTTGAGCCATGCTCTTGGATTGTTGTTCTTCCATGAATGAGAGAATATGGATACCAAGGCAGCTTAGCTAGGCTAATATATAGGAGATATGTTTTGTATATAAGACCAAGCTTGTTTGAGGGAATGAGTGTTGGGTTTATACTACACGTAGCGAGTATAGGTTTGAATGGTATGTGAAATCTCTACGTCTCATGTTAGGTTTTGGTGTCAAATTTGTGTGGTATGATGGGATCACAATTATTTAAGAAAAACCCAAATAATGAGTGGGAGTAATGAAATAACCCTTTTGTTAAGTTTATTGTAATGTGAATAGATACATTTTCTTGACTTTGAGTCTTGCATTCCATGCGGAGGGTATTTATTTCACGGATTACAAGGTTAAACTTCTTTACCACCCTTTACCAGTCCTCTAGGTCATCTTCGTCCTGAGGGTATGTTTCCTTTCCATTTTTATTTTGTTTCTCTACATATTTTACCACTTTCAGTCGTCTAACTCTTTTTCTTTGTTGACGCAGCTGTCGTTCGTCCACGCTTAGACAAACTTTACTTGGATCGAATTGACCAAGTACGTGCCTTCCCTGGGAGTACTTTTCACGATCTAGTGACTCTCAGTCGTCTAGCTACGTGGGGACTCGGACCAGTACCTACTGCTGAGAATCTTGGTCACGAGGAGACCACTCGTCGAAGTAAGCATCGTCCGTCTTTTTTTTTTTTTTTTTTTACTTAGAGTTTCCTCGTCGCAGGGATGGCTACGATGAGAGAGAACAGAGAAAAGAACATTACTAGTGGGGACGAGGATGTTACTGCACCTCCAGTCGTCCAGAAATCTTCCGTCCAGACTGGGAAGAGAAAATCTAAGTCTATATCCAGTGCTGTGGATCTGGACGACCTTCCAAGTCGTCGATGTTCTAAGAAGCAAAAACCTGCCAAGGCTTCTCTTCCCAAGGTTCCCAAGTTTACACCTCCGACGGTAGAGCTGAACGACCCTCCTATTGATGTGGAGCCCGTCCAAACAGTTCATCCCATCCAGACTGATCATACTCCCCCTCCAAACAAGATTCCTCGTAAGCCTCATCCTCCAGAACCATCCGAGCGTCCTTCTAATAAGATTAAAGTCTTCAATAAGTGCAAGGTTATTAGTTGTGATGGGATCACAATTATTTAAGAAAAACCCAAATAATGAGTGGGAGTAATGAAATAACCCTTTTGTTAAGTTTATTGTAATGTGAATAGATACCTTGTCTTGACTTTGAGTCTTGCATTCCATGCGGAGGGTATTTATTTCACGGATTACAAGGTTAAACTTCTTTGTGATAGCGCAAATGTTCGTTACGCTATAGTGACGTGACTTAGTTACATCACATTGAATTTAAACAATTAAACACATTTAATGTGTAGGGTTAAAATTGTGATTAGATCACAATGATTTCAAAACAATCCACTTGTTTTAAAATTTCTAGTGGGAGAGAGATACAAGGGTTGGATCTCACGGCCTCCATTGTCGGTTCATAGTGGTGTGGGGTAAATATCTCGTCTTGGCCTTGAGCCTTGCGTTCCATGCGGAGGATGTTTATTTCATGGTACTACAAGATTGAATTTCTTCGTTTATAGTGGTTTGATCAAACACCTTGTCTTAACTTCGAGCTTTGCATTCCATGCGGAGGGTGTTTTTATCATGGTACTACAAAATAAGCCTGTTAAAGGGATGAAATGTGGCTACATATGATTCTAGACAATGGTGTACACTAGACTAAGTTTAATAGTATCCTCTATGCTGAGTTCTTGCTATTATTACTTAGAGGCCAAAGGTAAGAGCGGCAAATTATTTTTGTTTGGTAAGAGTTACCATGATAGCATTAATAATGAGAAGAATTCTCGCCTGATCATAGTGGTTGATATTCACTCTATGCTGAGGAATATTAATTGCGGGATTAGGTTGTCGTTGCACCTAGTATAGTATGTTTTTTGGGGTTTCATACTGTATGGTTATGGATGCAAAATATAATGTCCCTGTAATTATGTTCTAAGTCTCAAAATGAAGTTGTCATAATTTTGTTCTCACACTACTATTTTAAGTGAATCACATTAACTAAGAAATTATTTTGGACATGGTGCTTAAAGAAGCTGAAGTACATATTTATGTTTCGATTCAGCATTGTCATAATTTCCTATGCATGAAGCATTGATGGAAGATAGCTTATGATATGATCATAGTCTCCATTGAAATGCTAAGATGTCACATTGGCTACCATCTCAATTGTGCTACAGCATGAGATGCAAGAGTTAGTACTAGACTTAGACTTTATATTAAGTCCAAATGAGATGTTTGGTATGAATCATATTGAGTGCTAAGAAAGGCTTAAGAAGTTCTAATTCTATATTATTTTATGAAAATGTTTTAATTTTAAAATGAATTGGAATTCTTGGATGTTGAGATTAAATGTTAATCTCATTTGGATATGATCCACAAGTCCTTGTTAGAATCATTTGATCAATTCAGATTGTTTTGAAAATAATTTTTTTTTATATTATCTGAATTGATGAGTGAGTTCTATGCAACGAAAGACATCCTAAAAGCTAAGGCTAGGATCAATATGATTTAATTCGAATTCTTAGCCTGAACCGAAAGGTAAGGGTGGTAAGAAGAAGAATTATATAATACCAAACAGTAGGGCAAGCAAGTTGCCCTAGTAGTTACAAAAAGGAAATTAGACTAAAAAATAAGACAAAAAAGAAAGTGTTTCCATTTTGGTAAAGCTAAGCATTGTCCATGATTGTTTTCTAGATGGAAATTTACATGTTTTACTTTTTAAAGAGAAAGTTTCCATACTTTGGTATTGTATGTTTTGGCACTTATCTAGATTTTATTAATCTAAATGGTATTCAAGATTGGTGAAAGATGGGCTTTTAGAAACATTATTTTTGTTATATTCCCAATCTATGAATTCTATTTAGAGGATAATATGATCTAGGATTCCTTTTTTGTAAATGAATATAGTATTAATGACTTCTTTAAGTCATAACATACATAAAGGAGGAATAAGACTCTTTTAGAAATAGTAAAGTACATGATAAGTATTTCCATTTGCTTATTTTTTTTGGAGATATACTCTATGTATTACTACACATTTTCTAAATTTGATTTCAAAAGTTTGTTCCTATGACATTTGTAAAATTGTGGATTGGGTGAAAACCTAGTATATGATACTTCCACTTTTGGAAATGTCCAGCACTTGTGCTAGAAAGGAAGTCTGATAAATTGAAATCAAAAGGTAGAAAAATGTATGCTTATGTTGGATATCCAAAAGAAATTGCAGAAGATTGTTTTGGTAATCATAAAGAAGACAAGATGTTTGTAAAGTACAAATACAAAGTTCATACAAGATGCTTGTAAAGTACAAATACAAAGTTCATACAAGATGTTTGTAAAGTACAAATACAAAGTTCTTGATGATGACTATGTGAATAATCTTAAAGAATTGTTCTAGAAGAAAATGTCAGAATTTTTTGTGAGACAACTATAAAATACATTTAGAAATGAGATGGTTGTATTAGATACACCATAAGGTATTATTCTATATATATATATATATATATATATATAGCTAGTACACCGGTACAATATCGTAGTGGGAGGATTGTAAATTCATACTTTTGGGATAAACTTTTGAAGTCATTCCACAAGGATATGAATTTGATACTCGGTCCTATGTAGAGGCAATAGATGATATGAATATGAATTATTGGATCAAGGTTATGAGAATAGAATTAGATTCTATTTAAAGTCTAGAACTTGTAGAGGCGCCTATTGGCATTGAGCCTATTGTTCTCAAATAGGTCTACAAGTAAATGAGATTGATAGATTTGAAGGTGTAAACCTTCAAAGTCAAGACTAGTGGCGAAAAGATTTATTCAGAAAGAAATGGTTCGATTATGAAAAGATTTTTTCACTAATAGTCAAGTTTGACTCTATCTAGATTCTCTTATCCATTATATTTCATTTGGATGAAATATGACAATGGATATCAAGAAAGCTTCTTTTAATAGCAATCTTGAGGAAGACATCTATATGATGTACCTAGACTTGTACATAGCAAAGAACCAGTAGTGATTAGTATGTAAATTGCTTAAATTCCAATTATGGACTAAAACAAGCATATGAATCATAAAATATCATCTTTGATCAACCAATCAAATTGTTTGATTTTGATCAAGTATTAAAAGGCCATAGGTGTGTAAAGCTCTATAGAATAATAAATCTCTTAATGTATGTTGATGATATTCTAATAATTCAGAATGATGTAGAGTTACTGTCATCAATAGAGTTTTTGTTGTTTAGTCCAGTTTGAAATAAAAGTACTTGGGAAAGACTAGTCACATCCTAAGAATTAAACTTTATTAAAATTCAGAAATTAGGATGTTGGGTCTATCTTAAACTGCTTAAATAGATTAGATTCTAGCCAAGTATAGCATGTAATACTTCAAGAAACTGCTTAAATAGATGAGACAAGTTCCTTATGCTTCTGCAGTAGGAAGTCTCATGTATGCCATGCTTTGTACTAGGCCAGATATCTGTTATTCAGTTGGCATGGTCAGCCGATATCAATCAAATCCAGGACCACAACATTGGTAAGCTGTAAAGCATATTCTCAAGTATCTACGGAGAACGAGAGATTATATGCTTGTTTACCGTAGTGAGTATTTGATTCCCATTGGCTATACAGATTCAGACTTTCAATCTAATCTAGATTTTCGAAAGTCCACATCAGGATGTGTTTTCACCTAGGGAGGTGGAGCCATAACATGGAGGAGTGTCAAGCAATCTTATATTGCGGACTCCACCATGGAAGCAGAATATATTGCTGCTTGTGAAGCAGTAAAAGAAGTTGTATGACTCAAGAAATTCCTTTCTGACCTTGGTGTAGTGAGAATTGAGCAAGTTCCCATTACTTTGTTTTGCGACAATAATGGAGCAGTTGTACAATCAAAAGATCCAAGGAATCACAAGAAAGGAAAGCACATTGAGAGAAAGTACTACATCATTAGAGATATTATTGTTCGTGGAGATGTGGTGGTTGCAAAGATTGAAAGTGCAAATAATCTAGCAGATCCCTTTACCAAAACCTTGCCTCAAAGGACCTTCGAGTCACATTTGGAGGGAATGAGAGTTAGATTAGTGCACAATATGTTGGGGTTTATGTCCTAAAATCCAATTTATTGGCATGTCGTAAATAATTAATTAGTTTAATTATAAGAGACTATCTATAAATGAACTAATGAGACATTATCTAAGTCTATGAGATGCATAGTACGTGATTTATGTGAAAAGTCACAGAAGATATAAATCACAAGTTCTTTGTAAACTCAGAATTTTAGTTTGTAGTCGGTGATGAAATTGGGCATTTCATCTGCGAAGACTATAACATATCAACTACGATGATTTGTCTTGATCATAGAAGTGGAGACTTCTAGTTGGTATGTTGATATGTTTTAAGAGTTAAGACATATTGAACTGGACCGTTGTGAGATTTATTATTCTCCTAACAACTGTTAAATGAATAATAAATCTCACGACTTCTATTTACATGAACTCTAAATCCTGAGAGAATAATGGACCTGATCATGAGATGTAGATTACTTTAATATATCAGGAGTGAGATCTATAAGTCACGTTCAAAACCTCAGTATGTTGGGCAGCCGCATTTAGTGTTGATGGAACATATATTCTCATGATGGAATTCATAATCTCTTAACGGAGACATAAAATATTCTCTTGAGACAAATTTAATAAGTTTGGTTATTCAAGAGAGTTGGACCCAACCACTTTAATAAGTTGTTACTAAAGTATATATTTATGAAATTGGATTTCATAAATATATGATGAATAACATAAATGATTCAACCGAGTACTCAAGAATTAAGATGTAGTAATCTTCAAAGTGGCAGTCTACATTCATGACTTTGTATTACTACGAATATTTTAATGAAATGGTTGCATGTATAATAAAGTCTTGGGATATAATTTGTAGATAAGGCCTAGAGTGCAACTATATTTATATAGTGGTATGAAATATAGTTAATGGTAACTTTAGACTTGTCAAGGGTTGACCAAAAAGCCCAATGTCCATTGGAGCTAGTGTCTTATTGGTCTCTTTTTGGTCCCACTCCAAGCGACATACTAGAGCCCAATTGGAATGGCCCAAAAGGCTAGCCCAATTAGATAATCAGTTTTATATAAAAAGGGAAACATACAGAATTTCATAAGTGCTTTTTCATAAGGTTAAGATGAAGGTCTTTCATAAGAGAGTTCTCATAAGGAATGAAATGGTTTGTATGTGAGTGTTGGACACTCATTATTCTCTCATTGGAAATTGATTGAGAGACCACACATCTTGGGTATTAATTGGAATTGGAGTGAAGATTGAAAGTCTTCCCAAGTACTTCTGATCTTTGATTTTGAATTTCACCGCACCAAGGTACGCTTTCTTGTTCTCAAATTCTGAAACTTACATAGTACATGTTATCAATTGCGAATGAAGTAGATCCGTTAATTTTCTGCTGCATATGTTTTGTATGTGATACAAACATGTATTTTTCCAATACAATAGTCTTTAGGGCAAGTGGGAGATTGTTAGGATTAGTGCCCTTAAATCCTATTGTATGATACTATGTATGATATTATGTATGACATTATGTATGACTTAATATTGTGTTTAATAAAGTTGTTTTATTATTATTTAAAATAATGGTAACATGAATATTCGAACATTATCAAATAGTCCATGAGATGCATAGTATGTGATTTATGTGAAAAGTCACAGAAGATATAAATCAAAAGTTCTTTGTAAACTCAAATTTTAGTTCGTAGTCGGTGATGAAATTGGGCGTTTCATTTGCAAAAACTATAACATTTCAACTAAGATGATTTGTTTTGATCATGGAAGTGGTGACTTCTAGTTGATATGTTGATATGTTTTAAGAGTTAAGACATATTGAACTGGACCGCAGTGAGATTTATTATTCTCCTAATGAATGTCAATTGAATAATAAATCTCACGACTTATATTCATATGAACTCTTAATCCTGAGAGAATAATGGACCTGATCATGAAGTGTAGGTTGCTTTGATATATCAGGAGTGAGATCTAAAGTAATGGTCAAAATATCAGTATGTTGGGCAGCCACATTTAGTGTTGATGGAACATATATTCTCAAGATGGAATTCATAGTCTCTTAACGGAGATACAAAATATTCCCTTGAGATAAGTTTAATGGGTTTGTTATTCAGAATGTTAGGCCTAACTACTTTAGTAAATATTCACCAAAGTATATATTTATGAAATTGGATTTCATAAATATATGATGAATAACTTAAAGGATTAAACCGGGTACTCAAGGATTAAGATGTAGTAATTCACAAAGTGGCAGTCTTCATTCATGATTTTGTGTTACTATGAATATTTTATGAAGGGGTTACATGTACAATAAAGTCTTGGGATATAATTTATTAATAAGGCCTAGAGTGCAATTATATTTATATAGTGGTATTAAATATAATTAATTGTAACTTTGGACTAGTCAAGAGTTGACAGAAAAGCCCAAGGCCCATTGGAGCTAGTGTCTTATTTGTTCACTTTTGGTCCCACTCCAAGCCATATACTAAAGCCCAATTGGAAAGGCCCAAAAGGCTAGCCCAATTAGATAATCAGTTATAAGGAGAGAAATATGCAAATTTTGGTAAGTACATGAAATGGTATGTATGTGAGTGTTGGACACTCTTTCATTCTCTTCTTGAACATACACATATAACTGATTGAGAGACCACACATCTTGGGCATCAAGTGGAATTGGAGTGAAGATTAAAAGTGTTCTCAAGAACTTCTGATCTTTGGTTTTGAATTTCACCGCATCAAGGTACACTCCCTTGTTCTTAAATTTTGAAACTTACATAGCACATGTTATCTATTGCGAATGAAGTAGATCCGTTAATTTTCCGTTGTGTATGTTAAGTATGCAATACATACATGCATATTTCCATCACAAACTCGGCTAAAGACCTCAAATTCGTCCTCGGAGTCAGGCACGTCAATTATTTCTTCCTCTTCAGTGCTAGCAAAACGGGAAGAAGTAGCTACTCTGGTGGCTTGTGACGGTGGTGAGGTAACCTTTGGTGTACCCTCGAATATAGGCTATGTGGTGAACTCGCCTTTGGGTATGGGCTCTGTGGGGAGCGTGCCTTCTGGAACAGGGCTGGGGAGAAGTAAGCCAGGAGCCGCTACGCTGATCTGGTGCAGCCGAGGATCCCTGGCTCTAATGACACACTTTGGTGCCTGAAAGGTCTTGGTTATAGGGGTGTAGCTGAGGATGATGTGTACTGCTCTTAGTTGGCCGTCCGAGTGTACAAACACCTCAGCCTTCAAAATTTTGTCCAGACTCGACGCGTTCATAAGGTTGAAGTTGTGCACAGCAGCGTGAATATCTGCAAAACCATTAAGAAGAACAAAAATGTCATTAGCAGGAAATAACACGAGTTAGGAAAAGATCTTGAATATCAGTATATCACCTAAACCTAAAACCCCACCTGGTGTCCCCTCTCTTGTCGGGTAACTGAGGCCGTCGTGCCACTCCCCGGACACAATCAAAAAGTCTTTGTTTAAGCCCTTGTTCGAATTAGGGAGGCAGTGAATAAGCCTAACCTTAGGGTACCTAGATTTTAGGTAGTACCCTTGCCCTTTTAGGTGGTGGAGGTTGTATACCCAATTGACATCGTAGTGGGTCAAACCTAAGCCCATTTTTTCGTTTAGGGCGTCTACACACCCCAAAATTCTAAACACATTCGGGGCACACTGGGTAAGAGCTAGCCTATGGGCCGTAAGGTAGTCTTTGGTAATAGTGCCCATAGGGATTCTCATCCCTCCTTCTATGAAGGCAATCATGGGGATAACTACTTCTCCCACTTGCCTATCTGTGTGCCATTGTCCCTCTTCACAGTATCTAATTCCTATCCCTAGGGGGATCCTATACTTAGCCCTAAAGTTCTCCATCCCCTCCTCGGACTCTACCAAACTCTTGAATCTACCCATTTTTGGAAAGGTAAAAGAAAAAACTAAGGAGTTTGAGAAAAGGGAGTGGATACGAGGAGGAAAGAACGCGAAGACTAGAATAGCGTACAGAAAAACAAAGAGCAAAAGTTCAAGAAGACTTACAGGAAGAATAAAGGTGTCCTCGGACGGGCCTTTGATATTTGTAAGGGCTCAGATGAGTTAGAAAAGTGTGCAGGTTCAAGGTATGTGCGCTAGAACGGAGTGAATACTAAAAGTAAGAAAATAAGGTTTGATTTGAGCGGCATTTATATCAGGGAGAGAGCAGAGAGCAGGAAAATTCCCACTCGATTCCCAGCAAAGCCCTCAACCGTTGGATTTGTATCACGCCGTAGAACGTGGGGGACAGAGAGCTGTAAGAATTTAATGAGGACGCTTCTCGAATGCCGCAACGCCAGGAGCGTGTCTTGGGCAGTTAAAAAGACGTCTTCATGAGCAGAGGAAGGACGAAATGAGCACGAAGCTAATATAGAGACATCGAAATCCTCCTTTCTTCCCGAGGAGCCAGAAAGAAGAATCTCGAGGGGCTATTGTAGGGCTTTTGGGCCCAGGAGTTCACTATCTACCTGTATATTGGGCCTGTGGCCCAAGCCGAGGACAAGGATCTGTATGAGGAAGAGAAGTCTTCGTCAGAAGAGACTGAGCTGATGAATTAAAAGGTTAGTTTTGGTCATAAATGAATCAAGAGAGTGGGCCGAGGATGAATATGTCCTCGGCTAAACAAAGCCGAGGTCTTAAAAGATGGTTTATCAACAAGGGAGACGATCCTGGAAATTCAATTGGAGCGGATAAGTATTGCAGAGATATCAAATAGGGAGGAGTCCTAAAATATATTTGGAGAAAGCTGCTGCCTCCGCATTAAATGCATTGCAGCTAACTCTCTGGCCGCATTAATGTGGAGGTGATACCTGAACAGTATATTTCAGCCTTACAACTACTATGTGAAGAGTTAGAGGAGGTGTGGATGAGACAAGTATCAAAACCAACTATCTGGCATGCACGTGGAGCAAGATGATGAAGGGTGAAGAGAGTATAAAAGGAGGAAGAAGCAATGAGAGAGGGGATCAGAAAGATCAAGAAAGAAACACTATCAAGAACCAGACTTGTAACCTTACTTAAGAACGTTATATAAGAACCAGTCTTCTCGGACTTTGCCGATGACGTTTTTTCTTCAGTTTTCACTTGTGTATTTTCACTCTTTCGTCATCAAGCCTACCTAACTTGTTGTTTGGTTAACTAAAGCCCAGTTTTCTAACCCATTCTCTACAAATTCATTGTTTTGGGCTTTTTGGGCCTAAGTCTATTCATACCTTGGGCTAGGATTTCAAATCTGGTCCTTACATATATAGTTAAAAAATAACATATATTAATATGTTCTCATTAACATATAATAATATTCGATATTTTTGTAATCGAAGGGATTTAGAGTATTTGTAATAATTTTAGACAAATATTTATGATGAAATATTTTATTATAAAATATATATACATATATCATACATTTATTTTGATGTACCATATATTATATTTTTAAATATAATATTTTTTATATTTAAATATATTAATATTAAAATATATTATATATAAATATAATGATTAAGAAGTGAAAATTGATGTACATATTATATAATCTATATTAATACATTATATATAAATATGTGATTACTTCAATATTGATGTACTTAATGAATGTTTATAAATTATAATAGATCAAATCATAATTAATTAAAAAGATAATATATAAACAATATATCAAACCTATGATATGTATATTATTTTACATAATTAATATTATATAAAAATATATTATTTAATATGTAAAATAATATATGATATATTGCACAAAAATAATATACTATTATTACTATTTATAATATTAATTAATTAAATTAAATTATTTAATTAATGTTTAACATGTAATTCTTTATCATTAGATCAAGACACCAATTGATTTTTGTTGTAGATAGGGATTGAATCTCAGATCCCTTATTCAATCATCATAGACTTTACTAGTTGAGCTAAAACTACTAAATATACTTAAATATAATAGTGAGGTTTTATAAAGTTGTGCATAAAAACATAAACTCAAAAATTAAAATTATTTGTTTAAAAAGTTATAAGAAAAAATTGTTGCTAAAAAGACACTTTGTGATAGGCAATAAGAGTCATTATTTGTAGTGAATTTCACATAAACCTATTACCTAAACCTATCATGTTAGATGAAAGGCTTAAAGATCCGTTATTAACCAATGTACTAGGTTGTAACTTGTGCTTATGCACAAAAACATTCAATAATAGTGATGATGAGATGATTTTACTTAGGTGAGTGAATGACTTATTTTTGACATTAAAATTAAGAAAATTAAAATAAACTCTTATCAAAATACGTAGGAAAGTTCAATAAAAATATTGAACATGAGTTTTGGACAAGGGGGAAGTTTTGGAGTCGCCACCTAGTTTTTGCAATGGTCTACGTGTTGGAAAATTACATGTTTGTATCATATACAAAATATCCGCAGCGGAAAATTAACGGATCTACTTCATTCGTAATTGATAACATGTACTATGTAAGTTTCAGAATTTAAGAATAAGAAAGCGTACCTTGGTGCGGTGAAATTCAAAACAAAATATTAGTACTTGGGAACACTCTTAATCTTCACTCCAATTCCACTTGATGCCCAAGAAGTGTGGTCTCTCAATCAGTTTCCAAGGAGAAAATAAGAGAGTGTCCAACACTCACATACAAACAATTTCATTCTCTTATATGATCTTAATGAAAAACCACCTTTTTTAAAAAAAAATTTGTATGTTTCTCTCCTTTTATATATAACTGATTATCTAATTGGGCTAGCCTTTTAGGCCATTCCAATTGGGCTCTAGTATGTGGCTTAGAGTGGGACCAAAATGGAACAAATAAGACTCTAGCTCCAATGGGCATTGGGCTTTTCTGTCAACTCTTGACAAGTCCAAAGTTACCATTAATTATATTCAATACCACTATAAGAATATAATTGCACTCTAGGCCTTATTAATAAATTATATCCCAAGACTTTATTATATATGCAACCCCTTCATTAAAATATTCGTAGTAATATAAAGTCATGAATGTTGACTGCCACTTTGAAGATTACTACATCTTAATCCTTGAGTACTCGGTTTAATCTTTTATGTTATTCATCATATATTTATGAAATCCAATTTCATAAATATATACTTTAGTAACTCCTTACTAAAGTGGTTGGGCCCAATACTCTGAATAACCAAACCCATTAAACTTATCTCAAGGGAATATTTTATATCTCCGTTAAGAGATTATGAATTCCATCTTGAGAATATATGTTCCATCAACACTAAATGCGGTTGCCCAACAGACTGAGGTTTTGAATGTGACTTATAGATCTCACTCCTGATATATCAAAGCAACTTACATCTCATAGTCAGGTTCATTATTCTCTCAGGATTTAGAGTTGATGTAAATAGAAGTCGTGAGATTTATTATTCATTTGACAGTCGTTAGGAGAATAATAAATCTCACAGCGGTCTAGTTCAATATGTCTTAACTCTTAAAACATATCAACATACCAACTAGAAGTCTCCACTTCCATGATCAAGACAAATCATCTTAGTTGATATGTTATAGTCTTTGCAGATGAAACGCCCAATTTCATCACCGACTACGAACTAAAATTCTGAGTTTACAAAGAACTTTTGATTTATATCTTCTGTGACTTTTCACATAAATCACATACTATACATCTCATGGACTAAGATAATGTCTCATTAGTTCATTTATAGATAGTCCCACATAAATAAACAATTTAATTATTTATGACAAGTGTGTATGAAGGTAAACACCTCTAGATCTCACAAGAGATTCACACACACAACATATCAACAACCTCTAAAACGTGGCTAGGGTTTTTCAATTTATACTTGAAGCAAAACATAAAACCTTACACGTCATATGGGCTTGGGCTGAGTTGGAAATTCTGTAGAAAAAAACAATCTGCACGAGGTTCAATTGACCGAGTCTAATTTTCAATTGAACGAGCCTTGCAGATTTAGTCCAGTAAATTCTGCAATTACTCGATTCCAACTTTACACATAAACACACTTTGAGGAGCCTAAATCTAGACTTTAAGTTTTGATCTTGGTTTTCCAACACATTACACATTGAAGTTCTAATACATTAAGTTCCTAAAGTCTTAGAACCTAACAACAAGAAAATCATTTTATGAACAAGGCACTAACTTCATATGTCAAAGAAGGATTAAACAAACAACGTGCATGTTCATGTGCATGCATGACTTACCTTACTTACCTCCCAGCAGCACAACATCTATGGCATGGATAATGGGCATGTGAATGAATGATATGGTATCAAAGCTAAGACAAACTCGAATCTAAACATGTGATAGCAAACAAGCATGTGAAAGAGGTAGACAAGAACCTATAGAACCTAAAACATATAAAAGAAAGGGCTAAACAGAACAAACATGTGAAGGCAGAGACAAAACAAGCAAACAAAAATTTAGGGTTTTTAGGCAACGGCATCATGCATGCTAAAATAGGCCTGCGTGCGCATAATCAAGCCTTTGTGCCTGGGCAAGATTATGCGTACGCAAGTCCTTGCCCAGAAAACCTAAAAACGTAAAAACAGAGCAAAGCTTTAAAAGGAAAATCTAACAATCTAACGTGCACAAAACATGAAAAAAACTAAGAAACTAACTTAAACAGACATACACAATCATAAACTACGTAGAAAACAAGATTAAAACGTAGAAAGAAAAACAGAAAAGAAAAAGAAATAAAGAGAAAGGGATAGATCCAATTCCTTAAACAAAAGCTTTCCAAGCTTAATTTTGACCATTCCCCTCAGTCAAGTTTATTCACAAACCAATAAGAAAGTGATTAGCAATGTTAAACTAAAAGGATTGGGGCCAGAAAATGTCCCAATCAAATAAAATTGACTTGAGGGTGTTTTGTGAAAATTCCCTTTTGATTCACTAGTTTCTAGTGAATCTTATATTTTCTTGTGGGATTTCTGTGTGTTTTGAAGATGTACCATGTAAGGCTTTTTATAGTTGAAAAAATGGGGTTTGGAACGGCTCCTAGACGATGTGGAATTCATTCCAAACCTCAGCCATTATTGCAGAAAACTTGCCTTTCTTATGCTTTTGAAACCCTAGCTACGTATGCAGGAATGTGCCTGCGTACGCATGCTTTGGCCCGCGTACGCAGGCCGCGACTTACGTACGCAGGCTGAGGGCCAATTTGGTTATTTTATTTCCAAAAATAGATTTTTGCTCATTTAAAAGGTTATATTTTCCATTTTAACACTCCTTAAGTCAATTTAATATCTGATTGGGCTCTAAACTGGCCTTAGGCCTTAGAGTTCGAGCATCATTGGGGAACGGGGGCCCGAGTCGTAAGGGGTACAAAATGCGGTGTCTATAAATGCCCCTATTTTGATTCGTAAGCTTCGCTAACGGAATCAAAAGAATAAGAAACAAAACATTTTGTTTCGACGTACGGCTCGGGCCCAACCTATGCACACGACACACATCACGCATACATGGGACGGGGTGCAGCTCTGAAGAGTTGCGTGGGATTCGTATGTCCGAAGTCCCACCTTTGTTGCACGAGAAATGAGCAACGATAGGTTCACCATTCTAGAACCTGTTTTGCCACTTGCAAGCAAATGGCTAACCCAACAAACAACAAAAGGATATAGTCTCTGTGGTGTTCATCTGGGGCTCTTGCCTCAAACTTCTCTGGATGACTTGTTCCTCTTGTCTTCTTCACTTCTTTCTTTACCTTTTTGGGTGAGGCTTTTGCCTCGGGTTGACCTATTGATGAAGAGTCTTTTGCCTTCTCCATGGGGATGGTGCTCGATACGCTTGAACTATCGATGAAGAGTCTTTTGCTTCCTCTATGATGATGTTTGATACGTTTGATCTATTTGAGGAAGAGTTTTCTGCTTCCTTACTAAGGATAGTGTTCTTGAGATGGTTGAAATATTGAGGAAGAGTCTTCTGCTTCCTCACTGAGGGTGATGTTTGATAGGTTTGATCCATTTGAGAAAGAATCTTTTGCTTTCTTATTGAGGATAGTGTTCTTGATATGCTTGATCTGCTGGGGAAGAGTCTTCTGCTTCCGTCATGGGGATGGTGTTTTCGATGTGCTTGAACCATTGGGGATGGTTTTTGATGTGCTTGATCAGGGGAAAAGTCTTCTACTTCCTTTACTGCTCACTGGGGAGTCCTTTGATAGTTTGTGCCTTAATTGGGGTAATCTTGAGATGTCCCTCTTTTTTTGAAAGGATTTTTTTTTTTTTTTTAACTGTTCATGACTAAACTACACGTAGTT
Source organism: Notholithocarpus densiflorus (assembly GCA_030021035.2). Classification (NCBI taxonomy): domain Eukaryota; kingdom Viridiplantae; phylum Streptophyta; class Magnoliopsida; order Fagales; family Fagaceae; genus Notholithocarpus; species Notholithocarpus densiflorus. The sequence goes on along the minus strand of JARYZH020000013.1, from coordinate 7,869,858 downwards.
TAGTGGTTAGGCCTAAACTACACGTAGTTTAGCCATCAGGTGTGTTCCCGCCTTTTTATTTTTCCCAACGGTTACCAACCGTTTTTTTTCTTCTTCATTCTTTTCATCTCCCTCACCTCTTCATATTCTCCATAACTATTTTTTTCTCTACAAAAACCTCCTTCTCCTCTTTCTTTCTCTCATAACTCTTTTATTTTCTTAAACCCTCTCACTTTCTCATTTTCTCTCATCATCTTCTCCAATGGCACTCAAGGCCAAGAAGTCCTCGCATTCACCTCACCCGCTGGAGTGGAGCAACAAGGTTGGTGGGGTCTCCACCATTGACATACCAGCCAGAGCATCATATTCCCATGGATGAATTTGTAAGTTTTTGAACTTTTTCTCATTTTCAAGTTTCTCTCTAATCTTTTATTTCAATGTTTTTTTGGCCATGTAAATGCTTGGGTTTTGCTATGGGATGGATTTAGATGAAAACCTGACACCTTAAAAGGGGTAGGAACATGTCTAGGATTGATTTTGGATGATGCATCTTTGAAAATGTCGAAAAACTTCTTCTGTCTGTGTTCTTGCGTGCGTGGGCTCAGGCCTGCATACATGGCTTATATTCATGTGTACACAGGTCTGTTCTTGCGTATGCAGGTCTGTTCTTGAGGCTCTACGTACATGGGAATGGTCTTGCGTACGCGGGGTCTTGTCTATGTACGTGGGCTTTGACCCACATACGTGAGACGTCTGGCAGAAGCTCTACTCTGCCCATTTTCACTTATTTTTTATCTGTTTCACTTCTACGTGAAATCCTAACACACATTTTTGTCATTTTTGCATCCGCATATCACTTCGTCCTCTTATTATCTTCATTCTTGCATCAAAACATCATATTTTTCAAATTTTGCTTGAATAAGGAATCTAATGCCATCTTCTTTTTTTGCAGTCATCATCCCCTTATGCTGGTAGGGGGAGCACTAATAAGGTGGTGGAGTGGTACAATCTTCTTGTCCTCGAAACCAAGGGCTATATTTGGGAGATGGGCTTTGAGCCTATCATTGGTCTTCTTCTAGAGAAGTTTGCGAGCGCTACCTTGGTGTAATGCTTTATTGAGAGGTGGTGGGATACTACCCATACCTTTCATATTGCTGAGCGGGAGATAACGGTGACTCCATACGACTTTTACCGCACGACCGGCCTTAGCTTCGTAGGGGCCATCATCAGTTTGGACGGTGTGTTGGGCATCCAGCTGGGTCTTGACATGTTGAGGAGGAAGTACTCCGCCGAGACCATCCGCTACTTCGACTTGGTGTTGGATTACATGTTCCTCCCACAGAGGACCATGAAGGAGTGTGTTCGTATGGCTAGGGCTTTCCTTCTCCACTTGTTGGGGGCTTATCTCTTTGCCAATGGTGGGAAAATGGTGCCGTTGAGGTGGTTGATCCTCTTTCAAGACTTTGGAGAGGCACTGAGGGCCAATTGGGGGTAGGCATGTCTTGCTTATCTCTACTCCACTCTTGATACTCTTAGCTAGGGCACCTTGCGACAGCTTGTGGGGCCTTGGAAGCTCCTTAAGGTTAGTTATCTTTTCATTCTTTGTACTTTCATTTGTAGCTTGTAGTCTTGCAAACTGTGTTATCTTGAAAACTGTCATCTTGCATTTGTTGTCTTGCAAATTGTCATCTTGCATTTGTTGTCTTGTAAATTGTCATCTTGCATCTAACCTGTGGCTTGTGCTTCTTTTTGCAGCGGCGGGTTGTTAGGTATGGTCTTATAACTCCAGGCACCGACCTAGTTCTGAAGGATTTTCCTCAAGTGAAGGCCCACCTTGCGGGGTTAACTTTGGATGAGGTAAGTTTAAGAGTTCCAGTTGTTCATGCTTCTTCATGCATTTCCTTTAGAATACTATCCTTCTAATCTTGTGCCATTATAGGTAAATTGGGCCCCATGGGTCGGCCAGCCCTTCCCTGCTACTCGAGACTTGGAGCCTGCCACTCTCATTGCTTCGGAGATTACCCCACCTCTTGAAGAAGCGGGCTTGAGGGCGTTATATTTGGCGGAGGGGGTGAGGTGCTAGTTGGTGGGTAGGGATGAGCCACAGATTCCGATGGATCCTCCTGAGTTCATGTTTGCCCCATACTCCATGACTGATGTCGAGTACAACTCGTGGGGGAGCGGCGTTTCCTACATTAAGCGGCTTCTTGAGGGGTTAGACTATAAGGAGTTCAACATCACTCGCCTTATGCCTTCCCTTACTGTTCAGGTATATGCTCAATCGCTTTTTCTTCCCTTTTTTTTCTTTTTTTGTTTGTGTTAGGTTCTAAAAAGTTAAGAACAATTGACAAATTGTGAACACAAACTTGTCTAGATATAGATCCTAGAGTCTATAAGTATTATTAGACAATGCTTAAGGTGATACAAGTCAAGATTCAAGAACAAGCAAGCTGCAGAAAAGAGAATTCAAAATTTGCCTGGTTTGATCGATCAAAGAACAGGCTCGATCAATCGAGATTCGTATCTGCAGAATTTTAATTAAGTCCAAACAGCAGTTCAAGCCCGTTAAGGATTAGGGTTTCAGATCTACTTCTTCTAGTATATAAAGGAAACCCTAAACATGTTTTTAAGGGGCTTTTTAAGAGAGAGATTAGAGTGCATCTTGTGCCTCTTTTGTAGATCTAGGGTTTTGTACCCAAAAGCTCTCTAAAGTCTTTGATGTGCTGTGTGTTGAATTTCTTGTGAGATCTAGAGGTGTTTACCTTAATACACACTTAGGGTTATCAGGATCAAGATTCACGTCAAGAACTTGGTGATCGCTTCAGTTGCTGCATAAAGAATTTCAAGAAGATCCAAAACCTTTGAGTGGAGTCTCAAAGTCACAAGTAGGAGAACTTATGGTTGTTGTAGATCAAAGAAAGAAGTAGTTCGTGGACTCGGAGCTATCATGGGGTCGTGGTAGTAAGTTTTCTACTCGAGGTAGCAATAGGATGTTAGTGGTCTAAGTCTTATTGTACAAACTTCAATTCTTTCATAGTGGATCTGTTTTACCTTGAGGATAGCTAGGTTAAATCCTCCCCAAGTTTTTTACCGGTTTGGTTTTCTTGGGTTATCATATCGTGTGTTCTTTATATTTTCGCATTACTTACATGATATGATTTGATTGTGTTAACCTAGATTTGAATAATTTATCTAAGTATTCACTTGGTTAATTAATTAGGTTAAACAATTTAGTTTTACAAGGATCTAAAAACGTACAAGTGGTATCAGAGCGGGTTAGCTCTTGATTTAGGTTATTATACCTAGAGTTGATATTTGATCCTTGTTATCATGGATAATTTGAAGTGTCTCTCTACTCATGTTTGTGATAATTTGAATAAAGAAGATGCTATTGCTTCTGTTGATCTTATTGATGCTTGTGAAACTCTTCGTAAGAAATTATCTAAATCGTTGAAAATTACTAAGGAATTTAAGGAAGAGTTAAAGCTGGCTAATCTTGAAAGAGATGAATTGATTGTGAGATTAGATGAGTCAAATAAAAAGAATGAATTTTTGAGAAATCAAATTTCCACTCAAGATGAAAAGATGAAAAGCTTGGAACAAGAGTTAGTTGAGTCTAAAGCTAAATTTGAAAATTTGACTAGTACCAAGCTTGCTGTTGATAACAGAAGTGTTTCTGTTTCTCTTAAGCCTATAGCTGAAAAAGTTTATATCCCTTCTTTCAAGAGGAATAATAAAAAAAATGCTTATTTTGCTAGATTAGACAAAGGTAAAAGTTCTGATGTAGACGCTGAAGTTTCTAAGCCTATGTCTAAACCTACTGTTAGAGAGCATAATAAATATGTTTTTGTGCTCACTTGTCACATTTGTGGTGTTGGTCATATTAGACTAAATTATTCTTTTTTGAGGCAAAAACCAAAATTTGAGACTAGATTTGCTGTTAGGAATACTGATGTTCCTAAATTTGTTCCGGTTTGTCACTTTTGTGGTGTCTCCGGTTACATTCGTCCTAATTGTCATAAATTGAAATTTAAAAATTCTGTATTTTAATCTAGGATATGTGATGATATTTCTCCTGCCATAAGTCCATACAAATTGTTTCATATCCTTTTGAAAAATTTAAGTTTGTTGGCTTGTGAAAGGAATTTGCAGGATTTCAGTTTTTCTCAAAAGATTGGTGTAATCCCTCAAATACACTCTGCTTCTCATGGATTTTCACCTACACAGCCGAAGACTCGTGCTATATGGGTGAGAAAAGATTCTCTAAGGTGAGTGTTGTTTACTTGTCCCTGATTTAATTCTTTCAATTATTTGTGGACATGTTTTGTTTTTGTTTTTGGTTGTTTTATTTTTTTTAGATTGTTTTTTATATAAAAAAAATCCAAAAAAATTGAAAATTTTCAAAAAGCCAAAAAAATTTTAATTTGTGCCTTGTTTTATTTGTTTTAAGGATTACATGAGTTATAATATCTCTCTCTTGATTTACAACATGCTTGACATTGTGGAGAAACTTGAATTGTATGTGTTATATAAGTGCTAAGCTATTTATGATTTGGTATGAGTATGTACTAGTTTGTACATGTACTCATGGGTTAATTAAAAAATTGATATTTCTTGTTTGTGTATCCTCTATAGCTTAGTTAAGCACTATCATGCATAGCTTTGCATTGTTCATTTAGCATAATGTGTGCTTTTTTGTTTTTGGTCATAAAATTTTTTTAAACCAAAAAGATTTTTGTGTTTTGTATTACATATCATGGATGTGTAGTTAAGATTAGCCATATTATCTTTACATAACATGCTTGTGTATCTTGTTTAGCTTGGATGAGCTTATTTTTCTACACTTTGCTAGTTTTAGCTATGTAGTGCATGTTGTGTGGGAGTGTTTATAATTTTTGATCACATGATCTTGATTTTGAAGTCACATGTTTTTGATTGTTAGGACTAAAAATCCTAAGAGAAAGGCATAAATAACCATCTCACCACTGTTTACTAGCCAATCATGAACACCTTAGTGCATATCATAAGATTTTGTGCTCGAGAAAGTGTAGCACATGCACAAAAAGAACATAAGGTGTAGCCTCGGATTAATTATAAAATTGGTGTGTATATTATTGGGCTTAATAAAGATGACACAATGAAATAAAATTGGTGTGTACATTATGAGGCTGAAAAATTTTACATGATTGCAAGCTTGTTTTCTAGGAGATGTGAGAGTTATATGATGTAACCTTTTAGGTGATAGTCACTTTCAAACTTATGTGATGAATAATGTAGAAATTGTGATTGATTACTATCTACAAATCACCCCACATGTATCTCATGCTTTTACTAGTTTGCACACAATTCACAAGTTATTCTTTGCTAAGCTTTGTACATGGAATTATGTGTGAATCTAGTTTGGCCATCCAAGATTATGTTTTCTATGGTGTTTGATGCAAAATATGTTTAAGGGTTGGCAAAAAGTGCATTTTTGATGATTTAAAATCTTTGTTTTGAAGTTCTAGGTTGAAAACTCATGTTTTTGAAAAACTTTTAAACTCATTCTCATGCATTTCATTCATGAAATTACTTGGGTTGAGTTGTTTTCTGCATAATCTTCTGCAGTTTTTCAAAAATTCAAATTTCCTGAATTTCGATCGATCGAATGTGTTTTTTGACCGATCGAAATTCCCTTGATTTTTAATCATGACTTTTTGCTTGACTCGATTGGTATTCGATCGATGCTCGACCGATCGAAACTGGAAAATTTTCAGTTTTCAGATTTTTGACCAAAATTTTTTTTCATGCATCATTTATGTTTCGAATTCACATGCATAGCATTTTTTTTTGTATCCATCTTGCAGTTTTGCAGTCATATCTCTTATTGTTTTCACACATAATGTGCATACACTTTGCTAAATTGGGTACTCAACTTGATTTAAAAATTGATTGATTAATTTTTGAGTCCTTTGTACATTTTAGTATATGCTATTTTTTATGTGTGAACTGCATAAAATATTTTTCTTAAGAGATTTGATGGATAATCAATGTGCAAATATTTTCTCTTAAACATATTGCATGCATATGTTTATGGGTCGCATAGTGTCAAGTTTGCATTTATTGAAAGAGTGAATATTTTTTTTTATGTGTATCCTCAACTTAGTTTTTAAGTTTGGTTTGTGTCTTTTTATTTATCCCCACCTCCTAAATTTTCTCCAAAATTGTTTTTCCCAAAACTTGTTTTGTTTTTCCTATTTTTTTAGGGGGAGAAGCTTTTTTTTAACCTTTGCTCTTTATAGGGGGAGCTATCTCTATTTTCTATAGAGTTGAATTGTTTTGTATTCCCTTAATTCTCTATTTTCTCTTCTCTTTTGTTGCGTATGTTTTCTGTATTTTGTTTACTCTTTGATTGGGTTGTCTTTGTCAATACGTTACAAAAAGGGGGAGATTTAGATGAAATGTGCGAATATGTGAGAATCCTGTTTGTTTTGTTTTAGGGGGAGTTGAAATTGTTTTTGAAAGGGGGAGAAAATAAATTTTTTTTTTTGATGTATCTAACTTAGGGGGAGAGTTAGTTTGCATATTTTTTTTAGTTTGTTGATTTTGGTTTACTTGTATTTTTCACACCTGCGCTTATGGTTTGTTTAGTGTTTCTAGAATTTACAGGTTAATTCATTCGAAGCTGCTGCCTATTCTTGCAACTGATAGTTAGTAGTTAGTTTGAATTGTATTTTGGGCAACAATGTGTAATTGGGCATTTTATTGTATTGGGTTGTTCTTGTATTTGAGCATTTCATTTTGTATGTAAGTTTTGTCACGAATTGCCAAAGGGGGAGATTTTTAGCTTCTAAAAGGTTTAGAACAATTGGCAAATCGTGAACACAAACTTGTCTAGATATAGATCCTAGAGTCTATAAGTATTATTAGACAATGCTCAAGGTGATACAAGTCAAGATTCAAGAACAAGCAAGCTGCAGAAAAGAGAATTCAAATTTGCCTGGTTTGATCGATCGAAGAGCAAGCTCGATCGATCGAGATTCGTATCTGTAGAATTTTAATTAAGCCCAAACAGCAGTTCAAGCCCGTTAAGGATTAGGGTTTCAGATCTACTTCTTCTAGTATATAAAGGAAACCCTAAGCACATTTTTAAGGGGCTTTTTAAGAGAGAGATTAGAGTGCATCTTGTGCCTCTTTTGTAGATATAGGGTTTTGTACCCAAAAGCTCTCTAAAGTCTTTGATGTGCTGTCTGTTGAATCTCTTGTGAGATCTAGAGGTGTTTACCTTTATACACATTTAGGGTTATCAAGATCAAGATTCATGTCAAGAACTTGGTGATCGCTTCAGTTGCTGCATAAAGAATTTCAAGAAGATCCCAAACCTTTGAGTGAAGTCTCAAAGTCACAAGTAGGAGAACTTGTGATTGCTGTAGATCAAAGAAGGAAGTAGTTCGTGGACTCGGAGCTATCATGGGGTTGTGGTAGTAATTTTTCAACTCGAGGTAGCAATAGGATGTTAGTGGTCTAAGTCTTATTGTACAAACTTCAATTCTTTCATATTGGATTTGTTTTACCTTGAGGATAACTAGGTTAAATCCTCCCCAGATTTTTTACTGGTTTGGTTTTCTTAGGTTATCATATCGTGTGTTCTTTATATTTCCACATTACTTACATGATATGATTTGATTGTGTTAACCTAGATCTGAATAATTTATTTAAGTATTCACTTGGTTAATTAATTAGGTTAAACAATCTAGTTTTATAGGGATCTAAAAACGTACAGTTTGTCATGACTTCTAATGTGGGAAATTGTAATAGGGGGGACCTGCTGTCGGTGAGCCCATTGATCCTCCACATCTCCCTTGGACGGTCTATACTTATGGCCCAGATGGCTTTGCTTAAGAGCGTGTAGTGCCCCGTAATCCTAATGTCATGGGCTATCCTTTCCCTCCTAACACTCGAGCGGTGAGTTCTTTTTTCCCTTTGTGCTTTCTCTTTTTGTTTTAGTCATTAACCCTTCCTTCTTTGAATTGCAGCCCACTATCCAAGAGCGTGAGGAGTTGGTGTGGTTGGTTGGGAATCTCAAGTTAGAGGTGACCTACTACTCGAGGGAGCTGTACGGTCCTAGAGAAGTGGCCTACCTAGGCGGTGGTGATGATGATGATGATGATGGTGATGATGGTGGTGAGGAGGAGGACTCGGAGGCGACTCTTAGCTACCAAACAAGGAAGAGGCGGCATCGTTGATTACCTGCAGTCACAACATATATAGGCATACAACATACAACTTTTTTTTTCTTACCCTTTTAGCAACATTTGAATTTAGTTTGTGACAAAGGATTGTATTTAAGAACATCCTTTTACATTTATGCTTTTGATTGGGAACTTAGCACTTAATTTACAAGATATATTATAAATTATATGTTTCTATACAACTTTCCTTCTTTGATGCTTACAATCTTGTGCTTAAAATGTGTCTTGAATGATTCTTTAGGTCACAGGAACCTTAGGGATGCTTTGGAGTAAAAAAACTCTGCTTAAAATAGGGGAACATGGGCTTCTACTAAGCGCCATGCGTACTTGGAGATGAGCCTGCATACGCAGCTTTGACTTTGCGTATGCAGGGTTGACTCTGCGTACATGGGCCGTGAATTAGAAAAACCTTAACCGACTTACTTAAGTATAAAAGTAGCCGTTTGAGTCTAAAGCCTTCACCAACGTATTTCCAACCCAGAGAACACTTTTTTGAGGTCCCCTAATGGCAGAAAACTCTTCTCTTAATGTCTCAGCTTAGATTAGGAGGCTTGGTACTGATTTCAAGGATTCTGTTCCTCCCTATGGTCTTTCTTGCATCTTTCCCTACCATCAAAATAAGGTGGATGAGCCTCTTCTTCATGTTGTTGCTAATTATTGGGTTCCTTCTTGGCATGTATTCTGCTTCAACGGAATAGAACAATGCCCTACTATTGAGGAATTTGGTGCTATTATGGGTGAATCGGAGATTGATGATCTCATCTTCCCTACCATGGGTGGGGATCTTCCTTCCTTGCTAGGAGTTGTGTTGGGCGTCCCTGCTGCCATGGCAAATAGGTGGTGTGTCCTTGGCAAACTCAATTTTAGGTTGGTTTTTGATTATTTTTCCGGTTCGGCCTTTCTTGAGGGTGAGAGGCCATGATCGTATTTCCTTCGTGCCTTTTGCTTATGTGCCCTTGCAAGATATTTCTTGGTCTAAAAGTCATATTGTGTGGATCTCCGGATGTGCATGGTGGCTTATGAACTAAGGAGAGGTAATTCGATGGGCTTGATCTTGGCGGAAACCCTCAATGGTTTGGATGCCTTTCATAGGAAGGAAGCAAGCTTCTTTACGGGTAGTCCTCTTATTCTTCTTCAGGTATAATCCCTAACTTTTTCCTAGGTTCTCAACCTAGCAGGATTCCTCTAATTTTGCATGATTGCCTTTCGGTTTTCAACCCATCGAGGCACTTTATATCGTCTTTCATCATTGTTTTTTTTTTTTTTAAATTTTTTTTCTCACTCATACTTTCCATTTTTCCTTTTCTTTTTCTTCTCTCTCTCTCTCTCTCTCTCTCTCTCTCTCTCTCTCTCTCTCTCTCTCTCTCTCTTTTATTTTATTTTATTTTATTTTTCCAGATATGGCTACAAGAGAGGCTTCGGTTGCTTTACCCCCTACTGTACCCTTTAGCACTTACCTTCCTCGGCATCTTATAGACCGTCAGCTTCATCAGAGTGACATGAGCTTTGAGGCGTACATGGAGCTTATGGGTCACCTTAAGGAGACCGGCATTTAGTGGGTCGTGGAATGGTGGCATATCTTAAGCATGGTTCATAGTTGCTGCAAGGACCACTATGTGACTTTAGTTGGGCTTTGATGCTACTCTTACTACTCCACTTGTCGTATCTTAAGGCAATTTGGAGAGCATCAAGGAGCTCCTGATGATGAGGCTGCCTTCCACACCGCGATGTTCACCAATAGGATCTTGGGCAGGATCAGTGAGGCTTGGCCACGTCGTAGGGCGACGAAAGACATTGTTCCTCTCAAATACATCTACCCCACTGCAAGGTACAAGAAATAGTTGGAGGATGACATGAAGTAGATTCTGAAGGATGAGAAAGCTTACATGAAGACTAGCAAGAAAGCAAGAAGGATTGAGTGACCACCTTTCGGGTTCTTTTGCCTTAATTTTAGCCTAGGCCGCCCTTTCGGGTTTTTAACCAAGTAGGCTTTTTTTTTTTTTTTTTTTTGTTTTTTTTTTTTTTTGTTTTTGTTTTTGTTTTTGTTTTTGTTTTTTTTTTGTTTTCTAGATGTTGTATTTCCAAAGTCTACCCATGTTGATCGGGCGAAGCATCTCTTCCCCATCCAAATCTGTGATTCTAGTAACACCTCCAAACATGATCTTCTTAATGATAAAAGGCCTAGACCACGTAGGCTTCATCTTCCCTCTTGGACCAAAAGTCTCATCTCTAAGCACCATTAGGACCAAGTCCCCTTCTTTAAGGTTTCTCGGTTTCACCTTCTTGTTGAATGCCCTTGCAATCCTTTTTTAGTACATTTATGCATGATATTGCACCCTAGCCCTCTTCTCATCTATCAAAGCCAATTGTTTATATCTCACCTTAATCCAATTCTCTTATAGGACCTTGGTTTCCACCAATACCCTAAAAAATTGTATCTCCACCTGAATAGGAAGCACCGCCTTACTACTATAGACCAAAGAGTAAGGTGTTGCCCCAATTGATGCGCGGATAGAAGTTCTAAAACCCCATAAGGCAAATGGAAGCTTCTCGGCCCAATCTTTGTATGTCACTACCATCTTGGCTAGGATGTTCTTCACATTCTTATTAGCTGCTTCTATGACCCCATTAGCTTGTGGTCGATATAGTGAAGACTTGTGATGCTTAATGTTATACAACTCCATGATCCTTCGAACCTCCCCTCAAAGTGGGAACCATTGTCAGAAATGATCTATTGGGGCACCCCAAATCGGCATATGATGTTGTTTTCTAAGAACCGTGCCATATGCTTAGCCTTTAATACGGAATAGGAGGCTGCCTCAACCCACTTGGTGAAATAGTCAATTGCCACCAAAATGTATTCATGCCCATTCGAAGCCTTAGGAGCTATCCTTCCAATCATATTAATGCCCCAAACTGAGAATGGCCGTGGAGAAGTCATGCTATACAATCATGGCAACTCACTAGGTGGTACATGGTTCAAGTTGGCGTGCGTCTAACAATCATGGCAACTCTTCACATAGTCCACACAATTGGTCTTCATTGTATTCCAGAAGTACCCCATCCTTAGGATTTTCTTGGCTAACATTCTTCCATTCATATGAGGGCCACAAATCCCTTGATGAACTTCTTCCATTACTCTCTCGGCTTCCTCCTTCTTCAAGCAATGAAGGTGTATACCATTATAGGATTTGTTAGGATAAGTGTCTTTTAAATCTTATTGTATAATGCTATGTGTGACATTATGTATGAGATTATGTTGTGATTAATAAAGTTGTTTTATTATTATCTAAAATAATGGTAACATGAATATTTGAACATTATCATATAGTCCATGAGATGCATAGTATGCGATTTAGTCACAGAAAATATAAATCATAAGTTCTTTGTAAACTCAAAATTTTAGTTCGTAATTGGTGATGAAATTGGGCATTTCATCTGCGAAGACTATAACATATCAACTAAGATGATTTGTCTTGATCATGGAAGTGGAGACTTCTAGTTGATATGTTGATATGTTTTAAGTGTTAAGACATATTGAACTGGACCGCTTTAAGATTTATTATTCTACTAACGACTGTCAGATGAATAATAAATCTCACGACTTGTATTTACTTCGACTCTTAATCCTGAGAGAATAATGAACCTAATCACGAAGTGTAGGTTGCTTTGATATATCAGGAGTGAGATCTAAAGTCACGATCAAAATCTCAGTATGTTGGGCAGCCACATTTAGTGTTGAAGGAACATATATTCTTAAGATGGAATTCATAATCTCTCAATGGAGATATAAAATATTCCCTTGAGATAAGTTTAATGGTTTTGGTTATTCAGAGTGTTAGGCCTAACCACTTTAGTAAGGAATTACTAAAGTATATATTTATGAAATTGGATTTCATAAATATATGATGAATAACTTAAAGGTTTAAACCGGGTATTAAAGGATTAAGATGTAGTAATCTTCAAAGTGGCAGTCAACATTCATGACTTTGTATTACTACGAATATTTTAATGAAAGGGTTGAATGTATAATAAATTCTTGGGATATAATTTATTAATAAGGCCTAGAGTGCAATTATATTTATTTAGTGGTATTAAATATAATTAATGGTAATTTTAGGCTTGTTAAGAGTTGACTGAAAGACCCAAAACCCATTGGAGTTAATGTCTTATTTGTCCCTTTTGGTCCCACTCCAAGCCACATACAGCCTAATTGGAATGACCCAAAAAGCTAGTCCAATTAGATAATTAGTTATATTTAAGGAGAGAAACATATAGAACTTTATAAGAGAATGAAATGGTGTATATGTGAGTGTAATCCACTCTATTATTCTCCCTTGAACACATAAATATAAACTGATTGAGAGACCACACTGCTTGGGCACAAGTGGAATTGGAGTGAAGATTAAAAGTGTTTCCAAGTACTTCTAATCTTTGGTTTTGAATTTCACCGCACCAAGGTACACTCTCTTGTTCTTAAATTCTGAAATTTACATAGTACATGTCATCAATTGCGAATGAAGTAGTTCTGTTAATTTTTCGCTGCGTATGTTTTGTATGTGATACAAACTATGTTTTTCCAACAATTGGTTTCAGAGCAGTCTTCATTTTTGAATTTGTATAACATGTTTTGTGAGCAGTCTTCATTTCATGATGTTAGAAGATTCTACAATCAATTTTTTGCATGGATGTTGAAATTACTGTTTTATAAAAACTGATATTGATGCTATGATGTTGTTTAAGTTTGATATTAAGTATGTTAGATTGAACTTTAAGGCTATAGCATCAATGGAATTCGGTTTTGATCTTAAACTCAATCCATTATGTTCATATGATGGTAGTTTGTTCATGAAAAACCATTGAAAACTGCTTGGTGAAAATTCTGGAAAATTCAGTTTCACGATTTTCGATCGATCGAATGTTCCTTTTCGATTGATCGAACAGGAATCAAGAATCGATCGAGTCAACCCGAGACTTTGTGATGAATTTATTTAATTTTCAACCGATCGAGAATTCCTTTTGATTGATTGAATTTGCTTTTTCGATCGATCGAATAGGAATCGAGAGTCGATCAAGTCATCTAGAAAGTTTATTAAAATTTTCTTCATAATTTTGCTTGATCGAGGGATACATTTGATCGATCAAAAGTTGTGAATTTTGAATTTTCACTAAGTGTTTTCACATTTAAAAGTGCAAGGCTATGTGTGATGAGATTACACATGATTTCTAATTAAAAACATTTCTTTTAAAATATCTAGTGGGAGAGAGATACAAGGGTTGCATCTCACGGTCTCCATTATCGGTTCATAGTAGTATGAAATATATACTTTGTCTTTGCTTCAAGCTTAGCATTCCATGCAGAGAGTATTTATTTCATGGTGCTACAAGATTGAAATATATACTATGTATGACATTATGTATGACTTAATGTTGTAATTAATAAAATTGTTTTATTATTATCTAAAATAATGGTAACATGAATATTTGGACATTATCATATAGTCCATGAGATGCATAGTATGTGATTTATTTGATTTGGTCACAGAAGATATAAGTCACAAGTTCTTTGTGAACTTAGAATTCTAGTTCGTAGTCAGTGATGAAATTGGGCATTTCATCTGTGTAGACTATAACATATTAACTAAGATGATTTGTCATGATTATGGAAGTGGAGACTTCTAGTTGATATGTTGATATGTTTTAAGAGTTAAGACATATTGAACTGGATCGCTGTGAGATTTATTATTCTCCTAACGATTGTCAAATGAATAATAAATCTCACGACTTCTATTTACATGAACTCTTAATCCTGAGAGAATAATGGACCTGATCATGAAGTGTAGGTTGTTTTGATATATCAGGAGTGAGATCTAAAGTCACGATCAAAACCTCAGTATGTTGGGTAGCCATATTTAATGTTGATGGAACATATATTCTCAAGATGGAATTCATAATCTCTTAACGGAGATATAAAATATTCCCTTGAGATAAGTTTAATGGGTTCGGTTATTCAGAGTGTTAGGCCTATTCACTTTAGTAAGGAGTTACTAAAGTATATATTTATGAAATTGGATTTCATAAATATATGATGAATAACTTAAAAGATTAAACTGGGTACTCAAGGATTAAGATGTAGTAATCTTCAAAGTGGCAGTCTATATTCATGACTTTGTATTACTACGAATATTTTATGAAGTGGTTGCATGTACAATAAAGTCTTGGGATATAATTTATTAATAAGGCCTAGAGTGCAATTATATTTATATAGTGATATTAAATATAATTAATGGTAACTTTGGACTTGTCAAGAGTTGACAGAAATGCCCAAGGCCATTAGAGCTAGTGTCTTATTTGTTCCCTTTTGGTCTCACTCTAAGCCACACACTAAAGCCCAATTGGAATGACCCAAAAGGCTAGACCAATTAGATAATCAGTTATAAGGAGAGAAACATACAAAATTTTGTAAGAGAATGAAATGGTTTGTATGTGAATGTTGTACACTCTCTTATTCTCTCTTGAACACATACATATAAACTGATTGAGAGACCACACTTCTTGGGCACAAGTGGAATTGGAGTGAAGATTAAGAGTGTTCCTAAGTACTTCTAATCTTTGGTTTTGAATTTCACCGCACCAAGGTACACTCTCTTGTTCTTATATTTTGAAATTTACATAGTACATGTTATCTATTGCGAATGAAATAGATCCGTTAATTTTCTGTTGCGTATGTTTTGTATGTGATACAAACATGTGTTTTTATAACATGATGAACCCTACCTTTAATTGCTTAGTGACTTCCTCTTTGATTTTTAAGAGCCATTCGGTCCTCATTCTTCTCAACTTTTGCTTGACGGGTACCATGTGATCATGAGTATCAATGTGATGTTGAGCTATCTCGGGGTCAATTACAGGCATATCTTCATAAGGCCATGGAAACACCTCTTGAAATTCCACAAGGAGTTCTTGAAGATCTTTTCTTTCTTTTTCATTTAGAGTTGAACCAATTTTAATTAAGCATGGATTCTCATCATTACCCAAATTAATAGTTTCAAGAATTGGTTCCATAGGTTCAATTTTCTTTTCCAATTGTTTATTAATTTCATTTTCAAATCATTTGAATCCTTTAAGTATAGAATTTCAATGTTATGGGACACATCAAAGTAAGCCAAATCAGAATTCATCTTATTGAAAATATTGAAAAGTATATTGGAACTTGGATTACAAAACTCTTTCTCCATGTTTTCAGAAAACCCAACCCAAGTCCAATTATTAATGGGCTCTACAAAAGGCATGATGAATTTGGAAGGATCACTTGGCTCTTCATTGGTGTTGGCGAACATGTCCCCATTTATCTTCATTATGGTCTTCATTGCTTTAGCATCCATGTACTTCACCCAATCAACCTCTTCTTGTATCTCCTTGATCACCTTAGTAGGCTTCTCCTTAAAGGTAAGCTTTTCCCATCCCGGATACACCTTTCCATCCTTGCCCACCTAAGGTTCGAGAAAGCCACAATAAGGGAAGTTTCCCCCTTCCTTCATGAAGTTCCCATTGAGAGTGCCAAGGTTTTTCTTGATTCCGTAGCAGCCTCAAAAGAATCCTAAATCTTTCTTAGTCACTTGAGTCTTGACGTTGGAGAACTCAACTACCCCTTTTCCTTCTTTTTTAAGGCCCATACCAGGCATGAATCCCATGTTCTTCATCATTGCAATCACCTCATGGCTACAATATGGGAACAAGTCGATAGCGTACCTTTCATCCTTCAACCCATAGTTAGTTATATTCACGAACTCAAAGCCACTCATTTGAAGCTCTCTTCTTCCTTCCTCGAGCCTATAAACCGGTTCTAGAATCTCACCATCTCCAAGCACTATGGCAATCCCTCCTTTCCATGGGATCTTCATCTTTTGGTGTAGCGAGGAGGGGATTGCCCTATTGGGGTGAAGCCAAGCCCTTCCTAAGAGAAGGTTGTAATTTGGGGTGATGTCCATGACATGAAATTCCACAATGGTTTCCATTGGCCCAATCTTGCAAGGAGCCTTGAAAGTACCCATGACTTTTCTTGAAGTGTTGTCATTGCACTTACAGTTAAGGGAGAGGGAATTATAGTCCCAATATCTAGGCCAACAGTGAGGGCGATCCTAAAGGGACAAACATTCAAGGTAGACCCATTGTCAATAAGCACCATCGGAACCTTGGCACCTATGCATTCAATGGTGATTTGCAAGGATCTAGTATGAGTAGCTCCTTCGGGAGGGAGATCTTCATCGAAAAAAGCAAGGAGAGGGTGTGAGGAACCCTCAACTCCCATGAGAGACAAAACTTCTTGTGGTATAGTTTCTATAGATACTTCTTTCCCATTCAAGGCATCTAAGAGAGCCTTACGATGCTTTTAAGAGGCCATAAGCAAGCCCTGTAGGGACACATGAGCTTGGGTATTTTTCAATTGCATTAAGACCCCATCTTCTTCTTCTTCTTTATCTTCTTTTCCTCTAGGTTCCGTGGGCTTGGACCCTTCCCCTAGATCTCTACCAGGATAATCCTTTTCCAAAAAGGATGGCTTGTAGTGCATCCCACTTCTAGTGATATTTGCTACATTGTCCTCCAAAACCCTCTTCTTCAATTCTGTCACTCCTTTGGGAAGTATTTTTTAGGGTTTATGCCCTAAAATCCAATTTATTGGCATGTCATAAATAATTAAATAGTTTAATTATATGAGACTATCTATAAATGAACTAATGGGACATTATCTTAGTCCATGAGATGCATAGTATGTGATTTATGTGAAAAGTCACAGAAGTTATAAATCACAAGTTCTTTGTAAATTCAGAATTTTAGTTCGTAGTTGGTGATGAAATTGGGCATTTCATCAGCGAAGACTATAACATATCAACTACGATGATTTGTCTTGATCATGGAAGTGGAGACTTCTAGTTGGTATGTTGATATGTTTAAAGAGTTAAGACATATTGAACTGGACCGTTGTGAGATTTATTATTCTCCTAACGACTGTCGAATGAATAATAAATCTCACGACTTCTATTTACATCAACCCTAAATCCTGAGAGAATAATGGACTTGATCATGAGATGTAGGTTGTTTTGATATATCAGGAGTGAGATCTTAAGTCACGGTCAAAATCTTAGTATGTTGGATAGCCGCATTTAGTGTTGATGAAACATATATTCTCAAGATGGAATTCATAATCTCTTAACAGAGACATAAAATATTCCCTTGAGATAAGTTTAATGGGTTTGGTTATTCAAGAGAGTTGGGCCCAACCACTTTAGTAAGTTGTTACTAAAGTATATATTTATGAAATTGGATTTCATAAATATATGATGAATAACGTAAAGGATTAAACCGGGTACTCAAGGATTAAGATGTAGTAATCTTCAAAGTGGCAGTCTATATTCATGACTTTGTATTACTACGAATATTTTAATGAAGGAGTTGCATGTATAATAAAGTCTTGGGATATAATTTATAGATAAGGCCTAGAGTGCAACTATATTTATATAGTGGTATTAAATATAGTTAATGGTAACTTTGGACTTGTCAAGAGTTGACAGAAAAGCCCAAGGCCCATTGGAGCTAGTGTTTTATTGATCCCTTTTGGTTCCACTCCAAGCCACATACTAGAGCCCAATTGGAAAGGCCTAAAAGGGTAGCCCAATTAGATAATCAGTTGTATATAAGGAGAGAAACATACTGAATTTCAAAAGTTCTTTTTCATAAAGTTAAGATGAAGGTCTTTCATAAGAGAGTTCTCATAAGGAATGAAATGGTAATTTTGGACTTGTCAAGAGTTGATAGAAAAGCCCAAGGCCCATTAGAGCTAGTGTCTTATTGGTCTCTTTTGGTCCCACTCCAAGCCACATACTAGAGCTCAATTAGAAAGGCCCAAACGGCTAGCCCAATTAGATAATCAGTTGTATATAAAGAGTGAAACATACAGAATTTCAAAAGTGCTTTTTCATAAAATTAAGATGAAGGTTTTTCATAAGAGAGTTCTTATAAGGAATGAAATGGTTTGTATGTGAGTGTTGGACACTCATTATTCTCTCCTTGGAAACTGATTGAGAGACCACACATTTTGGGCATTAAGTGGAATTGGAGTGATGATTAAAAGTCTTCCCAAAAACTTCTGATCTTTGGTTTTGAATTTCACCGCAACAAGGTACGCTTTCTTGTTCTCAAATTCTGAAACTTACAAAGTACATGTTATCAATTGCGAATGAAGTAGATTCGTTAATTTTTCCGTTGCGTATGTCTTGTATGTGATACAAACATGCATTTTTCCTACCGTATTCCCCATATTGCTATCGCTTCCTTTAAGACTTCATCTTCTTCATCCCTTATTCCTTGGACTTCCACGACATTGATATTTACATTTGTAGTTTCTATCAACTTTGAGCATTCCCACTTAATCTCATCTACTTGTACCCAATTTTGATATGAAGGAGGAGCCTTATGGTAATTGGGCAAAGGGTTCTTTCTAATATTGGGCTTGGTGATGATGTTGGGATTTGGGAGGGTTCCATTGTCTATGAGGTATTGTATCTTGTGTTTGAGGAGGAAGCAATTGTCGTTTTTGTTGCTGGATTTTTGATGGTAGTGGCAATATTCATTGAGGTTCCAAGTGGAAGGTATGGGATTAGGCATGGGTGTGGGGTCTAAAGGCTTGAGGAATCCTTTGGAGGATAGGGTTTCATATGCTTGGGTGAGGGTCAATCCTAGGTCAGAGAATTCTTGGCGAGCTTTCTTTGGGTATGCTAGTGTTTGTTAGAGTATGATGGCGCTCACATTTACGAGATTGGGTGCTTTGGTGGTGGTTGCTCCCCTTCTATACGTTTTCTTGGTTGGAGGCTTACTTTCACATTTCTCCAAATGTCCATTGTTGATAGCATCTTCAATTCTTGTCCCATAATCACATAGTTCTCCAAATGAGCTAATAGGCGATGACAAAAGCCTACTATTATAAGCCGGAAGCCTACTTGTTCTTGATGATCATGTTGATTTGGTCTTTCTCATTTGGCCTATGGACCATTCTAGATGCCTTAGTCTTCCATCTAGTCATTTATTCGGAAAATGTCTCCCCCACACTTTGTTTGGTAGTCCCCAATTTCCTTAGAGTCATATCAATCATGGTATTGAAGATGAATTGGTCCACAATCAACTCTAATAGTTCATTCCACACCTTAGTTTTGCTTAGATCAAGGTTATAGTACCACCTTGATGCACCTCCCGTGAGTTTATAGAGAGGAAATGCATGCAAAGTTTGCTTCTCATCTAGCCCTTTCATTTCAACGATGCTTAGGTATCTCCTCACATGTTGCTTCAGATCTCTAGTCCTATCAAACTTTTACGCTTTGGAAATCTTAAACTTGGGAGGCAATGCAATAGGAGCCCTTGAACTCATTCCTCCCATGTTATAGAGGCAATCATCCATCCCTTGCGCCTTGCAGATGGCGAGTTGCATTTTCTCCATCTTTTCCCTTATAGCCATGGTTTCTGTGGTGAGCTTACCTGTAAGGTTGAATTTATTCAATAATTTTGTTAGCTCTATTCCGTGCCAAATTTCCTTGTAATTCAGCATTTAGAAACCTTGTATTTAGGTGGGAATCATGTAAGGGTAGTGTATGAGAGAGTGTGAAGAAAAGCTCAAGAGTGTGCACTCAAGAAGAGCTTCGCGATTGGCGAGTCACCAAATGTGGCACACGTGTGAAGCATGCAGAGGAGCTGAAGGATCACGCCAGCTGTTGCACTACAGGACAAAACTTCCAGTCTGGCCAGGCAGTTAGCTCGCGATTCAAACTTGCGACTCGCTTCAGTCACGAGCTCGAGTCGCCAGAACACCCTGTTTGGTTGTAACTGACTCTTCGCATTCCATACACACCCTACTATAAATACCCTTATACCCATGAAATGTAGAGAGCTTCCAGAGAGAATTTTGAGAGAGAAACCCTAGAGAAAAACAAGATTGACTCATCCACAATCTTCATCCTTGATTCTCCAAATTCCTCTACTCCCACCCTCTCCATTGATATATCCTTAAGAGGTACATTAGCCAAATCCTTATCTCACCATACCCATATCTGTGAGAAGGTTTTTTAGTGCTTGGGAAGCAGTTTAGAAGGGACCAATTCATTTTGGTTGATGGAATAGGCGATTGCGGGATCCGGTAAGCTAGAGAAGATAAGGTTCGGCGTAACCCTGTTGGAGCAAGAAGCTTGGAGGGCTTAGGTGCACTAGGTAGATTAGGCTTGGAGGGTCTTCTGCTATTCATGTATCCCAACTTTATTCTCTAGTGGATTATTGACTGCTTTAAGGGCGGCGGAGAGGTTTTTCGCCGAGGACTTCGGTTTCCTCTTCGATAACACATCGCTATGTTGTCTTTGTGTTTGCATCTCTCTTCCCTTAATCTTTTCCTTTTAATTACTGTTGTGGTTGTGATTAATTTTAGTTTAGATTGTTTTACCAATTTTGTTTTAGCTTATTTTCATATTCCACACATACATTATTTGATTATAAGCTTGTGTTGGTAATTTGTAAATTGGGGGTCTAAACGTTCATAGGTGTTTTATACATTATTTGAACTTCCTTGTACAATTCTCAAAGAAGGGGTGTATAATCATTGATGAAGAAGGGATTCAAGTCTTGGAGGGAAATAGGACTACCGACAATTGCTACAGAGTAGTTCCTACGGCACCAATTTCTTATAGAAGTGCTCGTGTTGACATGTTGGAACTTTAGCATCACAGATTTGGGCATGCGAATTTCAAACAAGTAGCTAAAGTATCTAAACTTGAAGCTGTTGAGGGACTTCCAAAGTTTGGAAAGGTAGAGAAGACAATTTGTGGTGCATGCCAAATGGGAAAGCAAACAAAGGCAAGTCATCACAAGGTGAATGTGATTGCTACATCACGTTGTTTAGAGCTTCTTCATGTTGATTTAATGGGGCCTACAAGAACTGAAAGTCTAGGAGGAAAAAGGTACATTATGGTCATTGTTGATGATTTCTCAAGATACACTTGGGTGGAATTTCTTAGAGAAAAATCGAAAGCGTGTGAGAAATTGGAAATTCTATGCAAGAGACTACAAAACGAGAAAGGGATTCTGATTGTCAAGATAAGGAGTGATCATGGCAAGGAGTTTGAGAATGCAATATTTGAGTCATTTTGTGAGAAGAATGGGATCAAAAAGGAATTTTCAGCCCCCAAAACTCCTCAACAAAATGGGGTGGTTTAGAGGAAACATCGGGTGATTCGAGAAATGGCAAGAGTTATGCTACTCAACAAGCAAATTCCTCAAAATTTTTGGGGAGAAGTCGTGAACACCTCATGTCACATTGGTAATAGGATATTCTTCCAAGCGGGAACAAAGAAGACCGCTTATGAAATTTGGAATGGAAAGAAGCCGAAAGTGAAGTACTTCCGAGTGTTTGGAAGCAGGTGTTACATTCTAAATGATAAGGAGAATCTTGGAAAATTTGATGCAAAAAGTGATGAAGGCATCTTCCTTGGGTATTCTACTACTAGCCGGGCATATAAAGTATTCAACAAGAGAACAAAAACAGTAATGGAATCCATCAATGTAGAAATTGATGATGCTATAACAAAGGTAGAGATGGTTGATGATGGAGAAGGACCAAGCACCAAAGAGCCCACAACTGAGGTCGAAGCTCTTAATATTGAAGTTGAAGGACCTATACCGGAATAGGAATCAACTCCCGTGAACTTAAGAATGGAAACAAGATCAATGTCTAGAACATCAAGTCTATCACTCCTTTAGAAGTTCATCCTCCTATCTCCCGGAATGATGAAGTGTCCACATCAAAGAAGCCATCATCAAGAGTGATTAAAAACCATTCGGACAGTAACATCATTGGGTCTTTAGATAAAGGTCTTCGCCTTAGAAAGGGAAACATACTTTTGGCCAATCATGTAACATACCATTGCTACCTTGCCCAATTTGAACCGAAAAAGGTAGAAGAAGCTCTTCAAGATGAAAATTGGGTTGAGTCAATGCATGAAGAGCTGAATCAATTTGTGAGAAATGATGTATGGTAACTTGTTCCTAGGCCTGAAAATGTTCATGTCATCAGCACCAAATGGATCTTCAAAAACAAGACCGATGAAGATGGAGAGATTATCCGGAATAAATCTCGGCTAGTGGCTCAAGGATACACTTAAGTAGAATGAGTAGATTTTAATGAATCCTTCGCTCCCGTGGCAAGACTTGAGTCTATCCTGTATGTTTTTAGACCCCTTAAAACATAACCAAATTAACCTAGTTAATTAGCCAAGTGATTACTTAGTCAAATTATTCAAATCTAGGTTAACACAGATATATCATATCATTGTAAAGTGCAAAAAATAAATAACACAACAATATGATAACCCAGGAAAACCAAACCGGTAAAAAACCTGGGAAGGATTTAACCTAGCTATCCTCAACGTAAACCAAATCCACTATGAAAGAATTGAAGTTTTACAATAGCGACTTAGACCACTAACATCCTATTGCTACCTTGAGTAGAAAACTTACTACCACGACCACGTGATAGCTCCGAGTCCACGGACTACTTCTTTCTTGGATTCACAGCAAGCACAAGCACTCCCGCTTTTATATCTTTAAGCTCTTTATGCAGCAACCGAACTGATCATCAAGTTCATGACATAATCTTGATTCTTGATAACCCTAAGTATATGTGAAGGCAAACACCTCTAGATCTTACAAGAGATTCACATACACAGCATAAATAACTACTAAAAAAACGTGGCTAGAGTTTTTCCTTTTATACTTAAGGCAAAACATAAAATCCTACACGTCAAACGGGCTTGGGCTGAGTTGGAAAATTCTGCAGAAAAACAATCTGCACAAGCTTTGATCAATCGAGTCTAATTCTCGATCGATCGAGCCAGGCTTACACAGTAAATCCTGCAGTACACTCGATTCCAACTTTACACCTAAACATACTTTGAGCAAGTCTAAAACAAGACTATACGTTTTGATCATGGTTTGCCAATATTACAAAATGAAGTTCTAATACATTTAAACCTAAAGTCTTAGAACCCAACATATCCGGATTCTTATGTCAATTGCATGCACTATGAACTTCAAACTCTACCAAATGGGTGTGAAATGTGCATTTCTAAATGGCTACCTGAATGAAGAAGTGTTTATTGAACAACCTAAAGGCTTTGAAGATCCTCACTTCCCGGACCATGTGCTGAGATTGAAGAAAGCTCTTTATGGCTTGAAATAAGCTCCTAGAGCTTGGTATGATCGGCTTACCCATTATCTCTTGGATAGAGAGTTCAAAAGAGGGTATGTCGACCAGACTTTATTTGTCAAGAATGATGGGGATTACCTTCTTGTGGCTCAAGTATATGTTGATGAAATAGTATTTGGAGCTACCATTGATGCACGAGCTATAGAGTTCTCTGAGGAGATGAAGAAAGAATTTGAGATGAGTATGGTAGGGGAGCTTACATTTTTGTTGGGTCTTCAAGTCAAACAAAAGAAGGAAGACATATTCATTTCACAAGAAAAATATGCTAGGAATATTGTCAAGAAGTTTGGATTAGATTCCAAAAAGCATGCCTCTACTCCCACGAGTTCATCTACAAAGCTTAATGTTGATTCTTCTGGGGTAGAAGTGAGTCCAACCTTGTATAGGAGTATCATTGGGAGTTTACTCTATCTTACGGCCAGTAGACTGGATATTGCTTTTAGCGTGGGTGTTTGTGCTCGATATCAAGCTGCTCCGAAGGAATCCCACCTGATTGTAGTGAAGCGAATCATACGATATGTCAATGGAACTCCGGATTATGGCTTGTGGTACTCAAAGGAATCTAATGCTTGCCTTGCAGGTTATTCAGATGTAGATTGGGCTGGAAGTGTGGATGATCGAAAGAGTACTTCAAGTGGCTGCTTCTATCTTGGAAACAATCTTGTCACTTGGATGAGCAAGAAACAAAATTTGATGTCTCTCTCTACGGCTGAAGCAGAGTACATAGCTGCTGGAAGTTGCTGCACACAACTCTTTTAGATGAAAAAGCTACTTCATGACTACGGGATTCCTCAAGATACAATGTGTGTTTTCTGTGATAACACCAATGCTATAAATCTCTCTAAGAATCCAGTTCAGCATTCAAAGTTAAAACACCTAGAGATACGTTACCACTTCATCCGGGATTTGGTGGAAGATAAAGTTGTATGTCTTGAATTCATACATACAGACAATCAGAAGGCAGACATCTTCACTAAGCCTCTCGATGGTCCACGGTTTGAATCACTTCGTAAGATCATCAGTGTTGGTACAATTCCTTGAATCTCATTTGTGATGTGTGCTTTACCTCTTTATCTTGATTTGATTTCTCGATTATAGGGCACACACTACTTTGTTAGCTATATGTATAGCAGGTTCTGTTTGTTTGCTATTTGCTTTGAATGTTTTTACATTTTTTTTTTACAATCTTTACTTGTTTTTAGGTCAAAAATCCAAAAACACAAATGAAAGTTCAATTAGTGTATAAAACACCTTGAACATTTGGACCCCTAATTTACAATTTACCAATTCAAGCTAATTATCAAACAATATATGTGCGGAATATGATAAATAGCTAAAACAAAATTGATAGAACAATCTAAGGCAAATAAAATCACAACCCCAACAGAAATTAAATGACAAAGATTAAGGAAGAGAGATGCAAACACAAGGACAACACAACGATGTGTTATCGAAAAGGAAACTGAAGTCCTCGGCGTAAAACCTTTCCACCGCCCTCTAAGCGGTCAATAATCCACTAAAGAATCAAGTTGGGATACATGAACAGCAGAAGACCCTCCAAGTCTAATCTACCCAGTGTACCTAAGCCCTCCAAACTCCTACTCCAACGAGGTTACGCCGAACCTATTTCTTCTTTAGCTTACTGGATTCCGCTATAGCCCATAACATCAACCAATGTGAATTGGTCCCTTCCTAACTGCTTCCCAAAGCACCAAAAAGCCTTCTCACAGATGTGGGTATGGTGAGAAAAGGATTTGGCTAAGAACCTCTCCAGGATGTAACAATGGAAGAGTCTCTATGAAAAGATTGTGGATGAGTCAATCTTGTTTTTCTCTAGGGTTTCTCTCTCAAAATTCTCTCTGGAAGCTCTCTACATTTCGTGGGTATAAGGGGTATTTATACTAGTGTGAGAATGGAATGTGAAGAGTCAGTTTTTCCAAAACAGAGCTGGCTGGCGACTTGGCCTCGCGACTTGACTGAGTCGCGAGTTTAAGTCGCGAACTAACTGAATGGCTAGTTTGGACTTTTTGTCTTGTAGTGCTATAACTGGCAAGATGGTTCAGCTTCTCTGCATGCTTCACTCGTGTGCATCCTCTGGCGGCTTGTAAGCCGCGAGCCACTCGTGAGATCCAGTCGCGAGTCCCTGCTTCACTACACAGTCTTGAGCATTTCTTCACACTCTTTCTCACACTACCCTTACATGATTCCCACCTAAATACAAGGTTTCTAAGTGCTGAATTACAAGCAAATTGGCACGGAATAAAGCCAACAGAATGGTTGATTAAATTCAACCTTACAACATAAAAAGTAGAAATCCAAAAAGTTTGATTGGCAGTATTGTATATTGTCACAAGCATGTTTTGTCTTGTACCTTTGTACTAATGGTTTTGTGCATTTACGAGCGTAGCTTGTTCTTTATGCACTCATATCATTGTGGGAAAAATCTTGACATCTATGTGACTGTTGTAAATAGATCTTCAAACTTGTCATGAATGATTAGTCAATGGTTTTGTTGATCTTGAAACTTGCATAGACTTGTGCCTATATATCTTCCCACTCTTTTATTTTTTTGCTTAAAGAGCTCAACAAATGTAAATCTCAAAATGAAAAGAGATAATGAGTTGCAAAAGCCGTTGCACATACTAGTATTTGACTAGGAAAAAGGGAAAGCGACCTTTATGAAAATGTATGATGCCCAAAAAGCCAAAGGCTTGCTCATCAAATTGAAATATCAAAAATTTCAGAAATCGATCTCAAAATGAGATGTATTGATTCAAAAAGATCAAATGATATGATGTGTATGAAGCCAAATGAAAAGCTTCAAAATTATGTAATCAAGTTTAAGTGGGAGGTCATATATGCATATTTCTATAATTGAGATTGGTCACTTTTTCTCGTGCTAATTGTGTATGATTTGGTTGAATTGATCATTGAAGCTTCACATTAGACTAAGGACTATCTCATTTTTGATACCCACACACATCACACATGTCAATGTTCAATGAATGCCTTATTCATTTGTGTGATTGTACTCGACTAAATGTGTTGCACATGCTCAATTATATGTTGATCAAACACAAAAAGATTTTTGAGTTTTTTAATTGTTTTTGGAAAGTATTTTGGTTTGAAAAATGTCAAAAATTTCAAAAACTTTGCAGCCCTGTTCTGGCGACTTGCCTCGCGGGTCAAGCCAGTCGCATGCCCTAGTCGCGAGCTTACACAAAAGGTTTTTGCGACTCACTGGCGGGTCAAAGTCCTAGTCGCGAAAAAGACTTAAAAATTTTTTCAAAAATTTGGGTTTTTAGATTTCTCGCGGCTTAGTTTGGTGACTTGTTCGAGAGTGGAAGCTCCAGTCGCGAGGTTTACTCAGAAAGTTTCACGGCTCCCTTCGCGACTTCCTCGCGGGTGGACTTTCCAGTCGCAAAAAACACTTAGACAAATTTTTCAAATTTTGTCTTAGGGGTTTTTGGCGACTTGGTTTGGCGACTTGTTCGCGACTCATTTCAGTCGTGAAAGTCACGTGTTTTGCACAATGAGGGTCTTTTTTCAGGACTGGTTTCAAAAATTTTCATTTTTCCCTCGCATCTCGTGACTATTCATCTTCTTGTCCGTCTTTCCCTCTTTCAAAATCACTGTGTTCACACACAAACTCTCCATATTCTTCCTCACTTTTTCACCAATCTTCAAGACAAGGTATGGGTTTTGTTTCTTTCTCAATGTATTTCACATTTATTGCCTAAGATTTCTTGAATTGGGTGTTTTTGATGATATCTGTGAATAAGATGCTTGAATATGGGTATTGGATGCTTTGGTGTGATTGTTGTGTGAGTTTTGTTGGTTATGTGTTGTTACACTCTGCTTTTGGTTGCACAATGTGTTATTTGTGCCACACACACATTCAGTGACATGATTGAGACCTTAATCTCATGATTTTAGGGTTTTCTTCAATATTCCTGTTTTGGGACTAACTCAGTGCTAATAGAGTTGGTTGTCTTGTGTGGTTTCTGTTGCTCTTTGGTGTAACATGATGCAGCGTGAAAATGTCTCCGTTCAAAAGATTAGCTGTGAAAGGAGGCAGCAGCAAAGGGAAAGAGCCCGTGATTGATGTTGATGATCTTTCTCCTAGGTTAAAGAGGACCTGATCACCGATGGGAGTGTATGACCCTCACAAGTTCAGATCTTATGTTACTTTTTAGACCTATGCAAACTACTTTAGAGAAGCCTCATTGCTGGTTGAAAGGGTTGTTGACCAACCGTCTCTCCTGGACACCACCATCCCTAAATGGTTTGCCATCAAGGATTGGAACTTCCTTCTCTCCAACCTTGATGATGCATAAGAGAATTTGGTGAAAGAGTTCTATGCTAATGCCATTGTTGAGGGAGAGGAGCTCAAATGATGGGTTAGAGGAAAGATTTTCTCAGTGACTCCCGTTTATCTGGCAGAAATCCTACACATCAACCGGCCGATGCTTACTAATCCACCAGTATATGAGGATTTGAATGCGGATGAGGATTTACTTCGGGACGCTCTTGGAAGAAACTTGGAATTCTCACCAAATGGGAACTCAATCAGTGTTTCCTCACTATCTTCGGAACTAAGGGTGCTTACAATAATCATGTTCCACAATCTATATCCTCTATCCAGCACCGGGTACATGAATCTCGGGAGAGCTTTGTTCCTTCATGATTTGATTACTGATGAAGAGATCGATATTTGCTCTTATATCTTTCATATTTTGCACAAAAATGTTGCAGGAACTGACTCAAGAACCTGCATTCCTTTTTGTTGCCTCATTTCAAGGATATTGAAACTCAAAGGCATTCATCCATCGGAAAATGAGTCTCTTTACCCGAAGCCAAGTCCAATCAACATTCGTATGCTCAACGCTAGCATTGGTCATAGTCGGAAGGGAATCAAGACAGAGACTCCAGCTTCTCATAGTGGTTCACGCTCTAGCTCATCCTCCTATGATGAGAAGTTCGACAACATTATGGCATCCGTCCATGACATAAGCACTAAGATGTCTGGACTCGCCTTTCTCCTGCACCATCACACTGTCCGTTGTGATACAAAGTTCACTTCTCTCCAAACCCAATTGGACCAAATTGAAAGGAAGCTAGAAGAAAATGAGGACTAGCTATTCCATGACAAAAAGGGGCAGATGATGATGATAGGGGGAGTATAATGATAGGGGGAGGAAGAGCTTGATCAAAGGAGGAGTATTGATGTTGAAAAGTAGGAGATAGAAAAGGCCTATGTTTAATGTTTTGCGGAATGTTATCATATATTTAAGTTTATATTCAGTACTTGTTTTGTACCCATGCTTTGTAGCTTAGTACTTGTTGTTAATGTTATGCATTTCTTTAAGTACATCACTCTTGTGCCCTTGTTGGATTTTATAACCTTGATGCAATTACCTTGTGTTGTTGTATCGGTTGAGTGTTGGACATGCAAATGATACTTTGCATTGAGCTTATTAGCTTACATGTCCGGATGTTCATTCCTTTTGTGAATGATCATTGTGGTCACTATTTATAGTGATTGTTCATTTTTGATCAAGCCATACTTTATTGGTTCGTTCCTTTTTGCTTGATCGCATTATGCTTGCTCCATACGCATTTCAAGGTTTCTGCTTACAATGATCGTATTGTGTTGTTGTTTTCAAGAAATACTTGTCCGTATGGTTCAAGAGCTTCATAGATTCTAGAGTTAGGTGTGAGTGAGTTTTGTTCAACTGTTCCCAACTCACATGTTAAGTCTAGAGTTTGTTTTAGGGTTTTGTCATGAAATAGCCAAAGGGGGAGATTGTAAGGTTGAATTTATTCAATCATTTTGTTGGCTTTATTCTGTGCCAAATTTTCTTGTAATTCAACATTTAGAAACCCTGTATTTAGGTGGGAATCATGTAAGGGTAGTGTGTGAGAAAGTGTGAAGAAAAGCTCAAGAGTGTGCACTCAAGAAGAGCCTCGCGACTGGCGAGTCGCCAAAGGTGGCACACGTGTGAAGCATGCAGGGGAGCTGAAGGGTCACGCTAGCTATTGCACTATAGGACAAAACTTCCAGTCTGGCCAAGCAGTTAGCTCGCGACTCAAATATGCGACTCGCTCGAGTCGCGAGCTCGAGTCGCCAGAACACCCTGTTTGTTTGTAACTGACTCTTCGCATTCCATACACACCCTACTATAAATACCCTTATACCCACGAAATGTACAGAGCTTCTAGAGAGAAATTTGAGAGAGAAACCCTAGAGAAAAACAAGATTGACTCATCCACAATCTTCAATCCTAGGGTTGATGAATCCTTTGGAGGATAGGGTTTCATATGCTTGGGTGAGGGTCAATCCTAGGTCAGAGAATTCTTGGCGAGCTTTCTTTGGGTATGCGATAAATGGTCATATAATTTATAATTTAGATAGCACCCTTTGATTGTGTTTAGGCCCATAGATTGAGCAATTTGTAGACTTAAAAGGCTATTGAGAATGAACTTTTTGAATCAAGTCTAAAAAAAATATGAACTACTATATATCATTTAGATAAAAACTTTTATCATAGACACATTAATATTTTTTTGCCACAAATTTAAATCACGCAAACTTAATAATGTTATATTATGTGTTAGCATCGTCTCTACTTCTTCTTCTTCTCAAAAATATTATGTATCATCTTTAAAAGATGCCAACAATATTGATCTTATGGGAAAAGTTGCATAAATATTGAGAAAAAAATGTTTTATATTACAATCTACTAAAAATGTTTTTTTAAATATTTAAACCTTTTTATTTTTCATATCACTAACATGTTTTACAACTACCATATGTGTTAACTTAAGTCTTAATATTCTTAAATTGTTTCAGCAAAAAGAAAAAAAAAGGTTGTTACAAAAGAGGAGTTCATGTAAAGTATTTTACAAAATGAAATATCTGTTTTGTAAGGCCACCAAATTTGATAATTTGCAAATGATGGAACCACTTGCAACAATATTTGCATAGTTATAGTTCCAGCTAAAGCAATCATGTATACTTTTAGTCTTCAAAAAACACACATCTACCAGTGATTAAATGTTCATCTCGGGTAGTTTTAACTTTTTATATAATTTTACCTTTACATATTCATCTATTTTAATTTAGATTTTTTTTTTCAAAAAAAAACTTTAATTTATATATTTATAAGTAAACAATGAAATAATGATTCATGAATAATCCAAAAAAAAAAATCTAACATATTTATCTTGTGCAGTTGTAACTTTACATATAATTTTGCATTTATATATTCATATACTTTAATTTAGATGTTTATAACTTAATAATGAAATCTATAAAGAAGGTAATCAAAACAATCATATTTCTACAATTCAAAAAGTCACAATTTCTTTTTTTTCTAAAAAAGGCCTTTTACATTTTCTTGGAATTATTTTTAAATTTTTTTTATAAAACCTTTGGCATACCAATAACCTAATCACTTCATACATTAAAAAAATTTAAGGCTCATTATTACTTCCGTTAATATATTATGGATATCTTAATTGATTGAGATCAAACTAGAGAAATGCCTTTCATATTTCCTTAAAAAAAAAGTTGGAGGCTTACTTTCACATTTCTCCAAATGTCCATTGTTGATAGCGTCTTCAATTCTTGTCCCACAATCACATAGTTCTCCAAATGAGCTAATAGGTGATGACAAAAGCCTACTATTATAAGTCGGAAGCAAGTTTTTGATGATCATGTTGATTTGGTCTTTCTCATTTGGCCTATGGACCATTCTAGATGCCTTAGTCTTCCATCTAGTCATTTATTCAGAAAATTTCTCCTCCACACCTTGTTTGGTAGTCCCCAATTTCCTTAGAGTCATATAAATCATGGTGTTGAAGATGAATTGGTCCACAATCAACTCCAATAGTTCATTCCACACCTTAGTTTTGCTTGGATCATGGTTATAGTACCACCTTGATGCACCTCCCGTGAGTGAGAGAGGAAATGCATGCAAAGTTTGCTTTTCATCTAGTCCTTTCATTTCAATGATGCTTAGGTATCTCCTCACATGTTGCTTCCCATCTCTAGTCCTATCAAACTTTTTCACTTTGGAAATCTTAAACTTGGGAGGCAATGCAATAGGAGCCCTTGAACTCATTCCTCCCATGTTATAGAGGCAATCATCCATCCCTTGTGCCTTGCAGATGGCCAGTTGCATTTTCTCCATCTTTTCCCTCATAGCCATGGTTTCTGTGGTGAGCTTATCTGTAAGGTTGAATTTATTCAATCATTTTGTTAGCTTTATTCCGTGCCAAATTTGCTTGTAATTTAGCATTTAGAAACCCTGTATTTAGGTGGGAATCATGTAAGGGTAGTGTGTGAGAGAGTGTGAAGAAAAGCTTAAGAGTGTGCACTCAAAAAGAGTTTCGTGACTGGCAAGTCACCAAATGTGGCACACGTGTGAAGCATGCAGGGGAGCTGAAGGGTCACACCAGCTGTTGCACTACAGGAAAAAACTTCCAGTCTGGCCAGGCAGTTAGCTCACGACTCAAACTCGCGACTCGCTCCAGTTACGAGCTCGAGTCGCCAGAACACCCTGTTTGGTTGTAACTGACTCTTCGCATTCCATACACACCCTACTATAAATACCCTTATACCTACGAAATGTAGAGAGCTTCCAGAGAGAATTTTGAGAGAGAAACCCTAAAGAAAAACAAGATTGACTCATTCACAATCTTCATCCTTGATTCTCCAAATTCCTCTACTCTCACCCTCTCCATTGATATATCCTTGAGAGGTACATTAGCCAAATCCTTATCTCACCATACCTATATCTGTGAGAAGGTCTTTTGGTGCTTGGGAAGCAGTTTAAAAGGGACCAATTCATTTTGGTTAATGCACTGGGCGATTGCGGGATTCGGTAAGCTAGAGAAGACAAGGTTCGGCGTAACCCTGTTGGAGCAAGAAGCTTGGAGGGCTTAGGTGCACTGGGTAGATTAGGCTTGAAGTGTCTTCTGCTATTCATGTATCCCAACTTTATTCTCTAGTGGATTATTGACCGCTTTGAGGGCGGCGGAGAGATTTTTTGCCGAGGACTTCGGTTTCCTCTTCGATAACACATCGCTGTGTTGTCTTTGTGTTTGCATCTCTCTTCCTTTAATCTTTGCCTTTTAATTACTGTTGTGGTTGTGATTAATTTCGGTTTAGATTGTTTTACCAATTCTGTTTTAGCTTATTTTCATATTCCACACATACATTGTTTGATTATAAGCTTGTGTTGGTAATTTGTAAATTGGGGGTCTAAATGTTCATAGGTGTTTTATACACTATTTGAACTTCCAATAAATTGCTTGTTCCTTTCATATTCCACTTTGTCCTTTTCATCCCATTCTTCATCTTCCTTCTCATCATCATGGATTTCCACATGTGGAGGCTTCTTGAGCTTAGACTCTTCCAACCTAGTGAGACGCCCTCCCATTCTCTTGAGGCCTCTCCATGTTCATCCAAAACCATAAGGATCTTTTGTGCCATTGGGTTTTCCATGGAGGTAGTCATTGTTTCTAGGGGTCTCTTCTTCTTAGTGTGTGTCCTCAATCTTGATCAAGCGCCTTCCTTTCTTTCGAATCCAAATGGAAGTGGGGACGTGTTTTCTTGACTTTGGTGGTGCAATGATGCCTGAAAAGAAGCCTCATTTTCATTAAGTTCACTTCCCAATTAAAAGGTTCCTTTTACTTTTAGATGTTCTTAGAAAATTCTTAAGTTCATTTTAATGGAGGCCCAATTACGATGTCACTCCCTTCCCTCTCATGGATTTTTTCCCCTTGTTTTATTGGGCTTTGGTCCATTTACAATAAAGCTTTCATCTTACTCTCATGGGCTTTCATTAGAATGCACTTAGAAATTTTCAACCCTTTGTCTCAAACATGGGCTTACAATGTATTCATCACTTTTGGGCTTTTCATTTTTATTTATTATTTCATTTTTTTTTTCTTGAAATAGCCCTCTAGCTAGAATACATTGTAGCCTTCCTCTCAAAGTCTATAGCATTCTCATCATTTTGGGCCTAGGCATGCAACAAAGAGACCTAAGATTAGGGAGTTCATTTTGGCTTTGAAGGATGTCGGATGCTAAGTCCATAGCGTATTTGTTATCTTAGGCCCAAAGTCCTCTTTTTCAAAAGGGATTTTTCCACTTGGGTCTACGATAGCAATTAAGGTATGGTCTTATGAACCTTTCAAGTTAAGATATGCCTTTGGATTTAGGGACAAGTCTCTTGTATGTGAGAACTTCTTTTCTTTTATCCCACGATATCTTAGGATATACCATAACTTTAGGGCCATCCCTTCCATTTTTATACCTTTTATTTGTCCTTTAGAATTAGGTGAACACATGGTATATGTTTGAACAAACAAGAGATATAAAAAAAGTATCCTTTATGATAGGGTCTAAGATCTCTCTAGTGTGGGTAGGCCCCCTAAGGCTAAAGGGATAGATAAGTAGGTCACTCACAACTAGGTGGGCTATGATTCCAATTGAGGGCCTAAGTGGACCCTATAGTGGATTGGTAGCAAACCTTTAACATACTCAAAGCCCATTATAAGCAATGGCATCGATTGTGAGTTGGTGGGATAAACTTCAGAAAATTTGGGCTCAAATGGAGCCTTCCATCTTCCCACTCATCACCGACTGCGATTAAGGGACAAAAGAGAACAAGTGATGTGTGTGTAAATAAGTATTGAAATAATATTTATTAAGGTTAAGAAACAAGACACATAGGAATTAAACTTACAATCCCCAGCGGAGTCGCCACTGTGGGCAGAAGGGGGGAGTCGCCACCTAGTTTTGCAATGGTCTAGGAACCATATATATAGTGTCCTTTCGAGGAAGAACCTTTTGATCTTACTACCAGAGATATGGGTTCGGAGTTTAGGTACACTCTTGGGAAGGTGTTAGGCACCCAAGATCGTTCAACCCTAAGGTTGGCCTTCCATCATTGTGTCTTATACCTTAACCCTATTAAAAACTAACTCAACAGTTATGTCCTAGACTCACACACACGCTAACATGCATCTAGCATACAACATGGCATCTTTCATCCCTAACAAACATACTTATCTATCCACCAAACAAAAGAGAGCCAAACATACAAAAGAAACCCAAGCATTCATCTAAAACAAGGCAGCAAGCATATCGTCAAAAGCAAGCAAATCATTTTATGAACAAGGCATTAACTTCATATCTCAAAGAAGGATTAAACAAACAAAATGCATGTTCATGTGAATGCATAACTTACCTTACTTACCTTCCAGCAACACAGCACCTACGGCATTGATGAATGGGCATGTGAATGAATGACATCGTATCAAAGCTAAGACAAACCCTAATCTAAACATGTGATAACAAACATGCATGTGAAAGAGGTAGACAAGAACCTATAGAGCCTAAAACATATGAAAGAAAGGGCTAAATAGAACAAACATGTGAAGCCAGAGACAAAACAAGCAAACAAAAATTTAGGGTTTCTAGGCAACGGCATCACGCATGCTAAAACAGGCCTGCGTGCGCATAATCAAGCCTGTGTGCCTAGGCAAGATTATGCGTACGCAAGTCCTTGCCCAGAAAACCTAAAAACGCGAAAAAAGCAGGACTTTAAAACGAAAATCAAACAACCTAACGTGCAAAAAACATGAAAAGAACTAAGAAATTAACTTAAACAGACATACACAAACATAAACTACGCAGAAAACAAGATTAAAATGCAAAAAGAAAAGCAGAAAAGAAAAAGAAATAAAGAGAAAGGGTTAGACCTAATACCTTATACAAAAGCTTTCCAAGCTTGATTTTGACCGTTCCCCTCAGTCAAGTCTATTCACAAACCAATAAAAAAGTGATTAGCAACGTTAAACTAAAAGGATTGGGGCTAGAAAAGGTTCCCATAAAATAAAATTGACTTGAGGGTGTTTTGTGAAAATCTCTCTTTTGATTCACTAGTTTTTAGTGAATCTTATATTTTCCTGTGGGATTTTTGTGTGTTTTGAAAATGTACCATGTAAGGTTTTTTATAGTTGAAAAAAATGGGGTTTGGAATGGCTCCCAGATGATGTGAGATTCATTCCAAAGCTTAGCCATTATTGCAGAAAACTTGCCTTTCTTATGCTTCTGAAACCTTAGATGCGTACACAGGAATGTTCCTGCGTACGCATGCTTTGGCCCGCGTATACCCACGTACGTAGGCCGCGACCCACGTACATAGGCCAATGGCCACTTTGGTCATTTTATTTCCAAAATAGATTTTTGTTCATTTAAAAGGTTATATTTTCCCTTTTAACACTCCTCAAGTCAAATTAATATCTAATTGGGCTTTAAATTGGCCTTAGGCCTTAGAGTTCGAGCATCATTGGGGAAGGGGGGCCCGAGTCGTAAGGGGTACAAAATGTGGTATCTACAGCCATCACCAACCCACTAAGTCCAATATTATGAGAAAAAACTTTTGATTTACAATTGCATATAAGCACGGTCCAAAATTAAGTAGAGTATTCAAGATACAATATGTTACTACATATAAGCACGATCCAAAATTATACAATAACAAAAAATTTAAACTAAAAGCATAATAAAAGGAAAAAATAATTGTTAAGAGAATTATTAAATTGATTTTAGAAACACCATTGGCTCCCGTAAGCTTCCTTCATGAAGAATAAAATTCTATTGAGACCACAAACTCCAATAGATGACCACAAATGTCTTTTAATGTGTTGCACTCCTCAGTTCTCACAACGGTGTAAATTCATGCATTAA
Source organism: Notholithocarpus densiflorus (assembly GCA_030021035.2). Taxonomy (NCBI): domain Eukaryota; kingdom Viridiplantae; phylum Streptophyta; class Magnoliopsida; order Fagales; family Fagaceae; genus Notholithocarpus; species Notholithocarpus densiflorus. Next base: position 7,833,584 of record JARYZH020000013.1, on the reverse strand, counting down.
AGTTAGTATATATATATATATAAATATATATATATATATCTTTAAGTTTAAGTTTAACGTGTTAGACCCCTCCATTCTCACAATGGTTTAAATTCATGCATTAGAATTAAAAAAAGAATTAGCTCCTTATACTTTTTGTTGAATAACTCATTTGGCACCTGTTGATACCGAAACAACTACAACAATAAGAGTAGTTCAAGGAACCAAATCATGGCCCTTATGTGATACAAATGACCCATGGTTCTATAAAGATTCTCTTGCAAAAGAGTCTGAAGAACCATGAAGAATGGGGGTAAAAGTCCATCAATAAAGAAAGAGAGAAAATGACTTTGAATAAGGTGCAAATGACCCAAGAAAATGGTCCTTGAATGGGATCCCCAGAAAGCCCAGCAAAAAAGGGAGTGCAAGCCCAATCGGTCCACTAAGGAAACAGCCACAAAGGACCTAGTTCACTTGGTAGGAAAAGCAAGAAAATGGATGTCTAACATTTTGAGGAACCACAACTAGAAAGAAAAAAACTAACACTGGAGTAAAGTGGCAGCTACAAACATGGTGTCATGAGGAGTATTAGTATAAGCCTACAACCAAATCCAATCAATTTCTTAAGCCCAACCATGTTAATTTTCAATCCCAGCAAATAAAGCCATTATTTGCCCAACAATTCAGAGTGTATTTTCAGAATTAAAAAAAAACCTTGCATTTTTCAGAAGATGGATTTCTTCTAAATTATCTCTTATCCCTTGGGTGGAACTCTTTGGGTGGCGAGCATCGGTTTCTATATTTCTTGGGTGGTGTTAATCTGTATCCCATAGAGTGGTGAACCAATCTAGTTCTGTATCCTTAGTTAAATTCCTTTGGGTGGTGTTATTTGTATCCCTTTGGATTTACTTTGGTGGTGAGCTTATCTATCCTTTAAATTATTGAGTATTTTTATTATCCCATAACCTAGAAAATATAAAATATATTTATCCAGCTTACCCTCATTTATCATATTGGTTAAGTTTGGGTTGCCCTTTATGAAACCGATATCAGTTGGTATCAGAGCAAGTTCTTCCTGTTGGATTTGTTGATATTCTTAATCTGTTCTAGATCTATCTCTTCATCTTATTCATCAATTCTGTATTTACTTGTGAGGTTTTTGTGTTCATGCCATACATGTTTGGAAAGATATAATCTTTCTACTTTTTAACAAAAAAGCAGATTGTGATTTCAACTTTTCTACAGTGAGGTATTTGCAATTTATTGAGCAAATGTCAATTTGTCAGAAAGTGATGAATTTGCTTATTCTTGTTCAAAATGGCTCCAAGACAATTAAGAAGTGTACAATTTGAGCTTGTTGAGATGAGACAACTTTGTGAAGCTCTTCATCAAAGGATGGATAAAATCCTTCATCAGAGACTAGCCTCTCTAATTCTAAATTGTGGGAGAAAATGTGCAATTGTTTGCAAAGAAGTTAATTCCAATGATTACCATTCAAGTTCTATTTCAGAACCTACTATTGAGAATCCATGGCCTATGGATTGTTCCCTTTCAAACATATTTTCAGATTTCAAAGAGTTCTTAGAGAAGATGCTATAGTAGATTGGAATTCTTTGCCAATCTTTGATGAGTACCATGATGAAGTCCTAGAGCCAACTTATGATGAAGAATCAGAAGTTGATTTAAATGAAGACTATCAAGATGGTGATTGTGGTGTTGAAAGTTTTGACATCCAACCATCGATGACTACCCAAGAAGATGAGCTTTTCTTTTCTATGGTTGCTGTGGCAAAGGATGTGGAACTAGCAACTTATGTTCTGAATGAAGCTCAATACTTGTTGAAAGGATTCAATGGCTTAGCTCTAGAAGAGGTTCTTGCTGGTTTGCCTCTTGTGACAATCAACACCACATTGAGTTCATTCTAGGTGTTGTTCTTCCCATCTCGCCTTATTATAAAATTCCACCTAGTGAACATGTTGAATTAGCAAAAGAAGTTGTAGAATTGTTGAAAAAAGATTTGATTATGGATTCTCACAGTCCTTGTGTTGTTTCAATCTTATTAACTTCCAAAAGGACTAAAACTTGGAGGATGTGTTTTGATGATACTAGAGTTGATTTGCATGATGAACTGTTTTGTGCTAAGGTCTTTTTTAAAATCGACTTCAGTTGCAACTATCATCATATAAGAATTAGAGAACATGATGAATGGAAGACAAAATTTAAAATCAGAGTTGACCTCTATGAGAGGCTTGTTTTGCTGTTTGAGTTATTTAATGCAACTAGTAGTTTCATGAGGTTGATAACTCAAATTTTGAAAAATCTTATGAGGAAGTATGTTGTGATGTATCTTGATGATGTTTTGATTGACATGAAGGGAAGAATTTAGCACTTAAAGCATTTTCCTTGTGTTTTTCAAATGCTTCAAGGAAGTTGGTTGTTTATCAATCTTAGGATGTGCTTGTTGTTGATTGATCAAGTTGTGTTTTTAGTGTATGATGTGAGTGCAGTTGGCATACACTTGAAGGATAAAAAAGGAAAAGACTATTCTTGATTGGCCTACTCCTAAGAGACTAACTGATGTGATAAGTTTTCAAGTCTTATCTTCATTTTACAGCCGCTCCATCAAAGGTTTCAATTCCATTATTACTTTGATGATGGATGCTTTGAAGAAAAGGGAGTTCCATTGGACTAGCAAAGCCAAAAGAAGCATACAACAGCTAAAGTTTAGACTTGTTGAAGCTCATTTACTAACACTAACAAAACTTTCTAAAGTAATTCAAGTGGAGTGTGATGACTCTAGTGTGGGCATAGGTGTGGTGCTTATGCAAGAAGGGAGACCAGTTGCTTATTTCAGTTGGAAGTTCAATGATGTGAAGCTGGACTACTCGATTTATGGGAAGCTGTTTGCTATTGTCCAAGCTTTGGGGCAATGGGAGCATTATCTTATTGGAATGAAGTTTGTCCTCTATGCTGATCATGAGGCTTTTAGGTTTCTAAAGGTGCAAAAGAAACTTAATTTAGGGTATATAAGTTGTGTATGTTACTTCAAGAAGTTTTCTTTGATTTTACAACATAAAGCTAGTTGTTGATGCCCATTTTTGACCAAAGGCCCAACAGTAGAAGAAGCCCAACAATAAGGAAAGATGGAAGAAAAAAAGAAAGAAAAGAAATACAAGAGGTAAAAATAAAGTAATTGGGCCGGGGAAGCCCAAGGAAAGAGGTAATAAGCCTATGATAGGCCAAGAATATATTGACCCCTTAGGGTAAATTAACCAATTAATTAGCCCAGTTAATTAATTAGGTCAATTAACATGCAATATGCGTGGTAGCACAAACAAATCACCAACTAAGTTAAATGCAACAGAAAAATAAATTTGACATGGTAATTTGTTTACGAATGGGGAAAACCTCCAAGGCAAAAACCCCACCGGGTGAATTTAAGGTCACCACTTCCAAGAATCCACTATTATAAAAAGAAGAAGTTACAAGTAAAGGAATCCCAGTACCTTATACCAACCTACAGTTGAACCCTTACCCCACTACACAATTAGACTTGTAATGTAATGACAATCTCTTCTTTCAATGCACGGTTCCTAGTACGTGACTAACCAATCGATGCACGGATCCAAGTACGTGACTAACACACCAACTTAAGAAAGATGTTGGCTGCAAAGTTCTTCAATTCATCCACACGATGAAGATCAAGAAGCTCCTTGGTCATAAAACCCTACGGAATACAAACGCAGCAGCTTCTTGAAGAGAAAGATGAAGTAGGGCAAATTGTCTTCGATCACAATATGCTTGCAATAACAAGTGCAACCACCTTATGACGGCCCTTAAAATAATCCGTATATATGTCTAGGGTTGTGAGAAAAGAAAACCTTAACACATAGCTTGGAAATGCATGAAAGACAGTTCTGAAAAACTGATTTTCGTAATTCTCGATAGATACAGCAGTTGAGATTATCTGTCAAGCTTCTCATTTTAAATCTTAATAGATACATTTGTTGAGCTATCTGTCGAGCTTTAAAACACAACACTTCTTCACTTGATTCTTAGACAGATTTGCATGGCTTTAATACTTGAACTTTAACTTTTGTTCCTCGAAGTATTAAACACATCTTAAATCTACCTAATTACAAGTAAAGTGCGTTTTGTCAAAGGATTAGCCAATTCTAAATGACATATGTTCTTAACATGATCCATATGTCTTAACAATCTCCCCCTTTGGCAATCCATGACAAAACCACAACAAACAAATAAAATATGAGAGAAGTCATGAATCACTCAACTCATATTCAGTTGTTGAATACAATAAAATCTACCTTAATCCTCATCCTCATCATCATCATCACCATTGGAGTCACTATCATCGTTCTTATCCTCAGATGCCTCTGGAGAAGGAGAAGGAGACGCCATGAAGCCATCGAGGCGAGCCTGTCGTCGTGCAATATGACCGACACGAGTGTTCACCTGACACAACTCATCACTGAGAGTGTCAAGGCGAGCATCCATGCGCTGAAGCTGCGCCATAACTGCCTCGAGGGTCACACCACCCGCAGAAGAAGAAGGTGCGGAGATAGAAGGAGCGGAAGAAGTTGGAGGAGTTGACGTCTCGATCCGTGGCCGATTCGGTCGAAGCTGGGCCTCACTCCGTCTAACAGACGCACCGCTGATGGCACCATGATAGAGAAGTGAGTAGACTCAGGATAGGAGACAGACGCATGGCGAATGATCCTCATGATAGCAGAAGGGAAAATAAGTTTATCACGGGTCGCCGTATCCTTATAGACATCTATAAGAGAGAGTATGAAATGAGAGGGAAAGTTAATGGTAAGCCCCTCAAGGAGGGATAACAAAAAGCGTGCACGAGGCTCAGTAATAGAATTATAATGAGACAGGGGATGTAAAATAAATGTCATCACCATATTCAGGAACCTCGGACCTTTTGCAAAGCTCGAGCAAGGGGTGTTTTTGTTGGAAATATGAATATGCGCAGCGGAAAAATTAACGGATCTACTTCATTCGCAATTGAGAACATGTGCTATGTAAGTTTCAGAATATAAGAACAAGGGAGTGTACCTTGGTGTGGTGAATTTCAAAACAAAAGATCAGAAATTCTTGAGAACACTTTTAATCTTCACTCCAATTCCACTTGTGCTTAAGAAGTGTGGTCTCTCAATCAGTTATATGTGTATGTTCTAGAGAGAATGAAAGAGTGTCCAACACTCACATACATACCATTTCATGTTTTTACTTAAAATTCTGTATGTTTCTTTCCTTATAACTAATTAGCTAATTGGGCTAGCGTTTGGGCCTTTCCAATCGGGCTTTAGTATGGGGCTTGGAGTGAGACCAAAAACGAACAAATAAGACACTAGCTCCAATAGTCCTTAGGCTTTTCTGTCAACTCTTGACAAGTCCAAAGTTAACATTAATTATATTTGATACCACTATATTGATGGAAATATGCATGTGCCCAGTGGAAAATTAACAGATCCACTTCATTCGAGATTGATAACATGTACTATGTAAATTTCAGAATTTATGAACAAGAGAGTGTACCTTGATGCGGTGAAATTCAAAACCAAAGATGAAGAGTACTTGGGAATACTTTTAATCTTCACTCCAATTCCACTTGTGCCCAAGATGTGTGGTCTCTCAATCAGTTTATATGAATTTGTTCAAGGGAGAATTCAAGAGTGTCTAACACTCACATACAAACCATTTCATGTTACTTGTAGTGTGTCCAAAATTCTGTATGTTTCTCCCTTTATAACTAATTATCTAATTGGGCTAGCCTTTTGGGCCTTTCCAATTGGGTTTTAGTATGTGGCTTGGAGTGGGACCAAAAGGGAATAAATAAGACACTAGCTCCAATGGGCCTTGGGCTTTTCTGTCAACTCTTGACAAGTCCAAAGTTACCATTAATTATATTTAATACCACTATATAAATATAATTGCACTCTAGGCCTTATTAATAAATTATATCCCAAAACTTTATTGTGCATGCAACCCCTTCATAAAATATTCGTAGTAATACAAAGTCATTAATGTAGACTGCCACTTTGTAGATTACTACATCTTAATCCCTGAGTACCCGGTTTAATCCTTCTAAGTTATTCAATATATATTTATGAAATCCAATTTTATAAATATATACTTTAGTCTTACTAAAGTGGTTAGGCTTAACTCTCTGAATAACAAACCCATTAAACTTATTTTAAGGGAATATTTTTTATCTCCGTTAAGAGACTATGAATTCCATCTTGAGAATATATGTTCCATCAATACTAAATGTGGCTGCCCAACATACTGAGATTTTGACCGTTACTTTAGATCTCACTCCTGATATATTAAAGCAACCTACACTTCATGATCAGGTCCATTATTCTCTCAGGATTAAGAGTTCATGTAAATAGAAGTCGTGAGATTTATTATTTACATGAACTGTTAATCCTAAGAGAATAATGGACCTGATCATGAAGTGTAAGTTGCTTTGATATATCAGGAGTGAGATCTAAAGTAACGGTCAAAACCTCAGTATGTTGGGCAACCACATTTAGTGTTGATGGAACATATATTCTCAAGATGGAATTCATAGTCTCTTAACGGAGATACAAAATATTCCATTAAGATAAGTTTAATGGAGTTTTTATTCAGAGAGTTAGACCTAACCACTTTAGTAAGACTAAAGTATATATTTATGAAATTGGATTTCATAAATATATGGTGAATAACTTAAAAGTATTAAACCGGGTACTCAAGAAGCTAGTGTCTTATTTGTTCCCTTTTGATCCCACTCCAAGCCACATACTAAATCCCAATTAGAAAGGCCCAAAAGGCTAGCCCAATTAGATAATCAGTTATAAGGGGAGAAGCATACAGAATTTTGGACACACTACAAGTAATATGAAATGGTTTGTATGTGAGTGTTAGACGCTCTTGAATTCTCCCTTGAACAAATTCATATAAACTAATTGAGAGACCATACATCTTGGGCACAAGTGGAATTGGAGTGAAGATTAAAAGTATTCCCAAGTACTCTTCATCTTTGGTTTTGAATTTCACCGCATCAAGGTACACTTTCTTGTTCATAAATTCTAAAATTTACGTAGTACATGTTATCAATTGCGAATGAAGTAGATCTGTTAATTTTCCGCTGCGTACATGCATATTTCCATCAAATGGTATCAGAGGGTCTTCAATTTCGAATCTATATAACATGTTTTGTGAGTTTTGGAATTAGAGATTATAGTTTCATGTTGTTAGAAGATTATGCATTTAATTTTCTGCATGGTTGTTGAAATTATATTTTGATAAAAATTGATACTGATGTTATGATGTTGTTTAAATTTAAATTTAAATATGTTAAATTGAGCTTTAAGGCTATAGCATCAATGAAATTCAGTTTTGATATCATTCTCTGTCTATCATGTTCATATGATGGTTGTTTGTTCAAGAAAAACTATAGAAAATTGCCTTAGAAAATTTCTGGAAATTCGAGTTTCACGAGTTTCGATCAATTGAAAATCACTTTTGATCGATCTAGTGAAACAGTGACCAGTTTTTTTTTATCGATTGATCTTCGATTGCTAGTCGATCGATCAAATTTGCTTTTCGATCGACCGAGAGGCGATCGAGTATCGATTGAACAAGGCAGATAGTCATGTTCGAATTTTTTAATTTTTTCGACCGATCGAGGGGCACATTCGATTGATCGAAAGAAGGAAATTTAGAATTTTTTCTAAGTGTTTTCACATGTATAAAGAGCAAGGCTATGTGTAATTAGATTATGCATGTTTTAAATTTAAAAACCTTTATTTTAAAACATTTAATGGGAGAGAGATACAAGGGTTGGATCTCACGGCCTCCATTATCGGTTCATAGTAGTATGGGTAAGCACCTCGTCTTGGCGTATATGCCTCGCGATCCCAAAGGAGGATGTTCACTTCATAGTACTACAAGATTGAACTTACCCGTTTAAAGTAGTGTGGACAAGCACCTCGTCTTGGCGTATATGCCTCGCGATCCCAAAGGAGGGTGTTTTGTTCCATGGTACTACAAATTTAAACACTATAAAGGGAGATGAAATGTAGCTACACATGATTCTAGATAATGGTATACACTAGACTAAGTGTAATGTTAACCTCCCAAAGGAGCTATGTCATTATTATTTAGAGGCTAAAGTTAATACGGCATATTATTAGTGTTTGATGAGAGTTATCATGATAGCATTAATAATGAGAATAGTTCTCAATCAATTAATGTGTTTATAATAAACTTGCTACCAAGGAATTATAGACATGGATTGGGTTGTCGTTGCATATATTATATTATGGTTTTATTAAGGTTCCATACTATATGTTTATATGCTAAATAGATAATGTCTAGTTTACTTATTATATTCATGTTTATTATTTTCAGATTTGAACATGGCATCATTTAGCCCACTTGTAATCATTCTTAATCAAAACAAACTGACTGGATCCAATTATGTTGACTGGAAAAGAAATTTGGACATTGTTCTTACTGCTGAAGAGCACAAATATGTTCTTACTAAACCATATCCTAGCTTTCCTTCATTAGATGCTCCTCTTGAGGAAAAACAGCGATATGATCGTTGGCAAAAATCTAATGAGATGGCCAAGTGCTACATCCTAGCATCTATCTCAAATGTTCTACAGCATCAAATGCAGGATGTAGAACTAGCTTTAGACATAATGCTAAGTCTGAAGGAGATGTTTGGTGAGCAAGGCTGTTCTGCAAGGCAAGAAACCATGAGGCAAATTTATAATACCAAAATGGCTGAAGGTAGTTCAGTGAGAGAGCATTGTCTTACAATGATCTCTAATTTGAATACACTAGAAGTTTTAGGTGCTGATATTGATGGAGAATCCCAAAGTGGATATGATACTCCAGTCACTACCAGAATCATTCAAGGAATTCAAACTTAACTATAATTTGAACAAAAAGATTTATACATTGTTTGAATTAATGAATGAGTTGGTAGTGGCAGAAGGCATCCTTGGTACTTCTAATGTTGGAGCCAGTATTGGTGAAGCTTCTACTTCTCAACCTAAGTCGAAAGGAAAGGGTAAGAAGAAGAAGAAGAAGAAGGACTTCACCAAGCAAGAGGGTAAACAAATTTCCTTAAGGGTTGCCGACAAAGGAAAAAAGCTCAAAGGAAAATGTTTCCATTGTGGTGAGAAAGGACACTGGAAGAGGAATTGTCCAAAGTTCAAGGCTGCCAATAATAAGGGTATGAATAGTTCATTCCTTCTTGAAATATGTTCAGTGCAAAATCCCACAGATTCTTGGTGTGTGGATTCAGGCTGTACTAATCATATCTAAAATTCTTTGCAGGGGTTCCAGAAGACCAGAAAGCTTAATGAAGGGGAATTGTTTCTTACTTTGGCTGATGGGAGCAGGATTCCGGTTGTAGCTGTTGGAGTATTTAATTTATGTTTTGAATCTAGGGTTTTAATAATGGAAGACTGTCTGTATGTACCTAATATTCGTAGGAATTTAATTTCTGCAACTTATTTAGGTAAACATGGATATTGTGTTATCCTAAAGACAATGTTGTAATAAAGAAGGGTAAAGTATTTATCTGTTCTGGCAATATTGTTGATGGTCTTTATATTTTAACTCCTGATAAGTATGAATTATATAATTCTGAATTAGATAATAACTCTCATGTGAAATCATTAAAGAGAAAGTTTCATTCTACTAATGATGCATATCTTTGGCACTTGCGTTTGGGTCATATTAATTCAAACAGAATTCAAAGACTGATCAAAGATGGTCTCTTAGAGCCATTGGACTTTGATGAATTTCCAGTTTGTGAATCTTGTTTGTAAGGTAAAATGACCAAACGACCTTTTAATGCAAAAGGTAGAAGAACTCAAGAGTTGCTTGAATTAGTTCATACTGATGTATGTGGGCCTATGTCAACCCAAACAAAAGGAGGTTATGAGTACTTCATCACATTTACCAATGATTACTCAATATATGGTTATGTGTACCTAATGAGATGGAAGTCCAAAGCTTTTGAAAAGTTCAAAGAGTTTAGGGTTGAAGTTGAGAATCAATTGGGTAAACACATAAAAGCCATTCGATCTGATCGTGGTGGCGAATACCTTCTTGGGTATTTTAAGGATTACTTAACTCAAAATGGGATTGTATCCCAATTGACTGCACCTGGAACTCTTTTAGAAATGGTTAGGTCCATGATGAGTTACTCAACTTTACCGATTTCTTTTTGGAGATATGCACTAAAAACTACAATGCATATTTTAAATTTAGTTTCATCAAAATCTGTTCCCAACACACCTAAGGAATTGTGGAGTGGGCGTAAGCCTAGTATGAAATATCTCCACATTTGGGGATGTCCAGAACATGTGTTGAAAGGGAAGTCTGACAAGTTGGATGCTAAAACGGAAGTATGCATGTTTTTAGGTTATTTAAAAGAAACCAAGGGTTATTTATTCTATAATCATAAGGATAACAAAGTGTTTGTTAGCACCCATGCCAAATTTTTGGAAGATGATTATGTGAATAATTTTAATCCTAGAAGTAAAGTTGTTTTGGCTGAAATGAATGAACCTGTAAATGAACAACCAATGAATGAAACTAGGGATGATGTGGCTGTATTAGATACACCACAAGATATTACTTAAGAGATGTCTAGTACACAGGTGCCTCATCGTAGTAGGAGAATTGTTCAACCTCCTATAAGATTCATAGGTTTGGAAGAAACTTATGAAACTATCTCAGATTAGGCTGAATCGGATCCTTACACTTATAATGAAGCAATAAATGATATAGATGCACGCCATTGGGTCCAAGCTATGAAATCTGAATTAGATTCAATGTATTCTAATCACGTTTGGGATCTTGTAAAGGCGCCTAACGGCATTAAACCTGTTGGTTGCAAATGGGTTTACAAGAGGAAGAGAGGGACAGATGAAAAGGTTGAACCTTTTAAAGCAAGGCTAGTAGCGAAAGGGTATACTCAAAAAGAAGGTATTGATTATGAGGAAACCTTTTCACCAGTAGCAATGCTTAAATCTATCAAAATTCTCTTATCTATTGCTGCTCATTATGATTATGAGATTTGGCAAATGGATGTCAAGACTGCATTTCTCAATGGCAATCTTGAAGAAGGAATCTATATGATGCAACTGAAAGGTTTCATAGCAAAGAACCAAGAGCATATGGTATACAAGTTGAAAAGGTCCATTTATGGACTTAAGCAAGAATCTAAGTCATGGAACATTAGATTTGATCAAGCAATCAAGTCATTTGGTTTTGAACAAAATCTTGATGAACCATGTGTGTACAAAAGACATCAAGATAAAGTAGTAATGTTCCTAGTGCTTTATGTTGATGATATTCTACTCATTGGAAATGATGTAGGGGTAATGTCATCGGTAAATGTTTGGTTGTCAAGCCAATTTGATATGAAGGACTTAGGCGAGACTAACTTTATTCTAGGGATCAAGCTTTGGCGAGATCCCAAGAATAAGATGTTAGGCTTATCACAAGTTGGATATATAGATAGGTTCTAGAACGGTTTAGCATGCAAAACTCCAAGAAAGGATTATTTCCTTTCAGACATGGAGTTCCTCTGTCTGATGACCAAAGGACTAAGACTCAAGAGGAAGTAGATATAATGAGACAAGTTCCTTATGCTTCTACAGTGGGAAGTCTCATGTATGCCATGTTTTGTACTAAACTAGATATTTGCTATTCAATTGGCATGGTCAGCCGATATCAATCAAATCCAGGACCAAAACATTGACAAGTTGTAAAGCATATTCTCATGTATCTACGAAGAACGAGAGATTATATGCTTGTTTACCGTAGTGAGGATTTGATTCCCATTGGTTATATAGATTCAGATTTTCAATTGGATCTAGATTTCAGAAAATCCACATTAGGATGTGTATTCACCTTGGGAGGTAGAGCCATAACTTGGAGGAGTATTAAGCAATCTTGTATTGCAGACTCCACCATAGAGGCAGAGTATGTTGCTGCTTTTGAAGTAGCAAAAGAAGCTGTCTGACTCAAGAAATTCCTTTCTGACCTTGGTGTAATGAGAATGGAGCAAGTTTCAATTACATTGTTTTGTGACAATAGTGGAGCAGTTGCACAATCTAAAGATCCAAGGAATCACAAGAAAGGAAAGCACATTGAGAGGAAGTACCACATCATTCGAGATATTGTTGCTCGCGGAGATGTGGTGGTAGCAAAGATTGAAAGTGCAAATAATCTAGCAGATCCATTTACCAAAGCCTTGCCTCAAAGGACTTTCGAGTCACATTTGGAGGGAATGAGAATATATGTTCCATCAACACTAAATGTGTCTGCCCAACATACTGAGGTTTTGACCGTTACTTTAGATCTCACTCCTGATATATCAAAGCAACCTACACTTCATGATCAGGTCCATTATTCTCTCAGGATTGAGAGTTCATGTAAATAGAAGTCGTGAGTTTTATTATTCAATTGACAGTCGTTATAAGAATAATAAATCTCACAGCGGTCCAGTTCAATATGTCTTAACTCTTAAAACATATCAACATATCAACTAGAAGTCTCCACTTCCATGATCAAGACAAATCATCTTAGTTAATATGTTATAATCTTCGCAAATGAAATGCCCAATTTCATCACCGACTACGAACTACAATTCCGAGTTTACAAAGGACCTGTGACTTATATCTTCTGTGACTAAATCATATAAATCACATACTATGCATCTCATGGACTATATGATAATGTCCGAATATTCATGTTACCACTATTTTAGATAATAATAAAACAACTTTATTAAACACAATATTAAGTCATACATAATGTCATACATAATGTCATACGTAATATCATACATAGCATCATACAATAGGATTTAAGTGCACTAATCCTAACATATATAAATATAATTGCACTCTAGGCCTTATTAATAAATTATATCCCAAAAATTTATTGTACATGCAACCCCTTCGTAAAATATTCGTAGTAATACAAAGTCATGAATGAAGACTGCCACTTTGTAGATCACTACATCTTAATCCCTAAGTACTCGGTTTAATCCTTTTAAGTTATTCATCATATATTTATGTAAACTAATTTCATAAATATATACTTTAGTAATTTCTTACCAAAGTGGTTAGGCCTAACTCTCTGAATAACTGAACCCATTAAACTTATCTCAAAGGAATATTTTATATCTCCGTTAAGAGACTATGAATTCCATCTTGAGAATATATGTTCCATCAACACTAAATGTGGCTACCCAACATACTGAGGTTTTGACCGTTACTTTAGATCTCACTCCTGATATATCAAAGCAACCTACACTTCATGATCAGGTCCATTATTCTCTCAGGATTAAGAGTTCATGTAAATAGAAGTCGTGAGATTTATTATTCATTTGACAGTTGTTAGGAGAATAATAAATCTCGCAGCGGTCCAGTTCAATATGTCTTAACTCTTAAAACATATCAACACATCAACTAGAAGTCTTCACTTCCATGATCAAGACAAATCATCTTAGTTGATATGTTATAGTTTTCGCAGATGAAATGCCCAAATTCATTACCGACTAAGAACTAATATTCTGAGTTTACAAAGAACTTGTGACTTATATCTTCTGTGACTAAATCACATAAATCACATACTATGCATCTCATGGACTATATGATAATGTCCGAATATTCATGTTACCATTATTTTAGATAATAATAAAACAACTTTATTAATCACAACATTAAGTCATACATAAATGTCATACATAATGTTAGGACATATGTGATTCACTTGTTAGGAACATATGTCACTATTTTATGTAATTGGCTAATTCTTTGACAAAATGCATTTTACTTGTATTTGGGTAGATCTAGGATGTGTTTAATATTTCAAGAAACTATGTTTCAAGATCAAGTGTTGAAGCCATGCAAGTCTGTCCAAGATTCAAACTGAAAAGTGCCTGTCATTAAAGCTCGATAGCTAGCCATCTATCGAGCTTTAAGAGTTGTTCCAGCCCCGTGGCTCGACAGCTACTCGATAGCAGCTCGACAGATAAGCATCTGTCGAGATTTATGAAAAACAGAATTTCACATCTATTTTGACTCTAATCCGTGATTATGTGTTTGGACTTTCTTTTCTCAATCCCCTAGACATATAAAAGGATTATTTTAAGGGCCGTCAAAGGTGACACAAGTTGCACAAGTGTTGAGCAAAGTTTGTTCAAGCAAATTGTGACCGGAGACAGAATTTTCCCTAATTCATCGTTCTTGTGAAGAAGTTACTGTGTTTGTGCACCATAGGGTTTTGTAACCAAGCATCTTCTGGATCTTCATCGTGGGATGAACTGAAGAACTTTGTAGCCAACAACCTTCTCTAGTTGGTGATTGAAGTCGCGTACTGGGATCCACGCAATTGGTTAGTCATGTACTGGGAGCTGTGTATCAAAAGGAGAGATTGTCACTACAGAACAAGTCCAATTGGGTATTGGGGTAAGGGTTCAACTGTAGGTTGGTATAAGGTATTGAGATTCCTTTACTTGTAACTGCTTGTTGTGATAATAGTGGAATTTCGGGAGTGATGACCTTAAAATCACCCGGTAAGGTTTTTGCTGTGTTAGTTTTCCTCATTCGTAAACAAATCACCGTATCAATTTATTTTCCACTGCACTTAGTTTAATTGGTGATTTGTTTGTGCTACCACGTATTTGCATGTTAATTTGATTAATTAATAAACTTGGCTAATTAATCAATTAATTCATCACAAGGGGTCAATTCGTTGTTTGGCCTATCACATAACACCATACAATAGGATTTAAGGGCACTAATCAAGCAAGCCACTCAACCATAGATCCAAACAACATTTTAAGCTCTCAAAAACATCTCTTAACAAAACAAAAAAAATGTCAAGCATTTAGATCCAAAACACACACACACACACTAAACAAGTCTAACCAATTTTATATTTAAAAAACAAGTTAAGACAGTTTAGTGAGCATACATTAATACATGTATTCCTTGTGATGGCCAAATCACATTGTACCTGCACATGTATCAAAAGTACAAAGAATTTGCATGTTGTGTGTAAAAAAAAAATATTGCAAGATTGCATAAGTGTCTTCATGTTATGATGATTTGAGATATGAGAAAATCAATTTAACTCACACACAATCATAACTGCTTGATGGAGACTATCACCTTTGAGGTACATCCTATAACTCTCATATCTCCTAGAAGACACACTTGCAATCATATATAAAGCATTTTGATTCATTTTGCTTTTAATTTATCTTTGCATTTTTTTCTTTTGAGCATATCATGCATGGGCATATAAGAGAGAGAAAAGAAATACCCAATTATGTTAGGCTTTTGACATTGCAGGTTTGCTATACCGAAGCATATAGATGTCATTTCATGATTGGCGGGCAACAGTGGTGAGATGGTTATTTATACGTTTCTCTTAGGATTTTCTAGTCCTTCCCGTCAAAAAGAGTGATATAAGTGATAAGTACAAGAGATTACTTAATCTTACTCATCACAAACACGAGCCACAAAGCTCACTTGCTTAGTTATGCATAGAGATGCTCATCTAAACTACAAAAGATATAAAGTTTAGAAAACTTTGTTTCAATGGCCATCCATGGTACACAAGAACCAATGTACACAAACACACACTGTTTTGTATTTTTTTTTTTTTTCAAATTTTTTTTTTTTAAGAAAAAAAAAATAAAGCAAAATTGAAAATAAATAAACAAAAACATATTAAACAAAGCATATCATAAAAACTAGACTGACTCAAAAACAAGAAAGCAAAACACACATGCAAACAAAAATTAGAGGGAGAGAGAAAAAGTGACTAGATCACTTAGAGCCTTTTTCCTTCCACACCTTGGAAGAACCTTTCTGTTTGGCTAACCCTTGATCCGGCGGTGAGGGGGAAGAATTGAAACCGTTCAAGTTCGAAAGGAACATGAGGGATGACAGAAGATGGAAACTGATTTTGGTTTCCGGATGAGATCATATTGTTGCTCTGTTAAGTGGCTAACCACTTATAGCAATTAGGTCGAGTATGTCTTGTAGCTCCACAGTGATGACAGAGATGCTGGTTCTTCTGTTTAGACTTTTGGTTATTGCTCTTCTTAGCCCTAGGGTTTTCAGTCTCTTTCTTTTCAAGCTTAGGGGGTGCTCCTAAGATAGATTTACTCTTGTCTATGTTCTCACTAGCTAAAACAGTTTTCACATCATTATTCTCAGATTCAACATTATTAGTAGGTGAAACAAACACAGTAGTACTAGAAGAAGCAATATTAGAGGAAGAGAAATCATACCCCAAATCGATTCGATCAGAAGCAGATTTCTGAAAGCTAAGCATCTCATCAAGCTTTGCACTTGAAGCCTTCTCCAATTGAGCTCTAACTTGAAACAGCTCCGCTTCAAGCTTCTTGGTTTTCTCAACCAAGAAATTGTATCATTGAGCTTCTTGGTGGCCAGCCTATACAATTTCTTATGCTTTTCAGAGACCTTGTATAATTTTGCATAGGCTGTATGGATGTCATCCTGTTCATCCATCTTCTCAAACTTAGACTCTACCAAGTCCTCTTCTTAATCCACTTCTTCAATAATCCCCTCAGTAGGATTTACAGTGGCAGTGAAGGCATTCAGGATTCCGTCATCTTTATCATCTAAATCATTCTTAGGCTCGATGTCACTCAAGGTAGCTGCAAGGGCCTTGCTTTTCCTAATGGTCTTGAGATAAGTTGGACATTCTTGTTCCATGTGTCCAAAACCTTGACATCCGAAGCATTTTGGTCCAAAGGGAATAGTATACTGACTACCATCCCTAGCATCCTTCTTCCCTTTATCTTTGCTCTTGAACTGTGAAGAACTGGATTGCTTTCGGTCCTTGTCATATCCTTTCGCATTGGCATTCTTCATGAACTTTTTGAACTGCCTTGTGATGTAAGATTTCATTTTAGAATATTCATCGTCCGAAGACTCATCAGTGTCACTACTTTTGGCCTTTAATGCCATGCTTTTAACTTTGCTTGATTTCCCAATCCTAGTCAAACCCAATTCATAGGTCTGCAAGTTACCAACCAACTCTTTCAAAGGAATTTTGTCAATGTCCTTTGATTCCTCAATGGCGGTGATCTTGGCATGGAATCTCTCAGGTAGAGATCTGAGCACCTTTCTAACAATCTTGGGTTCGGGAATGGTTTCCCCAAGATTAAATGCAAAGTTCACTTTGTCCTTGAGCTTGGCATAGAACTCATTGAATGGCTTATCCTCCTCCATCTTAATCTCTTCAAAGCTTGTGGTAAGCCTTTGAAGCTTTGAATCATTGATAGCCTTAGTTCCTTCATAGGTTATCTGAAGGATGGTCCATGCTTCCTTCGCAGTTTCAGTGGAGGATATCTTCTTGAACTCCTTATTTGTGACTGCACTGAATAAGGCATTCAATGCTCTACTGTTGAAGTTTGCCGCTTTGATCTTAGCATCATCCCAATCAGCCGGCGCTTCCTTTGGCTTGTTCCAGCCTATCTCCACAGCTTGCCACACTTTTTCATTTAATGACTGCAAGAAAGTTCTCATGCATACTTTCCAGTATGCATAGTTAGTGCCATCAAACAAAGGAGGTATAATTAAAGATTGTCCTCTATCCATGACAACAGGGGTCAATGGATCACACAACAAAAATTAACCATAATCAGAGTGTGCCTACTCTGATACCACTTGATAGGCCAAGAATGTATTGATCCCTTAGGGTAAATTATCAAATTAATTAGCCAAGTTAATTAATTAGGTCAATTAACATGCAATACGCGTGGTAGTACAAACAAATCACCAACTAAATTAAATACAGTAGAAAAATAAATTTGACACGGTGATTTGTTTACGAATGGGGAAAACCTCAAAGGCAAAAACCCCACTGAGTGAATTTAAGGTCACCACTTTCGAGAATCCACTATTATCAAAACAAGCAGTTACAAGTAAAGGAATCCCAGTACCTTATACCAACCTACAGTTGAACCCTTACCCCAATACACAATTGGACTTGTAATGTAGTGACATTCTCTCCTTTCAATGCACGACTCCCAGTATGTGACTAACCAATCGATGCACGGATCCAAGTACGTGATTAACACACCAACTTGAGAAGGATGTTGGCTGTAAAGTTCTTCAGTTCATCCACACGATGAAGATCAAGAAGCTCCTTGGTCACAAAACCCTACGATGTACAAACGCAGCAGCTTTTTCAAGAGAAAGATGAAGTAGGACAAATTGTCTCCGGTCACAATATGCTTGCAATAACAAGTGCAACCACCTTATGACGGCCCTTAAAATAATCCTTATATATGTCTAGGGTTGTGAGAAAAGAAAACCTAAACATATAGCTTGGATATGCATGAAAAACAGTTTTGAAAAACTGATTTTCGTAATTCTCAATAGATACAAATGTCGAGATTATCTGTCAAGCTTCACATTTTAAATCTTGATAGATACATCTGTCGAGCTATTTGTCGAGCTTTAAAACACAGCACTTCTTCACTTGATTCTTGGACAGATTTGCATGGCTTCAATGCTTGAACTTTAACCTTTTTTCCTTGAAGTATTAAACACATCCTAGATCTACCCATTTATAAGAAAAGTGTTTTTTGTTAAAGGATTAGCCAATTCTGAATGACATATGTTCTTGACATGATCCACATATGTCCTAACAACCTAATGGGCCAATATGGCAGGAATGACAGCCAGCAAGCCCATAGGCACAACAAGAGGTAAAAGTAAAGTGAATGGGCTGAGGAAGCCCAAGAAAAGAGGTAATAAGCCCAATGGGCCAACATGGGAGGAATGGCAGCTAGTAAGCTCATTGGCACAGTAAGAGGTAAAAAATAAAGTACATGGGCAGAGAAAGCCCAAGGAAAGAGGTAATAAACCAAGCAGGCCAGCATGGCAGGAATGGTAACTAGTAGGCCCACAGACATGGCCAGAAAAGAAACAATAGGAGTAGAAGCCCAGTGGGTTGGGTAAGCAGGGACTTCTGCCAACACACCATCCAAGTCCATAGAGAAATAAGAGTAAATGATGTAGGCCCAAAGGCCCATGCCTTCATACCGTGGAGGATAAGCATGAACGCATGACACACAGCAGAAAAAGACATGGCAAGAACGACAGAAATGTCGTAGGAGCAAAAGAAAACAAACACAAAGGGTAGTGGAACTTATACACAAGGGCCGAAACACCACTAACCTGTACCTAGCCAATGCAGGGGAGGTAGGCCCACGGTCAAAGGATTCAGAAGGTGTAGTTTGGTGGTGGGGAGAAAAGGGGGTCTATTTTGAGGTTCTTGCCGAGGCTTCTTTTGGGAAAAATGCCTTATTGGGATGGAATTTCGGCCAAAAGAGGCATGTAAAGGGCTTGGACCTTTTGAAGCATGCCATAAGGGTAGGTAGAGAGAGAGTCTCCAATTCTTATCCATTCAGGTAAGACTAAAAGGGAGAAGGGGAGAAACAAAACAAGGAGTTTTGTCTTAGAATGAGGAGTGGTGCAACAAGCACACTCTAGGCAGAGGTAGTGGTCGGGCAACCAATAGATTAGTGGGTAATCCTAGAGGGATGCCCACAAGAAACCAAAAACGGTTGGTGAAGCCTTAAGGACAAAAGGGAGAAATCCCATGGAATGAAACAGTATAAAAAGAAGAGAGGTAGCCTTAAGTAAAGGAGGAAGAACCCATGGGGAGGATAGGAAGAAAAACAAAGAGGGATAGAACAAAAAAAAAGAAAGAAAGAGAAGACACGGCAGAAATAGAGGCATGCATCAGTAAACCATCTTTTCTCTTCCTCTTGACATTCCCATCCCCTGAGGCTCTATAAATCGAATCCAAAACCATTTAGGCCCTTGCCCCAGCATGAGTAACTTCAATGGCAGAAATCCATAACGAGTTTACCTGTGTTGGTGTTTAGTTCTTTTCTTGGACTTGTTTTTGCTGAATGACTTGACCCAGGATTGAGAGGGTGAACTAACACTATTACGTTTGCTAGGAGTTGTTTCTATTACCTTGATGCGGCTTCTTATAGCTTGTTTGATTTTTTGTTATTATTTGTTCTGCTGCAATGTTTCATGCTGTTAGTTATTCTGCTGTAGTAGCTTTTCTTGAATTTGTTGTATCAGTTGTTTTGCAATAGCATTTTTTGTTATGTTTGCTGCATCAACTGTTTTGCTGTAGTATCTTTTGTTATATTTTTTGTGTCAATCGTTTTGCTATAGAGTCTTACTGTAACAATTGCTCCATGGTAACATATATTATTAACCCGCTATACCATTTGTTCTGTTGTGGTATTTCTCTATTGTGCCTGCTGTAACAGTTGTTTTTCCGTGACGTTGCTTAGTGCGTTCGCAAGGATGCCCAGCCTGCTGCATCACTCTCCGTTCTGTCTAAACCTTGGGCATGCCTGGCTTGCACATAAGTTGGCCTATAGTATGACCACATAAGGCCAATCCCGACTCCTTTACCTACTAGTTCATAGGCCTCGGTGTAGCAGAATGGGTTTTGGCCCATTGACGCTAAAAGGCCCCCACATTAAATTGGCGACCTCGTTAGGGAGTTGGAAAATAGACAGGAAAGGACAGGTAAGCCCTTACGAGCCATGCCCCTATGATCCAAGACCATGCGGAACATGACCGATGTACCATCGCAGGCAAAGTCTTGGCCAGCCATCCCACACCAACCTAACCAATAAGGTGCCATTGGTGCGGGGGTTGAGCCATAACAGTAGCAAAGGAACCTAGGAGACAACGCCAACTGTAGATTCCGCATTTTGTACCTGTAGACACTCGATTTTGTACCCATAATTTAATCTCGGAAGATGGCTAGAGTGACCATTCATATACCCAAAATTTAGAGTTGCATTACATGCATTAATTCATTCATTGCATATCATAAAAATGTTCTTGAGATTCTAACGGCCGCAACGGTATGTCCGATTCCTGAATCAGATTGTTGGATTGAAAAATATCACATGATCAAGTTTTCACGATCTGTATGCATTTTGTTTGGGTGGAAGCGACCACACATGATTAATTTAAGTTAACTTTGATTGGTTAAACAATTAAAATTAATTAAATAATTTTGTGATTGGTTGTTGGTTAGTGTAAAAAATAAGCCTGCTTGCATGGGAATAAAGTGGATAATTAGATAACAAAGAAGTTATGGATAATCAAGTCTTTTTGGAATATTTATCTATAATATAATTATCACTTTAAAGACCTAAATATCAAGAAAAAGGGATTAATTTTTAGAATACGAATAAAAAACGTGTCTAGGTGCAATTTCCGACTAAAAAATCTTCAAAAAAGGAGTCCAAATCGGACCAAAACTCAAATGCGGGCCTAGCACCCAAGAGGGCCCGTCGGCACTCTTGGAGTGCCAATCAGCACATGGCAAGTGCCGATTGACCAAAATGCTCGGCTCGGCCCGAAAACTTTTTGATTGAGATAAAGCCTATATTTTTTGACTTTTTAAAGATAAGGACGTGTTCCAATTCGTATGTGATCTAAATCAGCTTATTTTTTAAGCATCCTAACCTCTATAAATAGAGGAAAAAGATCAGAATTAGGGGCTCTTCTTTTCTGACTTCTCTGCTCCCTTTACGTTAAAGACGTTCTGGAGGCTTTTGCTCTAAGAACTTCTTTTTTGTAAGTAAAGTATTTTAGACCTCAAAGAGGTGAAAACTTCTTTGATTTCTAAAAGATTCTTCTATAGAAAAGCATGCCCATGCAAGAGGTATTTAGTTATATTCTTCTATCTATTTTTTTTTTCTTTTCCATTAATTAATATGTTGTGATTGTTCATTGCATGAATTTGGTTAATATGTTTGATTTTTATTGTGCCTTGTTCTTAATTCTTGTTTGCCATGCTTAGATATTTAGTTGAAATTTTCTTTGACATCTTCTTTAGTTGATTGTCTGTTTTAATTTTTTCTTTGATTTCAAACTTTGCTAATGATCATCAAAACCTTTTTTTTCAAACACAAAACTGATTTGTATTTTCCTTAGATACAGATCTGAATTTTTCTGGTCTCAAAACTAATATGTATTTTCCTTAAATACAGATCTGAATTTTTTTTTGGTCTCAAAACTGGTCTATATTTTCATTAAATACAGATCTGAATTTTTTTCTAAAAAAGTTTTCTTTTTTTATAAAATTGTAGATTTTGAAATTTCAAAGAAGGAATTAAGAGTTAAGTTAAAGTCTTTCTTTTTAATATGTGGTGCATGCATAGTAAGTTTGTCTCGTGAATGTGAATCCTCTTTTAAAAGTCTTTTTTTTTACCCTTTCAAAAACAGATCTTAGTTTTACAAATCAAATCCCATTTTTTTATCTTACAAAAACAGATCTGGTTTTTATTAACCCAATCCCTTTTTTTTTACCCTTTACAAAAACATATCTGATTTTTACAAATCAAATCTCATTTTTTTATCTTACAAAAACAGATCTGATTTTTATTAACCTAATCCTTTTTTTTTTTTTACCCTTTACAAAAACAGATAGATCTGATTTTTCTTTGAAAAGAGGACATATCCATAAGACAAATTTTTTTAAATTAACTTTGTCAAGTGTTTATCATGTGTATTATAACATATCATTATAACATATCATTCAACATCAATACAAAATGGTATATAATGGTCATTAGAGTCTAGAAGACTAGACTCTGTCTGGGCGGAATAGGTGCCGAACACCTTCCCATTCCATAACCTAGCTCCGGAACTTAGGATTTTGGATAGGTAGACTAGTGTTTTGTCTTTAATTTTGGTAGAATGTAACTAGGACCAAAGCTTTGTATTTTCCTTTTTTGCATAGATTGTAACTAGGACCAAAGCCTTGTAAGGTTAATCTACCAAATTGAACTTCTTTTTTTTCAATCAATGACATTTGAAGTATTTTGAATATGTAATTGTATTTATTTTTCTTATTTATTTTTGTATAAAAAAAATAAGTGGCAACTCCACACCACTTACCCAAAAAGAGAGGTGCCTTAAAGTACCTGAATCTCTTTTTTTTAGAGTACCCAAGTTCCTGATCTCTCACAGTGGCAACTTTGCTGGGGATGTTGAGGGGTAAGCTTTATGTTTGACTTAAAGTGATCAATTATATACCCTTGTTTTTTTGTATGATGTTGTTGTTTGTTTGGTTGTCTATGTCTTGAGATGTTTGTATGATATTTTTTTGTGTTGTTTGTGTTGCCATGTTGACTGTTAAAAGCTTTCACTAACTGTCATAGTGTGTGTCATCAAAACAACAAATATGTATGCACCTATCTCAACATATGGTGGTAGTAACCATTGATCATTAGTCTTCATTAGATTCGGGTACCCAGTGGTGAACTCACCAACTCATAGCCCAAAGTCACTGAATCATTTCTTGTTGACTATAAAGGATAGACCATGCCGTTTGGACCAACGTAATGTTTATTACATTACAAGTTAGGAGGTGTAACGTCCTTGCTATGGGAAACAATAAAACAACAAACCCACCCTACAATGTAATGACTTAGAACCTACCCTTAGGCCGGTCCCTGTTAAAATTGCATTGCATATTGTGTGTGTTTGACCATTGTTTGAGCCATGATGAGCCCAAGTTCAACACTTGGGCCCATCATAATTATTTGAATGTTGTGTGCTTTATAAACCTGATTTTTTTTTTCCTAGAAAGAAAGGTATGTAATGTGTATATGCAGTTTGAGCCCAAGTTTGCTAAGCCCAAAGTCCATCAAGCTCAATAAGGATCCAAGCCCAATTCCATCAAGATCAAGTCATCTTCCTCAAGGTTTAGGCCTACCAGGGTCCAACTTTTAGAATTTCAACTCAAACATCCACAATGGACCAAGAAGGAACAAGCTGCCTGACTTTGCCTCATTCCACAAGCAATCAAGCCATATTTCGGTTATCAGGATCATTATTTTATCTTATAGTTTGTTGTTTACTACATGTTTCTAATGAAAATATTTGTTGAGGTTTATTGTATTTTTGTTGTAGCCATGTTTCATGCATTTTGTTATTAAAAAAAAAAAAAAAAAAAAATTTCCAAAAAAAATTCAAAAAAAAATCCAAAAAAAGAGAAAAAATTTTCAAAAAAAAAAAAAAAAGGAAAGAAAAAGAGAGAAAATATTAAAAAAAAAAAATCTTTTGGACTTATTAGGGCATTGGGCCTTCAAGTCATATCAATTCATTTTCAAAAAAAAAAAAAAATAGTAACCTTTTTCTAAAAACTTTTTTGTTCTTTCAAATTCTCCAAGATTTTTCCAAAACCTTCATTTCAAAGACTCCAAAATGTTTTCAAAGGTCTTCTTTTCAAGAGAATACAAGATGATCCATTTGACAAAGCTTCTTCCAAATCATGATGATTAATTGCTCTACCAATCAATTTGTTCCAATGAGGGATTTAACTTCATTCAATACATGTAAGGACTTTTGCTAAACATTCAAAATATGATAAGAAAAGGTCCTAAAAGGCAATCAAAGAAATTCATCCATTCATCCAAATTCCTCAAACCACATACACTCAATCCATATCTCAAAAAAAAAAAAAAAAAAAAATTGTCACATCATTGGAGCATTATACTTCTATTCCAAGAACAATTTATTAAAGGAGTTTAAGTCACTGTGCTTACAAGAAAGCATCACTAGGGATAGGAGGCTGCCTTTGGTAACCCACATTATTCCTTGACACCTATTACAATAATTATCCATTGCTAGCCAACTTGAGCCTTTAAATAGTTAGCCTGTTTTTCAATGAACCCACTAAAAACTTAAACCTTGGGTGGAGAAATTAAGTATGCATGCTTAAATCTCAAGATGAGGAAGTTTTGACCTTATGGATTTAGCACCACTTGGTAAGGTCCTCAATGAAGACAATATGACAAGTTCAAAAGAGGAAGATTCATCAAGTTTAGGAAAGAGAGTTCATCAAAGAAAAGTGAAAGTTCAATTCACTAAGCTAGGAAGGAAGAAAAAAAAATCCATCAAGGAGAGATAAGATTTTGAGAAAGCATCAAACTGTGTAAAAAAGAGAGAAGGCCATCAAGCTAGAAAAAACTTTAGTAAAAGAAAAAGAGAGAGAATTGAATGCAAGAATTTTCATCAAGTTGTGAGAGAATATTGATTCATCAAAAGACACAAGAGACATGAGATTCCATGAAAGATCATTCAAGTTGAGAAGGATGAACAAAAATGAAGATTCATCAAGAGAAGAAATTAAACCAAATTGAGGAAGATGAGGAAAAGAAAAAGTAAGATACATTTCATAAAAAAAGTGTGTTCAGTTAAGTCAAGAAAAATGAAAGTGCATTAGAAAGGACAATAGGGTATCAAGGAGAAATGCAAATTCATCCAAGAAAGATGAAAGTTTGTCAAATTGAAAGAACCAAAAAAATGCAGTTGAGTGAAAGCCAATAAAATTCCAAAAAAAAAAAAAAAAAAAAGAGCTCGCTAGGCTGAAAAACCGAAAGGGCAGTCTAAAAAAAAATTAGAGCCAAAAAAAAGGAAGAAAAGGGAAAAAAGAAAAAAAGAAAAGAAAATCTCGCTAGGCTGAAAACCTGAAAGGGCTATCTAGGAAAAGATTAGAGAAAAAAAAAAAAGAAAAGAAAAAAAAGAAGAGAGCCTGCTAGGCTGAAAACCCGAAAGGGCGGTATAGGCAAAAATTAGGGCAAAAACAAAACAAAAAGAATTAAAAAAAAAAAATCTATCAAAAAAATGAGAGTGAGTGATTTGACCACAAGATAAGATGTTAAGAAGATCAAAAAGAGGGAGTTATCAAGCAAAAAAATCAAGACAAAATGGAAGGAACCAATGAAGACCAATGAGAAGATGATGAACATGACAAGGATTTTAGGACAAGAGTCAATAATGGAATATGTGAAAAACTCTTCCAATGCTTGAATTTAAAGTGTTGCATACTTGGGGAAATGGTTTTGAGCCTTTTATATCCTTCCTTTCAATAACCTGAACCCGGCCTACATTACAACCTTTAAATAAAGCCCTCCTTGAAGTCCTACTGATTGGAAGCACACATTTAACTCTGATAATATTTTCTCTCGGATTAAGAAGGAAAACTGTTTAAGATTATCAAACCCCACTGGCTGATATCTTTAAAAGACAAAATTTCACAAATTCTCAAGTGACTTAAATTTTTTTTTCTAAGCTCCAAACACTCCATTTATTTGCTTCCAACAAAAAATAACTCTCAAGAGAACAAATTTCCAAATTCTCAAAAAATTTTAAATCTTCAAACTTGGGACTTTTCCCTTTCTTGCTTGTTCCCAACATATGTGATTCCCAAGCATTACATTTCTTTGATTGTCTTTGAAGACTTAATCTAAAAAATTTTCAAAATGAAGAAGCAAATTTGATTACATGTTTTTAATGATTCCAAATCCTTCCTAGCCAATGAGATCAAGTTAACAATTGAGCATTATGATTGGTCAAAGAGATTGTTCAAAGGATCACCTTTTGTTCATTTGAAAAAGATAAAATTTCAAAAAAAAAAAAAAAAAAAAAAAAAGACTCATTTCAAAAAAAAAAAAAAAAATTTCATTTTTCAAAACTTTTTTTTTTTTTTTCAAAATACGTCTGGACCTGATCCTCAATGAGAGAGGTACGTAGGCAGCCTTTTCAAAGGCCCAGTCACAATCACCCTAAAAGAAACTTCATTTCAAAAAAAGAAGATTTTTCAAAACTTCATTTTTCAAAAAACTTTTTTCGAATTACGTCTGGACTTGATCCTCTATGAGAGAGGTACGTAGGTAGCCTTTTCAATGGCCCGGTCCCAGTTACCAAAAAAAAAAAAAAAAAATCTTCATTTCAAAAAAAAAAAAATCATTTTTCAAAAAACTTTTTTTGACCTATGTCTGGACCTGATCCTCTATGAGAGAGTTACGTAGGTAGCCTTTTCAAAGGCCTGGTCACAATCACTCAAGAAAAAAAATAATTCAAAGACTCAAAATCAAGACATTTGTTTGGGTGAATTTTAGTCTAGGAGCATCTGTTTTGCATCAAGCATATCTGCACTGGGGGCATTCGCCCATTGTTTTTAGCATGCAAGCATGGTATCAATTTTCTGTGCAAGCATATTATCAATTTTCTGTGCAAGCATGTCTAAAGTAGGGGCATTGGCCCAAAACATTTTTATAATAACTAATTACTAACAAGCTCATGGAAAGAATTTTTTGCAGAAGGATGACATGGATCTTTTAAATACTCAACGTTCACCATCAATCTTCAGTTTAGATGCTACCATATGTCCTAGAAAAAAGGCTGAATACGCGACAACTAGAGAAGGTTCAAGATATGCCAATTGGCACTCCAATAGAGCCCATTGGCCCATCATCCCAGCAGTCCTTGTTCTGCCCGGTTTTGTGATTTTGATCTTGTTTTACTCAAATTTTACTTTATTGAAGGTCCCTACACAATAAGATTTTTCAAAATTCACATTGATTGTTGAACTAGGGTCATTCCTCATCCATTTTGAAAAAATAAAAAAAAGAAATCATCTTTTCCTTAAAAATCAAGATTTCCAAAAATCATGCATCCATTTCTAAACTAGGGGCATTCGGCCATGCCTCATCCATTTTGAAAAAAAAGAAATCATCTTTTCCTCAAAAGTCAAGGTTTTCAAAATCATGCTTCAATTTGTAGATTAGGGGCATTCAGCTATGCCTCATTTAGGTAAGATCACCCATTTCAAAACCTGTCAGGTAAATTCAAACCTTTGCACCACAAAGCTTCATCAGATAAACTCTAAACTTTTCTGAATCAAGCACTTGCAAGAATAAGTCTATACATATCAAAGTCATCAAATGCAAAAATCAAAGAGTGGTATTTCATGAGTTATACAAGTTAACTGACTAGAAGTCAACTCTTGTTTTTCTTGTAGGAAATTAAAAGAGGAAAAATCTCCTGAGCTTCAATTTTCAAAGGACAAATCTCCTAACAAAATTTCAAAAGGATGAATCTCCTAAAACATTTTTCAAAAAGGAAAAATATACTAAAATCAAATTTTCAAAAGGAAAAATCTCCTAAAAAAAAATTCAGAGGATAAATCTCCTAAATTTTTAAAGGGATAAATCTCAAAAAACATTTTTTTTTTCAAAAAGGAAAAATCTCCTAAACAAATGTTCAAAGGAAAAATCTCCTGAACAAATCTTCAAAGGACGAAACTCCATAAACACATCTTTATAAAAGGAAAAATCTCCTGAATAAATCTTTATAGGACAAATCTCCATGAACACGTCTTCATAAAAGGAAAAATCTCCTGAACAAATCTTCAAAGGACAAATCTCCATGAACACATCTTCGTGAAAATGAAAAATCTCCTGAATAAATCTTCAAAGGAAAAATCTCCACGAACAAATCTTCATAAAAGGAAAAATCTCCTAAACAAAAATTCAAAAGGAAAAATCTCCTGAACAAATCTTCAAAGGACAAATCTCTAGAACAAATCTTTAAAGGACAAATCTCCATGAACAAATTTTCAAAAAAAAAAAAAAGAAAGAAGATAAATCTCCTGAACACAAATCTTCAAAAAAGATAAATCTATTAAGTAAATCAGGTTCTTAATCATGAAGATCTAATATGAATTTTTGTCTATTGTAGAGAAACTCCAGAATTTTTAGATTGAGCTGAATATAGTTCTCAATCATCTCCCATTCAGATCAAGGCAGAGAAGCCCCTTGGTCGTCGCAGTTCAAGATTGAGATAGAGAAGCCTCTAAATCACCCCAGGTTCCAAGATAGAGAAGCCTCTTGGTTACCTCCCATTTAGATCAAGGCAGAGAAGCCCCTTGGTCGTCACAGTTCAATATTGAGATAGAAAAGCCTCTCAATCGCCCCAGGTTCCAAGATAGAGAAGCCTCTTGGTTACCTCCCATTCAGAGCAAGGTAGAGAAGACCCTTGGTCGTCACAGTTCAAGATTGAGATATAGAAGCCTCTCAATCGCCCTAGGTTCCAAGATAGAGAAGCCTTTTGGTTACCTCCCATTCAGATCAAGGTAGATAAGCCCCTTGGTTGTCATAGTTCAATCCACCCCAGATTTAGACTGAGATAGAGAAGCCTTTTAGTCACCTTAGATTTCAAGATTCAATTCAAGTTTATCAGTTGTCAAGTAGGTCAAGTATTCACAGTTTTCATTTTTCAAAACAATAAAACACTAGTTCTATGTTCCAAGGTTTTAGGTTCTAGGGCTAGGTAATCTTTGAAAAGTCAACCTCAATTAAATCATGGCCGCTAAAATCAGTGTCTTTGTTTTATATAGACACTCGATTTTGCACCCATAATTTAATCTTGGAAGATGGCTAGAGTAACCATTCATATATCCAAAATTAAGAGTTGCATTACATGCATTAATTCATTCATTGCATGTCATAAAAATGATCTTGAGATTCTAACGGTCGCGACGGTATGTCCGATTCCTGACTCGGACTGTTAGATTGAAAGATATCACATGATCAAGTTTTCACGGTCTGCATGCATTTTGTTTGGGTGGAACCGACCACGTATGATTAATTTAAATTAATTTTGATTGGTTAAACAATGAAAATTAATTAAATAATTTTGTGATTGGTTGTTGGTTAGTGTATAAAATAAGCCTGCTTGCATGGGAATAAAGTGGATAATCAGATAACAAAGAAGTTATGGTTAATCAAGTCTTTTTGGAATATTTATCTATAAGATAATTATCACTTTAAAGACCTGAATATCAAGAAAAAGGGATTAATTTTTAGAATACGAATCAAAAACGCGTCTAGGTGCCATTTTAGGCTAAAAAATCCTCAAAAAAGAAGTCCAAATCGGACCAAAACTCAAACGCGGGCTTCGCACCCAAGAGGGCCTATCGGCACTCTTGGAGTGCCGATTGGCCCAAATGCTCGGCCTGGCTCGAGAACTTTCTGATTGACATAAAGCCTATCTTTTTCAACTTTTTTGAGATAAGGACACGTTCCAATTTGTATCTAATCTGATTCAGCTTATTTTTTAAGAATCCTAACCTCTATAAATAGAGGAAAAAGATCAAAATTAGGGGCTCTTCTTTTTTGACTTCTTTGCTCCCCTTACGTTAAAGACGTTCTGGAGGCTTTTGCTTTAAGAACTTCTTTTTTGTAAGTAAAGTATTTTAGGCCTCAAAGAGGTGAAAACTTATTTGATTTTTAAAATATTCTTCTACTGAAGAGCACACTCATGCAAGAGGTATTTAGTTATATTCTTCTATCTGTTTTTTTCTTTTTCTTTTCCATTAATTAATATGTTGTGATTGTTAATTGCATGAATTTGGTTAATATGTTTGATTTTTATTGTTCCTTGCTCTTAATTCATGTTTTCCATGCTTAGATAATTAGTTGAGATTTTCTTTGACATGTTCTTTAGTTGATTGTCTGTATTAAGTTTTTCTTTGATTTCAAAATCTGCTAATGATCATCAAAACCTTTTTTTCAAACACAAAACTGATCTGTATTTTCCTTAGATATAGATCTGAATTTTTTCTTGTCTCAAAATTGATCTATATTTTCCTTAAATACAGATCTAATTTTTTTTTAAACACAAAACTGATATGTATTTTCCTTAAATACAGAACT
The DNA here is from genome assembly GCA_030021035.2 of Notholithocarpus densiflorus. Taxonomy (NCBI): domain Eukaryota; kingdom Viridiplantae; phylum Streptophyta; class Magnoliopsida; order Fagales; family Fagaceae; genus Notholithocarpus; species Notholithocarpus densiflorus. The sequence continues at coordinate 7,802,944 of JARYZH020000013.1, read as the reverse complement.
GAATTTTTTTCTGGTTTAAAAAATTGTCTCTATTTTCATTAAATACAGATCTGATATTTTTCTGGTCATAAAACTTATTTGTATTTTCATTAAATACAGATTTGAATTTTTATCTAAAAAGGTTTTCTTTTTTATAAAATTGTAGATTTTGAAATTTCAAAGAAGAAATTAAGAGTTAAGTTAAAGTCTTTCTTTTTAATATGTGGTGCATGCATAGTAAGTTTGTCTCATGAATGTGAATCCTCTTTTAAAAGTTTTTTTTTTTTTTTTTAATCCTTTGAAAAACAGATCTGATTTTTATAAATCAAATCTCATTTTTTTATCTTACAAAAACAAATTTGATTTTTATTAACCCAATCCCATTTTTTTTACCCTTTACAAAAACAGATCTGATTTTTACAAATCAAATCTCTTTTTTTTTTTTATCTTACAAAAACAAGTCTGATTTTATTAACCCAATCCCATTTTTTATTTTTTTTTACCCTTTACAAAAAAGATCTAATTTTTACAAATTAAATCTCATTTTTTTTATCTTACAAGAAAACATATATGATTTTTCTTATTCAAATCTCATTTTTTTTCCTTTACAAAAATAGATTCGATTTTTACAAATTAAGTGTCATTTTTTTTTAAAAAAAAATTTCAAGACAAATCTGATTTTTCTTTGAAAAGAGGACATATCCATAAGACAAATTTGTTTAAATTAACTTTGTCAAGTGTTTGTCATGTGTATTATAACATATCATTCAACATCAATACAAAAGGGTATATAATGGTCATTAGAGTCTAGAAGACCAGACTTTGTCTAGGTGGAATGGGTGCCTAACACCTTTGTAAAGTTATGATTTACAACTATGTTTTATGTTGGCTTTATTCCATGACAAAAAGTGTTGTAATTGCTTCAATTTTGTTCCTTGTATTTTGTGGGATTTTATTGTATTGGGTTTAGTATTAAATTGGTGAAGACTCAAGCTTAAATGAAGAATCAGTGAATTTTGCGAGAAGCTCACGAGAAGCTAAGCCGCGAAAGAGCACGTGAGGAGCACATGGCTGGAAGCTGAAGAGTTGTGCCAGGCTGTCGTTTTCGCGAGTGTCTCGCGGGTAAGGCCTTCCCGCGAGACAGTCGCGAAACATTCGGCCTGGAGGATTTTTAAGTGAGACTTTCATACCCTTCACCCATACTATATATACCCTCATTACCCACAAATGTAAAGAGGTCATTCAGAGAGAAAAACCCTAGATAGGTTCTCTACAACACACACGCATCTTTTAGAGAGAGAGCTACTCATCCTTAGTGAGAAATCATTGTAGCCTCTTCTCCTTCCCTCTCCCATTATCATACATTGAGAGGAGATTTATACCCAAACACAATCCACATCTTTTTAGAGTGTAGTAAGTGTTTTTGGTGTTGCTGGGAAGCATTGGAAGAAGCCAAAGATGGCAGATGCAACATAGAGCTTGTTGTGGGATCCGGAGAGCTAGACAAGACAGGGTTTCGAGAAGCCTTGTTGGAGTAGGAGCTTGGAGGGCTTAGGTACAGCGGGTAGATTAGGCTTGGAGGGTCTCTTGCTAACCCATGTATCCCAACTGATTGTCTAGTGGATCGATTACCGCTTGGAGGGCGGCGGAGAGGTTTTACGCCGAGTACTTTGGTTTCCTCTTTGATAACACATCGGCGTGTTATCTTGTGTTTGCATTCTTTCTTCCCTACTCTTTTATATTTCCATTTTATTGCTGTGTTGCTTTTAATATGGATTAGAGTAGCTTGTTTGTTTATCCGCTTGCATTTACACTATTCCACACTTAGTATTAAGTTAGTGTAAAATCTATCGAGTCGTAACTTTAATTTGGGGGTCTAAACAGCTTTTGTGTTTTCAACACATTTTCGAGCTTTCAACCTTCCCATTCCGTAACCTAGCCCCCGAACTTAGGATTTGGATAGCTAGACTAGTGTTTTGTCTTAAATTTTGGTAGAATGTAACTAGGACCAAAGTTTTGTATTTTCCTTTTTTGCATAGATTGTAACTAGGACCAAATCCTTGTAATGTTAATCTACCAAATTGTGCTTTTTTTTTTTCTTTCAATTAATGACATTTGAAGTATTCTGAATATGTAATTGTATTTATTTTTTCTTATTTTTTTTGTATAAAAAAAATAAGTGGCGACACCACACCACTTACCCAAAAAGAGAGGTGCCTTAAAGTACCCGAATCTCTTTTTTGAGAGTACCCAAGTTCCTGGTCTCTCACAGTACCCTTTATGACTTGGGCCCCCATTCCCCAATGATTCTGAAATTCTAAGGCCCAAGGTTAGTTTAGGGTCCAATCAGATTATAAATTGACTTGAAAGGTGTTAAAATGGAACATATAACTTTTTATGAGCAAATAAATCTATTTTTGGAAAATAAAAGGCCAAGAAAACCCTCAGCCTATGTACACAGGCAAGAACTTGCGTACGTAGGTCTAATGCATGTGTATGCAGGCGTGGACCTGTGCACGTAGCTAGGGTTTCAGAAACCTATGATAGGCAAGTTTTCTGCATTAATGTTGAGGTTTGGAATGAATCTCACATTGTCTGGGAGCCATTCCAAACCCCTACTTTCTCACTATATAAAGCCATACATGTCACCTTTTCAAAACACATAGAAAATCCTAAGGGAAAACCTAAGATTCACTAGAAATAGTGAATCAAAGAGGGGTTTTTCACAAAACATCCTCAAGTCAATTTTATTTTGATTTGGAAATTTTTTGGTCTTGATCCTCGAGTTTTAAAGTTTACAAATTATTTTTGTTTGGTTGTGAATAGATTTGATTGAGGGGAACGATCAAAATCAAGCTGAAAGAGCTTTTGTTTTTGAGGTATATGTTCTAACCTCTCTTTCTCTCATTTCTGGGTTTAATCATGTTTTAATCTTGTTTCTTCGATTTATTTATATGTTAATATGTTTGTTTAGTTTAGTTTTTGTTATTTCTTGTGTTTAGAAGCAAGTTAGGTTGTTAGATTTATTGTTTTAAAGTTTTGCTCTGTTTCTGTGTTCTTTCATTCTGGGTTAGGATTCTTCAGGGCGTGTCTATAACTGGCCTGCGTATGCAGGCCTATGTAGGGAGCCATTCCAAACCCCTAGGAAGATGAGTACCCTCCATTCGGACCAAATTCTTTTGAAGTTCATCCCACCAACTCACAATGTGTGCCATTGCCTATGATGGGCTTTGAGTACGTTAACGGTTTTCCACCAATCCACAAAGGTCCACTTAGGCCTTCGGTTGGAATCATGGCCCACCTAGTTGTAAGTGACTTACTTATCTATCCTTTTAGCTCACAATGTGTGCCATTGCCTATGATGGGCTTTGAGTACCTTTTATATCTTTTGTTTGTTCAACCATATATCTTGTGTTCACCTAATTCTAAAGAAAAAATAAAAGGTATAAAATTGAAGGATGACCCAAAAGTTATGGCATACCCTAAGATGTTTTGGGATAAAAGAAAAGAAGCTTTCACATATAAGAGACTTGTCCTAAAGTCCAAAGGTATATCTGTTGGGGTTTATGCCCTAAAATCCAATTTATTGGCATGTCATAAATAATTAAATTGTTTAATTATGTGAGACTATCTATAAATGAACTAATGGGACATTATCTTATTCCATGAGATGCATAGTATGTGATTTATGTGAAAAGTCACAGAAGATATAAATCACAAGTTCTTTGTAAACTCAGAATTTTAGTTCGTAGTCAGTGATGAAATTGGGCATTTCATCTGCAAAGACTATAACATATTAACTAAGATGATTTGTCTTGATCATGGAAATGGAGACTTCTAGTTGGTATGTTGATATGTTTTAAGAGTTAAGACATATTGAACTGGACCGCTGTGAGATTTATTATTCTCCTAACGACTGTCAAATGAATAATAAATCTCACGACTTCTATTTACATCAACTCTAAATCCTAAGAGAATAATGGACCTGATCATTAGATGTAGGTTGCTTTGATATATCAAGAGTGAGATCTATAAGTCACGATCAAAACCTCAGTATGTTGGGCAGCCGCATTTAGTGTTGATGGAACATATATTCTCAAGATGAAATTCATAATGTCTTAACGGAGATATAAAATATTCCCTTGAGATAAGTTTAATGAGTTTGGTTATTTAGAGTGTTGGGCTCAACCACTTTAGTAAGGAGTTACTAAAGTATATATTTATGAAATTGGATTTCATAAATAAATGATGAATAACATAAAGGATTAAACCGGGTATTCAAGGATTAAGATGTAGTAATCTTCAAAGTGGCAGTCTACATTCATGACTTTGTATTACTACGAATATTTTAATGAAGGGGTTACATGTATAATAAAGTCTTGGGATATAATTTATTAATAAGGCCTAGAGTACAATTATATTCTTATAGTGGTATTGAATATAATTAATGGTAACTTTGGACTTGTCAAGAGTTGACAGAAAAGCCCAAGACTTATTGGAGCTAGAGTTTTATTTGTTCCCTTTTGGTTCCACTCCAAGCCACATACTAGAGCCCAATTGGAATGGCCCAAAAGGCTAGCCCAATTAGATAATCAGTTATATATATAAGGAGAGAAACATACAGAATTTCTTAAGTGGTTTTCATTAAGATCATATAAGAGAAAGAAATGGTTTGTATGTGAGTATTGGATACTCTCTTATTTTCTCCTTGGAAACTGATTGAGAGACCACACTTCTTGGGCATTAAGTGGAATTGGAGTGAAGATTAAAAGTGTTCCCAAGTACTTCTGATCTTTTTTTTTTTGAATTTTACAGCACCAAAGTACGCTTACTTGCTCTTAAATTCTGAAACTTACATAGTACATGTTATCAATTGCGAATGAAGTAGATCCGTTAATTTTCCGCTGCGTATGTTTTGTATGTAATACAAACATGTATTTTTCCAACAAATGGTATCAGAGTGGTCTTCAATTTCGAATCTGTATAACATGTTTTTTGAGTTTTGGAATTAAAGATGGTAATTTCATGATGTTAGAAGATTTAGCAATTAATTTTCTGCATGATCATTGAAATTATTGTTTGATAAAAACTGATATTGATGTTATGATGTTGTTTAAGTTTGATGTTAAGTATGTTTAATTGAACTTTAAGGCTATAGCATCAATGGAATTCAGTTTTGATATTAATCTCTGTCTATTATGTTCATATAATGGTAGTTTGTTCATGAAAACCGTTGAAAACTGCTTTAGAAAAATTTTGGAAAATTTGAGTTTCACGTGTTTCGATCAATCAAAAATTAGCTTTGATCGATCGAGTGAAACAGTAACCAATCTGTTTGATCTGATTGACTTTTGGTTGCTAATCGATTAATCGAATGCTCTTTTTCAATCGATTGAGAAGCGATTGAGTACCAATCGAGTCAGGCAGATTGTTTGGTACAAATTTTTAATTTTTTCGACCGATCGAGAAATACATTCGATCGATTGAAATCTGTGTATTATGTATTTTTTCTAAGGGATTTCATATAAAGAAAGAGCAAGACTATGTGTGATTGGATTACACATGTTTCTAACTAAAAGACCTAATAAGATTAAAGATATTAGTTAAATAGAACTCTTAGTCCTAAATTATTTTATGATTAAAAGTCCTTAATTTATTTTAATTAGAGGTTTTTAATGGGATTAAAATTCTAATTAAAAGGTTTATAGTTTCTAATGAGATTAGAATCTTTTATTTAGTAAATTAAGGATAGAGTTCTTTATAACTAATTTTTGATCCATTAGTGTTTAAGGAATCCTAAATAGTTTAGGACTTCCATTTTAGTTAGTGATTCTAATGAGATTAGAGTCGTCAGCAAGTGCAAGGTTATTAGTTGTGATGGGATCACAATTATTTAAAGAAAAACCCAAATAATGAGTGGGAGTGCTGAAATAATCCTTTTGTTAAGTTTATTGTAATGTATAGATACCTTATCTTGACTTCGAGTCTTGCATTCCATGTAAAGGGTATTTACTTCACTAATTACAAGGTTAAACTTTTTTGTGATTGCGCGAATGTTCGTTATGCTATTATGATGTGACTTAGTAACATCAACTCGAATTTAAAAAATTAAACACATTTGATGTGTAGGGTTAAAATTGTGATTAGATCACAATGATTTCATGACAATCCACTTGTTTTAAAATTTCTAGTGGAAGAGAGATACAAGTGTTGGATCTCACGGCCTCCATTGTCGATTCATAGTGGTGTGGGGTAAACATCTCGTCTTGGCCTCGAGCCTTGCGTTCCATGCGGAGGATGTTTATTTCATGGTACTACAAGATTGAACTTCCCGGTTTATAGTGGTGTGGGCAAGTACCTCGTCTTGGCCTCGAGCCTTGCGTTCCATACAGAGGGTGTTTTGCATCATGGTACTACAAGATTAAACCTTACAAAGGTAGAATTATGTGGCTACACATGGTTCTAGGCAATGGTGTACACTAGACTAAGTTTGATAGTATCCTCTATGCTGAGTTCTTGCTATTATTACTTAGAGGCTAAAGGAAAAGCGGCAAATTATTTTTGTTTGGTAAGAGTTACCATGATAGCATTAATAATGAGAATATTTCTCGCCTGATCATAGTGGTTGATATTCACTCTATGCTGAGGAATATTAATTGTAGGATTAGGTTGTCGTTGCACCTAATATAATATGTTTTTATGGGTTCCATATTATATGGTAATGGATGCAAAATATAATGTCCTGGTATTTAAGTTCATAGTCTCAAAATAAAGTTGTCATAAATTTTTGTTCTCTAATTACTATTTTAATAGAATCACATTAACTAAGAAATAATTTTGGACATGGTGCTTAAAGGAGCTGAAGTACATAAATATGTTTTGATTCAGCATTGTCATAATTTCCTATGCATAATGCATTGATGGAAGATAGCTTATGATATGATCATAGTCTCCATTGAAATGCTAATATGCTACATTGGCTTCTATCTCAATTGTGCTACAGCATGAGATGCAAGAGTTAGTACTAGACTTAGACTTTATATTAAGTCTAAATGAGATGTTTTGGTATGAAATATCATGCTACTAGATGATATTCGATATAAATCATATTGAGTGCTAAGAAAATCTTAAGGAGTTTCAATTCTATGTCATTTTATGAAAATATTTTTTTTTTAAATGAATTGGAATTCTTGGATGTAGAGATTAAATGTTAATCTCATATGGATATGATCCATAAGTCCTTGTTAGAATCATTTGATCAATTCAGATTGTTTTTGAAAATAAATTCTTTTTATATTATCTGAATTAATAAGTGAGTTCTACGCAATGGAAGACATCCTAAAAGCTAAGGCTAGAATCAATATGATTTAATTCGAATTTTTAGCCTAAACCGAAAGGTAAGGGTCGTAAGAAGAAGAATTATAATACCAAACAGTTGGGCAAGCTAGTTGCCCTAGTAGTTGCCAAAAGGAAATTAGACTCAAAAGTATGACCAAAAAAAATTGTTTCTGTTTTGGTAAAGCTAAGCTTTGTCCATGATTGTTTTCTAGATGGAGATTTACATGTTTTACTTTTAAAGAGAAAGTTTCCATCCTTTAGTATTGTATGTTTTGGCACTTATCTAGATCTTATTAATCTAAATGGTATTCAAGATTGGTGAAAGATGGGCTTTTAGGACCATTATTTTGTTATATTCCCAATCTATGAATTTTATTTAGAGGATAATATGATCTAGGGCTCCTTTATTGTAAAGGAATATAGTATCAATGACTTCTTTAAGTTAGTGCATACATGAAGGAGGAATAAGACTCTTTTAGATATAGTAAAGTACATGATAAGTATTTCCATTTGCTTATTTCTTTTGGAGATATACTCTATGTATTACTATACATTTTCTAAAATCAATTTCAAAAGTTTTTTCCTAGGACATTTGTCAAATTGTGGAAATGGTGAAAACCTAGTATATGATACTTCTACTTTTAGAAATGTCTAGCACTTGTGCTAGAAAGGAAGTCTAACAAATTGAAATCAAAAGGTAGAAAAATGTGATTTTATGATGGGTATCCAAAAAGAATTGCAAAAGATTATTTTGATAGTCATAAAGAAGATAAGGTGTTTGTAAATTACAAATACAAAGTTTCTTGATCATGACTATGTGAATAATCTTAAAGCAAAATGTAGAATTTTTCTAGAAGAAAAATGTCAGAATTTGTTGTAAGACAACTATAAAATACATTAAGAAATGAGACGGTTGTATTAGATACACCACAAGGCATTATTCTATATATCTAACTAGTACACCGATACAATATCGTAGTGAGAGGATTGTCAATTATCAAATAAATTCATACTTTTGGGATAAACTTTTGAAGTCATTCCACAAGGATATGAATTTGATCCTTGGTCCTAGGTAGAGGCAATAGATGATGTGAATATGAATTATTGGATCAAGGTTATGTGAATAGAATTAGATTCTATTTAAAGTCTAGAACTTGTAGAGGCGCCTAGTGGCATTGAGCCTATTATTCTTAAATAGGTCTACAATGAAATGAGATTGATAGATTTGAAGGTGCAAACCTTCAAAGTCAAGACTAGTGGCGAAAAGATTTATTCAGAAAGAAATGGTTCGACTATGAAAATATTTTTTCACCAATAGTAAAGTTTAACTCTATCTAGATTCTCTTATCCATTATATTTCATTTGGATGAAATATGGCAATGGATATCAAGAGAGCTTCTTTTAGTAGCAATTTTGAGAAAAACATCTATATGATGTAACTAGACTTGTTCATAGCAAAAAACCAGTAGTATTTAGTATGCAAGATGCTTAAATTCCATTTATGGATTAAAGCAAGCATCTGAATCATAAAATATCATCTTTGATCAAGAAATCAAATTGTTTGATTTTGATCAAGTATTAAAAGGCCTTAGGTGTATGTAAAGCTATATAGAATAATAAATTTCTTAATGTATGTTGATGACATTCTAATCATTTAGAATGATGTAGAGTTATTGTCATCAATAGAGTTTTTGTTATCTAGTACAGTTTGATATAAAGTACATGGGAAAGACTAGTCACATCTTAAGAATTAAACTTTGTTAAAATTCAGAAATTAAGATGTTAGGTCTATCTCAAACTACTTAAATAGATTAGATTCTAGCCAAGTATAGCATGTAATACTTCAAGAAAGGATTCTTTCCTTTTAAGTTTGAAGTTCCTTTATAAAGGACTATAGTCCTAAGACATATAAAAGGAAGAGCAAATTAAGACGGTTCCTAATACCAAATCAATAGGAAGTCTTTATGCTATGCTAAATACTAGGCTAAATATCTATTTTGTGGTGGGCATGGTAAGCAAATATCAATTGAATCAAAGATCACTTAATTTAGTGGGAGTAAAGCATATACTCAAATATCTTAGGAGAATGAGGGATTATACGTTTGTCCACCAAAAGTGAGGTTTTGATAATTACTGGATGTACAAATACTAACTTGTAGTTTAATTGTGATTCATGAAGTTGGACTTCAAGATATGTGTTCATCCTAGGTGGTGAACATACACATTAAGCGTAAGTGTTATCTCATTATAGAGATATAAATACGTGTGAAGTAGTAGTAGAAAAGATAATTTATGCAATAAATCTGGCTGTAACTTGTTTCCAAGCCTTGCCTTAGAGTAACTATGAATTACTCTAAAGGAAGATAAGTGTCGGATATATGGTAAATTGTCTTTGAGGGCAAGTGGGAGATTGTTGGGGTTTATGCCCTAAAATCCAATTTATTGGCATGTCATAAATAATTAAATTGTTTAATTATGTGAGACTATTTATAAATGAACTAATGAGACATTATCTTAGTCCATGAGATGCATAGTATGTGATTTATGTGAAAAGTCACAGAAGATATAAATCACAAGTTCTTTGTAAACTTAGAATTTTAGTTCGTAGTCGGTGATGAAATTGGGCGTTTCATCTGCAAAGACTATAACATATCAACTAAGATGATTTGTCTTGATCATGGAAGTGGAGACTTCTAGTTGGTATGTTGATATGTTTTAAGAGTTAAGACATATTGAACTGGACCGCTGTGAGATTTATTATTCTCGTAACGACTGTCAAATGAATAATAAATCTCACGACTTCTATTTACATCAACTCTAAATTCTGAGAGAAGAATGGACCTGATCATGAGATGTAGGTTGCTTTGATATATCAGGAGTGAGATCTATAAGTCACGATCAAAACCTCAATATGTTGGGTAGCCGCATTTAGTGTTAATGGAACATATATTCTCAAGATGGAATTCATAATCTCTTAACAGAGATATAAAATATTCCCTTGAGATAAGTTTAATGGGTTTGGTTATTCAAAGTGTTGGGCCCAACCACTTTAGTAAACTAAAGTATATATTTATGAAATTGGATTTCATAAATATATGAAGAATAACATAAAGGATTAAACCAGGTACTCAAAGATTAAGATGTAGTAATCTTCAAAGTGGTAGTCTACATTCATGACTTTGTATTACTACGAATATTTTAATGAAGGGGTTGCATGTAAAATAAAATCTTAGGATATAATTTATTAATAAGGCCTAGAGTGCAATTATATTCTTATAGTGGTATTGAATATAATTAATGGTAACTTTGGACTTGTCAAGAGTTGACAGAAAAGCCCAAGGCCCATTGGAGCTAGAGTCTTATTTGTTCCCTTTAGTCCCACTCCAAGCCACATACTAGAGCCCAATTGGAATGGCCCAAAAGGCTAGATAATCAGTTATATATATATATATATATATATATATATATATATATAAGGAGAGAAACATACAGAATATCTTAAGTAGTTTTCATTAAGATCATATAAGAGAAAGAAATGGTTTGTATGAGTATTGGACATTCTCTTATTTTCTCCTTGGAAACTAATTGAGAGACCACATTTCTTGGGCATTAAGTGGAATTGGAGTGAAGATTAAAAGTGTTCGCAAGTACTTTTGATCTTTTGTTTTGAATTTCACCGCACCAAGGTACGCTTACTTGCTCTTAAATTCTGAAACTTACATAGTACATGTTATCAATTGCGAATGAAGTAGATCCGTTAATTTTTCACTGCGTATGTTTTGTATGTGATACAAACATGTATTTTTCCAACAATATCTTAACTTGAAAGGTTCATAAGACCATAGTTTAATTGATATCATAAGCCCAAATCAAAAGGCCTGTTGAAAAAGAGAACCTTGGACTTAAGGTAACAAGTATGCTATAGACTTAGGTTTATGTAGACACCGTATTTTGTTTGCCCTCGATTTGCGTGTTGGACCCCGAAAATTGCAAATATATTATCTTTTCTCCATGGGGCCACGGAAACATCTAAATTGACGTGGCGCAACCCGTTCGACCATCGAAGCACCCGAAGTGCCATTTCAGGCCAAATTGACCAAAATACCCCTGGTCAACCCTGGGTTGACCAAAAGTCAAAGTTGGGACAAATTCATCCCAAAACAACATTTTTCATGTTTCTACATCAAACCTGAGCTACTCTGTGATTTTTGTCAACTTTGACCAAGTTTGACCCGAGGTGATTCCTAGGGGCACCAGAAACCTTAATTTTTATCTGACCTTCAGAATAGGTTAGGACTAGTGCCATTACGAATATTATCAAATTCCCTTTCCAACGACTATTCATGGGACGAAATCGGAGTTAAAACAGTTGAGATATCTAGAAAATCGTAAAAAGCGCATTAGCACCCTTCCTGAGGTCATAACTTTTGATCCGACCATTGGAGTTTCAATTTATTTATTTTCTGAAAACTAGACATCCAGAGCTTTCCAAGGACACCAATTTCAGCTCAATCCGAGTCGGGTAAGGCCTTCAAATATGCGTCTGAAGTTGAACTGGGATAAGGCCAGAATTGCTGATGTCAGTAAGGTGGCCGGTAGCCCTACAAGGTGTGGTGGCAGCTGAAGGGTCACTTTTTCGCTATAAAAGCCTCCAAACCCCTCATTTTGAAAAAAAAAAAAAAAAAAAAAAAATTTCTGGGTAGTTTTTGGGCATATTCTCTCTCTCTCTCTCTCTCTCTCTCTCTCTCTCATCTCTGTAATTTCTCTCCCAAACACATCTACACACATCCAAACGCATCAAAACACCTTAGATTCTCACCTTTTCTCTACAATCTTCAAGGTAGTGTTCTTGCACCTAATCTTCCTTTCCTTGGTTCCATACATTGAATTTGAGGTTTAGGGGTATGGATGTAACTTTTTAGCTACAATCCACACCTCTTTCTCTTTATTGCTTTTTCTTGCTCTTTTTTCTTAATAATAATACTTTATTTTCTTTTCCTAGCATGTTTTAGCTTCCTAGCATGTTTTATACCTTTCCAAGCATGTCTACTTACTTTTTGCCAGGATTTATCGCTTTGATGTTGTTGGCCTAGCCTTCTTGGGCTAAGATATGTCTACTTTTCATGTTTGTGCTTAGATCCACATGTTTTTAGGCTCCTTTTCATGTTTGTGCATAGATCTATATGCTTTTAGGCTCCTTGTCATGTTTATGCTTAGATCTACATGCTTATCTGTTCTTTGCCATGTTTATACTTAGATCTACATGCTTATTTGTTCTTTTCCATGTTTTTGCTTAGATCTACATGTTAGTGCTTAGATCTATGTCTTTATGCCTAGATCTATGTGTTTATGTGCTCCGCACCATGCTTGTGTGCATAGATCTATGTTGGTTGCTATGCCATGTGCTATTTTAGCTGTTTTGCCTCTTGTTATCTCTCTTTCTTGCTTTTTGGCCCTCCTGGTAGGGTGTAGATCTAGATCTTGTGGTCTAGGCCTACATCCATACACCTAGGCCTATATTAAACGGTTTGGATCATTTCCTTTGCATGTCAATGTTTGCTTGCTTGCTTCTATGCTTTATATCCATGTTAGCCTCTCTAGATCTAAGCTTTGCCATGCTTTGTGCCCTCCGTGGGTTTGTGCTTATATGGTTACATCCGTCCCTCTTAGGGTTTGTTTGGATGTAACCACTTGTGAGATACACCCTCGTGGTGTTGGTGTGTTTGATTCGCACCTTTCTCTGCTCCGTCCGATGTTGATATGCTTGCCATGCTTGCTTTTCGCCACCCGTTGGGCTTTCTTTGCTTCTTTGCAACTTTGCATGCTTGCTTACATGTTCATGCATAAGTCTGTGTGTTGTCCATACTCCAATCTGATGGAGCTATGGACACTCAATCCAAACCTACATTTATCCTCCTAGGATACCCCCTTTGTTTGATAATATTTTTGTTTGCTCTTTCATATGCTTAGCATGCTTTGTTTGCCCCCATTTGGCTTTCTTTGATAGTATGTTCTTTGCATGCTCTCCCTATCTCCTCTATTTGTTATTTTGCTTGTCTGCTGGCTTGTTTCTCTTGTCTTTACTTGTACATGCATGGAGCGAGGATTCTTGGAGCTAGGGTGCGTCTTCCTAGGCACAAGAAAAAAGGGCAAAGATGTAAGCAAAAGGATGCAAGCCCACAAAGGGCAATGATCAGTAGATTAGGGGGACTAGCCCTTCCAGAGCGGTCTTCTCTTTCTCTCTCTCTAAGCCAATTCTCTAGAGCAAGTATTAAGATCCCTCTCCATGTACCCCTTTTTACTTTTCCTGCTCCTTGATTGGGCCACATTCCATGGGTATGGTAATGTCCTGTACCTTGCTGGGCCATACCATTGGAATGTTGGCAATGTCTGATTTACTTTCCCGCACTGTGTGATAGCATTGTGCATGATGCATGTGTATATATATATATGCTTGTGTGTGTGGGTGATTGTGCACTTTGTATGATAGACTCTCGTGGCTATGTGAGCGACTCTCTCTAGTCATGAAGGCTCTTGACCTTGTAGTATGGGTATGTTCTTAAGAAGATTGCCGTAGGTGCATATTTATGCTATATAGTGTGAACTATCATTGCGGTGTGATTGTCTTAATCCATGTCACCAAGTGACATTGGTTTCCTTGTATATGAGACACGTATCAATATGTTTAACACTTTGGACGGCTTTGGCTAGTCACGGTGTGAGCATTTCGATATGCACCGCATACACACGCAAAACCTTGACAGTGCGCCATAGCGCACTAAACGCGAAACTCTGCTGGATTTTCTCCCTGAAAATGGGGCATCCCCATTGCCGTATTCTCATGTCGAAAGCTTGGTGAGAATAGCATTTGACGTGCTATGACGCATCTGAGGCGAAACACTGCAGAATTTCCGCCACGAAAATAAGGCGAAATGCTGCTGGATTTTTGCTGTGGAAATTTGGCAATAACTTCAAACACACTTGGAAAGCATCGTGATGTGCATTGATAATAGCTTAATTTTGCATATTTATATCATTGTTAGAAAGAATTATCATACTTATTTTGTGTTAATTCATGCATTTTATATTTGGTTTTGGAATAATGTTGAATAATCAATTTTGTGCTTAATTGAATCTTATTGCGTGAATTTGTCTTTTGTAGGAGAATGGAATTAAATAAGTGGATTTGTGGAAAGAAGAAAGCTAATGGACTATACTTTTACAAGGGCCATGATGAAGTTAAAGAAGGTCAGCCCAATTAAATTTAAGTCCAATTGGAGCAAGGAATCAAAGGAATTTGCACCAAATCCAAGTCCAATTCGGATTAGGATTCCAGCCTGCACATCAGTTAGTATTTTTAGCATAAATTTCCATTCAGATGTCCAATCGAGATAATTCAAATTGGGCTGGAAATTTAACTTAAAGGGTTACAATTTTTTAGTTTACCAAAAGTCCAAATTCTGATGTTAAATGGGCCAAAATTGTCGGTTAATTGAAGCCTAAAAATCTGGGATTTTCTCCAAATTGGAATTCAACTTGTAATAGGATTCCTTGACCTATTTAAAGGCTCTAAAGGGAAAAATTCAGGGAGGCTAGTGCTAGGGCTGAGGGCTGAGGCCCGAGGGCTGAATGTATAGAGAGCTGCGGCTACCTCTTCCATGACAGTTAGTTTTAATTATTTTTCTAGTTTAATGTTTAGTACTTTATTTTTGTGTTTTCTTTCAATTACTATGAGTAGCTAAATTTATAATTAGGGTTAAGGATGAAACCTTGTTAAGGATTATCAGTAATATTTATGTGATTTGATTTTTCCCACAATAGTTGTTCTTTAATGATTTAAATTGTTCTTGTTTCATATCAATTGACTAAGATGGGATTCTAGATATGAGTTCAATCATGTTTTTCTTATGATTTAAGATTTATCTTAATTAATTGAATGCTTGATTTATTAATTCTTGATTATAAAATTGGATATCGCTTGTGATTTGTTTGTCAATGGATACAATTTATGATTTGATTTCTGGAATTGGATATATCTTGTGATTTGTTTGGCTAAAGATACAATTGATGATTTGATTTTATACTTAAAAAGCGAAGAAGAACATGCTTTAGATATTTAAATAGAAGTTTCAATGATAATATTTTCCATGGTAGCAAGATTGATTTCTAGATTATCATGTAGTGGTTGAGAAAAATTAATGATCATAAATATATGCTGATATGAATTAACAAGGTGGATTCCAAAACCTTAATTTCTTTCTCTAGATTGTTTACACCTCTTTACTGCTTTATATTATATCTTTGCTTAGTTTAATTATTTGCTTAGTATATTTAAACAAACAACCAATTTTTATTATACTAGATTAGGATTAATTTGGTTAAGATTTAATTGATTTTCCTACGTTCATTCAAGTCCCTGTGGGTTCGACCTCGTTCTTGTCAAACTATACTTCGGTATGGTTCGTACACTTGCGAGTACTTTAAAATTTCACAACACATCAATTGGGACCACACCCATTCCGAAACCAAACCTCAAAGCCCGACACAATTAAAGACCCAAAAGCCAATGCTAATAGCTTGTTTTCAATGTCCAAAAATTATGATTTTACCTAAATAAAGGACTGTCTTCGGACAAGCGTTGTGGGGTGCCCAACACCTCCCCACACGTAACCAGATTTTCGAACTCAAGAATCAAGATTTTTGCCCATCTACATTAGATTAGGAAAAACCACATTTATTCTTAACCTAAGATTGGTAATAAAATCAAATAGAGTCAGGTGACCAATCACACCTTAGAAAAAACCCAATGATTGGTGGCGACTTCACTTACTCTTGGTAATTTCCATAAAATCGACTCAGATTCCAGTCACACACCCGACGTACGACACACCTCCAACATGCGTGCAATGTGCACGAGTGTCACCGTGATGGGTGGTCGACATTCAGCCGTGAGGCGTCGACAGCCCAAAATGATGAGAAATTCATGGACTTTGAGAGGAAGGCTACAATGTATCCTAGCTAGAAGGCTACTTCGAAAAATGATGATGATGATTAAAGGAAAAAGAAGAGCCTAAAGGTGATGAATACATTGTAGGCCTATATTTGAGATAAAGGGTCAAAAATCTCTAAGTGCATTCTAATGAAAGCCCACGAGAGTAAGATGAGAACATTATTGTAAAATGGACTAAAACCCAAATGAAACAAGGGGCAAGGTTCATGAGAGGAAAGGGAGTGATTTTGCAATTGGGCCTTCGTTAAAATGGACTTAAAGACTTTCTAAGAACATCTAAAAGTTAAAAAGGGTCTTTTAATTGGGACATGAACCTAATAAATATGGTACTTCTTTTCAGGCATCATTGCACCACCAAGATTAAGTAAACACGTCCCCATTCTTATTTGGGCCCGAAAGAAGCACAGAAGACGCTTGGTCAAGATTAAGCACACACATCAAGTAGAAGTATTTCAAGAAGGGGAATCATCTCAAGTAACAATGGCTGTTCCAATTAGTGATGAAATCACGCAAAAGATATTCAAGGCAATTGAAGAGCAAAGCGATGTTCTTATGAAGATGGGGAGTCGCCTCACCAAGCTAGAGGAAGCCGAACTCAAAAAGACTGCACATGTGGAGATTCAGGATGACGAAGAGGGAGAAGGTTGGGAAGAGAGAGACAAGGCTGATTATAAAAGGAACATGCAATTTGAGAAGCTCATGGCGGAAACCGTAGCCATGAAAGAAAAGATGGAGAAGATGCAACTAGCCTTTCGCAAGGCCCAAGGGATGGATGATTACCTCTATAACATGGGAGGCATAAGTTCAAGGACTCCCATCGCATTGCCTCCAAAATTCAAGATTTCTAATCCGAAAAAGTTTGATGGAACTGGAGATTCAAAGCAACATATTAGGAGGTACCTAAGCATTGTTGAAATGAAAGGATTGGATGAGAAGCAAACTTGGCATGCATTTCCTCTCTCACTCACGGGGGGTGCATTAAGATGGTACTATAGCTTGGATCCAAGCAAAACAAAGGTGTGGAATGAGCTAGTGGAGTTGTTTGTGGATCAATTCATCTTCAATACTATGATTGATGTGACTTTAAGAGACTTGAAAACCACTAAGCAAGAGCTGGGAGAGACCTTTTCCGAATATATTGTTGGGAAAACATAGTTTGTATCGCATACAAATCATACGCAGTGGAAAATTAACGGATCTACGTCATTCGCAATTGATAACATGTACTATGTAAATTTCAGAATTTAAGAACAAGAGCTGGGAGAGACCTTTTCCGAATATATTGTTGGGAAAACATAGTTTGTATCGCATACAAATCATACGCAGCAGAAAATTAACGGATCTATGTCATTCGCAATTGATAACATGTACTATGTAAATTTCAGAATTTAAGAACAAGAGAGCGTACCCTAGTGCGGTGAAATTCAAAACCAAAGATTAGAAGTACTTGGGAATACTTTTAATCTTCACTCCAATTCCACTTTTGCCCAAGAAGTTGTTGGAAAATCTGGTTTTATATCTCATACAAACACACAACGGAAGCAACAAACATGGATCTATTTCATTCATGATTGATAACATGCACTATGTAAATTTCAGAATTTAAGAACAAGATAGCGTACCTTGGTGCGGTGAAATTCAAAACAAAAGATTATAAGTACTTGGGAACACTTTTAATCTTCACTCCAATTCCACTTTACGCCCAAGAAGTGTGGTCTCTCAATCAGTTTTCAAGGGAGAATAATTGAGTGGCTTTACTCACACATACACACCATTTCACAATGATGTCTCTCTTTTTTTCTCTAATAAAAAATTCTATATGTTTCTCCCTTTATATTTAACTGATTATCTAATTGGGCTCGCCTATTGGGCCTTTCCAATTGGGCTTTAGTGTGTGGCTTGTAGTGGGACCAATAAGACACTAGCTCCAATGGGCCTTGGGCTTTTCTGTCAACTCTTGACAAGTCCAAAGTTACCATTAACTATATTTAATACCACTATATAAATATAGTTGCACTCTAGGCCTTATCTATAAATTATATCCCAAGACTTTATTATACATGCAACCCCCTCATAAAATATTCATAGTAATACAAAGTCATGAATGAAGACTGCCACTTTGTAGATTACTACATCTTAATCCTTGAGTACCCGGTTTAATCTTTTACGTTATTCATCATATATTTATGAAATCCAATTTCATAAATATATACTTTAGTAACAACTTACTAAAGTGATTGGGCCCAACTCTCTTGAATAACCAAACCCTTTAAACTTATCTCAAGGGAATATTTTATATCTCCGTTAAGAAATTATGAATTCTATCTTGAGAATATATGTTCCATCAACACTAAATGTGGCTGCCTAACATACTGAGGTTTTGATCGTGTCTTATAGATCTCACTCCTGATATATCAAAGCAACCTACACCTCATGATCAGGTCCATTATTCTCTCAGGATTTAGAGTTGATGTAAATAGAAGTCGTGAGATTTATTATTCAATTGACAGTCGTTAGGAGAATAATAAATCTCACAGCGGTCCAGTTCAATATGTCTTAACTCTTAAAACATATCAACATACCAACTAAAAGTCTCCACTTCCATGATCAAGACAAATTATCGTAGTTGATATGTTATAATCTTCGCAGATGAAACGCCCAATTTCATCACCGACTACGAACTAAAATTCTGAGTTTACAAAGAACTTGTGATTTATATCTTCTGTGACTTTTCACATAAATCATATACTATGCATCTCATGGACTAAGATAATATCCCATTAGTTCATTTATATATAGTCTCTCATAATTAAACAATTTAATTATTTATGACATGCCAATAAATTGGATTTTAGGACACAAACCCTAACAGAAGTGTGGTCTCTCAATCAGTTTATATGTATGTGTTCAAGGGAGAATAAGAAAGTGGCTTACACTCACATACACACCATTTTATTCTCTTACAAAATTTTGTATGTTCTTTCCTTATATATAATTGATTATCTAATTGGGCTAGCCTTTTGGGCCATTCCAATTGGGCTTTAGTAAGTGGCTTGGAGTGGGACTAAAAGGGACAAATAAGGCATTAGTTCCAATGGGTTTTGGGTTTTTCTGTTAACTCTTGACAAGCCTTAAATTACCATTAATTATATTTAATACTACTATATAAATATAATTACACTCTAGGCCTTATTAATAAATTATTTCCCAAGACTTTATTATACATATAACCCCTTCATTAAAATATTCGTAGTAATACAAAGTCATGAATGTTGGTTGCCACTTTGAAGATTACTACATCTTAATCCTTGAGTACTTGGTTTAATCCTTTAAGTTATTCATCATATATTTATGAAATCCAATTTCATAAATATATACTTTTGTAACTCCTTACTAAAGTGGTTAGGCCTAACATTTTGAATAGTCAAACTTATTAAACTTGTCTCAAGGGAATATTTTATTTCTCCGTTAAGAGATTATGAATTCCATTGAGAATATATGTTCCTTCAACACTAAATGTGGCTGCCCAACATACTGAAGTTTTGATCGTGACTATTGTTAGGACATATGTGATTTGATATTAGGAACATATGTCAATTTAGAATTGGCTAATCCTTTGACAAAATGCACTTTACTTGTAATTGGGTAGATTTAGGATGTGTTTAATACTTCAAGGAACAAGGTTTCAAGTTCAAGTGTTAAAGCCATGCAAGTTTGTCCAAGAAACAATTGAAGAAGTGCTGGATTTTAAAACTCAACAGCTAGTATCTATCGAGATTTAAAAAGCTGTTGAAGCCCGAAGCTCGACATCTAGCTCGATAGATACCCTATCTGTCGAGGTTTATGAAAAATAGATTTTCAGTTTTGTTTTGCATCCAATCCATGTGTATATGTTTGGGCTTTCTTTTCTCACAATCCTAAACATATATAAAGATTATTTTAAGGGCAATCAAAGGTTGCACAAGTGTGAAGCAAAGTTGTGTTCATGCAAATTGTGACCGAAGACAGAATTTGCCCTAGTTCATCTTTCTCTTAAAGAAGCTGCTTTTTTTGTACACCTTAGGGTTTTGTGACCAAGGAACTTCGTGATCTTCATCATGTGATGAACTGAAGAACTATGCAGCCAACATCCTTCTCAAGTTGGTGATTAAGTCGTGTACTGGAATCCGCGCATCTATTGCTTAGTCACGTATTGGGAGCCGTGCATTGGAAAGGAGAGATTGTCACTATAGAATAAGTCCAATTGGGTATTGGGGTAAGAGTTCAACTGTAGGTTGGTATAAGGTACTGGGATTCCATTACTTGTAACCGCTTGTTTTGATAATAGTGGATTCTCGGGAGTGGTGGCCTCAAAATCACCCGGTGGGGTTTTTGCCGTTTAGGTTTTTCCAATTCGTAAACAAATCACCATGACAATTTAATTTCCGCTGCACTTTAGTTAATTGGTGATTTGTTTGTTCTACCACGCATTTTGCATATTTATTGAATTAATTAATTAACTTGGCTAAATCAATAGGTGAATTTATCACAAGGGGTCAATACATTCTTGGCCTATCAACTTTAGATCTCACTCCTGATATATCAAAGCAACCTACACTTCATGATCAGGTTCATTATTCTCTCAGGATTAAGAGTTGATGTAAATAGAAGTCGTGAGATTTATTATTCATTTGACAATCTTTAGTAGAATAATAAATCTCATAGCGGTCCAGTTCAATATGTCTTAACACTTAAAACATATCAACTAGAAGTCTCCACTTCCATGATCAAGACAAACCATCTTAGTTGATAAGTTATAGTCTTCGCAGATGAAATGCCCAATTTCATCATCGACTAGGAACTAAAATTCTGAGTTTACAAAGAACTTGTGATTTATATTTTCTATGACTAAATCACATAAATCACATACTATGCATCTCATGGACTATATGATAATATCCAAATATTCATGTTGCCATTATTTTAGATAATAATAAAATAACTTTATTAATCAAAACATAATGTCATACATAGCATCATACAATAGGATTTAAAGGGCACATATCTTAACATCTATGACTAGGTGAAAGGGAAAGGCATCAAGGATGGTTAATAGGCCAAATAAGAAGGACCAAATCAACATGATTATCAAGAATTTTCTCCCAACATATAATAGTAGGCACTATTAGGATTAGTGCTCTTAAATCCTATTGTATGATGCTATGTATGACATTATGTATGACTTAATATTGTGTTTAATAAAATTGTTTTATTATTATCTAAAGTAATGGTAACATGAATATTCGGACATTATCATATAGTCCATGAGATGCATAGTATGTGATTTATGTGATTTAGTCACAGAAGATATAAGTCACAAGTTCTTTGTAAAATCAGAATTATAGTTTGTAGTCGGTGATGAAATTGGGCATTTCATTTGCGAAGACTATAACATATTAACTAAGATGATTTGTCTTGATCATGGAAGTGGACACTTCTAGTTGATATGTTGATATGTTTTAATAGTTAAGACATATTAATCTGGACCGCTGTGAGACTTATTATTCTCCTGACGACTGTCAATTGAATAATAAATCTTACGACTTCTATTTACATGAACTCTTAATCCTGAGAGAATAATAGACCTGATCGTGAAGTGTAGGTTGTTTTGATATATTAGGAGTGAGATCTAAAGTAACGGTCAAAACCTCAGTATGTTGGGCAGCCACATTTAGTGTTGATGGAACATATATTCTCAAGATGGAATTCATAGTCTCTTTGTGGAGATGTAAAATATTCTCTTGAGATAAGTCTAATGGGTACGGTTATTCAAAGTGTTAGGCCTAACCACTTTAGTAAGAAATTACTAAAGTATATATTTATGGAATTGAATTTCATAAATATATGATGAATAACATAAAGAATTAAACCGGGTACTTAAGGATTAAGATGTAGTAATCTGCAAAGTGGTAGTCTACATTAATGACTTTGTATTACTACGAATATTTTATGAAGGTGTTGCATGCACAATAAAGTCTTGAGATATAATTTATTAATAACTCCTAGAGTGCAATTATATTTATATAGTGGTATTAAATATAATTAATGGTAACTTTAGACTTGTCAAGAGTTGACAGAAAAGCCCAAGGCCTATTAGAGCTAGTGTCTTATTTGTTCCCTTTTGGTCCCACTCCAAGCCACATACTAAAGCCCAATTGAAAAAGCCCAAAAGGCTAGCCCAATTAGATAATTAGTTATAAGGAGAGAAACATATAGAATTTGTAGTAACATGAAATGGTTTGTATATGAGTGTTAGACACTCTTTCATTCTCTCTAGAACATACACATATAACTGATTGAGAGACCACACATCTTGGGCATCAAGTGAAATTGGAGTGAAGATTAAAAGTATTCCCAAGTACTCTTCATCTTTGGTTTTGAATTTCACCGCATTAAAGTACACTCTCTTGTTCATAAATTCTGAAATTTACATAGTACATGTTATCAATTGCGAATGAAGTAGATCCGTTAATTTTCCGCTGCGTACATGCATATTTCCATCAGGCACTTGTCATCCTATTAGTTCTTTTGGAGAATTGTGTGATTGTGGAACTAGGATTAAAGATACCATCAATAATGGGCAATAGGAGAAAGGTGAGAGCAGATCTCCAATCAATAAGACATATGGGGGAGGAATAGTTACTTCTAAAGCACCCAATCCTGTGAATGTAAGTGCCATCATACCTTAACAAACCTTAGCCTACCCAAGCTTCACAAAGAAAGCCTGCCGAGAATTTTTCGATCTAGGAATGACCCTTGCCCAACTGTATGAAAACTTGTCCTCTAAAGGATTAATCAAACCTTTAAATCCCACACCTATGCCTAATCCCATACTTCCCACTTGGAACCTCAATGAATATTGCCACTTCCACCAAAAATCCGCCCACAAAATCGATAGTTGTTTCTGCCTTAAGCTTGAAATACAAGACCTT
Source organism: Notholithocarpus densiflorus (assembly GCA_030021035.2). Lineage (NCBI taxonomy): Eukaryota > Viridiplantae > Streptophyta > Magnoliopsida > Fagales > Fagaceae > Notholithocarpus > Notholithocarpus densiflorus. The sequence goes on along the minus strand of JARYZH020000013.1, from coordinate 7,779,646 downwards.
ATAGACAATGGAACCCTCCCAAATCCTAACATCATCACCAAGCCTAGCATTAGGAAGAACCCCTTGCTTGATTTTCACCGAGTTCCTCATCCATATCAGAATTGGGTGCAAATAGATGAGATCGAATGAGATTGTTCGAAGTTGATAGAGACCTTAAAAGTTAACGTGGTAGAATTCCAAGGGATATGGGATGAAGAGGATGAGATTTTGAAGAATGCGGTGGCCGTATAGGGGATACTCCCCAAAAGGATAACTGAATTAAAGAAAAGGGTTGTGGAAGACGATGTGGCAAACATTACTAGGATTGAAAAGCACTACAAGCCACATTTTTTGGAAAAGGATCATCCTGGTAGGGACATAGTAGAAGGATCTAAGCCCATGGAGCCTAAAAGAAAAGAAGAGAAAGAGGAAGAAGATAGAGTTTTGACTCAATTAAAGAAGACTCAAGCCCATATGTCTGTATGGGCCTTACTAATGGCTTCTCACAAACATTGTAGTGCTCTCTTGGATGCTTTGAATAGGAAGGAAGTACCCGTAGAAACCACACCACAAGAAGTACTATTTCTCATGGGAGTTGAAGCTCCATCTCACCTTCTCCTTGCCTTTTCAGATGAAAAACTTCCTCCCAAATGAGCCACTCACATTAGGCCATTGCAAATCACCATTGAATGCATGGGTGCCAAGGTTCCGATGGTAATTATTGATAATGGGTCCGCATTGAATGTATGCCCTTTAAGGACTGCTCTCACCATTGGCCTAAATGTGGAGACAATCATCCCCTCTCCTTTGACCGTAAAGGCATATGACAATACTTCAAGGAAGGTCATAGGAACTTTCAAGGCCCCTTGCAAGATTGGCCCATTGGAGACGATTGAGGAATTCCACGTGATGGAAAACACCCCTAACTACAACCTTCTCTTGGGAAGGGCATGACTTCATCCCATTGGAGCTATTCCTTCTTCTCTACACCAAAAGATGAAAATCCCATGGAAGGGAGGTATTGCTGTGATAATTAGTGATAGTGAGATCCTAGCTCCGGTTTATGGACTCGAGGAAGGAGGAAGTGAGTTTTAAATGAGTGGCTTTGAGTTTGTGAACATGGCTGATTATGGGTTGAAGGATGAAAGGTATACTACAGACCTGCTCCCATATTGTAGCCATGAGGTGATTACAATGATGAAGAACATGGGGTATATGCCTGGTATAGGTCTTGGGAAAGAAGGAAAAAAGGTGGCTAAATTCCCTAATTTTGAGACTCAACTGAACAAGAAAGGTTTGGGATTCTTTGAAGGCTGCGGCAAAAGTAAAAGGAACCTTGGAACCCTTAATGGAAACTTTGTTAAGGAAGGAGGAGACTTTCCCTTTTATGGTTTTCCCGAACTTTGGGTAGGTAAGGATGGAAAGATGTATCCGGGTTGGGAGATATTCTTCAACAAGAAGCTTACTTTCAAGGAAAAACCTACTATGGTGATTAAGGAAGTTCAAGAGGAAGTCGACTGGGTGGACTACATGGATGCTAAAGCAGTGGAGACTATGCTGAAGATAAAGGCAGATGTGTTTGCCATCACCAATGAAGAGCCAAGTGATCCTTTTACCTTTATCATGCCTGTTGAGGGGCACCTCAATAATTGGACTTGGGTTGGATTTTCAAAGAATGAGGGAAATAAATTTTGTAATGCAAGTTTCAATGTACTTTTCAACATTTTTCAATAAGATGAATTCTAATTTGGCTTATTTTGATGTGTCCCATAATATTGAAATTCTGCACTTAAATGATTCTAATGAATTTGAAAATGAAATTAATAAACAATTGGAAAAGAAAATTGAACCTATGGAACCAACTTTTGAAACTCTTAATTTGAGCAATGATGAGAATCCACGCTTAATTAAAATTGGCTTAACCCTAAATGAAAAAGAAAACAAAGTTCTTAAAAAGCTTCTTATAGAATTTCAAGAAGTGATTGCATGGTCCTATGAAGATATGCCTGGCATCGATCTCGAGATAGCTCAACACCACATTGATACTCATGCTCACATGGTAGCCATTAAGCAAAAGTTGAGGCGTATGAGAACCGAATGGCTTCTGAAGATCAAAGAAGAGGTCACCAAACAGTTGAAAGTAGGGTTCATCAAACCCGTACACCAAGTTGAATGGATAGCCAACGTTGTGCCCGTACCAAAGAAGGATGGAAAAGTAAGGATATGTGTGGATTTCAGGGATCTGAATAAAGCTTGCCTTAAGGATGATTTTCCTCCTCCCCACATAGATGTCCTAGTGGATAATATGGTCGGTAGTGCCTTGATATCTTTCATGGATAGTTTCTCAGGATATAACCAAATCATGATGGCTCCTAAGGATATAACCTTCACCATAGAATGGAGAATCTATTACTACATGGTAATTCCATTTGGGCTCCAGAATGTGGGAGCAACTTACCAAAGGATGGCCATAGCTTTGTTATATGACATGATGCCCAACGAGATTGAGGTGTATGTTGATGACATGATCATGAAATCCAAAGATAGAGAGGGTCACATCATTAACTTGAGAAGGTTCTTCGAGAGGATCAAGGAGTATAGGTCGAGGTTAAACCCCTAAAAGTGTACCTTTGGAGTGACAGCTAGAAAATTGCTAGGCTTTTTAGTAAGTGGTAGAGGACTAGAATTTGACCCATCCAAGATCAAAGCCATATTGAAGATGCCTCTACCCAAGAGTGAGTAAGAAATAAGGAGTTCCTAGGATGACTACAATACATCAGTCGATTCATTGCCAAACTCACCTCCACTTGTGAGCCCATCTTCAAACTCTTAAGGAAGAATGAACCCCATGCATGGAACGATGAAAGTCAGAAAGCCTTTGAACTTGTCAAGGAATAACTCCTTCATCCACCCATTCTAGTGCCTCCACAGTATGAGAAGCCATTACTACTATACCTCTTTATCATAGGAGATGCGGTTGGGAGCATGCTTGGACAAGAAGATGATGATAAGAATGAGAGAGCAGTATACTATTTAAGCAAAAGATTCCATGATTATGAGACTAGATACTCCCTCATAGAGAAGTCATGTTTTGCACTCGGGTAGGCCGTATAGAAGTTAAGACACATCATCCTGCCATTCCAGATATGGATAGTAGCCAAAATGGACCCATTGAAGTACTTATTTGAGAAACCCACTTTGAGTGGGAGATTGTTAAGATGGTTGATCCTATTAGTAGAATTCGATTTAAAGTATGTGGCAAGAAAAATGATCAAAGGGAGTGTCGTATTAGATTTTTGTGCAGAGAACCCCATAGAAGGAGATGATGGAAAAGAAGATTTCCCAGATGAAGATATTTTGGATATTGAACTAGGGGCATGGAAGATGTACTTTGATGGAGACGTGAACCAATATGGGAATGGGATAGGAGTACTTTGATCACCCCTGATGGATCTCATGTGCCTTTGGCTGGTAAATTGAACTTTGAGGCGACTAATAACATGGCAAAATATAAAAGCTTGTATTGCCAGAATGGAAGCTCTCCGAGAGTTAAGAGTGAAGGAAGTAGAGGTCTTTGGAGATTTAACTTTAGTCATAGCTCAAGCACAAAAATTGTGGAAAGTAAAAGAACACTTGAAGCCTTATCAATAATGCTTGGAGGACTTGACCAAAACCTTTGATAGGATTGAGTACACTATCATTCCTAGGGCTCAGAATCAGTTTACAGATGCCTTGACTACCTTAAACTCCATAGTTGAAATACCCAAAGGAGTATGGACATGACCCCTAGAGATTGGGTAGAGCTATGAACTAGTACACAAAGGGAAAACTGAGTCTTTAGTCTTAGCCATAGAAGAAGAAGGGGTACCTTGGTATTATGAAATCATGAAATTCTTGGAAATGGAAGTGTATCTTGGTGGCGCCAATAAAAGAGAACGTCATTTAAGAAGGATGATGGTTATGCAATACATCCTTTGTGGAGGGCAGCTCTATAGGAGGTCTTATGATGGCATACATCTCCGTTGTTTGAAGGAAGAGGAAGCCAAAAGGGTTATGGAAGAAGTTTGTCAAGGGATTTGTGGTCCTCACATGAGTGGGAGAATGTTAGCCATAAAGATCCTAAGGATGGGGTACTATTGGAATACGATGGAGACTGATTGTGTACACTATATGAAAAGTTGCCATGATTGCCAAAGGCATGCAAACTTGAATCCCGTACCACCTAGTGAGCTATACAGCATGACCTTTCCTTGGCCTTTCTCAGTCTGGGGCATAGATATGATTGGAAGAATAGCCCCAAAGGCTTCGAATGGACACAAGTACATCCTAGTGGCGATTGACTATTTCACCAAGTGGGTGGAAGCGTCCTCCTACTCCGTATTGAAAGCCAAGCATATAGCTCAGTTCATAGAGAACAACATCATTTACCGGTACAGAGTACCACAAGAGATCATCTCAGATAATGGCTCCCACTTTGAGGGAGAGGTTTGAAGAATCATAGAGTTGTACAACATTGAGCATCACAAGTTTTTGCCATACTGACCACAGACTAATGGGGTTGTAGAAGCAGCCAATAAGAACATCCTAGCCAAGATGGTGTTGACATACAAGCACTGGGCTGAAAAACTTCCATTTGCGTTATAGGGCTATAAAACTTCTATCTGTGTATCAACTGGGGCAACCCCTTACTCTTTGGTCTATGGATGCAAGGTGGTCCTTCCCATTGAGGTAGAGATACAATCTTTGAGAGTGCTAGTAGAAACCAAGGTCCTAGAGGAAGATTGGATGAAAGAAATATATGAACAATTGGCTTTGATCGATGAGAAAAGATCTAGGGCACAATACCATGCACAAGGGTACCAAAGAAGGATTGCTAGAGCATTCAACAAAAAAGTGAAACCCAGAAACCATAAGGAAGGGGACTTGGTCCAGAAAGTACTCAGAGATGAAACTTTTGATCCAAGGGGGAAGATAAAGTCAAGATGGTCTGGGCCGTTTATTATTAAGAAAATCATGTCAGGAGATGCTACATGGATTATAGATTTGGATGGAGAAGAGATGCTTCGCCCAATCAACATGAATAGGCTCTGAAGATATAACATTTAAAAGAAAAAAGCCTGCTAGGTTGAAAAACTGAAAGGGCAGCCTAGGCAAAAATTGAGGCAAAAGAACCCCACTAGATTGAAAACCTGAAAGGGCGGTCTAGGCAAAAGATAGGGGAAAAGACCATGGGCATGGCGAAAATTCCTATAAGGACCGTCATGGGCAAAAATTACATGGCATGGAAAAAAGAAAAGAAAAAAGATAAAAATAATGACAATAAGCAAAGATAATAAATGGATGGTTCTCTTATTGCTCAAATTAAAAAATAATTATACGTGCAAGTTAGATTTGAGCTTATATAGGGAAGTAAAATAAGTCATCTAACAATACATCTACATGAGAAAGCTTGACAAGATGCTAGCTTTGACATGATACTTGGACAAGAAAAAGAAAGTGATGGTAGGACATGAAAAAGAAGCACATTTAAAAAAGAAGAAGAAAGTAATGATGTAAGAAACACAAGGTGTACGTGAAAAACCCTAGAGAAGGGATGAAAAACCACTATTTGAACAAGAATGTAATGTTCTTGCTCTGCTCAGATTGTATTGTGTGTGAAAAGAGATTGATTTATTACAACAAGGTTCTTCATCTCTCCTACCAACTTTCTACTCTCTTTTCTCAATCTCTTCTTAGGTTCTTGGGTACTTGCCCTTCAAATACAGCTGCATATTCCTTTTATAATTTGAGGAATATGGCTGAGTACAAGGACAGGTGTCAAGTCATCATTTCTTTACTTTGGACCTTTGCACAGCTGTGATGTTATCTGCTGACTAGAGGATAGGAATTGCACCAACGTGGCATTGGGACCCGTGGGTAGGTGACCTTGCCACTGCTTGGAAAACAAATCCTGGACATTGAGAAGGACATCAGGAGTACTATAATTGATACATGTGTCTCTGACGTAGTCCAACATGCATTCAACCAATAAGGGGTGTCCTCATAGCTTCTGATCTTAGAAAGTTACTATCTCCCTTTTTGTGAGTGCTTGAGTACTATGTCAGGTGCAAATCTTACTTCCTTCCCAAGACAGTCACGCCTTTAGCACAGACAAAGACAAAATCCCTTAGCCAACACTTCCCCTTCCTTTGCTCACAGCCATTCCATGTGTAAGGTCCAGATTCAACCACTTATGCATTCTTCCATGCCTTAGTGGTGTTATGTACATTAGCCCTCTGAGTGTCAATGGCGTTTAATGGCAAAGGCCTTTGACAGTTATATTGGTTCAGGCATTAACACTCTAGTATTCATGCCTTGTGACGTTCGAACATAGACATGTGGTGCATAAGGGTGTTTCTAGCCGTTTTGGTGCCTCTTTGTTTCTTACGTTTTGGCAGACAAACATTACTCCTCATAAATGCCATGTCTCTTCACTTAACTGCAGTTGAGGATTTAAGTAAGGAATGTTTCTTCCTCAATCTTCAATTCCTTTGTCTCTTTCTGATTTTCTCAAAGAACCTTAACTTCCACAAACAAAAATGTGGAACCCCTCCTCTGCTAGTTCTAACTCTTTGAAGTACTTTCTAGGCTCCTCTAGGAATGCTTCCAATGACCACCCTCCTTCTCCACCACCAAGCCCTGTGCATCCCTCTCTCCCTTTTCCTATTCACCTTCTGCCTCCTCAGGTCTTCATTCCTGAAGAGGTCACTCCCTTCAACTAAAGCGATAAAGAACAAGAAGAAGAATACTCAAAAGAACTTTAGTTGAAGGCTGAAGAGGATGCTGAGGATGCAGCAACTGCTGCATTCATGGACGCCCCATCAGGCGCAAGAGAAGGCGAAGGCCCTCTTAATCAGGCTCGGAGTCTAGTGCTTCAGAGCCTTCTACCTCTGAAGGGTCAGACTCCTCTGACAGTTCCTCTAATGACTCCACTGACTTAGGGGATGATGAAGGCGAGGAAGAGGAGGAAGAAGAAGAGGAGGAGGAGGAAGAGGAGATGGAGTATCAGGCTCTAGATTATCCCCGAGAGGACTCTGGGGATGACTTGGATGCCTATGTGCTTCGATCTTCTTGAGTTGCCCACCATTAAACCTGTAGCTCTTTTTTTCTTTTTTCTTTTTTATTATGTTTATTTTGTTTAGCCATCTATTGGCTTAAGTTGTAAAATCTTTATCTTTCTTTATTTTGTTATAATTTTGTGTTTCTTTTTGTTTTAAGTAAAGAGGTGATAGGCCATAAGGACCAAACCATGTAAATCCCTTTTTTCAATTGATAGGCCAAGAATGTATTGACCCCTTGTGATGAATTAACCAATTAATTAAGTTAATTAACATGCAAAGCGTGTGGTAGCACAAACAAATCACCAATTAACTAAAGTGCAGCGGAAATTAAATTGACACGGTGATTTGTTTACGAATGGGGAAAACCTACACGGCAAAAACCCCACCGGGTGATTTTAAGGTCACCACTCTCGAGAATCTACTATTATCAAAACAAGCAGTTACAAGTAAAGGAATCCCAGTACCTTATACCAACCTACAGTTGAACCCTTAGCCCAATACCCAATTGGACTTGTTCTATAGTGACAATCTCTCCTTTCAATGCACGGCTCTTAGTACGTGACTAACCAATAGATGCGCGGATCCTAGTACGCGACTTGATCACCAACTTGAGAAAGATGTTGGCTGCAAAGTTCTTCAATTCATCACACGATGAAGATCACGAAGCTCCTTGGTTACAAAACCCTAAGGTGTACAAACACAGCAACTTCTTCAATAGAAAGATGAACTAGGAAAAATTGTCTTCGGTCACAATTTGCATGAACAAAACTTTGCTTCACACTCGTGCAATTGTGCCACATTTTATGACCCTTAAAATAATCTTTATATATGTTTAGGGTTATGAGAAAAGAAGGCCTAAACACATACTCACGGATTGGAGTAAAATCAGCTCTGAAAAATTGAATTTCATAAATCTCGATAGATAGCCATCTATCGAGCCACGGGCTGAAACAGCTTTTAAACTTCAATAGATGCTAGCTGTCGAGCTAGCTGTTGAGCTTTAAAATCCAGCACTTTCTCACTTGTTTCTTGGACAGACTTGCATGGCTTTAACACTTGAACTTGAAACCTTGTTCCTTGAAGTATTAAACACATCCTAGATCTACCCAAATATAAGTAAAATGTGTTTTGTCAAAGGATTAGCCAATTGCATAAAATATTGACATATGTTCCTTACATTGAATCACATATGTCCTATCAATCTCCCTTTTTGGCAATCCGTGACAAAACCACAACAAACAAATGAACATATGAGAGAAGTCATAAATCACTCAACTCGTATTCACTTGTTGAATACAATAAAATCTATCCTAACACAAACTCTTGAAAAACTTTGGAAGAAGGGAGTTTATGGCAAGTAGACTTTGACAGCCTGTATTTTTGAAACACTTTAAACAAAACTCATCAAGGCATTTTAGTGTGAAACAGAAATATAAGATTGCATACATCATATAAGAAACATGTGTATAAAGAAAGAAAAGAAACAACACATGGATAGAAAGGTGAATAACATACATTAATATATATATATAAACCAAATATAAGTACAATGTATCTCAAGTGGTCACAAGACCAATTACAAAGGAATAATGTATCTATATATATATAATAGATGAAGCTGAGAGAAAGTGGGTTCCTACAATTAAGGAGGTGATGACAAATAGGAAAAAAGACCCCTTTAAAAACTGACACGTACATAACTTTAAGTTAAAACACTTGCACGATACACCGTTTCAATATTCTAAAATTCAGACACATATAATTTAAAAAAGCAATATATTACATTGTTTGGTAACTCCATTGAACAGCTTAAAAGCGATAAATTATAATTTTTCGCTGCGTTAAAATACTGTTTAGAGCCCTTTTGGTCTAAAAAGAAATGAACTGCTTAAGACAGAAAAAAGAAAGATTGCTACACGGAGAAAAAAAAGGAGAAAGAGAGACCGAGAGAAAAGAGAGGCAGAGAACGGAGAAAGATCGAGAGATCAAAAACTGCACGCTCTAAAAACTGAAACCCAAAACACACAATCATCCATTCTTTCCATTTGTTAACACAATCGGCCAAAAGAAAAGATTTTCCCTGCCGATGAAAAAGAAAAAACAAAAGCCCATTGAAAAGATGTCTCTCACTTTCCTGTCAGATTTCTTCATCTAACTGTCCGTTAATTTCTTTCACTGATGAGTTTTTATCTTCGATTTAAGTTTGTTTTTAATTATGATTATGTTTTGATATTTTGTTTGGATTGTTTTCGATTTTGGTATTTTAATTAAGTTTTTCTCTTCGCTTTTCAGTTTGACATTCTCATCTGATACCAATTTCAAATTGATCAAATTCCAGATCGCTTAGATCTACTTTGATTTTTTTTCGTTTTTGTCGGATCTAGGGTTTATCATTTGCTCTTTAGATGAATGTATTGCTTTTGTTTATTGGTGGTGTTAGTACTCTACTTTGAATGTTCCGATTTCAATGTATTTCTCCCTCAATTGTTCACATTCTAGATTTCGGAATCGGAATGATTGTGTTACTCGCTAATGGTGAAATAAGCCGCATCACTTCCCAATGAAAACTTCAAAGTCACTGTAACTGAGATCTGCTCTTCCACCCTGTTACGTTTCTTCTCTGCAACTCCATACACACAAGGTCAGAATAGCGTGTTTGCATGTTCCGTTCCAGACCAAGAGACAGAGGAAAAAAGAAAATCCAAAAGGTTTGGCTACCTTTTTCCCTAATTTCCCATTTATTTTTACAATTTCTTGAGTTCTGTTTTGTTCGATTGTTGTATTGACTAAATTTTGTTTTTGTTTGGCAGATTTTTGTTAGGTTTGTGTTTTTTTTTTGTTAGACCCTCAAATTTGAATTGATTTATGCTTTGTGCAGATCTATGTTTTGTTGAATCATTCTCAAAAGAAAAAAAAAAGTTGATTACTGAGAGCACATTATATTGTTTGGCATTGCTTAGCACCATTTGACAGGTATATTTTTTTTTAAAAAATGGTTATAATAAAATTTTAAAAAAAAACCCTAGCCATCTCTTTTCATCATACTCTGCTTAACATTTTCTCTCTCTAAAAGTAAACGCCTAGCGATACTGCGACACAGAGAAAGGGGAGGAAAAAAAAAAAACTTGCGATCCAGTGGAGTTTCGTACGTACGGCCATCGCCATCTGATCTGCTGCTCTGCCTCATCTCTCCTCTGTAACAAAATTTTTCTAAAGGTCAGCGTACTCTTTTCTTCTTTAAATACTGTTTTGGTTTTCTGAAATTTTTCGCCATTGATTTTCCTTTTCGAATTAGCATATTAAATCTCCAATATGTATATTTTTTAGTTTAAGACCAGATGTTTATACTACAAAAATTGCCATCTTCCTTTTCAATATATCTGTATTTCAAAATTTTCTCCATACCGAATTGTCTAGGGTTCTTCTTTGACTCCTTTTGAAATATAGATGGGTTTATTTCTCTTTCTATGGAAAAATTATAATTTCCAGTTTTAAGTACTGGTAACATAAGGGATTTTACCCTTGATTTTAATAGCCAAATTTCATCTTGGATGGTTATAAGTCTGAAAGTTTAGTGTGTGTAATGATGGGTTTATTCTCTCTCTATGGATGATTTGGTCTGAAATTATTATTTTTGGTTTTAAGTTTTGGTAACATTAGGGATTTCGCCCTTGATTTTAATACTTGGATGGTTTAAAATATGAAAGTTTATAGAGTATAGTAATTACTGCTTTTTTGAAAAATAAATTAATTAATTAATAACCAACTGATTACTATACACCTTCCAACAGATTGTTAGACACTGTGTTATTGAAATTATAAGAAACCTTCTTACTCTGTCATTTTGTTTAAATTCAGATTTGCTGCAATTCTCTGTCAAGTACAAAACTTTAGTAATTTGCAAGCAGAGTTGCTGGAACAAACTGATAGGTTAGGAAAGCCTAATTTTTCCTTTGTTTATCTGATAATTTTGTCCATTATGTATTTGTTGTTTGAATTTCCTCTGTTTTTGCATATTTTAGACAGCTTTTTCTAAAAAGAAAAAAATGCATTCCATGATTCTTTTTCAACTAACCTGTAAAATTGTTATGTTTTTTTTTTGTTGGTGTCATGCTTTGTGATCAGCTTCCTTATAATGATTACTTTAGCTTCTTTTTGTAGACTTTGTTTCACCTTAGGACGACCTTACTATCCTTTTTTTAGGCTTTACATTTCAATCTCCCTCAAAGATTAAATTTTCTTGATTCTGAGGGATTTTAGTTGCTATTTGTGATGATTCTGTGAATGAAACTTTCAATTTCAAATAGAGCTCTTATATATGGTTTGTGATCTCTAGCATTTTTCCCCACCCATGTTTGTAAGATTTGAGTTGCGATAGTAGCAGATTATTTATTACAAGTTTAAGTATCTTATATTAGTATCTATTTAATTGTTAGCCTCTATCTTTCATACTATTGAATATTTTGTTTTGTTCAGTTATTTTGGAACTCCGTGCATCCATCTTAATTTCGCTAATTTTTGCATATAGGCTCAAGTTGTTGTTTTCCCTATTAAATAAGTAGTGTTGTTCTCAAAGTTGTTGGTTTGTAAGTGAATGGTTTGATTCAAGTGCTAATTTGAAGATTATATTGATTAAGGTAGATCAAGATCTTTTTTCATATTTAGCCGTGGGTAGACTCATTACATGAATTTGAGTGTCCATGTGCTGAATTAGCAACATGTGTGCACCTTAAGGCAATATCTTTACATGAGATAACATAGGAGAAGAAGACTAAGACTTGGTGACATTTGCTGGCTGTATTAATGGTGTGGAGGATTTTTTATATTATTTTTAAAATGTATTTGAACAATAATAATTTGTACCATCTGTTTTTATAGCCTGGATTTTTTTTTTTTTTTTTCCTTCTTACATGCTCGCTTTTTGTTTCCTTTAAAAGGTTGGATGGAATGCCATGTTGTCTTTTTTGTTTTTTTGTTTTTCTTTTGATGGAATGCCATGTTCTCTTTGGCAAGATGCTCTATGGGATGGATGTTGTTTACAAGAGTGACACAGAAGGATATATTTAGTTATTGTTTTGGGATGTCATTCTATTTGGTCAAATATTATAAATTTTACCATTTATCTAGAGATGGTGTCTTTTGGAAAAGTCTTCAGAACTCTTACCCACAGTCCATCTGTTTCTAAGTAATTTTTTTAGGACAATGCTTACTCCTAAACCTGTGTATATTTATTCTTTTTCTTGATATGCAGAGTATTAAGAAATTTAATATTTTTTAAATGGATAGATTTAGAAATATGTTTTGAACCAGTTCAGTCTTGGTGTCCCATGAGCAGTCAATGGTACTCTGGGATCAATCTTGCACATTTTTCAATTCAAGCCAGATTACAACTTCAATTTATTTTCTATAATTTAAGAAACCTCCTTTTCCCATCCTTTTGTTGAAGCACAAATTTACAGAGTTCTCTTTCAGATAAGACATTTGGGTGTTTTTTGTATATTAAAAAAAACCCCGGTTAAAATAAAATAAAATAAACGTTGCAATTAAAAAAACCCTAACAGAAAATAATATTAAAAAAAATGGATACAGAAATCTAAAAAAACGTCATGTTTTCTTTAGGTTTGTGTAAGAAGTTGGTCTGACTGCTATGGGGAGTTATTAATGATCTTAGCCCTCTCGGGTTTGTGAGAAAGGAGGAAACTTTCTGTGTTTTTGAGCTAGGAAAGGGTTCTGTTTATGGAGTGGGCAGCAACAGCATAAACTTATTCTACTGATAAACTTATTTTATCAGTAGAATAAGTACATTGATGTCTCTATGCCAGGATTGAGATTTCCTTAATCTATTGATACATGGGTGAAGAGGGATGTTTGATTGTAAAAGGGGAGAGCTTTCGTTTTGTTTTTAATATGATTTGTAATGTAGTTTCTTGGCCTTTTAGAATCTGAAAGTTACTGAATACTTAAAACGAGGGGTTTGTTTTTGTGATCACATGATTATTACACTTCTTTTTTTTCTTTTGCATCCTATTGATCTTATGCTACAGGAATCGTTATTAACCTTCAAAAAACAAATAAAAAATTTATTTGTGAGTTTCCTGTCATTTTCTTAAAGGTTATGGTGCATTCTGATCTGGGTTCAGTTCAGAAACTGAGGCCCCACTTGGTTGATACCAAAAAAAAAAAAATTACGTGAATAAAACATATAAATTAATATATGTAAATATAAAAAAGGTTCAGAAGCCAAAAATGCTACTCTGAGATAACAGGGGACTCTGTTTTTATCGCTTTTCAGAACTATACTATAATCTCTTACATGTAACTTTCTGAATTCTGAACTAAATTTTGTGGGTTGTGTATGGTTGTGGTGCAGTGGGTATTCTTTGCTTAGGGATCCCCAGTACAACAAAGGACTTACCAATGCTTTGGTATCTGCAAATGTTTTCCCCTTTTAGTTGAAAAGATTCTAATGCTCCGTTACTTAAAGCTGGGTCTCGAACTAATCATATTCCAGATTGTGGGATTGTACTATGATAAATTTAAGGATCAATCCAGATCGTCCTATAGTTTACTTTTGTGGAATCAGATCAGTTACTAGGATTGTAATGACAAATTTACTGGATTAAAAGTCATTTGCATATCAGTATCCATGCGATTGCTGCTTCTGCACTGCAGGGATTGCACCATAACCAAAGTTTTGCCATATATTTTATGTCATTGCTACCAGTTGTTTTTTTTTTTTTTTTTTTTTTTTTTTTTGAGGTCTGTTTAAATCAGTGGCCAAAGGAATTTATCTTTATTTTGTTCCAATGGTGTAGCTTTGAGAATAATCCCTGGCTAGAAGGTCCAGAGTTGCTAGGACTTGCAAGTTATGACACTAACTGCTCATGAAGATGTATGATGCTGCAAAACTCAACTTTGCACGGAATAGATATGTATTCCAAAAATTGGAAGTGCATTACCTACAGTGTAGTGGGATTGGTGATAAATTCAATCCCTCATATATAACTATTTGTAAATTTTACTATACTGTTGTGCCCTTTTGAAGATGTTCAATACGTTAATATGTATTGATGAAATACTAGAAAAGGGTTTACCTACCATGTGAATGGTTGATTTGGTTGACAGTTTCGCTCATAACATGTTCAAGACATTAATATGTATTAATGTAATACTAGAAAAGGGTTTACTTGTCGAACAAATGGTTGATTTAGTCTGACTTCATCTCTCTTGCTTTGTCCTACTTATTACTAATGATTTTTATACAAGCTCATATACTTCTGTTAGTTCTCTTTCCAGCTTCAAAATTTTCGGGAATACTGATTGAAAATAAGTTTGATGTGTGCTGTTTCTGAACTGCAAGGTATTAAACATTAGTTTCTGTACTTGCTGTCATGCTAGCAAAAATAGGGGTTTCAGCTGGTTTTACCTATTATTGGATTTGAACCAATGATTTACTGCTTACTATTCAAGGGGGGCGGAGCGCTAAGAAAGAGAAAGTGTTATCACTATTCAAAATGAAGCAGCAGCTAGCACGCTAAGATCAGAAGGAAAAATAGCAACTACAGAGTTCAATTTAATTTTCAGTTTCTGTTTTCCATCCTACCCGATCTACTGTTTTTGAAGAGTGATTGAAATTGTAGAACTTTGAAATTTGAAAGTGTAATGTTTTTTATACAAAGTTGATTATCTCATAGATTTTAGTTAATATTCCACTTTATCTGCATAATTACCAGGGTTGGCTACTTTATACTTTTATTTTAATGGTAGATAATTGCAGAAAATGTATTTTGTTGTTGTAACTTTATGGTTGCTGGTGGGTGAATTTTCATTTATAAAACAATGAATGTGATTGTGTGTGCAGCAGCTAATGTGGCATGACCACAAAGCTGAAGCTGCAAAGGGGTATCAAAGATTTGATTGGTTTACAGATACTTCTTTTTATTGAGAAAGTGATTTATATATAGATACTTTATTAGTCATTATGAAAATGAAATAATGCTTAAAAGTTTGCTAAAAATTCTGCTGCACCAATAAGATATGGACATCTAATCATGGTTAAAGACCATTTTAAAATCTGTCTGTCAATGATCATATGGAATTTTCAATTTAGTACTATTTTCCCCATATTTTTAACATGTGAAAGAAATCAGCTGGATGGTGTGGAATAGTAAATGTGGGTACTGGTAAAGAGAATATGATATTTTGTGTGTGTTTATATGTATATATATGGCTTGTGGAAAATTGTGTTCAAGCTGCTACCTGCACTTCAACTTTGTAGTTTTCCACACAGGTTCAAAAGATTAAAATAATAGTGTGTTGAATGGATGGTACAAACTCCATATTTTGGGCAAAAATCCAGGCTGAAGAAGGGACATAAACGTGGTATTAATTAATAGTGCTTTATAAGTAATAGTAATTTTTTAAGTTTGCTCAATGAACCAATTTGATTGCCATGCCAATCTAGACACTAATGTGTCATGAATTTGGCATATTAGCAACAAAATTCAAGAATTTATAATCTTCGTGTGGAACTTGAATGATTAAGCCTTAAATAAAATCTAACTGATAAGGAACATAAATGTCATGCCAATTGAAACCAAATGAATCCCAACGCACTATTGACGGTAATTTGACAAAAATACAAAAACATTAAAGCTGAATATTATAGTAGCCCTATTTTTAACAAATTGATAACTAACATATCTTACACACTTTGTAACAAATTTTTTCTTTACAAATTGATTTTATTACCCAAATTTCTCTTCTACTTATGAGATTAGTGTTAATACTAAGTTATATCTGTCTTTTAGAAGAACACCTACACATTAACATCATTATCTGAACAACTAACCATCATTATCTGCACATTAAGTATAACATATTAAGTTGATTATTTTTTAATTCATAAAATGATCCCGCGCATTGCGCGGGTTAAACACTAGTTTAGAATAGAAAGAAAAGAAAAAATACAAGAATCCTCACTAAATCCCTTATATACACACTCCCCCTATCACAAAATCCCCTATACTAACCCTCCCCCTATGAGTATGACTACTCTCATCTGAAAATTACTCCCCTTTTTTGTCACGAGTAACAAAGGGCAAGTACATCAAGTAGACATCTCATCATCACTAGGTGAGCTAGCACCATCATCCTCACTGCCGGAGCCATCGTCACTCTCATCCTTGGACACCTGTGGAGATGAAGAAGAAGCGACAGTGAAACCATCCATGACAGCCTGTCGTCGTGCGATACAACCAATACGGGTGTTCACCTAACACAACTCATCACTGAGAGTGTCAAGGCAAGCATCCATGCACACAAGTTGTGCCATGATGGCCTCAAGTGTCACTCCACCCGCAGAAGACGAAGGAGCGGAGGTGGAAGGAGCAGTAGAAGCTGGAGGAGCAACTGTCTCTATCCGTGGTCGCCTCGGTCGAAGCTGAGCCTCACTTCATCTGACGGTAGCCCTATCTATGGCACCCATGACCGAGAAATAAGGGGACGCGGGAAAAGAGACAGAAAAATGGCGAAGGATCCGCGTGATAGCTGAAGGAAAAATAAGCATATCACGGGTCGCCGTATTCTTATAGACATCTATAAGGGATAGAATAAAGTGAGATGGGAAGTCGATAGAGATATCCTCTAAGAGGGATAACAAAAATCGAGCACGAGGCTCTGTGGTAGTGTTATAGTGAGACAATGGATGAAGAATGAATGTCATCACCATGTTAAGGAACCTCGGATCTTTTGCAAAGCCCGAGCAAGGGGTGTTTTGACGATCACCCCAAGAAGAAGGTGTCTCACAAAAGAGAGATAAGAGTTCATCTTTGGACACTGTTCTCAGACACTCACAGCCAAGGTAGTCAGGATGCGCTACCCTAGGAACGTGTAGTACCTCGGAGACAATCTCTGGAGTAATTATGATGCGCGTACCTTGAACGCGAGAGAAGAAATGAGGTACAGAAGTGTCGATTCCGTGCATATTGGAGTAAAACTCCTGTATGATCAAGGAAGGGCACGTGACCGAGATGCCATGCAATGACTCCCAACCCCTATTGTAGATGACAGTGGGTAGGTCAGTGTCAGAAAAATCTAACAGAACGACTTGGCGTTCCGAATGAATGCCTCCTCGTGAAAAGTTCTCCAAGAAGTCCGACTGGGCCTTCTCACCACGAAACCTGACGTGAGATAGAGTGGGGTCAGAAGGAGAAGAAGAAGATTCCCCGGAACGAAGAGGGTTCCGGGATGGAGTGGATTTGTGTTTAGGTACCATAGAGCAGACTAACGCAAGAAAGAGAGAGAGAGGGAGAGAGAGAGACAATCAGTAAAGCACCAACAAGACAATATATCAAAATATAAAGAATTAAAGGTATGTATGCATGAAAATGCATGAACATGTGACATGCAAAACTTAATTACATCATGGGCTTAGCCCAATCCAATCCTAACAGCACTCAAACAATTCATCATATATAGAACACATCTAAATTTCATGAAAATATAGTTATAATGCAAGTGTGATGTAATGCATGAAGTTTTAAACTCATTGAAGCAACACCCATCCCAAAAATTTCAGAAAAACTTCATTAATTTTGAAAAACCCCAAAAATTTCCAAAACCCCAAAAGTTAGGCCAGAAATGCATGAAATGTATGATAAGATGATGAAAAGAGGATCATACCTGTGAAATATGCAAGATTAAAACCAAAGAAGGAGTGGGGAAAAGATTTGGAGTGATTTAGAGGTGATTTGGGAGGTGAAGAGGCTTAATGGATTGAGAGAGATCGAGAAAAGTGAGTGAGAAATCGCGAGGATCGCTTATATAGAAACTTCATAAACCTCGATGGATCGAGAGCTATCGAGGTTTAAAATGCGCCTTTTAGCTATCGAGGAGCTGTCCAGAGGTTTCCTTAGCAATGAAGCTTGATGGATCGAGGAAGTAGTCGAGCAGCTATCGAGAGGTTAGAAAGTTTCTCGATGGATCGAAGTAGCTATCGAGAGCTATCGAGAATGCGATAAAAAGAAGCTGAAGGGTCTCGATAGATAGCCTAGCTATCGAGAGGTATTGAGAAGCTATCGAGATTGCTTAAAAACAGTTTTTCAAAGAAGAAAAAAAAAAAAACAAATACGAATGCAATCAAGCATGCTACTCAACCAAAGATCCAAACAACATTTTAAGCTCTTAAAATCATCTCTCAATCAAGAAAAATGTTAAGCACATAGATCCAAAACACACACACACACTAAATAAGTCTAACTAATTTTATATTTCAAAAACAAGTCAAGACAGTTTAGTGAGCATACATTAACACATGTATTTCTTGTGATGACCAAATCACATTGTACCTGTACATGTATCAAAAGTAGCAAAGAATTTTTTGTGTTGTGTGTGAAAAACATCGCAAGATTGCATAAGTGTCTACATGTTATGACGATTTGAGATATGAGAAAATCACTTTAACTCACACACAATCATAACTGTTTGATGGGGACTATCACCTTCGAGGTACATCCTATAACTCCCATATCTCCTAGAAGACACGCTTGCAATCATATATAAAGCATTTTGATCTTTTTGCTTTTATTTTTCTTTGCATATTTTTCTTTTAATAAGCATATCATGCATGGGTATATAGGAGAGAGAAAAGAAATACCCAATGATGTGAAGCATTTGACATTCCACTTTTGCTATGCCGAAGCATACAAATGTCATTTCATAATTGGCGGGCAACAGTGATGAGATGGTTATTTATGCATTTCTCTTAGGATTTTCTAGTCCTTCCCGTCAAAAAAAGTGATACGAGTGTTAAGTATAAGAGATTACTTAATCTTACTCATCACAAACACAAGCCACAAAGCTCACTTACTTAGTTATGCATAAAGATGCCCATCTAAGCTACAAAATATACAAAGTTTAGAAAACTTTGTTTCAATGGCCGTCCAAGGCACACAAGTACCAATGTACACAAACACACACTGTTTCAGAGTGTGCCTGCTCTGATACCACTTGATAGGCCAAGTGAATTGATTAAGTTAATTAACATGCAAAGTGCGTGGTAGCACAAACAAATCACCAATTAACTAAAGTGCAGCGGAAATTAAATTGAAACGGTGATTTGTTTACGAATTGGGAAAACCTACACGGCAAAAACCCCACCGGGTGATTTTAAGGTCACCACTCCTGAGAATCCACTATTATCAAAACAAGCGGTTACAAGTAAAGGAATCCCAGTATCTTATACCAACTTACAGTTGAACCCTTACCCCAATACCCAATTGGACTTGTTCTATAGTGACAATCTCTCCTTTTCAATGCACGGCTCCCAGTACGTGACTAATTAATAGATGCGTGGATCCTAGTATGCGACTTGATCACCAACTTGAGAAAGATGTTGGCTGCAAAGTTCTTTAGTTCATCACACGATGAAGATCACGAAGCTCCTTGGTCACAAAACCCTAAGGTGTACAAACACAGCAGCTTCTTCAATAGAAAGATGAACTAGGGCAAATTCTATCTTCGGTCACAATTTGCATGAACAAAACTTTGCTTCACACTCGTGCAACTGTGCCACCTTTGACAGCCCTTAAAATAATCCTTATATATGTTTAGGGTTATGAGAAAAGAAGGCATAAACACATACTCACGGATTGGAGTGAAATCAGCTTTGAAAAACTGAATTTCATAAACCTAGATAGCCATCTATCGAGCTAGCTGTCGAGCCACGGGCTAAAATAGCTTTTAAACCTCGATAGATACTAGCTGTCGAGCTTTAAAATCCAGTACTTTCTCACTTATTTCTTTGACAGAGTTGCATAGTTTTAACACTTGAACTTGAAACCTTGTTCCTTGAAGTATTAAACACATCCTAGATCTACCCAATACAAGTAAAGTGCGTTTTGTCAAAGGATTAGCCAATTACATAAAATATTGACATATGTTCCTAACATTGAATCACATATGTCCTAATATCAATTTTGTAAAACTTTAACACAAAATATATAAAAGAAATGGAAAGTTTTTATTATACGTTTGCTGTTTTTATTTATGTTGTATATTATGTTTATCTTATCACATATAAAATTCCTACACAAAACATAAAAGGGTAAACATGTCAGTTAACAAAATGTAAAATACAGCAAATTAAATCATACCTGTTGGTGAAGGGTCACGCCTTTACACTTTGTCTGTGAAGGTGGTTTCCTTAATTTTAGCACCATCAACTACCATCTCTTGTCAGAAATTCAGTTTTCTCCTTATGCTGACACGTGTTAATTTTGAAAAGATGTCTCACTTTTGAACCATCCTCTTTTGGAGGGAAAAATTATTAACTCCTCAAAGTATAAACGGAAAAGAAAGATATTTCCCTTCCTTATTTTTCCCTTTTCCCTTATCTTCTTCTTCTTCTCCTTCTTCAACCTGAAATCCAGAATTCTTTTCAAACACCAAATCATGGGTGTAAAACATGGCTTGAGTTCTAGTTCTGCTAAATTTGCAGAATCTTCCCCTTCAAAAAGTAGCAAACCCCTTCTGGGAGGAGATGAAAATCCTTCCATAGAAGAACAGTGGATTATCCCTCCTTTCTTCAAAGACTATCTGTTTGATAAAAGTCTTGATTTGGACTCAGCCCCTTGCTTTAAAGATCCTCCCTACACAGGATGTGGGGAACCCAATGATCTCTTGACCATGGATCTAGAATTAAAGCATATTCCGAGGCTTGGCACTTGTAGAGGAGACTTTGCTCCCACTATAGATGTGGTCTTTAAATCTCACACTTCTGTTTATAGAGGTTGGAGAAGTTGGTGTCGAAGAGAGTTGACTCATCCTCCTTTAATGGATATCCTACAAAGAGTGAAACTTGTGGAGACCATTCTTGTGTTCTCTAATCTAGAGATTAGCAAAGATAGTGAAAGTCTTCTTTCTCTTTTGTATCGGTGGAACTCTACTACTCATACATTCTTCACAAGGTGTCAAGAAATCTCTCCATCTCTAGAAGATGTCCATGAGATATTGAGACTTCCCTTGTTTGAAAATGGTGAAGTAGTTAACATCTCTTTATCTCCTGATGAGTCTAAAGTCGTAAAGTTCCTTGAAGATGCAGTGAAGAAAACTTTAAAGAAACCAGTCTTGAAGGCAGTAAGGAAAGGGAAAGCCCTTAGTGAGGAAGTACTAAAAGATACTAGTGTTGGCAGAGACAAAGGTTCCAAGGCCAACTTTTAGGGATGGATCAGATACATCTGGAGGGAGTATGCTGATGGCGTGGATGAGGAAGCCAATGGAGATTCCCTGAAGGAAGGCACCGACTTTGTTGTTAGAGAAGGTAACTCTAGCTCTTATGAACTTGAAGCCTTTATTGCCATTTACTTTCTCGCCATCTATTTGAGGGATATCCCCATGAGAAGATTTTGAGTAGACATTTTCCTTTAGCCGTTAAATAGCCAAAGGATAATCCTTTCCTCTTGCTCCTTATATCCTAGGAACTTTGTATTCTCACTTGGATCATTTTACCCTTGACTTGTAACGCTCAAGGGGTAGATTTCAAGTTGAAACAGTACCCGTTGTTTTTTTATAAATATGGTTGTAGGAACACTTTAGGAACTATGCCCCTGTCCCTAAGGTGTTAAACTCTTATAAAACTAGTATGTCATCACTCTAAGGCGTGCCACATTCTTGGCGTTGAAACAAGGTGGCAGTGTCTTTAAACAATTTCCTTAGTAAAGTGTTGGATGACCCTACTAATTGGATAGCCAGACCCTATTCTGCCTTGGAGGGTGGACTTTCCCCACTTTTTACTTCCTTAGAGAGCATTTCTGTTTCTTGTTACTAAGACACCCCCTGGTCTAAGGAAGAACTCTCTTTTGTTGCTTGTGCTTTTCCTTCTCATCTTCAAGCACGCTTTCAAGATGAGTATGAAACTCAAACCTATAATCCCCATAGGTTTGCCCGCCAATTTGGTTTTAACCGAGGCATACTAGGACATCTCTCTACCTTAACCTTACCCGCTGTAGTGGCCTCTTTGGCCTTTAAAAGAGAGAATCTTATTAGGATATTGGTATCAAGCCCTGAAATCCCCTTTACTTCCCCCACCAGAGCTGGACTGCCTTCTCCCAGGTTTAAGTCATGGTGGTCTGACATTAGAGAACGTGTTAGGAATTTTGGGGAAAGTGGTGCCCAATGAGTGGATGTCCCGCCTATTTTCAGGGAGACTTGACTTTGAAGCCCCTTCCAAAAGACAAACCTTCAAGTACTAAGAGAAAGAAGAATGCAAAAACCCTTTCTAGCAAGAAGCCCAAGGTACACTTTTTTCTCTACAGTGGCTAACTCTTGTAACCTCTTCTTTCAACCCATGGCACAAGTAACTTTTCTTTCTTTCTCCATTTTTGACCTTTGACAGGTTACAGGCTCTGTTTCTCAAGCTCAACCGAAAGCAAAGATCACTTCTTCAACTCGAGAGGTTTTTGTATAAGAAATGACTTCTAATGAAGAAATAGAGTCTAACACTGAAAGGGGGGATTCAAATCGGGTGTATGCCGAAAATCCTTAAGAGAAAGAAGATTTGACAGAAGCTACTTCCAAGGAACAAGAGGGTGAAAGCATCCAGACAGAATCTGATCCATTGCTCTCATTGGTTTCTCCCAATTTGAGAGCTATCTGTTCTCAATTATTCTCCAAATATCCCGAAACCATAAGGGATACCAGCAAATGGACCTTATCACTTAGGGGCTTTCTCTTATAGCAAATTGACTCTATCATATCCCCACTGCAGTCAAAGGGTAAAAAGGATTGTCTAGCTCTTCCCCTTGACAATTTCCTTTCCACACTAAGTGAGGTTGAGAGCCTAAGTGTCAATGTCGGCTGGTTAAGGAGCCATGTTACTGCATTGAGGGACTTAAAGAAGGTAGGACCCTCTGTTCATGCTTCCTTGTCCTCACCACGTGAATTGTGAGTTAAAGAGAAGTCATGCATCAACAAAGCAAAGGAAACATAATCAGCTTTACAGGTACATGTCACTTCAATCACTCAGCTCCAGGAATCTATCAATAGACTTCAGGTGGAAGTAACATCCCAGCAAGAAGCAAGTTCTGTCCTTCAAGCTCAATTAGAAAGTGTCACCATAGAACAGAATTCTTTGAAGGAAGAGATTGAGAAGTTTGAAGGCGAGCTAGGAGCTCTAAGCGATCCAGACTTCTCCCTTGAAAATTTTAGTTTTCTCACACATTATCTAATTTTCAAGTTGTAATAATTTATGGTCTTAAGAGGCTATGAGGTTGTATCATAAACTTTACTATGCTTTATTCTATTAAGCTATTTAGACTCTTTGCATGCATATTATGAACAATAGTATATGAAATAGATGAATATAAGTCTTTGTTTATAATAGTATGAGTTTTGTAAAACACAATATTGGTTGGACATGATGGCCACAAAAAGATATTTTTACAAGCTTTAGCACTATACTTCTTAAGGTGAGCTCCGCTAATGGGGCTATACGTCTTTATACCTGCTTGATCTTTTAGCCAATAATGTCCTGTTGGATGTGCTTCTTCTACTATGTATGGTCCTTCCCATTTTGGAGAAAACTTTTGTTTAACAACTCCAGCTACTCCTCGTACATGCGGGGCAGTTTTCCAAAAAAGTTCTCCCACTTGAAACTTTCTTTCTCTAACTTGGCCTTCATGCCTAGCCTTCATATTAGCCTAGTAAAGGCGGTTATGAGAGGCAGCATTATCATGCATTTCTTCCACAACTTCCAAAGTGTCTTCTTTAGGTATCCTTGCAATCTCTGCCAGTTTCATTGTTGGCCTTACTAAATCTGTTGGGATAACTGCCTCTGTGCCATAGACTAGAGAAAAGGGTGAAGCTCCTGTAGCTTGTGACTTGGCTGTTCTATGAGCCCACAATACTGTAGGAAGGTCCTCCTTCCATCCCTTTCCATTTTCCTTAGTCATTTTTCCCAATATTTTTAGTAGTCTTTTGTTAAAGGCCTCAGCTTGACCATTTCCTTTAGAATAATAAGGTGTCGATGTCATGTGAGAAATGGAGTACCATTCTATTAAACGGCACACATCCTTGTTCAAAAATGGTGTGCTATTGTCAGAAATAATTTTTTTGGGCACCCCAAAATGACATATTATATTCTCCCTCAAGAAATTAGCCACAGAGCTACCTGTTGCCTTCTTCATAGCCACAGCCTCTACCCACTTGGTGAATAGCTCAGTGGCTACCAGTATCCATGTACATCCTTCAGAGGAGGGGTTTATAGGCCCTATAATATTCAACCCCCAGCTGTGGAATGGATATGGAGCCACAATTGGATGAAGACTCTGATGTCTAGTGTGTATTTCATCCCCTCGCTTTTAGCATTCTTGACATTTTTTGGAAAAGTTCTATGCATCTCTTTGCATTGTGGGCTAGTTATATCCCTAGTGTAAAGCCATTTGCCGTAGCTTTCTCCCACCTGGGTGTCTTGCTAGCTCTCCCTCATGCAAGTCTAAAAGAACACCATTGACTTCTTTAGTGGGGATACATACCATCCACCTTCCTTGAAAGCTTGTCTTGTATAACTTATCATTTACCACTTTTAACCTAGTCACGTATTTTTTCAACTTTTCTCTTTTTACCCGATCAACAGGCAATACACCTTGTAAAAGGTATCTCAAGTATGGAACCTCCCAATCTTCTCCCAGCAGTTCGCCATTAAGCACCTCTGCTTGATCTGGAGGAATAATAGAACAAGTTTTACAACTCCTTTGCTCTTCCTTAGCATCATTGGCCATTTCTGGCAAAAAGATTCCCTGTCTTTGTAGTCTTCTATACAGGCTAACATCTAGATTTACACCACAAATGTCATAGTGCAACCTATGCAACAATGTTAGTCCCTCCTGCCTCGAGAGACACTTCATCAGTAAACTCTCTGCTCCCTTGAAAAACAATTCCCCATTGATCCCAAGGAAGTCTTTCACATTCGCTGGTAACTCCGACCCAACATACTTCCCTTGAGTCATTACTTTCAACAAGGGTTCTTGCCAATCTTGAGGGAAACACAACTCATCCTGGGTCAACCCACTACGCCATTTTTCAACCAAGCTTCTAGGATGCTATACAACTCTTCAGTGGACACGGTGAAAGGAGGGGGAATACTACCTCTCTCCCTCTTCTTACCTTTAACTACTTTCTTGGGTTCCTTTGCCATAGCAACTTTTACCTTTTTTTTCTCTCCTCTAGGGCTGTCTAGGCGTACTCACAGCCTATGAAGTTGAACCCTTTGAAGGCTTCCTAACAGACATACATGTCCTTCTTGCAGCTTCTACAAGCCTTGTAAAACTAGATATTTGCAAGTTTTCAAGATAAGGTCGGTATTCATACAACATACCCACGATACAAACATCTACCGGCCTTTCCTCCTCCACAGGGTTATAGCACAGCAAAGAAAGGTCTCTAAATCTACGAATATACTCCAACAACCCTTCAGACACCCTTTTCTTTTCATGTTGCAAATCTGACAGTGTGAGCTTTTCTTCTAAAGCAAAGAACTTTTTTCATGAACTACGTTAACAAGTCATTCCCACTCAGAACCGATCCTAGCGTAAGACTAGTGTACCAAGTAAAGGCACGGCCTTCTAAAGATTTAGAGAACTCCCTAAGCCTCAACTCATGATCATAGGAGTGAGCCGTCAACGCAACCACATACCACCTGATGTGCTCTCTAGCATTCCTTGTCATGCCATCATACTTAGGAAAGATAGGAGGAGTGTAGTTAGTAGGATAAGGTCTACCAGCTATCTTTGTAGAATAAGGAGGTTTGGTATCAACATAAATAGCACTCTCCAACTTCTTAGCTTCAAACAAAATGGCAGATATGTCTTCTTTGGTCAGGTAAGAAAATTCCTGAGGACCTTGACCACCTTGAGGGGCTTGAGGTATGGCTGTCTCCTGACGTAGGGACTAGAATTCTGCCCATATAGCAGCCTGAGAACGCTGAAGGTCTTCAATAGCAGCCATGATATTCCTGTTCTCGGGGTGACCAGCCTCACCAGAGGACTCTGTGCCTTCAAAATGCATAGTTTTGTGATCTGCACTTGGTTCTGACAGATGATTTTCACCCACACCAGTCAGTATCCCCGTAGCTTTCTTCCTTAGAGGCATAGAGGAAGCAATAGCAAACAGAGGTATATAACCCAACCAAAACACAACCAAAAACACACTTAAAAAAGGAAATAACCAGAGATCCTTAGTGAAGTCGCCAAAAATGTACGTGCAAGTTACATTTGAGCTTATATAGGGAAGTAAAATAAGTTATCTAACAGTACATCTACATAAGAAAGCTTGACAAGATGCTAGCTTTGACATGATACTTGGACAAAAAAAAGAAAGTGATGGTAGGACATGAAAAAGACGCACATTTAAACAAGAAGAAGAAAGTAATGATGTAAAAAACATAAGGTGTATGTAAAAAACCCTAGAGAAGGGATGAAAAACCACGGTTTGAATAAGAATGTAATGTTCTTGCTCTACCCAGATTGTATTGTGTGTGAAAAGAGATTGATTTCTTACAACAAGGTTCTTCATCTCTCTTACCAACTCTCTATTCTTTTTTCTCAATCTCTCCTTAGGTTCTTGGGTTGTTGCCCTTCAAATACAGCTGCATATTCCTCTAATAATCTGAGGAATATGGCTTAGTACAAGGACAAGTGTTAAGTCATCATTTCTCTACTTTGGACTATTGCACAACTGTGATATTATCTGCTGAATAGAGGATAGGAATTGCGCCAACGTGGCACTGGGACCCGTGGGTAGGTGACTTTGCCACTGCTTGGAAAACAAGTCCTGGGCATTGAGAGGGACATCAGAAGTACTATAATTGATACACGTGTCTCTGATGTGGTCCAACATGCATTCAACTAATAAGGGGTGTCCTCATAGCTTCTTATCTTAGAAAGTCACTATCTCCCTTTTTGTGAGTGCTTGAGTGCATTGTCAGGTGCAAATCTTACTTCCTTCCCAAGGTAGTCACGCCTTTAGCACAGACCAAGACAAAATCTCTTAGCCAACGCTTCCTCTTCCTTTGCTCACTGTCATTCCACGTGTAAGGGCATATCAAGGTAGTTAGTTAGTTAGTTAGTCCTCTTTCTTTTGTTGGACTTCTTGTAAGCTTTTTCATCCATGTGAACCCACTTCATGTCAGCCCCTAGCCAAGCTTTGTAGCCTGAAGTAGGATGAAGAAATCGAGGGAAACGAATGTCTTTAGCCACCATCCTCTTCAACCAAGTCTCACAGATCCTACCTAAGACCCTCTCAGTGAAGACAGAGATATGAAAGACACCATCATCACTAGGAATCCCTTGGCGATCTCCAAGTTACCTTACAATACGGTCCGGGGAATAATAAGAGCAACGGTGGAGTCCAACCAAAGGAACACAGTTGTCTTTGAAGACGTGGTTGACCATGCTTGAAATACGCCACCATTGCACTACCCATTGAATATTTATGACATCAATGCGTTTCATGAACTCAACTCAACAAAACTCATCTCAATACGTTTAGGCCTATGGTCACAATAGTGACTAGGGAGATATTGACTAGGAGGAACAGTAGAGGGATGGAGCAATTGAAGTCTCTCATATAGCCATATCTGAGAAAAGAAGGAAGAGAGAAGGAAAAAGAAAAAGAAAGCATGAGTGGAAAAAGGAGAGATAAAAAGAAAATATGATGACAAAGACGATATAAGGAGCCTCGATGGGTTGAAAACCGAAGGGCAACCCATGTAAAATTAGAGGGATCTTGCTAGGTTAAGAACCTAGGAAAAAGTTAGGGATTGTACTTGGAGAAGGAGAGGGCTCTCCGCAAAGAAATTTTCTTCCTTCTTGTGAAACGCATCCAAGCTATTGAGAGTTTTAGCTAAAGATTATTCTCACAAGGTTTCCACTCCTCAGATCGCTAACCACCAAGCACATTCTTCGATCTATACAAGCCGTCTCTTGTACCAAGAAGTATCTCGCAAGGATGCATAAACAGAATGCATTAAGATAGTAGGAATGTGGTCTACCGGTCACAAAAACAGTTAGCCGAGAGAAGTATGGGAAAATTGAACGAATGTTTAACTTGTCAAACATGGACCAATGCTGCGCTGTGTTAAGAGAAACGCCCAAAAGAGCTTGAATCAAGGCAAGAAGATCCCCACCAATGGTAGGAAGGATAAGAGTGCTAACTTCGGGTTCACCCATTGTTGCACTAAATTCTTCAAGAGTGGGGCATATCTCCACACTATTGAAGTGAAAACATGCCGAGTGGGTATTCAAAAGTTGGCAGCAGCACGAAGGAGAGGTTCATCCACTTTGATTTGGTGTTATGGAAAGATGCAAGAGAGACCAAAAGGAATAAAAGCTAAAAGCCTCCTTGAAACTAGGGCCAAGCTTCTTGATCAATGCCGAGACTTCTAAAGGAAAGAATTCTGCCATTGGAAAGCCTTAAAGAGTGTTTTTTGAGTTCAAAATATGTTTGGTGAGGGTTTGGAAGCCCCCAACGGCTATTTTATACTTAAATAGGGTGGCTATGGTTTTCTAAACTATGGCACACGTGCACAGGGTCAAAGCTGCGTATGCATAATTAAGACCTACGTACGTAGGCGCGCGTACACGTATGCATGAAGGGAGGTAGAACCGATATCCTTTTCCTATTTGGAGTGTGATTCCTTCGCCAAAACCTCTCCTTGATTCATATAGCTTAAAGGACTACTCAAGACACACTCAAACTCAGATTTTCAAGCATCAAAGATTAAGGAAAGCAAAATTACAAAGAATTGTGCAATTATCCCTATGAGTTGTAAATTAAGTACATGTCCTAAATTAAAGCATAAATGTAAAAGATGTTCTTAAATACAACCCAATGTCCCAAATAAAAATAAAATGAAGAAATACATGCTAATAAAAAAAGGAAAAAGAAAAGAGAAATAAGTTGTGTGTTTGTGTATGTCTGTCTATCTGTCTATCTACAGGATCACCGGAAGCACCTCTTCTTGGGCTGGTAGCCAGGAGTTGCCTCTGAATCGCCACCACCATCACCATCATCATCATCATCATCATCATCACCACCACCTGGGTATGCAAACCCTCTAAGGCCATATATCTGCTAAGAGTACTCCGTCATCTCTTGCTTGAGGTTCCTCGTAAGCCAATGTGGACACAACGGAGGAGTGTTGGAGTCGCCACCTGTCGACGCTCGGCCCCGATCGACTAGCGGAAGGACCGCCGCCACCGTTTCTTTGTTCGACCACCCGTTGTGGCGACAGCTCCCACGCATGTGGGCCCATTGGAGGGCCCCTCTCGATGATCGGTGTGCGTGTGTTCGAACGGAGCTTCGGGTGCTCTCTCTCTTGGTGGAGGAAGGTAGGTCTACCTTTGGCGTTATAGCAGGAAACTGGGCCAAATTTAGGTGACTACCAAAGGTGAGTGGAGTCGCCACCAATTATTGGGTTTTTCTATGGTATGATTGGTCACCTGTTTCTAGTTGATTTTATTACCGATCCTAGGTTAAGAAAAAGGGCATTTTTCCTAATCTAACGTGGATGGCAAAAAATCTTGATTCTTAGGTCCGGAAGTTTGGTTACGTGTAAGGAAGGTGTTAGGCACCCCACAATGCTTGTCCAAGGACAGTCCTTTGTTTTGATAAAACCTTAATTTTTGGAAATTGGCAGTAAAAACATGATTTTGGCTCATATCTACATGCTCGTGTCTGCACCCCTTTTTGCTCGTGCCTGGGAGACTGTGCCCTAGCTCCAAACGTCCTCGCTCCATATGTGTACATGCAAAGACAAAGACAAGAAACCAATAGACAAGTAATGGAAGGAAAAGATGCAAAGAGTATATGAAAAGGCATAAAACAAATGAGCGTGATAGACATGGCAAGCATAGCAGGAAAGCAAGCAAACAAGCAAAAAAGCAAACAAGCAAGAAAAAGAACAAAAGGCGGTGTCTGCAAGGGACAAATATAGGTTTGGATCGAATGTCCATAACTTCATTGTGTTGAAGCATGGACGACACACTAGCAAGCAAGACTCATGAATGGACATGTAAGCAAGCATGTAAATATGCATATAAAGCCAACGGGTGGCACAAACAAGCATAGCAAGCATATCAGGGCACGGAGCAGAAAAGGGGAAAGGTATGCACAAAGCAACCTATATCATGGCGATGCTGTTGGAAAATCTGGTTTTGTATCTCATACAAAACACACAGCGGAAGCAACAAACATGGATCTATTTCATTCATGATTAATAACATACAATATGTAAATTTCAGAATTTAAGAACAAGATAGTGTACCTTGGTGCAGTGAAATTCAAAACAAAAGATTATAATTACTTAGGAACACTTTTAATCTTCACTCCAATTCCACTTTATGCCCAATAAGTGTGGTCTCTCAATCAGTTTCCAAGGGAGAAAAATTGAGTGGCTTCACTCATACATACACCCCATTTCACAATGATGTATCTCTTAAAAATAAAATTATGTATGTTTCTTCCTTTATAACTAACTGATTATCTAATTGGGCTGACCTATTGGGCTTTTTCAATTGGGCTTTAGTGTGTAGCTTGGAGTGGGACCAAAAGGGACCAATAAGACACTAGCTCCAATGGGCCTTAAGCTTTTCTGTCAACTCTTGACAAGTACAAAATTACCATTAATTATATTTAATACCACTATATAAATATAATTACACTCTAGGCCTTATTAATAAATTATATCCCAAGACTTTATTATACATGCAACCCCTTCATAAAATATTCATAGTAATACAAAGTCATTAATATAGACTGCCACTTTGAAAATTACTACATCTTAATCCTTGAATGCCTGGTTTAATCCTTTAAGTTATTCATCATATATTTATGAAATCCAATTTCATAAATATATATTTTAGTAACTCCTTACTAAAGTGGTTAGGCCTAACACTCTAAATAACCAAACCCATTAAACTTATCTCAAGGGAATATTTTATATCTCCATTAAGAGATTATGAATTCCATCTTGAGAATATATATTCCATCAACACTAAATGTGGCTGCCCAACATACTGAGGTTTTGATCGTGACTTTAGATTTCACTCCTGATATATCAAAGCAACCTACACCTCATGATCAGGTCCATTATTCTCTCAGGATTAAGAGTTCATGCAAATAGAAGTCGTGAGATTTATTATTCATTTGACAGTCGTTAGGAGAATAATAAATCTCACAGCGGTCCAGTTCAATATGTCTTAACTCTTAAAACATATATACCAACTAGAAGTCTCCACTTCCATGATCAAGAAAAACCATCTTAGTTGATATGTTATAGTCTTAGCAGATGAAATGCCCAATTTCATCACCGACTACGAACTATAATTCTGAGTTTACAAAGAACTTGTAATTTATATCTTCTGTGACTTTTCACATAAATCACATACAATGCATCTCAAGGACTATGATAATGTTTCATTAGTTCATTTATAAATAGTCTCATATAATTAAACAATTTAATTATTTATGACATGCCAATGAATTGGATTTTAGGGCATGAACCCCAACAATCTCCCACTTGCCCTCAAAGACAATTTACCATATATCCCACACTTATTTTCCTCTAGAGTAATTTATAGTCACTCTAAGGCAAGGTTTGGAAACAAGTTTCAGCCAGATTTATTGCATAAATTATCTTTTCTACTACTAAATCTCACGTACTCGTATCTTTCTAATGAGATAACACTTACGCTTAATGTGTATCTTCACCACCTAGGATGAACACATATCTTAAAGTCCAACTTCATGAATCACAATTAAACTACAAGTCAGTTTTTGTACAACCAGTAACCATCAAATCCTCACTTTGGTGGACAAGCATATAATCTCTCATTCTCCTAAGATATTTGAGTATATGCTTTACTCCCACTAAATTAAGTGATCTTAGATTCAATTGATATTTGCTTACCATGCCCACCGCAAAATAGATATTTGGCCTAGTATATCGCATAGCATAAAGACTTCCTATTGTTATGGTATAAGGAACCATCTTAATATGCTCTTCCTTTTATATGTCTTAGGACAATAGTCCTTTATAAAGGAACTTCAAATTTAAAAGAAACTAATCCTTTCTTGAAGTATTACATGCTATACTTGGCTAGAATCTAATCTATTTAAGCAGTATGAGATAGACCCAACATCCTCATTTCTGAATTTTAACAAAGTTTAATTCTTAGGATGTGGCCAGTCTTTCTCAAGTACTTTATATCAAACTGGACTAGACAAAAAAAAAAAAAAAACTTCATTGATGACAATAACTCTACATCATTCTAAATGATTAGAATGTCATCAACATATATTAAGAAATGTATTATTCTATATAACTTTTACACACATAAGGCCTTTTAATGCTTGATCAAAATCAAACAACTTGATTGCTTGAATAAAGATGATATTTTATGATTCAGATGCTTGCTTTAGTCTATAAATGAACTTTAAGCAACTTGCATACTAAACACTACTGGTTCTTTGCTATGAACAAGTCTAGTTACATCATATAGATGTCTTCCTCAAGATTGCTACTAAAAGAAGCTCGATAAGCCACAAACTGAATTGACCCCTTGTGATTGAAATTAATTAATTAATTAACCAAGTTTATTAATTAATCAAATTAACATGCAAAACACATGGTAGCACAAACAAATCACCAAACAACTAAATACGCAGTGGAAACAAATCACCAAACCACTCCTAAAACTCCACTATTATCACAATAAGTAGTTACAAGTAAAGGAATCCCAAGTACCTTACCAACCTACAGCTGAACCCTTACCCCAATACCCAATTGAACTTGTTCTGTAGTGACAGTTCCCCCTTTTGATGCACGGCTCCCAAGTACGTGACTAACCAATGGTGGATCCCAATACGCGACTTCAATCACCAATTAAGAAGGTTGTTGGCTGCAAAGTTCTTCAGTTCATCCACACGATGAAAATCAAGAAGATGCTTGGTTACAAAACCCTATGGTGCACATACACAACAACTTCTTCACAAGAAAGAGATAAACAAGGGCAAGAACTTTGTCTCCAGTCAGAATTTGCTTGAACAAGGTTTGCTCAATGCTTATGCAACTTGTGAACACTTTGACGGCCCTTAAAACAATCTTTTTATATGTTTAAGGTTAGGAGAAAAGAAGGCCCAAACACATAATCACAGATCCCAAGAAAAATAGATCAGATTGTTGTTTTCTTAAACCTCGACAGATAGGAAGTGTCAAGAATCTGTCGAGCTAGCTATCGAGCATACGGGCTGAACAGCTCCTTAAACCTCGACACATGCTAGCTGTCGAGATAGCTGTCAAGCTTTAGTGATTTTGCACTTTCAGCTTGTTTTCTTGAACAGACTTGAAGGTTTCAACACTTGATCTTGAAACATGGTTTCTTGAAGTATTTAAACACATCCTAGATCTATCCAAATACAAGTAAAGTGCGTTTTGTCAAAGGATTAGTCAATTACATAAAATCATGACATATGTTCTTAACATGTGAAACACATATGTCCTAACAATCTCCCCCTTTGGCAATCCGTGACAAAACTACAACAAACAAATGAATATATGAGAGAAGTCATAAATCACTCAACTCATATTCACTTGTTGAATACAATAAAATCTATCCGAACACAAACTCTTGAAAAACTTTGCAAGAAGAGAGTTTATGGCAAGTAGACTTTGACAACCTGTATTTCTGAAACACTTTAAACAAAACTCATCAAGGCATCTTTGTGTGAAACAGAAATAATAGATTGCATACAAGTATAAGAAGCATGTGTATAAAGGGAGAAAAGAAACAACACATGTAATGGTAGGTGAAAGAAACATACATCAACATATAAAGAAGATAAGTAGAATGTATGTCAAAAATGGTCACAAGACCCAAGGTACAAGAACAATGTATCTAAATAAGAGAAAAGAAAAGAGATACATGAAATCCTCACTACATCCCTCAAAAAGAAACAACACTCCCCCTAACAAAATGATCCTATACTAACTCTCCCCCTAAGAATGACTACTCTCATATCCAACCAAAACTATTTCCCCTTTTTGTCACGAGTGACAAAGGGTAAGAGTGTCAAGTAGACATCTCATCGGTAGAGCTAGCATCTCCATCATCTGTATCCGAAGCATCATCGTCATCACCATCATCATCCTCAGAATCAGAACCCACGGGAGGAGGTGGTGGAGGAGAAGCCTCAGAAGCAAAACCAACCATGGTCGCCTGTCGCCGTGCAATACGACCGACACGAATGTTCACCTGATACAACTCCGTAGAGAGTGTATCTACGCGAGCATCCATGCGCTACAGCTACGCCATGATGTCTCTTAGTGACACATCGTTCGTAGAAGAGGAGGGAGCAGATGTGGAAGGAGCAGATTTGGATGGAGCAGGACGGGAGGGAGGAGCTGCTGAATCCAGCTGTCGCGACCTAAACTGCGCCTTACTATGTTTTACGGTAGCGTAGTCTATGGCACACATGAAAGAAAAATGGTCAGACGAGGGTAAAGGAACAGAAAAATGGCGTAAGATCCTCGTGATAGCGGAAGGAAAGATGAGCTTATCACGGGACGCCGCATCTAGATGAACATCTATAATATAAAGAATGAAATGAGAAGGGAAATCTATAATCAGATGCTCAAGAAGAGACAACAAAAATCGAGTAGGAGGCTCTGTGATGGAGTTGTAGTGAGAGAGTGGATGGAGTACAAAAGTCATCACCATGTTCAAAAACCTAGGACCTTTTGCAAAGCCCTTACAGGATGTGAACTGACGACCACCCCAAACTGAGGGACGCTCACAAAAAGAAGCCATGAGCTCATCTTTGGACATAGTCCACAGACGATCACAACTCTGATAGCCAGGAAACTCTATCCTTGGTACCCTAAGCACATCCGCAACAAGCTGCGGTGTGACAGGAATGCTAACACCCCTAACACGAGTGAAAAAGTGAAGGACAGAACGGTCAATCCTGTGCATGTTGGAGTAGAACTCCTGAATAAGCATGAGAGGACAAGTGACCGGGACGTCACACAGTGACTCCCATTCCCAACTGTGAATGACAGTGGGAAGGTCAGTGTCGGCAAAGTCTGCCAGAATGACTTGACGTTCCGAATGAACACCTCGTCTAGAAAAGTTCTCCGAGAATGCTTTATAAGCATCATCATCACGGAACCGAAGAGATAGGGGGCAGAATCTGAAGGTGAAGAGGATGCCCTGGAACGAAAAGGGTTCCGGGACGGAGCAGATTTACGTTTTGGTGCCATAAACACTACTAAAGTAACCAACAGTAGAGAGAGAGGGAAAAAGAGACAATCAGAAAAGTCCCAAAACAGTTCACAATATTAAGAATATGCGAAAAGAAGTACGTATGCATGGAGAATGCATGAGCATGTGACATGCAAAGTAAATACATCATGGGCTCAGCCCAATCCAATCCTACCAGCACACAAAGAGATTGCATACATCTAAATGCGTGACAATACTGTTATAATGCAAATGTGATGCAATGCATGAAGTTTTTAAGATCAAATCTTCAAAAACTAACACAAAATTTTAATAAAATCTCATCAATTTTGAAAAACCCCAATTTAAAAAAAAAAAAAAAACAAACAAAACAAAACCTAGGTTTCAAAAACATGAATGCATGTAGAATGAGAGAAAGAAAGCTTACCAAGATGAAGAAAATCTTGAAAAAGCCTGAAGAAACCTTGAGGATTAAGATTGGAGTGAGATAAGAGTGTTTGGCAGAGGAAAAGTCAGAGCAATCAAGAATGAGATCGACAGAAATGAGAGGCAGATCGCACGAGGTGCTTAAATAGAGCCTCAGTAAATCTCGACAGATGAAGGTGTTGAGAGGTATCGAGGTATCTGTCGATGAAGGTATCGAGGAAATGGCCTTCAACAGCTTCATGTATCAAGAAGGTGTCAAGAAAGACCCATCAAAAACAAGAACAGAATCTTGATCGATCCACCAGGTGTCGAGAAGCTATCGAGGGGTCAGAAACTTTCTCGATCGATCCACCAGGTGTCGAGAAGCTATCGAGGGGTCAGAAACTTTCTCGATCGATCCATCAGGTGTTGAGGTGCTAGTGAGATTGTGATAAGAAAAAGCTCAAGAATCTTGACAGATAGCCAGCTATCGAGGAGGTATCAAGGAGGTGTCGAGCTAGCTTTTAAAAATAGTTTTTCAAGAAGAGAAAAATACAGATATGAATGCAATCAAGCAAGCAACACAACTGATGATCCAATCAACATTTTAAGCTCTCAAAAACATCTCTCAACAAAGATTTTAAGCACATGGATCTTCAAAAACACACGCACACACTAAACAAGTCTAACCAATTTTATATTTCAAAAATAAGTTAAGACAGTTTAGTGAGCATACATTAACACAAGTAAAACCTTGTGATGGCCAAATCACATTGTACCTGCACATGTATCAAGAGTAGCAAAGACTATTGCGTGTTGTGTGTGAAAAACATCACAAGATTGCAAATGTGTTAACATGTTATGACAATTTGAGACATGAGTAAATCACTTTAACTCACACACAATAATAACTGTTTGATGGGGATTATCACCTTCGAGGTACATCCTATAACTCCCACATCTCCTAGAAGACACGCTTGCAATCATATTTAAAAGAATTTTTGATCTTTTTGCTTTTGATTTTTCGTTGCATATTTTTCTTTAAATCATATCATGCATGGGCTTATAAGAGAGAGAAAGGAAATACCCAATGATATATGACATTCCAATTTTGCTATGCCTAAGCACACAAATGTCATTGACACTGCACTTTTGCTATGCCGAAGCATAAAAGTGTCATTATGATTGGCGGGCAATAGTGGTGAGATGGTTATTTATGCCTTTCTCTAAGGATTTTCTAATCCTTCCCGTTAAAAAGAGTGATACGAGTGTTAAGTGCAAGAGATAATTTAATCTTACTCATCACAAACACGAGCCACAAAGCTCACTTGCTTAGTTGTGCATAGAGATGCTCATCTAAGCTACAAGAGATACAAAGTTTAGAAAACTTTGTTTCAATGGCCATCCAAGGTACAGAACTACCAATTTACACAAAACACACACTGTTTTTTGTATTTTTCTTATTTTTCAATTTTTTTATTTATTTTTATATGAAAATCAAAATAAACAAAACTGAAAAAAAAACAAAAACATGCTAAACAAAACAAAGCATAAAACTAGACTGACTCAAAATAGTAAAACAAAACACACAAGTAATGCAAACAAAAACAAGAAGAGAAATAAGAAAGTGATAGAATCACTTGGAGCCCCTTTCCTTCCACACTCTGGAAGAACTTTTCCTTTGATTAAACCCTTGAACCGACGGTGAGGGAGAAGAGTTGAAACCGTTCAAGTTCGAAAGGAACATGAGGGCTTTGAGAAGATCTCCAAGAGGAGCAAGAGAGGATTGAAGTTGATTCTGACTTCCAGATGCTATCAAGCCGTTGCTCTGTTAAGTGGCAAGCCACTTATAGCAATTTTGGTTGAGTATGACCGGCAGCTCCACAATGATGACAGAGATGCTGCTTCTTCTGTTTAGGCTTTTGAGAGTTTGCCTTTTTAGCCCTAGGGTTCTTAGCTTCTTTCTTATCTTGCTTAGGGGGTGCTCCTAAGATAGATTTATTCTTGTCTAAGTTCTCACTAGCTAAAACAGTTTTAACATCATTGTTCTCAATTTCAACATTATTGCTAGGAGGAACAAAAATAGTAGAACTAGCAGAAGCAATATTAGAGCAAGAAAGATCATACCCTATACCTGTTCGATCAAAATCAGATTTCTGAAGATTGAGAATCTCATCAAGCTTTGCACTTGAAGTCCTCCCCAATTGAGCTCTAACTTGAAACAGCTCTGCTTCAAGCTTCTTGGTCTTCTCAGCCAAGAAATTGTTCTCGAATCTCAGTGCTCCAATAGTCTGATTAGCTTCATCAAACTTTGTGGAAAGCTCTTCACA
Source organism: Notholithocarpus densiflorus (assembly GCA_030021035.2). Taxonomy (NCBI): domain Eukaryota; kingdom Viridiplantae; phylum Streptophyta; class Magnoliopsida; order Fagales; family Fagaceae; genus Notholithocarpus; species Notholithocarpus densiflorus. Next base: position 7,741,537 of record JARYZH020000013.1, on the reverse strand, counting down.
ATCAAGTTCCACATCTTTGAGCTTCTTGGTGGTCAGCCTATAAAGTTTCTCATGTTTTTCCGAAACTTTGTACAATTTTTCATTGGTTGTATGGATATCATCTTAATCATCCATTTTCTCAAAATTTGACTCCACCAAGTCCTCTTCTTCATCCACACTTTCAACAATCCCCTTAGTAGGATTGACAGTGGCAGTGAAGGCATTCAAGATTCCGTCATCCTCATTGTCAGAATCTTCCTCAGGCTTGGTGTCGCTCAAAGTAGCAGCAAGTGCCTTGCTCTTCCCAATGCTCTTGAGATATGTAGGACACTCATTTTTCATGTGACCGAAGCCTTGACACCCAAAGCATTTAGGTCCTGCTGGAACAATGTACTGACCGCCATCCCTTGCATCCTTCTTCCCTTTATCATGGCTCTTGAACTGAGAAGAACTGGATTGCCTACGGTCCTTATCGAAGCCCTTTCCATTGGCATTCTTCATAAACTTCTTGAACTGCCTGGTGATATAGGACTTCATCTTGGAATCTTCATCGTCTGAAGACTAATCTGTGTCACTGTTCTTGGCCTTTAGTGCCATGCTCATGCTCTTGTCTGACTTACCAATCCTTATTAACCCTAACTCGTAAGTCTGCAGATTACCAACCAGCTCTGTCAAAGGAATCTTGTCAATGTCCTTTGATTCCTCAATCGCCGTAATTTTGGCATGGAATCTCTCAGACAAAGATCTGAACACCTTTCTCACAATCTTGGGTTCAGGAATGGTTTCCCCAAGATTGAATGCAGAGTTCACTATGTCCTTCAGCTTGGCATAGAACTCATCAAATGACTCATTCTCCTCCATCTTTATTTCTTCAAAACTTGTAGTGAGCCTCTGAAGCTTTGAATCCTTGATAGCCTTTGTACCCTCATAGGTTGTCTGGAGAATGGTCCATGCCTCCTTAGCAATTTCAGTAGAAGATATCTTCTTGAACTCCTCATTTGTGACTGCACTGAATAAAGCATTCAATGCCCTGCTGTTGAAGTTTGTCGCCTTCATCTTTGCATCATCCCAATCGGCCGGCGCTTCTGTAGGCTTAGTCCAGCCTATCTCCATAGCTTGCCACACCTTCTCATCTAAAGACTGCAAGAAAGCTCTCTTGCGTACTTTCCAGTATGCATAGTTAGTGCTATAAATAACGGAGGTATAATTAACGACTGTCCTCTATCCATGACAAACAGGGGTCAATGGATCAACACAACAAATATTACACCCTAATCAGAGTGTGCCTGCTCTGATACCACTTGATAGCCCACAAACTGAATTGACCGCTTGTGATTGAAATTAATTAATTAATTAACCAAGTTTATTAATTAATCAAATTAACATGCAAAGCGCGTGGTAGCACAAACAAATCACCAAACAACTAAATATGCAGCGGAAAATAAAAGACATGGTGATTTATTTACGAATGGGGAAAACCTAACGGCAAAAACCCCATCGGGTGATTTTCAGGTCACCACTCCCGAAACTCCACTATTATCACAACAAGCAGTTACAAGTAAAGGAATCCCATGTACCTTACCACACTTTCTTTGTTTGTATGCTTGTTTGCTTTTGATAGAAAAATACATGTTTGTATTGAATACAAAACATACGCAGCGTAAAATTAGCGAATCTACTTCATTTGCAATTGATAACATATACTATGTAAGTTTCAGAATATAGAATCAAGAGAGTGTACCTTGGTGCAGTGAAATTCAAAACCAAAGATCATAAGTTCTTGAGAACACTTTTAATTTTCACTCCAATTCCACTTGTGCCCAAGAAGTGTGGTCTCTCAATCAGTTTCAATATATGTGTTCAAGGGAGAATTAGAAAGTGTCCAACACTCACATACAAACCATTTCATGTTCTTACAAAATTCTGTATGTTTCTCTCCTAATAACTGATTATCTAATTGGGCTAGCCTTTTGGGCCTTTCCAATTGGGCTTTAGTATGTGGCTTGGAGTTGGACCAAAAGGGAACAAATAAGACACTAGCTCCAATGGGCATTGGGCTTTTCTGTCAACTCTTGACAAGTCCAAAGTTACCATTAATTATATTTAATACCATTATATAAATATAATTGTTCTTTAGGCCTTATTAATAAATTATATCCCAAGACTTTATTATACATGCAACCCTTTCATAAAATATTCGTAGTAATACAAAGTCATGAATATAGACTGTCATTTTGAAGATTACTACATCTTAATCCTTGAGTACCCAGTTTAATCCTTTTAAGTTATTTATCATATATTTATGAAATCCAATTTCATAAATATATACTTTAGTAATTCCTTACTAAAGTGGTTAGGCCTAACTCTCCGAATAACTGAACCCATTAAACTTATCTCAAGGGAATATTTTATATCTCCGTTAAGAGACTATGAATTCCATCTTGAGAATATATGCTCCATCAACACTAAATGTGGCTGCCCAACATACTGAGGTTTTGACCGTAACTTTAAAACTCACTCCTGATATATCAAAGCAACCTACACCTCATGATCAGGTCCATTATTCTCTCAGGATTAAGAGTTCATGCAAATAGAAGTCGTGAGATTTATTATTCATTTAACAGTCTTTAGGAGAATAATAAATCTCACAGTGGTCTAGTTCAATATGTCTTAACTCTTAAAACATATCAACATATCAACTAGAAGTCACCACTTCCATGATCAAGATAAATCATCTTAGTTAATATGTTATAGTTTTCGCATATGAAATTCCCAATTTCATCACCAACTACGAACTAAATTCTGAGTTTACAAAGAACTTGTGATTTATATCTTCTGTGACTTTTCACATAAATCACATACTATGCATCTCATGGACTATATGATAATATCCAAATATTCATGTTACCATTATTTCAGATAATAATAAAACAAGTTTATTAATCATAATATTAAGTCATACATAATGTCATACATAATATCATACATAGCATCATACAATGGGATTTAAGGGCACTAATCCTAACAGCTTTAACATGCTAAATTAGGGTTTCTTTTCTTTTCTTGCTTTAAATACAATGAACATGCATTCATATGTGCATTCATTGATGCATAGGTGCTGAGATGCAGTAAGGTATGTGAGGTAAGTCATACATTCACATGAACATGCATTGGGTATATGTTTGATGATGAATATGACCATGCTTGTTTGAATAATTTGTTCTTGATGCAATCACGTGTTTATTTGGATCTTGCCATGTTTGTGATTTTGCCATGTATACTTGCTGCTTTTTTTTGTTCACTACTTTGAATGAGATGATTGCCAATGAGTGGAAGCCAACCCACAGGTAGGGCGGTTTTGGGTGCCTAACACCTTCCCAAAATCATACCTAAACTCCAAACCCATACTCCAGTAGTAAGACTAGTCCTTCCACGTAAGGGCGCTATATTCATAGTTCCTAAACCATAAAACTAGGTGGAGACTCCTTGTGTTTTCTCCACCCCGTTCTACTCCACCGAGGCATACTCCCCAAACCACGCATTGTGCCCACACCAACCTTTTCATTAAGATGATGCAATCAATGCAGCATACCCAACAACAACTGGTAGAGGAAATTCGTCAGCTAAAGGCTAACAAGTCTAAAGAAAAGGTTAGTTAGCATAACCCTGAGAATGCAGCTAACAAAGAGGAAACCCTGAAGGGCGAATGCCCACAAAACATAGAACAGTGCTTTATGACAATGGCAGATGTTGCGGCGTTGTTAGAACGAGAAAAGGCCAAAGCGCCTAAGGAGAGATTCTACTCGAGGAGGCCACCATACCCTATAAGGTTGCTCGGTAAGCAGTACCCTGATAGATACGAGCTACCAACTTTCTCACAGTATAACAGCACAAAGGGAAGCGCCATTAAGCATGTTAGCAAGTTTATGGATACCATGGGACCATTTACAGGAAACAAGGACCTGTGCTTATGCGAATTTTCTAAGTCCTTGTATGGCCATGCTTACACTTGGTATACTGGCTTAAAGCCAGGGACCATCCCTACCTGGGATGACATGGTGGATGTTTTTTGTTGTAAATACTTTCATGCAGAGGAAACTGTGACATTTGCAACCTTGCAAGGCACAAAGTAGAGGAATGGTGAAGATCTCGTGGAATATATCAAGAGGTTCAGGGACATAGCTTTTGATTGCTAGGACTATTATGAAGAAAGAATGCTAGTGGAGATGTGCATGGGAAACATGATCATGGAGTGTCGAGCCGTCCCCGAAAATCTGGAGATTTCACAGTTTGCCCAACTGTTGCAGAAGGCCAAAAAGACAGCCTAGTTAGTCAGGCCTAGCTCAAAAAAGCCAAAGGATCAAAAGTTCACCCCACAGGCCATGGCAATATCCACAAGCAAGAAAAGAAAGAGGTCAGATGGGAGGGAGTACGAAAGCTAGATGTACTTTTAGACAAATGGATCGTAGATGGGGTCTTCAAGCCGAATCAAGTTTCTAGAGAATCCACTAAAGAGGAATAGAGGGATCTGCGTTTCTGCTGACTACATAACTATGTGCAGCATGCTACCACAAGAATGCTAGCTCCGCTGACTGGTTCACCGCAGAATTAAGGAGGGGACCCTCAAGTTGACCCAACCCGAAGTTTAGAGGAATCCACTCCCTAATCACAAGGGAAAATGAGTAGCAGTATTTATTTGTGCTGACCTAGGCGATGAGGAAGAGGAGTGGCCCTCATTACTGACGGGAGCCATCATGACCTTGCAAAGGAGTTCCCAGTTCAAAAATCTATTTGACCAGCTGGAGCTTACGGCTAATAAGAGGAGAATGGCCACGAAGGCCCTAGTAAGCATCACCTTAAGAGCGTGGGTCGAATGCCTTACCCCAGAAACTTAATCCAACTGGACTTTTCTTGAAGACACTTATGAAATCACTTTCAGTGATAAGGACATGGAAGTGAGACACTCAGATCATAAAAGACCGCTTTATTTGGCAGCCTCAATAAATCAAATTCCTATCAAGCAAACCTTAGTGGATACGGGTGATTCAGTAAACCTCATATCGTTCAGCACATTGCAAGCAATAGGAATACTAAAAAACAAGATCTTGGGTCACCCAATGGAAGTGACAGGATTTAGAGGAAGGGGTGAATATACAACGGGACACATACAACTTTGGCTGAAAGTAGGTCCTATAGCCTCTCAGACTTGCTTCCACGTAGTAAAGATGGAGGTCTCGTACCACATACTGTTGGGATGGCCATGGTTGCACATGCATCATCTTGTCCCATTAATATACCATTAGTGTGTGAAAGGGAGACTCAATGGCAGGACGATCCGAATTGCAGCAAACCCATCCCTTTTTGAGCAAGCGGAAGCCCATTTGGTGGAAACCATGTTTTATGATGAATGGGCTCCATCAAGAGAGAGTTCGGTGTCCAAACCGTCGGGTACCTTCATGCCTATGTGGGAGGACGTCGAAAATGATCTGGAGCCTAATTTGAGGGAGTTACTGAGAGAAAAAGGAAAAGGAAAGAGGCACCAACCGTAGAATTAGACAGTTTGCCGCGTTACATTAGGGTCAAAACACTTGACGACAAAATAGTGTACAAGTTATGAAGGTGTGTAGGGCCCATTTGTAGTATGCAAGAAGGTCTTGGAAGAGGGCCCTAGCATGGGTCCCTAGTATGCTTTGTGGTCCAAGAAGACTGAAAAGAAAAGAATGACAAGAAAGTGGACTAAAGGACGGCCACGAGAGAAGAAACACAAGTGACGGCTAAAGAGGAGTTAGAAGAAATAGACTTGGGCATAGACCCATAGAAATTGAGACCCACTTCAATCAGTTCGAAATTGTCAGAAGAAGAAAAATCGGACCTTTTTTGATTACTGAGAGAGTTCAAAGACATATTTGCATTGGAGTATAGTGAGATGCCTAGGTTAGACCCAAGCCTAGTTGTACATACACTCAATGTGGAGCCTGGGACCAAAATTGAAGGCTATAAAGGATTACGTCCTGATGAAAGGAGAGTTGTACTGCAGAATGCCAGAAGAGATCCTGTCAAGGTGCGTGGGGCACGAAGAGGCCCAAGAGAAATTGGAAGAAGTGCACAGCAAAACTTGTGGGTTCTGCAAAGATGTTAGCTTGTACCGTAGGTTGCAGAGGGTAGGCTTCTATTGACCAAATATGAATAGGGAGGTAAATCAAATTTAGAGCCAATGCGAGGCCTGCTAGCTTGCCATAAATCGAGAAGAGAGTTATGACGTGTTTATAGTCGAAGATTGGAGGAGCCTGTTTGTGGGATATTTGGTGGATAATATTTTACCGCAGAAGCATAAGGAAAGGTATAAGCTCAGAAAATTGGTGACTCGTTATTTCCTGCACGAAGGAATCTTGTTCAAGAAAGGGTATGATGGAAACCCACTATGATGTTTGTGAAGATGGGTTATTACTGGCCCATTATGAAGAGGGATGCAGCAAAATTTGTGAAAAAGTGTCATGGCTGCCAGGTGCAAGCCAATTTGATCCACACCCATCCACAGAACTTGTAAAGCATGGTTACTCCGTGGCCTTTCTATACATGGGGGCTTGACTTGGTGGGACTAATTAATTCCCCCTCCAACATGTACATTTGGATCCTCGTGGCCACGGAATATTTTATCAAGTGGGTGAAGGCCGTGCCACTTCGCAAAGCCACCAGAGGAGTCGTGGCAAACTTTATCAAGGAAAATATAATTGCAAGGTTTGGAGTACCCCACAGAATTATAAATGACAACAACACTCCTTTTGTAAATAGGGAGGTTAGGAAAGTGTTGGAGTATTATCAAGTAAAACATTACCGGTCATCACCGTATTACACACAGGGGAATGAGCAAGCTGAAGCAATGAACAAGATCCTCATCAAAATGAGTCAGGAGTACAGTGGAGGCTAGGTAACACACCTAGTAGACGCGTTATGGGCTTATCGTAGTTCACCTAAGTTTGCCATAGGATTTTCTCCTATCTTCTTAGTATACGGGATAGAGGCTGTTAGCCCAGCAGAATTGATGATACCCTTCTTGAGGGTCATGCAAATATGAAAGGAAGAAAAGGAAAAGGAGGTCTTCATAGTAGAAAGGTGTGAGGATTTGGAGGGACTAGATGAAATAAGGGAAGAAGCCAAAGAATGCAATCGCAGATACAAGTAAAGGATGACAACTGGTATTAAGGACAGCAAACCATGTCAGAAAAGGATTGGCAGGACCATCCAAGTTCTCGCCAAAGTGAGGGGGACCCTTCGTGATAAGGGAGCGAGTGGGTATTATCGCTTGGCCCAAATGGATGGAAAAGATCTTATAGATCCCATTAATGGTAAGTGGCTTAAGCATTATTACACATAAGAAATGCCATGTGTTTTTTATTTATTTCTCTCTTTTGTATTTCCTTCAAGTGACCACCCTTGCAAGGGATGTTGTGTCACAAGAAAGTAATGTGTTTTCTTTCTTTCTTTTCTTTGTAATCATGTTGAAAGAAAAAGGGCAGAAAGTAATGAAAACTATACATGAGGTATTAGTAGAAATATGCAATATTAAATAGCATGATAAGTGTTGTAGCAAAAGTAGCAATAGATTACAAACCAAAAGCATAAGTCATATTGGACTTATCAAAATAGTTATAAGTGCCAAGTAAAATAAGTGTATTGTAAAAGGAAGAAAGAAAAGGGAGAGATGATAAGCTACGAAATAATAATAAGTGGTTGAGTACATGGCGAATAATCAAAGGCCAGTAATAAGGGTCTAGCCTTGGAAATGGTCAAAGGCAGTCACACTGGAGAGAAGATGCCCACGGCGAGCCTCCAAGTTTGCTATCTCTTTCTTAAAACTCTTGATGTAGGTGTCAATAATATCAACAGCAGGCTGAACCCTCTGCCTAAAGAAGACTCGGGCAATCTCTTGCAAATGCTCTAGCAAGAATCCCACATCAAAATCAACATGGATCAGCTCCTGAACTGCGGCCCTCCATTGTAGAATCCTCAGAAATTGTGTCCATAAAGTATGCTCAATGTTGTTCATCACACACCCCAGCAGCTTGAGAAAGTTCTCCCTAGTCAAACGACCAAGAGGAAACCTCTGCATGAAGTCTCCATGGCTATGGTAAACTGCCTCCAAGTGCTCTAAACAATCCTTGGGTACCCGATATCCATGGAAGTTCACATAGGGGAGGCCCAGTGCCCCAAAAGTCAGCTAGATCAAGATCGTTCCTTTCCACCTACTCAAAGCAAACAAAGAAGGCAGTAGCCTCATCCATGGGGTTAGGGATAGTGGCAAAACTACCCTTAATCTCAAATGTAACGCTTAGGATCCTCCCAGTAGGCAATGGACTTAAGAATAAATATTACACGAGCCTTGGGCAAGGAAATAAAGAAAAGAAGGGGATAAAGAAGTAGGAAAGAGAAAGAAAAAAAAGGGAGGAAGAAGGGGAATTACTAGGACTAGCAGGAATAGGGGCTGTAGGCTCCGTACAAACTGCTGCAACCTTGGGTTCCTTAGAGGTATTTATGGCTGCATAATGAGATAACGTGCAAGGAAAATAAAAGGGTGCACAAGGAATAATAGAAAGAGAAGAGAAAGAAGAGAAAATAGAGATCAAAAGTGCGTACCCATGGCCTCGGTGTCAGGCTCATCATCAGAAGCATCATCAGAGTCAGAAACCCTCATCTTTATAACTGGCTCATCATCAGAGTCCTTAAGGACCTCCTTAGATCCCTCATTAGGGGATAACTCCACATCGGGCACTTGGGTGGCAGAGATAGGGATAAAAGAGGGAGTGACAACCAACGAGGACCTTCCCTTAACCGCCTGTGAAAGGGCAGCAGAAGGGTCATTGGCAAAAGGATCACTGGTAGAAATAATTAGTGGAGGGGTGACAGGAGAAGCTCTCTCGATCTAGGTCGCCACAAGAGGAACATCTCCCTTTGAGGTAATGGAAAGCTCGGCAGAAACTGGGACGTATTCCCTAATGGCTTCCCCTACAACATGGGTACTCTCCTTGGTGGAAACTGGTCCCGATGGAGGAACTGAAGCCTCAGCAAGAGTCTTCCTAGTAGTAGCAATTATAGCAGACTCGGCAATAGCATCAGCACCATCGAAAAAGCTTTCAATGTGAACATATGCAGTAGCAGAAATCTTCTCCTTCTAAAGGATAGTGCATTTGGTAGAAGCCACACCAACACTAGCACTAGCATCAACAGGAGCCTCCTCACTCATGTGGTAGTAGACAGAAATCGACTTAGCATCAATCTGAAAAAAAAAATGAAGAAGAGGGTGATCGAGCCAAAGAAAGTGAGGAATATATGCATGAGTGAGAAAAATAAGATAGGGAAAGAAATATACCTCAACCTCAGGCTCATCAAACAAAATGAGGCGAGCAACAGAAGTGTCCTCTTTATACATAGACTACCAAAGAAAAAGAATACACATGCATATAGTTAGTTGCAGGAAAGCACATCAAATAACTAAAATAAGGAGAGCAGAACAATTAGAGATAACATACTCTCCCTTCAGTAGTGGCAAATGGGGCTGGAGGAGATGTCTTCCTCTTACTGCCACGGGTTTTGCTAGAAAAAGGGGCATCTGAAGGTTGCCTCGGCATGGGAGGCCTAGACTGGGCTGCAGTAGATCTCCTGGTAGAGTGGGTTCTAGCAAAAGGAGGAGGAGTGCTCTCAAAGACTATGTTACCGTTGGGAGAAAGGCCTCCTTTGTAAGGGATTATATCTGAGCAAACCTTGGAGGCATCTACACCCTTCTTAGTAGACTTAGGCTTGACGGACCTACAAGCCCTTCTTCATTGATGTAGGAAGGTTCACTACTTTCACCTTCTTCTCTCAACCACGGGAAAACTCACTCGTGTACAAGAACCATCCTTGCTTTTTCTCCTACCACTCGAATATAGCAAACCTGTTTTGCTTCCTAGCATAGACAATCACAGATTTTATAACGAGAAGCAATCGTGGGTTAGGAGATATTATGGCATGCAAACCTTTAGGAGGAACAAGGGAGAACCCACAACTACCAAATAGCTCCTCATTGAATGAAGTCATAACAGCCTGTCAATAGGCGTGCATAGGGGCAATGCAAAGACCTACCCTCTGGGAACTGGGAATGGTGACTGCTTACTCCAAAACTCAAAGGCATGTGGGCGTAGGAAGGGGCGGACTAAAGTTGTGGTGTCCAGAACTAAGGTGAAGTCATTAGGCACATCTTAATCAAGCCTAAATTGCCTCCTCACTCTACGGGCGGAGTAGTGCACATACTGAAGCCCCTCATCGGCCAAGTAAGGCAGCCACCCAACATTGGTGGCAGCTAAGTAATTGATCCCTTTCTCATCATAAGCCTCCAATAGGGTGGTCGAGCCAGTAGTACCCATAAAAAGGCCCATCACCGAATCAGCATAAGTGTACCCAGCACTAAAGTCCTTATAAGCCCTCCAAGAAAACCCACTCCCTTATCATAAAACTCCACAGCAGGATTACCAAAAGGCTTCAACCCAACCTAACGGTATGCCAATGGAAACTCAGTGACAAAACCCGCATAAAAAAGTCTATAATCACCTTGGGACAAGACTAGAACTTCTCTTCGTCATGGCGAACTAGCTTACACTTAGCCAAATGCCTAGCATAACGCTTCCAAAGAAGGTGTTGCGGGATAATACCGTGAACAGTTGTAGTAACTATATGGTAGGAACCTGCCTGTCTCTCATCACTTTGCAGAATATCCAACTGAACGTCCAAATGACCCAAAAGCAAAGGAGCCAATGACAGACTCACTCCAGCAGAAATTTTTATGGCTAACTGAATGTAAACGGGCTTTACAGCATAATGTGGATGAGAACCAAAGACAAACTTACAAAGCCAAAATGTAATGAAGGTGGCACAGCAAGTGGCAACAAAAGCTTTCAAGAAAGCCCCAATCCAATTGGAAAGCTTTGCGTTCCCATCGCCAAGACCCTTCCTCAACTTTGTCTCCACGGTCTCCTTCTCAGCAAAAAGTTGAATGTCGGAGGGGTCAACATCGCCAAGAATGGGGAGTAACAACTGATTGGCTACATCCTCCAAAGTCATGGTGATCTCATTGCAGGAGAGAAAGAAAGTATGAGTGGCGCTACACCACCAGTAGACCAAGTGGCAGAGGTTGAACAAGCTGCAGTAATGGGACAAACACCGAGAAGAAACTATGGCCTTCAGTACATCGACCTATTAAAATGCGCCCATGAGGCCTGTATTGGAAAGCTCCTTGTCCACCCACTCCTTCCAACCTAGTGATGTACCCGACCCAAATTCGAAGAGGATGGGCACGGGTAAAACATCTCCCTAACGAATGGCAAGATCGAGGATGGAGAAAGCCAATGAAACCCAAGAAACATCGAGATCATGCCATTCTAGGGATAGCTAAACACGACTTGGTGGAGCAGGCGAATAGTCACCAGGCACCACTGGAAAGTGTGAATAGGTGTCGTACCACGGGTCTATAAGAGGAAGGCACTCATTGTCAAGATCGTGACTCGCTTCCTCCTCTTTGGAAAGGTCCAATTCAAAGTAAGGAGCCTCTTCACCTTTCTCGGCCTCCATGGGTGGGTCATCGACGATAACTTCCTTTCCCTCACGAATGGAAGAACCTTCACCTTTTGCCGGCGACATGAAGAAAGGATTAAGTGGCGAAGGTAGTGGGCGAGAGAATATGCGAAAAGTGAGATGGAGAAAAGGATGTGAGTGGAAATGAGAGTTGAGAGAAAGGAAGGGGTATCGTGAAAAAGGCAAAGTGAAAAAGTGGGAGTAAATAAAAAGACTAGGAAGGGAAACGACAGACCAGCTATCAAAAGGGTAACGCATTAAATGAAGTAGAGGCAGTGTTTTAGAATAACTATTAAACTAGGAAATTTGAAAAGACAATCTTGTTCATATCAGATTAGTGAGTAAGGCAGGGACCACCGTTCAAAGAATGGGCCAACATGGTAGGAATGGCAATTTGGGCTTGATCAGGACATACCTGATTATTTTATTGCGATCTTGGAGACTACTACTTCAGTTTGCCCTTTCTTGCGCTCTAGTGCCTTTGAGTTTTGGAGCAGGCATTTTACAGTAGTCACTATTCCGAGTTCAAAGAGAGAGGATCTTTGTACTACTCAGATGCATGGGTATTGCCAGACGATGATGATTTCCCTTGACCAGGAGTTATTGGGTGGCCGTGGGTTCTCTCTTGTCCCTCCCGAAGGTCTATATGCCATTATTTCCTCGAACTCGCAGCTGTTGCTTCCCACCAAATCTGTGGTGGCATATGCTAGGAAGCAGAGTAGGTCAGCTATATTTAAGTGGCAAGAGAAGGAGAAAGGGTGGTATCAGTATGTTGGTGAGTTCCTTTCTGGTTAGAAAAAGAAGGTGAAGGTAGTGAACCTTTCTACGCCAACGAAGAAAGGCTCAATGTCTCGGTCCGCCAAGCCTAAGTTTGCCAAGAAGGGTAACGATTCCTTTGAGACTTGTTTTGATATCGTCCCGTATAAGGGAGGCCTTCCCCCCATTGGTAGCATAGTCCTTGAAAGCTCTCTCCCTTCTTCTGCCCGTACTCGTTCTAGCAGGTGTTCTACTGTAGCCAGATCTAGACCTCCTACACCAAAGCCATCCATGGATGCTCCTCCTTCCAGCAGGACCCATGGCAGCAAGAGGAAGACATCTCCCCCAGCCCCGTTTGCCACTACGGAGAGGAGAGTATGTTATCTCTAAATTTTGCCTCTTCTTTATTTTAGTTATTTATTAGGCTTTCCTGCAGCTAACTTTGAGCATGTGTTTTCTCCTCACTTGGCAGTTCAAGTACAAGGAGGACACTTTTGCCACTTGCCCCATACTGCTTGATGAGCCCGAGGCTGAGGTACATTCCTTTCTCTTCTTTGCCTTTCCTTATTTATGCATGCATCCCTATTCCTTATCATTATTATATTATTATATTTTTTTGTATGCCTGTTCACTCCTTTTCTCATTTCGACATCCTTTCCTTAGGTCGATCTCGAGCCCATTTCCATTTACCGTCTTATAGGCGAAAAGGCTTCTATTACTGCTGGCACGCCCATGGAGGGCTTCTTTGATGAAGCAGATATCGTTGCTGAGGCCATGGCTTCTGCCACTACCCAGGGAGTTCCTGTCGAGGCTTTAGTTCCTCCATCTAAGCCTGTTTCTGCCAAAGAGATCACCTAGGCTGAGGGAGTTATCATTGGAGAGTCCGCCTCTATTCTTACCAGTGACTCCTTCGTTGCCTTCTCACAGGCTGTAAAGGATGGATCTTCACTAGTTGTCACCCCGTCCTCTATTCCCAGTTCTGCTACCCGAGGGCCTGACGCAGATTTTTCCTTCGACGAGGACTCCGACGAGGCCCTTAAGGATTCTGATGATAAGCCAGTTGTGAGGACATGGGTTTCTAATTCTGATAAGGCCAGTGATGATGAGCAGAGGGTCGAGGCCATGGTATGTATCCTCTATTCTTGCAATGCCTTCTTTTTCTTCTCTTCCTATCACCTCTTAGTGCATTCCTTTATTTACTCCGCATGTTGTTCTTGCCACGTAGTCACGAACATGCTTGAGGAGTCCAAGGCTGCAGTAGGTCCTGTGATGCCCACAGCCCCTATTTCTGCAATGCCCACAGCCTTTATTCCTGCTGGCCCTAGTAACTACCTTACCTTTGTACCTTCTTCAATTAAGACTTTTGTCATTATGCCTACCTCTTTTCTTTGTTTCCTTACTAAGGGCTTATATTATGCCTTGAATTTTCTTTCAGGTCTATCACTTGCTAAGGTGGCTCCGACCGCTCGTTTTGAAATTAGTAGCAGTTCTACCACCGTTCTTAATCTCGTGAGTGAGGCTGCTACCTTCTTTGCCCGTTTTGAGCAGGTTGAGACTAATGACCTTGACCCGACAAACTTCTAAGGTGTTGGATCTCCTTATATGGACTTTCATGACTATCGAGTACTTGAGGAGTGTGTTGTGTGCTTAGAGGTAGTCTACAGTAGCCGTGGGGACTTTATGCAAGGATTCCCCCTTGGTCGCTTTGCGAGGGAGTACTTCCTTAAGTTGCTGGGGTGTGTGTTGAACGATATTGAGTATAACTTCATCGACACCATTGAGAGGATTCTACAGTGGAGGGCTGCAGTTCAAGATTTGATTCACGTTGGGTTTGCTGTGGAGTTTATGTTGTCCGAGCCCTCTTTATGAGGAAAATCCAACCTGCTGTTAACGCCATTGACACTTACATTGATAATTTGAAGAAGGAGGTGGCAGACTTAGAGGCTTGTCGTGAGCATCTCCTTTCCGGTGTTACTGGCCCTAGCTGCTTCGAGGACCAAACTCTTATTTCAGGCCCTTGATCACTAGACATTTATGGCTTTGCTATTGTTTTTCCTTTGTGTTTATTTCTTTCCTCCCTTCCTTTCATAGTACACTTTATTTCTTTAGCACTTATAACTTATTTGATAAGTCCAGTATGACTTATACATTTTGGCTTGTAACCTATTGTGCTACATCTACTACAGTTATTATTATGCTTTATGATACAATATATTTATGTATGATCTTCATTACTTTCTGCCTTTTTCCTTTAAACATGATTACAAGTAAAACAAACAACAATGCTTTCTTATGACACCATATCCCTTGCAAGGGTGGTCACTTGGAGGAAAGAAAAGAAAAACAAGGAAAAATGAACGATTACATAATATTTTCCTACGCATAGTAGTATTTCAACCACTTGCCATTAATGGGGTCCATCAAATCTTTTCCATCCATCTAGGCTAGACAATAATACCCACTTGCATGTGCTTTCCTTACCACGAAGGGTCCTTCCCATTTTGGTGAGAATTTAGATGGTCTTGCCATACCTCGCCTGACATGGTCTGCTATTCTCAACATGAGTTGTCCTTCTGTAAACATTCTTTCTTTAATTTTCAGGCCATAAGTTTCTGTCATCCTTTGCCTATATCTGCAGCTACGCTCTTGGGTTTCTTTCCTCTTTTCATCCAGTCCTTCCAAGTCTTCGCATCTTTCCGCCATAAAGACTTTCTTCTCCTTTTCTTTCTTTCACATCTGCATAACCCTTAGGGATAGTATCATTACCTTTGCTGGGCTTTCACTTCTGTCCCATTTACTAAGGAGAAGGGGGAGAATCCTATGGCAGATTTGGGTAAGCTTCGATAAGCCCATAGCGCGTCTGGCAGATGCATCACCTAGCCTTCGCTATACTCTTGACTTATTTTACTGATGATCTTAATGAGGGTCTTATTTGTCGCTTCTTCCTGCCTATTCCCTTTTAGGTAATAAGGCAACGACCGATGATGCTTCACTTGATAGAATTCTAGCATCTTTCTCACTTCTTTGTTTACAAAAGGCGTACCATTGTCACTTATGATTCTGTGAGGTACCCTAAACCGAACAATTATGTTTTCTTTGATGAAGTTTACCATAGCCTTGCCAGTAGCTTTACGAAGTGGTATGGCCTCCGCCCACTTGATAAAATATTATGTGGCCACAAGGATCCATATATACCCATTTAAAGGTGGATTAACTAGTCCCACCAAATCAAGCCCTCAAGTGTAGAAAGGCCATGGGGTGACCATGCTCTGTAAGCTTTGTGGATAGGTATAAATCAAATTGGCTTGCACTTGGCAGACGTGGCACTTCTTTACAAATTTTACTGCGTCCCTTCTCATTGTGGGCCAATAGTAGCCCATCTGCAATATGCACCGATATACCTTCTTTCTTCCCTAGTGCTCCTTACATTCTCCTGCGTGTACTTCCTTCAACATCTCACTGGCCTCTTCAGGCCCTGGACACCATAGTGGGTCTCTGTCGTACCCTTTCTTAAAGAGGATTCCTTTGTGTAGAAAATAGCAAGTCGCCAACTTCTTGAGCTTATACCTTTCTCCATGCTTCTGTGGCAGGATCTCTTTTGCCAAGTATCCCATGAATGGGCTTCTCCAATCCTCCGTGGCAAACATGGCGTAACTCTCTTCTTTGTCTACAGCCAGATGGCAAGCTTCACATTGGATTTGGATCAGGTCCGCATCTTTGCTCATATTTGGCCAACAGAAGCCCGCTTTCTGCAACCTTCGGTATAAGCTAACCTCTTTGCAGAACCTGCAAGTCCTATTATGCACCTTCTTTAGCTTTCTCTGGGCCTCCTCGTGCCCCACACATCTCAATAAAATTCCTCCTAGCATTCTATGGTACAGCTCTCCTTTCATCAGGATATAGTCCTTTATTGTTTTCAATTCTACCATATCTTCTTCCTTCAACAGGGCATCCCTGATGGGAGCCCTCCAATCTTCTTTGCATTCTTTCTTTAACAGGAACTTCTTCTTGAGTATTTCAATTATGGATTCTCTTCGCTTCTTAATCTCAACTCTAGTATTGCCTCATTCAAAGGCTATTTGTGAGCCCAACGCAGCTAGTGCATCTGCATATCAATTTTCGCTTCTCTTGGTATGCTCTATTTCAAATGTACAAAACTTTTCCTCCATCCTTTGGGCCAACATCCTATACGGGGGCCAAACTTGGTTCTTTTAAAGAAAATCTCCCTTTAGCTTGGTAGACCACCAGGATGGAGTCGCCTATCACCCTCAAGTGTTTGATCCTCATCTCAAGGGTTATCACCAATCCCATCAGGTAAGCCTCATATTCTACTGTATTATTTGAACATGGGAGTTCTAACTTGAATAAGAGTGCTACAGTCTCTTCGTCATTGCGATAAATGACCACTCCTGTGCCTCCTAAGTTTGTCGTAAAGGAGCCATCGAATTTCATAACCCACTATTCTCCGGCCATTTCTACCATAGCTACTTCTCTAGGTACCTCATCATCTAGCGAGAATTCCTCTTCTCTGGGAAATTGGGCCAACAAATCTACTATGGCCTGGCTTTATACCATTTTGGGTGTTCCCGCTTTCAAGTCATACTGTGATAACTATAATAACCACTAGGATATTTTGCCAGACATAATGGGTTGTCAAAGAAGCGCTTTGATCGCATGGGACTTCGTCATCAAATGTACCTTGTAGGCCAAAATGTAATGGCACAACCTTTGTGACGCATAGACGATTGCCAAGCATACTCTTTCCGCCCTTAGATAACGTGTCTCAACATCTCTTAAGGCACGACTTATGTAATAAATTGGATGCTCAATGCCACCTCCATCTTCTTGGGCTATCAGGGCCCTAATGGCAAACGGGCTTGAGGCTAGGTAAAGCAGCAACGATTTTCTGCGGACTAGGGCTTGCACTGTGGGGAGGTTCATCATAATCTGCTGTAACTTTTGAAAAGCTTTCTGCTGTGCGTCCCCCCACTCGAAGCTCTGTCGCTTCTTTAGTAACTTTGTAAAAGCCAAAGTAATTAATGCAAGACTGGGTATGAATCTCCTAATGTATGAGACTTTGCCCAGAAAACTTTTCAACTCTTTAACCATGGTTGGTGGCTTCATAGTTGCTATCGCCACTGCTGTGGCCGGATCTACGTCTATCCCTCTATTGTGGACCAAGAATCCCAAAAACATTTCGGCAGATACTCCAAAAGCACACTTCAACAAGTTCATTCTTAGCTTGGAAAGTCTGCATCTTTCGAACACCTTTCTCAGCACTTTGACATGATCTTCTCGCCTTCTTGACTTCACCACTATGTCATCCACATAGTCCTCCATTTCTTAGTGCATCATGTCATGAGATATGGTGGTCATAGTGCGCTGATAAGTTGCGCCCACATTTTTCAGCCCAAAGGACATCACTGTGTAGTAGAGATTCCCAATGGGTGTTCTAAAGGGCGTCTTTTTCGCATCTTTTGGTGCCATCCGAATCTGATTGCATCTGTTGAATCCATCCATAAAAGAGAACATGGCATTCCCCATGATAGAGTCTATCAGCAAGTCCATGTTAGGCAACGGGAATTCATCCCTAGGATAGACCCGATTAAGGTTTCTAAAGTCAACACAGCATCGTATCTGCCCATTCTTTTTTTCAGCGGTATAAGATTTGATAGCCACCGTGGGTGTTGAACTGGTTTGATAAACCCGGCTGCTAACAGCTTCTGTACTTCCTTTATTATCTGCCCCTCTACTTCAATATGAAATACCTTGGCAGGCTAAGCCACTGGCTTAGCCCTAGGATCCAAGTTGAGCATGTGTACCACCAACCCTGGGTCTAGCCTAGGCATTTCACTATAATACCATGAAAAAACGTCTCTAAACTGCTTCAACAACAGGATTAATTCAACCTTTTCCTCCTCTGACAACTTTGGACTTATTGAAATTGGTTTTGGCTTTTGTAGGTCCGTGCCCAAGTCGATCTCTTCCAGCTTTTCTTTTGCTGTTACTTGTACTTCCCTCTCTGTCGTAATCTTCCTTTCGCTTTCCGTGTTACTTTCTTCTCCTGAACTTTCTTGGGCCACGTAGCATACTAGGGTCTTATGTTGTGGCTCTTCTCCAGGACCCCCTTGCGTGCTGCAGGTAGGCCCCACGCACCTTCATAATTTATATATGATCCTGCCATTAGGTGCTTGAACCATGATGCATCGTGGTGTACTGTTTGGCTCCAGAGTTGGCACCTCTTTTCTTTTTCTTTTTCACAACAACAACTCACTCAAATCAGGTTCTAGGTTGTCTTGAATGTCCTCCCACTTGGGGACGTAGGTGCCAGTTGGCTTGGATACCAAACTTTCTCCAGATGGTGCCCGTTCATCGTAGAACATAGTCTTAACCAAATGGGACTTTGCCTGCTCGAATGGGGGTGGGTTTGCTTTAATCCGTATCATCCTGCCATTCAACCTCCCTTTCATACATTAGTGATAGGTGGACGAAATGAGGCGAAGCTTGTGCAGCCATGGCCTTCCCAATAGTATATGGTAGGAAACTTCCGTTTTCACCACATGGAATCGAGCTAAGGAGGTTATCAGGCCTACCTTCAGCCATAGCGGTATGTATCCTACTGTGTACTCACCTTTTCCTCCAAACCCCGTCATCTCCATTGGGTATCCTTGAATCTTACCCTCTAATATTCCTGCTGCTTGCAGTGTGCTGAGTGGGATAAGATTTACTGAAGCGCATGTGTCAACCAGGGCTCTCTTAATAGGAATTTGATTTATGGAGGCCGCCAAGTAAGGAGGCCTTCTGTGGTCTAGGTATCCCACCTCTATGTCTTCATCGTTGAAAGTGATCTCGTTGGTGTCTTGCAGGAAGGCTCTATCAGTCCGAGCTTCTACAGTAAGGCATTCTACTCCTACTCCTGAAGCAATGCTTACCAAAGCTTCCGTGGCCATCCTTCATTTGTTTGCAGTGAGTACAATTGGTCAAACAAGTTCTTGAACCGGGAGCTATTCTGCAGGGTTGTGATGGTTGCAGCCTGCAACGACGGTCTTTCCTCTTCGTCTTCGCCTGAGATTGCACAAATGACAATTGCTGTTACCCCCTTCCCTTTGTGATTAGAGAGTGGGTTCCTCTGGACCTCCAGTTGGGATAGCTCAAGGGTCCCTTCTTTGATCCTGTGATGCACTAGTCTACGGAGTGCCCAGCATTCTGCGATAGCATATTGCACATAATTATGCAGGCGGCAAAAATGTGGATCTTTCCGTTCTTCTTTAGTGGGCTCCCTAGAAACATGATTGGGTTCGAAAACTCCATCTACAATCCATTTGTCTAAGAGCACATCCAGCTCCTTCGGTGTACATGGTATTGGTGGAAGGCTCTCGTACTCCCTTCCTTCTGACTTCTTTCTCTTCTCCCCGGTGGATACTGTCATGGCTTGCGGCTTGGACCTCCATTCCTTAGGCTTGTCAAAGCTGGCCCTGACTGACTGGGCCGTCTTCTTGGCCTTCTATAACAACTAAGCAATTGGAAAATTTCTAGATTCTCTAAGACAGCTCTATATTCCATTATCATATTCCATGATCATAGCAATCAAAGGCTATATCCTTAAAACTCTTGATATACTCATGAGGTCTTCGCTACTTCTTTGCATGGTACCTTGCAAAGTTGCAAGCGTCACCGTTTCTTCTCCGTGGAAATACTTGGTGTAGAATATGTCTACCATATCATCCCATATCGGGATTGACCATGGCTTCAAGCTAGTGTACCAGGTATATGCCCGGTCATATAAGGACTTTGAAAACTCAGAGGCAAAGGTCCTCGTCTGCTGCGTAAGGACCAAGGGTATCTATAAACTTGCTTACATACTCAACGACGCTTCCCCTCCTGCTGTCATATTGTGTGAAAGTTCACAGCTCATACCTCTCGGGATATAGCTTGCTGAGTATCCTCAAGGGATACGGAGGTCTCCGTGAATAAAATCTTTATGTGGAACCAAACCCAGCTCACCCATAACTCTATTATGGCTTTGAGGAGTCCAAGTCTTACAATAGGACTATAGGTTTGACAAATGACAAAAAAATTGGTCTTCAATAGCACCAAAATTTAAGAATAAATTCGAGACATATGACACAGAATTGGACACTAATTGAGGATTTTAATTGGATTTTCTTTGAGTTTTAGCTTTATATATATATATATATATAAGGTTTTCCTTATTAGGTCTCAAGTTGGTCAATTGATTGGAACAATTAAAACCAAAATTGAAAGAGAAACACAATTCAAAGGGATTCCAAATGGAAAGTTGTACATCCTCTACAAAATTGAAAATTAGTCATTGTGGGGGCCTTTTTGCACTGTTGGGCCTCAACCCCTTCTGCTGCGCTATGGCCCATTAGTTTGAGGTAAGAGAGTTGGAACTAGCCTTGTTGGGGCTGTGCTTCAGGCCAGCTTATGCACAAGTCGGGCTTACCCAACGTAAACGCATCCTGACATGAGTGCTATGGGCGGGATGTAAGGTGTGGTTACAGCAGGAATAACTGTTACAAGTGTTACAGTAGGAATATAGTACAACAAGATAACTATGATAATAAACATAATAAATAAAACTAACACCGTGAGGAGAGTTAACAAAGTTATGGCAGAATAACATAGCGAATATGAAATACACTATAGCAGAAAAAGGTTTGAGCTTTGATTCTCAATCTTCAAAGAGTGGGTTTGTCAAGAGGGAAAGAAAAGGTTGTCTATTGATGCATGCCTCTATTTCTATTGCTTTACTTTCTCTTTGGTTTTCTTTCGTTCTTCCTTCCTCCCCTTTTTACTGTTCATGGCTATCCCCTTTTATACCGTCTGCCATTATGGGATTTACCCCTTTTGCCCCTCAACCGTTTTTGGCTCCTTATAGGCATCTCTCTAGGACTGCCCACTAACCTGCTAGCTATCCAGCCATTACCTCTATCTAGAGTATGTTGGTTGCACCACTCTCCATTTCCAAACAAAGTTTCTTGTCTTGTTTCTTACCTCTTTCTGTTCTTGTTTTACCCTTATGGATAAGGATTAAGTTACCTCATCACCTACCTCTATGGCATACATCAAGTGGTCCCAACCCACACATACCTCTTTTGGGTGAAATGCCATCCCAGCATGACATTTCCCCAAAGAAGCTTGAGTGGGAACCCTAGAATAAACCCCCCTTTCTCCTTACCGCCAAACCACACCCTCTGAATACCTTGACCCGTGGCCCACCTCCCATGTATTGGCTGGGTACAAGTGGGTGGTGCCCTGGTCCTTTGTGCATGCTCCACTCCGTCTGCGTTTGTTTCTTTCTGGCTTTCACATCATTTCTGCTACTCTTGTGTTGTCTGGTTCTGCTGTACGTTCTAGTTTGTGTTTATCCTTTGTGGCGTGAAGGATGCGTGGGCTTTTGGACTTGTGTTTTCTTTCTTCTACCCCTTCCTAGGTTGGGCATTGAGCCCATGCTCTTGTCTCTCTTCTTCATGGCCGTGGGCCTTTTGGCCATTAATCCTGTCATACTTCTTCATTGTGTTTGCTACGGCTTTGTCCCTCCTTTGCTTCTTATTACCCCATGCGCTTGCTAGCTAATGTTCCAGCAGTATCAGCCTATTGATCCATTAATTCTTTGCTTAAGGCTTCCTTGGCCCATTTACTACACCTTTACCTCTTATCAATTTTATAGGCTTATTAGCCATCATTCTTGCCATGTCAGCCCGTTTAGTTTACCACTTTATTCCTTGGGATTCCTTGGCCAATTTACTCATTCTTTACCTCTTTTTACTCTCATGGGTTTGTTGCTTATCGGCTCATTTACTTCTTCTTTACCTCTTGTTACTTTTATGGGCCTGCTGGCTATCAATGCTGTCACTTCAACCCACAGGGCTTGTTTCCTTATTTCTTTACCGTTTTGCCCCTCATTTTCTTCTCATCTTCCTTATTGTTGGGTTTCTTCTGCTATTGGACCCTCTTTCAAAAATGGGCCTCAACAGTCATATAAATAAATTAAATACAAAGAAATAATTGAGTCATCTTTTACCGAATAAAAAAAAAATAACATAAACCAAAACTCTCATCTATAAAAACAAAATTTGTAAAACTCTCATGCACCTAATTTACCAAGTCTTCCCTAAAATGAAGTTGAAGTAGAGAACATTGTGTTCCAAACCTTCAAAAAATGATTAGGAGTAAGTGAGCAAAGAGTTCCACCACCATTTGTATGTCGTGATTAGAAGCAAAGTGCATTTTTTTTTTTTATACAAAATGTAAATTCTACTCTAGCCTAATCTAGATGTATATGTGTGTGAAACTCCTTCCTGGAGACTTGAACGTCGGCCCTTACCCCTCACATCCTAAAACCACTTATACTTGTGGATTGACCATTGCACCAAGAGTATGCGGTGGTTAAAAGCAAAGTGTTAAGAGCTCATTGTTTCTAAGAAAATATGATAGTGGAAAGTGACCTACAATCAATTTTCGCTATTGAAGGCTCTCAAAGTGTACCATATTTAATATGTGCCAATGGGCAATGAGGGAGAGATTTTGGAAAAGTGATAAATAAGGATAAGGGTGGTAAAGGATTAGGATTTTTTGGACTTCTTAGGGTTATCCTACTATGGAATTCCTAAAATCTTATTAATATAATTTGAAACTAGCGGATTGGATTTTGCCACATTATCAATAATTTAAATAAATACCATAATGGTGGTAGTTAATGTTTTTTTTTTCAAATATCAATGATGTGGTTAAATCTAATCTACTCATTTCAAAATGAATTGATAGGATTTTGGGATCTCCATGGTAGAGTTACACTAAGAATTATAGAAGATTTGAATCTAGTGGTGAGGACTCTATCAATTTTATTACATGAAAATAAGGTGATAAGATAATCTAAAAGACCAACCACTAGGAAGCACCCATGTGTACAAAGAATAAGGCCTGTTTGGTTGTGTTGTTTAAACAATAGTTTCGTTGTTTAAACAACACAACACGAATTTCCACAACACTTTTTCACACACACGTATTTCCACAACACTTAAACAACGTTACTAGAACAACATTACCAATCGGGCCCTAAAAATCAAAGCTACATGCATAAAAATCATCTATGTTGGGTTGTCAGGTGAGATTTTCTCATACACGGCACTTGCTTAACAACTTGAATTCTTAAACCTTATTGATTCGATACCTAACTAACCATTCAATTGAAATGGTTTGCAATCTTTTAGGTCAAGTCAAATCGGGGTGACAATTGATTTAAGTGGTTCCTTAATCACTTGATCACCCTTGATTTGTGGTAATATGATTGGCATGAATTTTAGTGTTAGTCAAATAATAGAAAATACAATCAGATTCATTCTTATGTTTGTAACAGAATTGAAAGTTCAATTAGTGTGTAAAACACTAATGAATGTTTAGACCCCCAATTTCAACAATACCAACACAAGCTTATACACAAACAATATATGTGCAAAATGATGAATATAATCTATATCCAAATTGTTAAAACACTCTAAACCTTAATTAATCACAAACACAGCAGCAATTAAAAGGTAAAGAGTAAGGGAAGAGAGATGCAAACACAAAGATAACACTGGCACGTGTTATCGAAGAGGAAACCGAAGAACTCGGCGAAAAACCTATCTGCCGCCCTCCAAGCAGTCAAAAGATCCACTAAAGAATAAAGTTGGGATACATGAATTGCAGAAGACCCTCCAAGCCTAATCTTCCCAATGCACCTAAGCCCTCCAAGCTTCTTGCTCCAACAGGGTTAAGCCTAACCGTGTCTTCTTTAGCTTCCCGGATCCCGCAATAAGCCCATTGCATCAACCAAGTAAATTGGTCATCTTTGAACTGCTTCCCAAGCACCAAAATATCTCCTCATTGATATGGGTATGGTGAGATAAGGATTTGGCAAATGTACCTCTCAAGAATATGTCAATGGAGAGGATGAGAGTAGAGGAATTTGGAGAATCAAATGTCAAAGATTGTGGATGAGTCAATCTTGTTTTTCTCTAGGGTTTCTCTCTCAAAATTATCTCTGGAAGCTCTCTACATTTTATGGGCATAAGGGTATTTATAATAGTGTATGTGAGGAATGCGAAAAGTCAGTTTTCATCCAAACAGGGCATTCTGGCAACTCAGTCTTGCCAGTGGATTAAGTCGCGAGATTGAGTCGCGAGCTAACTGCCTGGCTAGACTGTATATTTTATCCTGTAGTGCTCCAGCTATCGTGACCCTTCAATTCCCTGCATGCTTCACACATGTGCCACTTTGGCGACTTGCCAGTCGCGAGTCAGTCGCAAGATCCAGTCGCGAGGCTCCTTTATATGCATACATCTTGAGTTTTCTTCACACTCTCTCACACACAACCCTTACATAATTCTCACCTAAATACAGGGTCTCTAATTGCTAAAATACAAGCAAATTTGGCACGAAATAAAGCTAACACGTGATTGAATAAATTCAACCTTACAATCTCCCCCTTTGGCTATTCCATGACAAAACCCTAAAACAGACTCTAGACTTAAAATATGACTCACTCACACCTAACTCTAGATACTGTGAAGCTCTTGAACCATATGGACAAGTTTCCTGAAAACAAGAAGATCATTGTAAGCAGAAATCTTGAAATGCATATGGAGTAAGCACAATGCGATCAAGCAATAAAAAATTACAATATAGCATGGCTTGACCAAACAAGAACAATCACTATAAATAGTGACCACAATGATCATTCACACATGGAATGAACATCCAGACATGCAAGCTAATAAGCTCAATGCAAAATATCATTTGCATGTCCAACACACAACGGATACAAAAACACTAAGGTAGATGCATGAAAGATACAAGATCCAACAAGGGCACAAGTGTGAAGTACTAAAGAAAATGCATAACATTAACTAAAAGTACTAGGCTACAAAAGAGAAGGTACATATTTAAGCATAGTTTAAATAGCTAAAACATAACCATGAACTATGAACAAAAACCATAGATAATATAAAGCAAAGTATTAAACATAGGCTTTTTCTTTCTCTTGCACTTCAACTTCAATGCTCCAACTTCAATGCTCCCCCTTTGATCAAGCTCTTTCTCCCCCTATCATATCATTCCCCCTATCATGAACCATCTCCCCCTTTTTTTCATGGAATAGCTAGTCCTCATTTTCCTCTAGCTTCCTTTGGATTTGGTCCAATTGAGTTTGGAGAAATGTGAACTTCGTTTCACATCGAATGTGGTGAGAGTGCATGATAGTTGCAAGTTCGGACATCTTGGTGCTGAGCTCTTGGACAGATGCCATAATGTTGTCTAACTTCTTATCATAAGAATGTGAGCTAAAGCGTGAGCCACCATGATGAGCATGACCCTCTTGCTTGACTCCCCTTCAGCTGTGACTGATGCTGGCATTGAGAGTACGAATGTTGATCGGACTTGGCTTAGGATAGGGAGACTCATCTTCCAATGGATGAACGCCTTTAAGCTTCAAAATTTTTGAAATGAGGCAGCAAAAAGGAATGCAATTCTTTGAGGCAGTTTTCTCAACAGTTTTGCTCAAAATATGAAAGATATGCGAGCAAATGTCAATTTCTTCATCATTAATCAGATCTTGAAGAAACAAAGCTCTACCGAGATTCATGTATCCGGTGCTTGAGAGAGGATAGAGGTTGTGGAACATGATCGTTGTAAGCAGCCTCAATATGGGAGATAGTGAAGAAACACTAATTGATTTCCCATTTGGAGAGAATTCCAAGCTATCTCCGAGAGTTTCCCGAAGTAAATCCTCCTTCAGATTCAAGTCATCATCCTATACCGGTGGTTTTCGAAACACTGGCCGGTTGATATTTAAGATGATGCTCAGATAAGAAGGTGTCACCATGAAGTCCTTACCTCGAACCCAACATTTCAGCTCATCAATATTAGAAATTGCATTTGCATAGAATTCTTTCACCATTTGTTCATACGTTTCGTCTAAGCTGGTTAGGAGGAAGTTCCAATCCCTGTTAACAAACCATTTCGAAATGTTCGTATCAAAAAGAGAACCCTACTCAACCACCCTTTCCACCAACATGGGAGCATCCCTGAAGTAGTTCTCATAAGCTTGAGATGCGGCATATGATCTGAACTTGCTAACATCAAAGAATCCTGTCGATGATTGAGTCTTCTTTGACTTAGGAGTGAGGCTCTCAAGATCAATCACCGGTTCTTTTCCCTTGCTACTACTTCCTTTCACGGCTGATTTCTTGAATGGAGACATTGTCAAGCTGTATCATGTAATATCAAAGAGCAAGAGAGAACACAAATGGCAACAAGCTTGATTAGCACCAAGTTAGTCCCAAATCAAAATTTTGAATTAAACACCGAACAGAATTTAAAGCATAATTCAAAAAAAAAAAAAAACAATTTGACATGAGAGAACATATAGTATCAATAAAATGATATAAGGATGGCAATAAGCACTTAAACATGTCAAAGTATGTGTGCGTGTGCATCAAATATAAAAAGTGTGCAAAATAGGGCAAAGCGTAAGAACACATAATCATATGACGTTTCAAAATCAAAGAAACATGATTATCCCTACAACCTTTGTATTCCATAGAATCCAAAGAGACACACAAAAACATCTAAGAGATGTTTTATCATGAACATGATATGCATAACACTACACAAACATGGTACAATGCATGAAAATGAAGCACAAACATGTAGAATAGACATTATACTAACAAAACCAACAAAACCCATAAAACAATCTCAACAAAACAACAATAAAACCATATTCAAACATCATATTTTCAAATCTCAACATAAACACAAAGTCCAAGAAATGTAGGGCTAGAAACATGAAATACTTTGAGAATAAGAGAAAACCCATACCTTTTCTTGAAGATTGATGAAGAAAATGAAGGTTTTGTGAGAGAAAATGGAGGTTTTGGAAGAGGGAGAGGTGGACAAGACAATGAAAAAGCATGTGATGCGAGGGAAAACTGAAAAAATTTTGAAAGCTGTCTTGAATATAACCCTATTTGTGTAAAACACGCGTTTTTCGCGACTGAAATGAGTCACGAACAAGTCGCCAAGTCAAGTCACCAAAATCCCTTAACACAAATTTTGAAAATTTGTTTAAGTGTTTTTCGCGACTAGGAAGTTCACTCACAAGCAAGTCACGAAGAAAGTCGCAAATAATTTTGAGTAAACTCATGACTGGAGCTTCCACTGCAAACCAGTCGTGAAAATGCTAAAAACCCTGAAATTTTGAAATTTTTCTAAGTCTTTTTCGCGACTGGGGGATAGACTCGCCAGAGAGTCACGAGAGCTTCTAAGTAAGCTCGCGACTAGAGTGACCCGCGAGAATGAGTTACCAGGACAGAGTTGCACAGTTTTTGAAATTTTTGAAATTTTTCAAAACAAAACACTTTCCAAAAACAATTAAAATACTCAAAAATCTATGTGTTTGATCAACATATGATTGAGTAAGTGCAACACATTTAATCAAGTACAATCACACAAATGAATAAGGCGTTCAATGAACATAGACATGTGTGATGTGTGTGCGTAGCAAAAATGAGATAATCCTTAGTCTAATGTGAAGCTTCAATGATCAATTCAACCAAGACATACACAATTAGCACTAGGAAGAGTGACCAATCTCAATTATAGAAGTATGCATATATGACCTCCCACAAAACTTGATTACATAATTTTGAAGCTTTTCATTTGGCTTCATACATTTCATAACATTTGATCATTTTGGAACAATACATCTCATTTTGAAATCGATGCCTGAAATTTTTGATATTTCAATTTGATTAGTAAGCCTTTGGCTTTTGGGCACCATACATTTTCATATAAGTCGCTTTCCCTTTTTCCTAGTAAAATACTAGTATGTGCGACGACTTTTGCAGCTTATTATCTTTTTTCATTTTGAGATTTAACATTGGTTGAGCTCTTTAAGAAAAAATAAAAGAGTGGGAAGATATATATATGCACAACTCTATGCAAGTCTCAAGATCAACAAAACCATTGACTAATCATTCAAGACAAGTTTGAAGATCTATTTACAACAGTCACATAGATGTCAAGATTTTCCCACAATGATATGAGTGCATAGAGAACAAGCTATGCTTGTAAATGCACAAAGCCATTTGTATGAAGGTACAAGGCAAAACATGCGTATGACAAAACACAATAATGCTGATCGAACTTTTTGGATTTTCTACTTTTATGTGTTTTTGGATTTTTGACACAAAAGTAAGTAAAGATTGATCAAAAAGAAAACATTCAAAGCACTTAAAAACAAACAAACAAAAATTGTCAAAACATGCTATACATGTGACCAACAAAGTAATGTGTGCTATACACAAGTGAGTTCAAATCAAGATAGATAAGTAAAGCACACATCACACATTAGATTCAAGGAATTGTACCAGCACCGATGGTCTTACGGAGTAATTCAAACCATGGACCATCGAGAGGTTTGGTGAAGATGTCCACCTTTTGGTTGTCCATATGTATGAACTCAAGGCACACAACTTTATCTTCCACCAAATCCCAGATGAAGTGGTAACGTATCCCTATGTGCTTTGACTTTGAATGCTGAACCGGATTCTTAGAAAGGTTTATAGCACCAGTGTTGTCACAGAACACACGCATTGTATCTTGAGGAATCCCGTAGTCGTGAAGTAGCTTCTTCATCTAGAGAAGTTGTGTGCAATAGCTCCCAGCAGCTATGTACTCTGCTTTCGCTGTAGAAAGGGACACCAAATTTTGTTTCTTGCTCATCCAAGAGACAAGGTTGTTACCAAGGTAGAAATAGCCACTTGTGGTACTCTTCCGGTCATCCACACTCCCAGCCCAATCTGCATCTAAATAACCCGTAAGGCAAGCATTGGAATCCTTTGAGTACCATAAGCCATAACCCGGAGTGCCATTAACATATCGTATGATTCACTTCACAGCAGTCAAGTGAGATTCCTTCGGAGCGGCTTGATATCGAGCACAAACTCCATGCTAAAAGCAATATCCAGTCTACTTTCCGTAAGATAGAGTAAACTCCTAATGATGCTTCTATACAAAGTTGGACTCACTTCTACCCTGGAAGGATCAAGATTAAGCTTTGTGGATGAACTCATGGGAGTGGAGGCATGCTTTTTGGAATCTAATCCAAACTTCTTGACAAGATTTCTAGTATATTTTTCTTGTGAAATGAATATACCTTCCTTCTTTTGCTTGACTTGAAGGCCCAAGAAAAATGTAAGCTCCTCCACTATACTCATCTAAAATTCTTTCTTCATCTCCTCAAAGAACTCTATAGCTCGAGCATCAGTGGTAGCTCCAAATACAATGTCATCAACATATACTTGAGCCACGAAAAGGTAGTTCTCATCATTCTTGACAAATAGAGTTCAGTCAGCATATCCTCTTTTGAATCCTCTGTCCAAGAGGTAATGTGTAAGCCGGTCATACCAAGCTCTAGGAGCTTGTTTCAAGCCATAAAGAGCCTTCTTCAATCTCAACACATGATCCGGGAATTGAGGATCTTGGAAACCTTTGGGTTGTTCGACAAACACTTCTTCATTCAAGTATCCATTGAGAAATGCACATTTCACATCCATTTGATAGAGTTTGAAGTTCATAGTGCATGCAATTGACAGAAGGATGCGGATAGACTCAAGCCTTGCTACGGGAGTAAAAGATTCATCAAAATCTACTCCTTCCACTTGAATGTATCCTTGAGCCACCAACCGAGACTTATTCCGTATAATCTCGCCATCTTCGTCGGTCTTGTTTTTGAAAATCCATTTGGTACCGATCACATGAACGTTTTTAGGCCTAGGAACAAGTTCCCATACATCATTTCTCACAAATTGATTCAGCTCTTCATGCATTGAGTCCACCTAATTCTCATCTTGAAGGGCTTCTTCTACCTTTTTTGGCTCAAATTGGGTAAGGTAGCAATGGTACGTTATATGATTGGCAAGAAGTGTGTTTCCCTTTCTAAGATGAAGACTTTCATCTAGAGACCCAATGATGTTACTTTCTGGATGGTTTTTAACCACTCTTGATGATGGCTTTTTTGAGGTGGACACTTCATCATTTCAGGAGATAGGAGGATGAACTTCCAGAGGGGTGAAAGGACTTGATGATCTCGACATTAACCTTGTCGCTATTCTAGAGTTCATGGGAGTTGATTCCTTTTTTGGTGTAAGTCCTTCCACTTCAATATCTTGGGCTTCAACCTCAACGTTGGATTCTTTGGGGCTTGGTCCTTCTCCATCATCATCAATCTCTACTTTTGTTATGGCATCATCAATCACCACATTGATGGATTACATCACCGTCTTTGTTCTCTTGTTGAAGACTCTATATGCCCGGCTAGTGGTAGAATAACCAAGGAAGATGCCTTCATCACTTTTTGCATCAAATTTTCCAAGGTTCTCCTGATCATTTAGAATGTAACACTTGCTCCCGAAGACTCGGAAGTACTTCACTTTAGGCTTCTTTCCATTCCAAATTTCATATGCGGTCTTCTTTGTTCCCGCTCGGAAGAATATTCTATTACCAATGTGACAGGAGGTGTTCACGGCTTCTCCCCAAAACTTTTGAGGGATTTGCTTGTTGAGTAGCATAACTCTTGCCATTTCTTAAATCACCCGATTCTTCCTCTCAACCACCCCATTTTGTTGAGGAGTTTTAGGGGCTGAAAATTCCTTTTTGATCCCATTCTTCTCACAAAAAGACTCAAATCTTGCATTCTCAAACTCCTTACTATGATCACTCCTTATCTTGACAATAGGAAACCCTTTCTCGTTTTGAAGTCTCTTACACAAAATTTTCATCTTCTCGCATGCTTCTGATTTTTCTCTAAGAAATTCCATCCAAGTGTATCTTGAGAAATCATCAACAATGACCATGATGTACCTTTTTCCTCCTAGGCTTTCAGTTCTTGTGGGCCTCATTAGATTAACATGAAGAAGCTCTAAACAGTGTGAGGTAGAGATCATATTCACCTTGTGATGATTTGACTTTGTTTGCTTCCCTATTTGGCATGCACCACAAATGGTCTTCTTCAACTTTCCAAATTTTGGAAGCCCCACAACAGCTTTAAGTTTAGACACTTTAGCCACTTGTTTGAAGTTTTCATGCCTAAATCTTTGATGCCAAAGTTCCAACATGTCAACACGAGCACTTCTACAGAAAATCGTTGATGTAGGAACTACTCCATAGCAATTGTCGGTAGTCCTATTTCTCTCAAATACTTGAATCCCTTCTTCATCAATGATTACACACCCCTTCTTTGAGAATTGAACAAGGAAGTCCTCATCACATATTTGAGTGATGCTTCAAAGATTCGCCTTAAGCCCTTTGATGTATAAGACATCCTTCAATAGAGGTAGCCCCGGTATCTCAACAGTCCCTTTGCCAAGTACTTGAGCATGGCTTCCATCGCCAAATGTCACATAGTCACCGACCTTCTCTTTGAGTGACTTAAACAATGATTTATCTCCTGTCATATGGTGAGAGTAGCCGCTATCAAGATACCATAAACACGAATTAAATACCTTCAAGGAGGTGTGCACAAATAAGCAAGCATGGGACAAGCACTCTTGACCTTTAAACATAAAAGTATCTTCATTTTCCAATCTCTTGTTAGATTGAATTTTCTTTTTAAGATCATCAACCTTATCACACAATCTATTCCTTCTTTTATACTTCTTAATCAAAGAATTTGATTTACATAGACTATTGTGTAGGACATGGTTCTCATTTTCAAAATATTTCAGCATGTGAACAAACATTCTAGCATGTTTCTTTGTTTTTAATAACTCTAGGAGTTCATTGTTAGGACAATCTTCAAACATACTCATAGAGTCATTATCACAAACATTTAAACCACAGTTCAACATAGCCTTTTCCATAACTTCATCCATAGCTAAGGGGTCTAGGATCATAATTAGGTAATGAAACCATAGCAAGTGAACCTGCTCTGATACCAATTGAAAGTTCAATTAGTGTGTAAAACACTAATGAATGTTTAGACCCCCAATTTCAACAATACCAACACAAGCTTAAACACAAGCTTAAACACAAACAATATATGTGAGGAATGATGAATATAAGCTATATCCAAATTGTTAAAACACTCTAAACCTTAATTAATCACAAACACAGCAACAATTAAAAGGTAAAGAGTAAGGGAAGAGAGATGCAAACACAAAGATAACACCGGCACGTGTTATCAAAGAGGAAACCGAAAAACTTGGTGAAAAACCTCTCCGCCGCCCTCCAAGCGGTCAAATGATCCACTAAAGAATAAAGTTGGGATACATGAATAGCAGAAGACCCTCCAAGCCTAATCTACCCAATGCACCTAAGCCCTCCAAGCTTCTTGCTCCAACAGGGTTAAGCCTAACCGTGTCTTCTTTAACTTCCCGAATCCCGCAATAAGCCCATTGCATCAACCAAGTAAATTGGTTATCTCCGAACTGCTTCCCAAGCACCAAAATACCTCCTCACTGATATGGGTATGGTAAGATAAGGATTTGGCAAATGTACCTCTCAAGGATATGTTAATGGAGATGATGAAAGTAGAGGAATTTGGATAATCAAATGTCAAAGATTGTGGATGAGTCAATCTTGTTTTTCTCTAAGGTTTCTCTCTCAAAATTCTCTCTAGAAGCTCTCTACATTTCATGGGTATAAGGGTATTTATAGTAGTGTATGTGAGGAATGCGAAAAGTCAGTTTTCATCCAAATAGGGCATTCTAGCAACTCAATCTTGCGAGTGGAACAAGTCGCGAGATTGAGTCGTGAGCTAACTGCCTAGTCAAACTGTGTATTTTGTCCTGTAGTGCTTTAACTGTCGTGACCCTTCAGTTCCTTACATGCTTCACATGTGTGCCACTTTGGCGACTTGCCAGTCGCGAGATCCAGTCGTGAGGATCCTTTGTATGCATACATCTTGAGTTTTCTTCACTCTCTCACACTCTCTCACACACAACCTTTACATAATTGCTAAAATACAAGCAAATTTGATGCAGAATAAAGCCAACACATGATTGAATAAATTCAACCTTACAAAAATTCATAAACAAGTCAATTTTTACGAAAAGCTTTCTTACAAAGAAATAGCAAATAGTATTTATGAGGAAAGAATCAGAGTAGAAGTGTTTTTATATATATATATATATATGGGAAATACGGTAACTTTATTAAGACAAAGAGAAATACATAGCATCCTGAACCACCAAAGGTTCAATAATGGGTGGATTTTCTTCTATTGAAGTTACAAAAGAATCAATTCCTTTAGCATATTTTGCTAAAGTATGAGCGGGTTTGTTTCCTAGGCACTGCACATGTAGAACTTGAAAAGATTTAAACTCCTGTAATTTATGGAGAGTGTCGAAAATGATGTTGGCAATGGAGACCGGAGGTGAGGCCAAGCTTGAGAAAGCATGAGTCACCTTCAAAGAGAGTATCTCGGATCTCGATATCCCAAGCAAAGAGCACAGCTTCATCCATTGCCTTTGCTTCTGCTTCAATAGGTCCAAGGGGCAGTGGCAGATGCTTACTCAAAGTTGCTATCACTGAACCTTCTTGAACACAAATCATAAAACCAATTCCCACGAAGTTTGTTGGAGAGAAAATGGTAGCATTAGTGTTCACCTTATACCATGGTCAGGCCAGGGGAACCCAACAGCTATCCATGGCATCTTTATATCAAGATGGTCTGAGATGAGCGAACTAAAACTCTTCCAGCAGATAAAGGGCTTTGGAGATGATCTCACGGGCAGATTGCCGAGGAGTACCCATTCTGGCTTTGTTCTAGTTAAACCACATGCACCATGCAATTGTGAGTGTGATCTCAAGCAAGTCGGGGCCAATATGTTGGAGAAAGATGGGATGCCAGATGAGGTCCACAAACTCCCTATATAGCTAACCATTTCTATCAAAAGGGATACCAGACAATTCCTAGGTTTCTTTCGCTTTGTTACAGTCCCAAAACAGGTGACCCGTAGTCTCGCCTGCCAAGCCACAAGCTTCACAAGTGACTTCATCAATAACTTGTCGTAGACAAAGATTTTCCTTTGTAGGGAGGATGTTTCGACATGCCTTCCAAGCGAAAGTCTTGATCTTATTTGGGATGTGAAGTCCCTAAATTTTGCGCCAAAACAACCTGTTATCCTACTTTGTGTTTGGGATAACTTAATTATTTTCTTGATTTATTTACCTTAAAAAATATGTCGTGTAAAAGTATAAATGTACAAGATTGTGTTTGATTGGTAAGAATTTAAGGTAGGAATTCAAAAATCTTAGAAGTTGCCAAAATTATAGGTGTTTGATTGGCTAATATGTTGGAAACTTTGATATAACTTTGTTTTTTTTTTTTTGGCAAAAAAAGGGGAAAAAAGTGTAATCCTAGAGGCCCCCCACTCCTTTCTCCCCCTTATTTTTTTTTTTCCATCCACATGCAATGGAAAGCACTTTGCCAAGAAAAAAAAAGGCAATGGAGTTGTATCACAAACAATCACAAACAAAATATGTTTGTGTGTGGAGTGTCACAAGATAGAAAATGTTAACTGCATTTTTCCCTAAAGAGTACGTTTTGTTTTTGATGTTAACCTACACTTAACCATTTGGATTTTTAAAACTATATTCTTAAGAATTTCTGAACATTAAACTCATGATCTTAATATTTTAGATATATATATATATAATTATAATTTTTTGTCAAGAGCCTTGTAGCTTAACTGATTGGCACATGTTGGATGTTTCTAATAAAAATATCTTAAAAATGTTTTACCTAATAAAAGAAGCCAAAAAAATAGTAGATAAAAAAAAAAAAAAAAAAAAAAAAAGACTAGCTAAGAGCTTAAATGAAAAAAAAAAAAAATTTATAGGACCACACCCTTTTGGGCAATGGTGGCTCCACTTGTATGTGAGGGTGGTCATAGGACCACCCTCACTTGCCATTTTTTTTTTTTTTTTTTTATACTTAGCAAAAAAATATATAAATAATTAGTTTAAATAAATCTATTTAGTGACCATCCTGACTTGAAAAAAATGTATATATATATATATATATATTGTGAGGGGTGAGGCTCACATGAGAGATATTACTAGGCGGGCTCGACCCGAGAAGAAGGTGGGCCCGACTTCTTACTAGCCTTGACCCAGCACAATGATAAGAGCCTCGATATGGAAGCCGAGGAAACGGCTAGCCCGAGGAGCCTAAGGAGCGAATGCTCCTTGGAGGACTGTAGATAAGCTACTTGGGCCAGGAGGTTATAACCAAGGAAAGTGTTGGGAATTTTAGACTCCGGTTGATAGAATTAACAAGTTTTAAACCCAAATTGTTAATTAGATTTATTATGAATAAAACTTGTTAAAACAAAAAAACATCAATATCATGTCAAAATCATGCATCGGAAAAGTAAATAAGACAAGATATGATAACCCTAGAAAACCAATGAAACAAACTAGTTTCACAGTAAAAAACCTGGGGGGAAACCTTCCCAAAAAGCAATCCACTATAGTAAAGAGAAGTTTCAGATCTAGTACAAAACCTTTGTCCCTAGACTCTACAATCCCCGTAGATGAACTTGCAGTAGAAACCTTCCACTGCTTCAGAACCTCTGACCTCTTCAATATATGAACGCCACCCTTTTTGCACGGATCCCAGTACGTGACTAACCAATGATGCACGGCTCCCAGTACGTGACTAACACACCAACTTGAAGAAGATGTTGGCTGCAAAGTTCTTCACTTCATCAACAATGAAGATCAAGAAGCACTTGGTTACAAAACCCTAAGGCGCAAAGACGCAGTAGCTTCTTTTAGAGAGAATAAGGCATTGGTCACCTTTTGCATGTGTTTTCCTTGTATTCTCTTATGTGACGACCTCTAAAATAAGCCTTATATATGTCTAAGGTTGTGAGAAAAGAAACCCTACACAAATACATAAGCATGGGCCCAAAATCAGATCTGAAAATCTGAATTTCGTAAGTCTCGATAGATACCTCGATAGATAGTATCTGTCGAGCCTCATTAAACCTCGATAGATAGCTATCTGTCGAGCAGCTGTCGAGCTTTTATGAATCAGCACTTCTTCACTTGTTTCTTGGACAGATTTGCATGACTTCAATACTAGACTTGAACTCTTGTTCTTTGAAGTATTAAACACATCCTAGATCTACCAAATTATAAGTAAAGTGCATTTTGTCAATGGATTAGTCAATTACTTAAAATATGTCCTCAACAGAAAGAAGTGGAGCCGTGCAAGCAAAGAAGAGGGGAAGTTTCCAGATAAAATACCCATCACATCCGCATTCAATGCACTGCACTAACTCAGCTGACCGCATTAATGGCAGAATGACCCCTAAATAATGCCTTCACAGCTAACAGCACATTCCACCACCTCCAGCAAGACCTTGATGGGACAAGTATCCGAATGAGAAATAGTGACTGTCCAAGTGGAAGGCTGAGATGCATTCCAGGTAGCTATATAAGGGAAATAGTCTCCTCTAGAAAAGAGAGAGAGAGAGAGAGAGAGAGAGAGAGAGAGAGAGAGAGAGAGGAGAGATCAAGTGTAATCAAGAACTTTGTAACCAAATAAGAATTATAATCAGACTTTTAGAGGCATCCTCGGACCATCCCGAGGAAGCAGTTGTACTTATCTTCTCCTATTTTTTTCCTTCTTTCTTTCATTTGGAAGACTTTCATAGACCGCATACCCTTTTCTTAACCATCTAACATACTCAACTAAGTTTGAAAGGTAGACCTTGATAACCTACCTCTATAAATTAATTGTACTAGGTCACAATATAGCAACATAATCTGGGCCGCTAGTTTTTGGCTCGCAGATATATACTTACAATATATATGTATATATATTATATATTATATTAACTTATTTTGGCCACCCTAATAAAAATGTTAAACAACACGACCTAAAAATTACAAGAATTTGAATTCAACAAAAACAATAATAATGCTACATCCACAATATTTTCACAATAAATCTTATGTAGTAAGTTGTTACTAATTCTAATTTGGGCTCAATATTGACATGTTCTACCTACCAATAACAGCTTGTTGCATAAGATTTTTTATGAAATTGTTGTGGTCACTTTATTATTCTTATATCAGCATTTTCAATTTCTAGTTTATCTCTTATTAGTCTTTTTTTTTTTTCTTGTACAAAAAAAATGTAATATTTTATATATTTGCGCTTTTTTTTATGAGCTTAATATATTCAAGTTGTCTCTTTATTAAATATTGTATAATTTAAATTTCTTACTTACCATCCTAAAAAATATTTCTAAAACAGCCACTGCTTTGGGACTCACTATGAGTTACAGAGGAAAAATAGTATTGGATATGAAAATGACAAATAATTATAGTCTATATACTGTATAAAATAATTGTGAAATAGAGTGGGTAAAAAGTGTAATAATTAGTCATAGCAAATAGTAAACATTTAGTTGGGAGTATAGTATGAGGTTTGGCATTGATAGTGTGAGTTATGCATATCATCATGCGCACATGGGATACGGGTTATTCAGTTGCCAACGCTGAGTCTCTCAAAGAGGCAGACAGTAGTACGTACCAGTCTCCGGACCCACTTAAGAAAAAGACTTTTATCACTAGCAGTCAGTCTCCTGTGGTTTTTGTTTTTAGTTCTGTAAAAAACCTTTCTTTGCTCTCTCTCTCTCTCTCTCTCTCTCTCTCTCACACACACACAAGCTTCTCCTCTCTTCTTTCTTAGAGATGGATCACCAAGATCACATTAAGCTTCACACGCCAGGTTTTGTTTGATTCTTTATGTATCTTTTTATGGGTTTTTTTTTTTTTTTTTTTTTGTTTCTACTTTCATGTTTTCATTTTTCTCTACGTATATGTGTGTGTATATGGTATATGAATCTTGGATAGTTGCTTTCTTGGTTTTCTTCCAGTACTTCATTTTGTATGGAAAGTCTTTTATGGGTTTTTTTTTTTTTGTGGAAAAAAGTTTCTTTTTATTATTATTATTAATTTTTCTTTTTAATGGGGGTTCAATTTTGTTGATTTTGCAGGGCTCGAGGGCCATGGAGTCCATGTTTGTCGCAAATGTGGATGGCCCTTTCCAAATCCACACCCAAGTGCCAAACACAGACGTGCACACAAGAGGATTTGTGGAACTATTGAAGGTTACAAGCTGGTTGACTCTGAGGGGAACCCCCATTTGAATGTTTCTGATGATGAGCACTCTGATGATGATCACAAACCCCCTAGTGAGAACTATTATTGCTTTATACATATACTTTCTATTTCTGTTTAGTACTTTGGTGTGCTGTGTTTGGTTATTCATAAAATATAAGGGAAAGAAATAATTGGTACTTGGCACTAATTGTCTAATACTAAATTAAATAAATATTCAATTGGTGTCTAATTAGACAAATGGTTGCTCTAAATTTTCTTCATTTCCTAATAAGAAAAATGGAAGGTTATATATCTTGAATTGGCGTGTTCTTGTGGGTGAATTTGGGTGTGTAAGGTCCAAAAGTTGTCGAGCCAAGTAACATTGCGAAGGATATTGGTGGAATTGGGGAAAGATCGAATAGATCAGAAGATGAAGTGTTTTCAGATGCGGTTGCTGAATTTTCAGATAGTGGAACTAATTCAAGGGTTGAAGAACCATTAAAGAATGCTCAAGAACCAGCAACTCATGTGGAAAAGGTTGCCAAGGATGATCCAAGTATCAACAAATCATTTAAGGATGGTGGCATTGTTGGTAAGCTTGTAGTGGGCCTAAGTATTTATTGATATTAGCTGTTTTTT
The DNA here is from genome assembly GCA_030021035.2 of Notholithocarpus densiflorus. Lineage (NCBI taxonomy): Eukaryota > Viridiplantae > Streptophyta > Magnoliopsida > Fagales > Fagaceae > Notholithocarpus > Notholithocarpus densiflorus. The sequence goes on along the minus strand of JARYZH020000013.1, from coordinate 7,702,369 downwards.
CTGCATTGCAAATAATGGTTGACATATATGTGCTAGAGTAGTTGAGACATTTACTTATGGTTACAAGGATATGCTTGTTAATAGCTTGGTATTTTAAAAGGGTAGATCTGTAAGATTTTTCTAGAGCTATGTACTTACCTGAACTTAAAAACTCAAATGTTGGCATAAAATTCTTCATTTGTTTTGTTTGTCTCAATCATTTATTAACTTACTAGCAAGGCCAACCACTATGAGGGCAGAAAGTTTTGGATAAAGGATTTCTGCGGTTATAAGTTTGTGTTAAAAAAAAAGGTCTCTTAAGTGTATGTTTGGCAAAAAAAATTTTTGTCAACTTATTTTACTATTTAGCTTATTTTAACTACTATTCATGGCCTCACTGCACTTTTTGATACTATTCATCGGTCCTACTATATTATTTCAGTTAATTTTTACCTTTATCTACAGTACTTTTAGTAAAAAGTTTTTAATTTCAGCGAAATAAGCGGATCCTAAACGGACCCTAAATAGTGTTATATGACATACTAAAACTATTCTTAATGTATTTATTTCTGTCAGCCAATATAGGAAAAAAAAAATTTCCTTGAAAACAAGTTATTAAAAAACCAAAACTTAGTTCAGCTTTAGCTTGAATGGGACTGGAAAATTATAAATGATACTCCATACAGCATCTCCTCAAATTTGTATAGTGAGGCTATCAACCGTGGTCCTGTAGAGGGAATCTTGAGAGTTTTAGGGATTGCTAGAAATTGAAAACCACCCCCAAATGACGAGGTCTATTTCTTAAAAGATCCTCAATTGATACATTTTGGCAAATAAATCACCATAACAAGAGGAGAAAAAAAGAGTATATAGACTATTTTTGCTACTGGAAGTGGTAGAACTTGTTAATAGGAACTCAAACAAGCATCTGATATATGGAAGGAATTAGAAACTTAGTAAGCATCTGTAACAGTTGTTCCTGTTGTATGGAATCTAAATTTAGTAAGGTAGTCTGTCCCCTTGAGTTGATGTATTAGGAAACTCTGTTTGAAATTGGTCCATTTCATGGTTCAGATTAAATATTTCAGATCTAAAGGTGTATCCATTGATGTGGAACTCTGTACACTGTCAGATCCAGGAGATAATCTCTTAACCATGAAATGAAATCTCTCCATTTAACTTGAAATTGAGAGGATCCTATGCCGTATTTTACTGGGAAGGATTGAACCATGGGAACGAATCTACATTCCTGAGTTGACAGTCAACCTTAATCAGACCTACTGAACAAGATGAAGCTTAGGTCTTCCAAAAATATTGTTTTACTACATTGGTGAATTTTTTTTACTCACTCTGTATATATTTTGTAGCTTGAATGCATATTGTTTTGTTTGAGTGACACCTGCAAAACATACATGTGCAAACCTCACAACCTTTAATTTTTTTTAATCTCATTGTTCTTTTCCAATCAGGGCATCCATCAATCTTCTATTAGGCTTTTATTTTTCTTTTGGGATCTAGTATTTGATTTTAACTTAAAAATGACTTTTATTTTCTATAAATTGTTTCTTAGAATGATTATGCTATATATAAATGTACAGAAATTATTGAGCCACCAAGTCTTTCCAGTGAAAGCAGCCAAACAGGGAATCCTGAAGTTCCTGAAAGTATAGTTAATCAGTTGAGGACTTCACCAGAGTTTGAAGATCATGTGTCCACCTTTACCGTCAGTTCAAAAGCAAGTTCTTTTTCAGATTGTATAGCTGAAGAATCCGTTATGCATAGTTATGATGGGAAAAATTCACCGAGCGATTCAAATAACGTCAAGCCTGAAACTTTAACAGATGCATCACAAGAAAGTGAGAAGATCAGTGCTAGTGAGGATGTTATCGAATGCCCTTTGGCTTCTGTTGTGCAGGAGCCTGACACAAAGGGAACTGAAGAAACTAAGTTAGATAGAAATCTAATGGCTTCTATGGTCTCACCCAGTAGATTTGCTGGAAAATCATTTGAGTTAGTGTCAAAGTCAGAAGTAACAGAGGGAAAAACTTCAGATCCTGTGCCAGATGATACAGTTGTCCAGACAGGGGAAGAGCATGATGGTGGGTCCAGTTCTAAGATGAGCCAAAATGATCTTACTCCTGAAGTTGATTCTGCTGATCATGTTGATGCTGCTATTGATACTTTTCAGCTCAAGGTGGATGCTGCACATGTAGTAAAAGATCTTGCCAGTTCTGGTGACATAATTGAGAGTGGCAACAAAAAGGAAGAAGGGAATTACAGTCTACATGTCCTTCCTGTGCGTGATGATTCTTCTGATCATGTGAATGCCTCTATTGATGCTTCTCAAATCAATGTGATTGCTGCTGAAGGAATACACTCTGCCAATTCTGGCAATATAAGTGAGAGTTGCAACAAAAAGGAAGAAACAAATGAAAATGAAAATGTGAATGTCCTTTCTGTGCCTGATGATACATCAATATTAGACCCTCCTGCAATCATGGTTGAAGATTTTAAAGACAACAAAGGGGTGAAACTACATGAATATGCAAGCCTGGACTCATGTGCAACAGTTATGGATAAGGAAGATGCTAATGGTTCTGCTTCTAAGGAGCAATATTCCAGTTTCCAACCAAGGCAATTGAATGAGGGAGCTGAGGTCCCTTCTTCAGCTATTCTTGTTTTGGAAGACAGTGGTGATTCGAATGGGAGCAGTGTGGTTGTGGTTAATGAAGTGCTTGTTGAAGAGGAAGCTGATGTGTCCCAGGTCAAGCTCACAATTAATGAAAAAGAAGTTCCTGCAGAAGCTGTGATCACTGACATGGAGGAAAACCATACCGTCCAGTCTCATGAAGTACCAGAAACTCATGATATTTGTGATGATGCATTACAGGTTAATTTTCCTGAAAATGCTATGGAATTATCATCTGATGCTGTAATCAACCAAGAAACAAATCTAGTTGGTGGGGATGATGCTGGCAATTGTGAGAAAGCTATGACTGAAAAATTGGATGGGATTGGAGATAACATTGGAAAATCTGTTTCAGAGGAAAACTATACCAAAATTTCAGGAAAAAATTCTGAATCTATTGGTAATCCCTTTGAATCCCCAGTTTATCCAACAATCAAATTACCTGAAGGTGATGAAGCTGGTGACCGTGAAAGGGGCAAAATTCAAAAGTATGATGTAGATGGAATTGAAGGCAAGGATGAATCTAAAGAGCATCTTTCAATGAAGACAAAACTATTTTCTGAGTCTGCTAGCAGTCTTCATGAATCACAAACGGTTGCAGATAACATAATGGATGGGTCTGTGAAAAAGTTACCAGAACATGAATGCATGGATTTTGATGGAGTTTATTTAAGCAGAGTTGGCAAGAACAGTTTTTCAGATACTGGCATAAAAAAAGATGAAATCAATGGTAATGGAGTGGAAGTAAAATCTATTGGAGGAAGTACTGCTAATGAGTCATATCATGGGGGACATGTCAACTCATTACAGAAAACCTCAGGAGATGACATGACAAAAGAGTCACATCCCTCTCATTTGGACAGTGAATCTTCTTTTCAAAGTTCTGCTGCTGTTGATGAAAACCATGCAAGAGAGTTTGGTGTGGGTGCTTCTGGAATTACTTCCGAGTCTTTGGAAGGCGATAGTAACTTTGTTAAGCAACAGGTTGCTGCATCTGCAATTGATGTTTCAGTTGATTCCTCTAGCCAAACTGATAGTTTGGAAGGCCATTGGGGGTCTGTTTCAGGTATATTTATCATTCTCACTATGAGATTCAGGCTATTAGGAACTTTTTATGTGGCGTAACGATATAACAGCGTGTTGTGCCATTTGCTGCATACTTTAAATGTGCCTCATTGCATATTAATCAGACTTAAAGACAATAATAGAGATTGCAGTATGTATAGATCTTGCATTTACGTAGCTCAAATTAGTACAATGAGATGATTCTCTTCATTATTTTATATGGATAGACGCATGAACAGACTCTGTAAAAAGCTATGGAAAGTCTTGGATGGTCTATTCTTATTCAACCATTTTTAATACTTTTATTTTATTAATTAATGAATCAAACTTGTTTAACCTCAACGAATGATCTCCTTAGGGTATCCTGTGGTGGATCAGTAAACATTTAGAACAAATCTATTTAGGTTGTTTGAGAACCTTCCTCCTCTTTCAGTAATGTTACTCATCCTCTCTGCCCTTATACCTTAATTTGATAAGAGTCCATGCTTTCTCTTTTTGTTTTGGTGCATGGAACAGTGCTTTCTACCCAATCAGATCCAGCAGTGGTTATTGATGCTGAAGCTTTGCCATCATCTGATTCCCAAGCATCAGCAAAAACAGAGAAAGGCAACTTGGAGAAGCCAAGAGAAGCAGCTGAGGAACAACAGCATTCTGAAAAATCAGATATGTTTGAGGCACCATCTTTTATGACATTAGTTGAATCTAGAGATGGGTTTGACCAAAAAGCAGCTGCTTCCGAGATCCAGATGGGACAGAATTCGCAACAGCAGTCGGCATCTTTGCAGGCCGGGTGGTTTCCTTCTCTTACTCATGTTGTGAATGAATCACAGGGGAGAAAGAAGAATGAAGAGATTATTGCGAAGGTAACAAACTGGAGCACTGGAAAGCAACACACTCCTTTAAAAACCCTTCTGGGTGAAGCTTCCCTTGAAACCAAATCGAAGTCACCAAGACCTAAAGAAAATCCAGCTCCTGCGATTCAGAAAGATGAAACAGTGCCAAAAGATAATGGTGCTTTTGCCACAACAGTTAACACTATTTTAGGTCCTGAGTCGCCTGCAAATGAGGCTGCCAAGTCACAGGCGAAAAAAGAATGGAACTCTCCAGCAAGGTATCCTTCAGAAATTAAGAGAGAAAAGAGGAAAGTCAAGGGGAGACCATATTGGGTACAATTTGTCTGCTGCTCATCTATGAATTAGAATCTTAAATACCGAGTTACAAGATGTAGTAGTGAAAATATAAATGGAGACATCCCAGTTAATGATTCTTGAGAAGGTTTATGCCGGTGAACTTTTGGTAATTGGAAGCTAGCTTTGTGTGATAGCGTAGTTTTATACTTTAGGTACATATATTACATATTTTTTTCAGCTATATTAGCATATGGGGATGACATTCAGTTAGCTTATTAATGCATAATCTTCTTCTTGACTGGGTTCAGTTTTTAGAGCTTTATTTATTATTGACCAGTGGTTTCCAAATGTTTGAAACCTAGGATTGTGAATTTGTTATCCTTTTCACTGAATGCCGATTGAATCATGTATATGCAAATCATAAGGCCCATAACTTGTTTTTGTTTCGTCCTATTTTTAAACTATTTTTATTTTTGAAGTGGAGAACATTTTTATAAATCTTGTAAATTTAGTGCAAGTTGTCCTCCTAGCACTTCAATAATGGTGAAGATCGATTGTACTATGGCTATGTGTCCCATAAGAAAGAATGGTGTTCCATTTAACTCAACTTGTGTCTCAAGCTCTAAGTACAAAGAGCCACGTTGCATCTTGGCTAAAATGCAAAACTTATCATCTATATTTCACCAGAATTTATTTTAGTCTTCTAAGTTTCAAGTTTATTCAATTAAAACATTTCTATTAACTTCTGTTAAATATTGCAAGTAATTGTCCAAATTTTTAATTTTTTTTGTTCAATATTTTTAAATTAAAAAAAATCAAATTAATGATTGGAAAATATTTTCCATAATTTTTTTTTTAAAAAATATATATATATTTTAACAAAAATTGATAGAATGGAATAAATTTGAAACTTAAACTAAAATGAACAAAAACAAATTTAGAGGACTAAAATAAATTATGGTGAAATTTAGATGGTGAATTTTGCATTTTAGCCTTATAACTTTTATTTATTTCAATAAAAAGATAGGATTCGATGTAAGAGCCAATAAATCATATGTTGAAGATCCATGATCCACCAAAGAAGCGCAGGAGCTAATAACTCAAATTTTGGAGTCTTACACTCTGTTTGGTTTGGTTGAGATGAAAAGTGGGTGGATGAAAAACACAAAAAGCAAAAGTAGAGAGAAGAGGTGGGTTTTTCATTGTTTGGTTCATAAGGGTTAAAAATAGGAGGAAATGGGTCTAGGTGTGCCTACCATAAACTTATATACTCGATTTGGGGACAAAACGGAGCATTTAAGTAAAATGAATCAAAAGCCATTCTAATATGGTTGTCCATGAGTTGGGTCAAGTTTGGTTTGTGCCCAACTTGAACTTGATTTGATCACTTTAGGTCCCTAGGAATTGCACTTGCTGCCAGCATTTAAGAAGATTTGGTTGGGGTGAGTTGGGTTTCTTCGGGTTGTAGTTGGTCTTGCGGTCAGAGTCAGGGATGAGAAGATCTAGCCAAATCTAGCGAGATCTTGATGAGATCTAGCCAAATTTGTCAAGATCTCAACGAGATATCGTCGAATCTAGTGAAATCTGATTGAAGAGTGCCTCATACGATGGAAAATAACGAATTTTAGTGGGTGGAGATCAGTCAAGTGGGTTGGAATCGGGTTTTGATGTAATGAACCTCCAATCAACCCGCTAGAATTGGTTTCTAAAGTGTGGAAACCACTGCCGATCATCAGGGGTGTCGGATAGGCTAGTTTTTGAATCAGTCCGGCTAGTTTGGGTGAGTGGGTTGGTTCCACGGGTGGGTTGGACAACCCTACCTTCCACTTAGTTGTCAACCACCCTCATATTTTGTCTTTTTGTCTATCTTGTCTTCTTATTTTCTACTAGCCTGTAGTTACTTGTTGATACCCATTTTTGACAAAGGGCCCAACAACAGAAGAAGCCCAACAATATAGAGAATGTGGGAAGGGAAAAACGATAAAGAAATGAGGAAACAAGCCCAACAGGCTAAAATGGCAGGATTAATGGCTAGAAGGCCCACAAGAATAAAAAAGAGGTAAAGAAGAAGTAAACGGCTCGAGTAAGCCCAAAGAATGAAGTAGTAAGCCCATGGGAATAAAAAGAGGCAAAGAAGAGGTAAATGGGTCAGGGAAGCCCGGGAAATGAATTAGTAAACTCAATGGGTCAGTCTAAAGGCCAATAAGCCCAAAAGGTAATAAGAGGTAAAAACGTGGTAATTGGGTCGAGGAAGCCAAAAGGATCTAGTAAAATGTCCATGGGTGTAAAAGAGGTAAATAGGAAGTAAATGGACTGAGGAAGCCCGAGGAATGAAATGGGCTGGCACAGTAGGAATGTTAGCCAACAAAGCGCAAAAGAGGTAAATATGTGAAAAGTGGGCCTAGGAAGCCCTAAGCAAAAGACTGACGAAGAGGTAGGCTGGCACGGCAAGAACATCAGCCCACAAATTCAACGGGGTAACACGAAGTAAAAGAGGAAGGTAAAGCTACAACAGTCACGATGAAGCAATATGGCAGAATCAATAGCCAAGAGGCCCACAGATGCAAGAAAGAAAAACATGGGCTCGGCAAGAAGATGAGGGCCTTTGCCCAAGCAACGCCTAGTCCAAAAAGGGATAAAAGGTGGGGAACATGAGCCCTAAAGGCCACACATCCTTCACGCCACAAAAGATAAACACCAACTAGAACGTATAGCAGAATCAAACAAACATGGAGGCAGCAGAAATGGTGTGAAGGCAAGAAAGAAATAAATTCAGACGAAGTGGAGCATGCACCAAGGGCCAGGGCACCACCTACTTGTACCTAGCCAATACATGGGAGGTGGGCCACGGGTCAAGGTATTCAGAGGGTGTAATCTGGTGGTGAGGAGAAAAAGGGGTCTATTTTGGGGTTCCCGCTTAAACTTCTTTGGGGAGAGATTTCCTGCTGGGATGGCATCTCACCCAAAAGAGGTAAGTATGGGCTGGAACCACTTAATGCATGCCATAGAGGTAGGTAATGGAGAGGTTTGTTCCTTTTCCAGATGAGGGTAGTGAAAAACAGAGAGAGGAAAGAAACAAGACAAGAAATTTTGTCTAGGAATGGAGAGTGGTGTAACCAACACATTCAGAGCAATGGTAGTGGCTAAGTAGCCGGCAGGCCAGTGGGCAGTCTCGGAAGGACACCCATAAGGAGCCAAAAGCAGTTGAGGGGTAAAAATGGTAAATCCCACCATGGCAGATAGTATAAAAAGTGGTAGCTGTGAACAGTATCGGGGGGACGGGGACGAGAAGGAATGAAAGAAGAAGAGGTAGAACAAGAAAGAAAAGAGAGAAAAGAAAAGAATATACAAAAATTAGAAAGACATAAGTGGTAGGAATAGAGGCATGTATCAATAGACTACCTTTTTCTCTCCCTTTTGACAAACCCACTCTCTGAGAGATTGAGTGTTAGGATTTAGGAAGTAAAGGGGATTTAGTGGTAGATCACTTCGAGGGGATCTAGGCCTCCATTGACAAAGTATAAGAAGAAATGTAAAGAATTAGAGAGAGAGAGAGAGAGAGAGAGAGAGAGAGAGAGAGAGAGAGAGAGAGATATTCAATTTGGTGTTATTACTCGATGAATGAATCCGTAACCACCCACACTCATCTTATACATCAAAGTCTCTAACTAATTAACCAACTCTATCCAACTGATAGTAACTAACTAACTACCTTCAGTTATGTAGTGCAAACTCACACGCGACCACTTGCACACTTACATGTACAGCCTTGCAGCAATACACGCACAACCCTGCATCAGTACACGCGCACCCCTGCATTAGTACATGTATACTCCTGCACCAACACACACACACACACACACTTATACCCCAGATACACTTACACAATAGATGCCTAACATTACCCCCTCCCATTTAAAGCACCTTGCCCACAAGGTGAGGGAGTGATAACTGAAGCTGATGCAGAGACTCCCATGTGGCATCATCTGAGGAACAACCAGATCACTGAACCAGAACTTCAGTAATCTCTCTAGACCTCAATGTTTTGGACCTGGTTTGTAGCACTTTGATAGGTTCAACAAACACCTGACCCTCAGCATCCATAGGTGGCAGAGTAGGAATAGGATGAACCTGCTGGCCAAGCTTCAATTTCAAGCATGACACATGAAAAACAGGATGGAGTTTGGCTTCAGGAGGCAAATCCAACTTGTAAGAGACTATCCCAACCTTCTGTAGCACTTGGAAAGGTCCAAAATACCTAGGTGACAGCTTCCACTTTCCCTTATAGTCCAAAGTTCTCTGTCTATAGGGCTGCAACTTCAAGTAGACCCAATCACCAATCTCAAAAGATCTTTCCTGTCTTTGCTTATCAGCCTGGACCTTCATCCTCTCTTGGGCAGCAGCCAAATTTGCTCTAAGAGTAGCTATGACAGCTTCCCTTTAACACAATAAAGCATCCAAAGCAGACACCCTAATAGTACTTGGCACATAGGATTGCAATGTAGGAGGAGGGAAACCATACAAAGCTTCAAAAGGGGTTAACTTCAAGCTGGTATGGAAATTGGAGTTAAAACAAAACTCTGCTAAAGGCAACCATTCAGCCCATCTGTGTGGACTGTCACTAGTGAAGGCCCTTAGGTATTGCTCCAAGCTTTTATTAAAAATTTCTATTTGACCATCAGTTTGAGGATGGTAAGCAGTTGACACGGCCAAATTAGTACCCTGCATCCCTGTCACTCACAATAGATGCTGGCATGCCATGCAATTTGAAAATATAGTGCATATACAAGGAGGCAACCTTAGCTGCAGAGTAAGGATGAGAGATAGGCACAAAATGGGAATATTTTGTCAACCTATCTACCACAACCAGAATTACCTCATACCCTTGGGACTTAGGTATACCTTTAACAAAATCCAAGCTTACATCTGTCTAAGGAGTGGTAGGAATCTCCAAAGGTTGAAGCAAACTAGCTGGAGCAGAAGTCTCAGACTTGATTCTTTGGCACACATCACACTCCCTCACAAAAACTTTAATATCTGCCTTCATCCCTTCCCAGAAGAATTCTCTCTTAGCCCTCTAATAGGACTTGAGAAAACCTGAGTGACCAACCATAGGGCTGCTGTGAACCAGCTGCAGTACCAGCTTGAATGGATTGAATAAGTTGCTGCATAAATTGGTCTTGAGAGTAGTTATATCTGAGGATATGCAACCAGGTAGGATCAGGAACTGAAAGAAGCAGCAGACAACTAGCCTTAGAAGACTCATCTTGCTAACATGACACAGGAATGTAATCAGACCTCCTTGAAAGTGCATCTGCCACTTTGTTTTCAACACCCTTCTTGTATTCAACTACAAAGGCATACCCCAGCAACTTAGCCAACCACTTTTGCTGAGCTGGGGTGGCAATTCTTTTCTCCAACAAGAACTTCAAACTTTGATGATCTGTCCTCACAATGAAGGGCCAGCCCAACAAATAAGGCCTCCATTTCTTGACTGTAGTGGCCAAAGCAAGCAGCTTAATCTCATAAGTAGACAAATGGAGATGTTTCCCCTTTAAGGCCTGACTATGATAGGCAATGGGCCTATGCTCTTGCATCAGAACAACCCCTAACCCATATCCTAAAGCATCACACTCAATGATGAAAGGCTTTGAAAAATCAAGAAGAGCCAAAACTGGAGGTTGAGCTACTACAGCCTTGAACTCATTAAAAGAAATAAGAGCTTTTTCTGACCAATGGAACCCATCTTTCTTGAGGAGGTTAGTCAAAGGCTGAGCAGTAGCCCCATAACCTAGAATAAATTTCCTATAGTATCCTGTAAGACCCAAAAACCCTCTCAAAGCCTTAGCATTTTGGGGAAGTGGCCATTGTTGCATAGCCAAAGTCATCTTAGGATCAGCTTTCACCCCTTCCCCAGATATGATATGGCCCAAATATTCAACCTCAGCACAACCAAACACACATTTAGATTGCTTAGCATACAATTGGTGAGACTGCAGAATCTCTAACACAATTTTCAAGTGAGAAAGGTGATCATACAAATTTGAACGAAGACCAAAATATCATCAAAGAAGACTAGCACAAATTTCCTCAAATAAGGCCTAAAAATAGCATTCATGAGAGCCTGAAATGTTGAAGAAGCATTTGTCAAGCCAAATGGCATCACAAGGAACTCATAGTGACTCTCATAAGTCCTAAAGGCTGTTTTAGGAACATCCTCAGGTTTCATACGGATTTAATGATACGCTGACCTCAAATCCAACTAAGAAAAATGGTGGAACCTGCAAGTTCATCTAGCAGCTCATCCACCACAGGAATTGGAAATTTATCCTTAATGGTGGCCTTGTTGAGTGCTCTATAATCAATGCACATCCTCTAACTTCCATCAGCCTTTCTAACAAGTAAAACAGGTGAGGAAAAAGGAATTTGGCTAGGCTGTATTAAACCGAGTTCTAGTAATTCATTTACAATTTTCTCAATTTCTGACTTTTGGAAATAGGGGTACCTGTAGGGTCTTTCACAGACTGGTGGTGTGCCATCTTTGAGGACAATCTGATGTTTATGCCCTCGGATTGGAGGTAATCCTGTAGGAACTTCAAACACCTTGGAGAATTGAGCTAACAAGTCTGACAGGGCAGCAGGTAACAAGGGCTGAACATCAAAACTAGCATTGTTGACAACTGAAATATAGAGGACCAAGCCTTTCTTTTCAGCACTAGAAAACAATTTATCTGCCTCTAAAAAGGTTGAAGGTGACATATGGAAATCCTACAAGAATACTTCTTTACCCAAATAACAAAATCTCATGATCAAAATCTTGAAATCCCATACAATTTCACCCAATGTATATAGCTATTAAGTGCCAAGGACCACTGCACACCCCCCCCCCTCAAATGCAACACATTGAAATCCATTACAAATTTATACCCTTGGATAATGACTGGCACTCCATGACAAACCCCCAAAGTCTTGATAATGTTGCCATCAGCCACCTTAACTTCTAAAATCTGAGAAGTATCCAATGGTAAGTTTAGAGTATGTAGCTCAGCAGCATCCAAGAAATTGTGTGTGCTCCCAGAATCAATGAGAGACGCCATCGCATGATTCTTGATCCTGCCCTTCACCCTCATAGTCTGAGCAGATGGATTGCCCACCAAAGCATACAAAGTGATTTCAGCAGGTGCATCTACACTGTTAGCTAAATGCACATTCTCTTGAGGTCCCAACACCACCCCATCTTCCTCCAACTCTACTAATTGAGCACCAGAATTAGGCCCAACTTCCACATCCCAACTCTCCAGTAAAAACAGCTTTACCCCTTTACACTTATATCCTAAATGCCATTTCTCATCACAGTTATAACACAAGCCTTGTTTTCTTCTCTCCTCCATTTGAGCATTAGTTAGCTTTTGCAATGGAAGCTTAACCTTTGAATCATTTCTGTACTCCAACTTAGGCAATCCTAAGATAGAAGGTTTACTAATATCTGATATTGGTTTGAATTCTTCCTATTACTTTTTAAGTACTCTTCTTGAATCTTAGCTAACCTAAAGGCATCATTAAGGGACTTAGGAACTAACATCCTTATTGGTAATCTAATTTCATCTTTTAGACCACCCAAAAAGCAACTCAATTTGTGAGATTCAGACAACCCCTTGATTCAGTTTGAAAGAATTTTGAAGTTACCTTTATAGGATACCACAGTGGTAGTCTACTTCAGCCTAGTGAGTGCTTCCATTGGATCATCATAGGTTGAGGTACCAAAACAAGTTTGCAAAGCTCTGATAAAGACCTCCTAGCTAGCAAAGCCACCTGCTTGTTCAGCATCTCAAAACCAAATCAGAGCTTCCCCATCAAGGTGATATGAAGCCATGATTACCTTCTGATGTTCAGGTGTACTATGGTATGAAACGAACTGGTTGGTCTTATAGATCCAGCAAGTTGGATCTTCACCTTGGAAGGGAGGGAATTCCAATTTCAAGTTCTTGATGGGATACATTGAAGAAGACTCTAAGTTGTTGGCATTCCCAATTTGAAGAGCTCGTGACCCATTAATGGGAGAATGAAGACGCTTCTCTTCATTTTCAGCTATTCTCTGCATAAATGAGTTGAGGGTTTGCAATTGTTTTTGAATTTCTTGTAATGTCTGTTCATGGCAGTCAAGGACCTTAGACATCATTGTAATTTTCTTAGTATTCTGGGAATTAGATCATGTTTCGGTCATGGTGGTGAATTGGGATCAACAAAGCTCTGATACCAATGTTAGGATTTAGGAAGTAAAGGGAATTTAGTAGTAGATCACTTCGAGGGGATCTAGACCTCCATTAACAGAGTATAAGAAGAAATGTAAAGAATTAGAGAGAGAGAGAGATATTCAATCTGGTGTTATTACTCAATGAATGAATCTGTAACCACCCACACTCATCTTATACATCAAAGTCTCTAACTAACTAACCAACTCTATCCAACTGACAGTAACTAACTAATTACCTTCAGTTATGCAGTGCACACTCACACGCAGCCACTTGCACACTTACATGCATATCCTTGCAGCAATACATGCACACCCTTGCATCAATACACGCGCACCCCTGCATCAGTACATGCTGATAGGCCAAAAACATATTGACCCCTTGTGATAAATTAATTGATTAATTAGCCAAGTTTATTAATTAATCAAATTAACATGTAAGATATATGGTAGCACAAACAAATCACTAATTAAACTAAGTATGCAGTGGAAAATAAATTGACACGGTGATTTGTTTACGAATGGGGAAAACCTACACGACAAAAACCCCACTGGTGATTTTAAAGTCACCACTCCCGAGAATCCACTATTATCAAAACAAGCGATTACAAGTAAAGGAATCCTAGTACCTTATACCAACCTACAGTTGAACCCTTACCCCAATACCCAATTGGACTTGTTTTGTAGTGACAATCTCTCCTTTTCAATGCACGGCTCCCAATACGTGACTAACCAATTGCGCGGATCCCAGTACGCGACTTGATCACTAACTTGAGAAAGATGTTGGCTGCAAATTTCTTCAGTTCATCACACGATGAAGATCATGAAGTTGCTTGGTCACAAAACCCTACGGTATACAAACACAGCAGCTTCTTCAAGAGAAAGATGAACTAGGGCATATGTCTGAGGTTCACAATATGCTTGTGAAAAACTTTTGCATTTAGTTTCATCAACTATGATGGCCCTTAAAACAATCCTTATATATGTTTAGAGTTGTGAGAAAAGAAAGCCTAAACATGTACTCACGGATTAGAGTCAAAACAGAACTGAAAATCTGTTTTTCATAAATCTTGACAGATACCCTATCTGTCGAGCAGCTGTCGAACCTCGGGCTGAAACAACTCTTTTAACCTCGATAGATACTAGCTATCGAGCTTTAATGAACAACACTTCTTCACTTGATTCTTGGACAAACTTCATGGCTTTAACACTTGAACTTGAAATCTTGTTTCTCGAAGCATTAAACATATCCTAGATCTACCCAATTACAAGTAAAGTGCATTTTGTCAAAGGATTAGCCAATTACATAAAATAGTAACATATGTTCCTAACATTGAATCACATATGTCCTAACAATCTCGCCTCTTGGCAATCCGTGACAAAACCACAACAAACAAATGAACGTATGAGAGAAGTCATAAATCACTCAACTCATACTCAGTTGTTGAATACAATAAAATCTATCCTAACACAAACTCTTGAAAAACTTTGGAAGAAGAGAGTTTATGGCAAGTAGACTTTGACAACTTGTATTTCTGAAACACTTTAAACAAAACTCATCACGGCATCTTAGTGTGAAACAGAAATAGTAGAATGCATACAATATATAAGAAGCATGTGCATAAAGAGAGAAAAGAAACAACACATGTAAAGATAGGTGAAAGAACTATAATAACAACCTCAAATGTATATATATCAACAAGTACAAGGTTTGCTATCACAACATGATCACAAGAACTAAGGTACATGAACAATGTATCTAAAATAGAGAGAAAAGAAAAGATACATAAAATCCTCACTACATCCCTCAAAATATGAACACTCCCCCCAACAAAAATCTCCTATACTAACCCTCCCCCTTATGAGTATGACTACTCTCATATCCAAAACTACTCTCCCTTTTTGTCACGAGTGACAAAGGGTAAGTGTATCACATAGACATCTCATCATCACTGGGCGAGCTAGCATCTCCATCCTCATCATCATCATCGTTGTCGGAGTAATCGTCATCGTCCTCGGATGCCTCGGGAGAAGGAGAGGGAGACTCCACGAAGCCACCAAGGCGAGCCGGCCGTCTGGCAATACAATCGACACGGGTGTTCACCTGACACAGCTCATCACTGAGAGTGTCAAGGCGAGCATCCATGCGCTGAAGCTGCGCCATGATCGCATCAAGAGTCACACCACCCGCAGAAGAAGAAGGTGCGGATGTGGACGGGGCAGAAGAAGTGGGAGGAGTTGCCGTCTATGTCTCAGGCCGTCGCGGTCTGAGCTGTGTCTCGCTCTGTCGAACGGTAGCAATGTCTATAGCACCCATCACGGAAAAATGAGGAGAAACAGGAAAAGGAATGGAAAAATGGCGAAGAATCCGCGTGATAGCCGAAGGAAAAATGAGCTTATCACTGGTCGCCGTATCCCTATAGACATCTATGAGGGATAGGATGAAGTAAGAAGGAAAGTCAATAGAGATATCCTCTAAGAGGGATAACAAAAATCGAGCACGAGGCTCTGTAATAGAGTTATAGTGAGACAAAGGATGAAGAACGAATATCATCACCATGTTAAGGAACCTCGAACCTTTTGCAAAGCCCGAGCAATGGGTGTTTTGACGGTCACCCCAAGATGAAGGTGTCTCACAAAAGTGAGACGAGAGTTCGTCTTTGGACACTGTCCTCAGACGCTCACAACCAGGGTAGTTAGGATGTGCTACCCTAGGAACGTGTAGTACCGCGGATACAACATCCGGAGTAACTACAATGCGCGTACCTCGAACGCGAGTGAAAAAATGAGGTACAGAAGTATCGATTCCGTGCATATTGGAGTAAAACTCTTATATGATCACAGAGGGACAAGTGACCGGGATGTCACAAAGTGACTCCCAACCTCTACTATGAATGACAGTGGGTAGGTCAGTGTCAGAAAAATCTGACAGAACGACGTGGCATTCCGAATGAATGCCTCGTCTACAAAAGTTCTCCGAGAAGTCCGACTTGGCCTTCTCAGCACGGAACCTAACATGGGAGGGGGTAGGATCAGAGGAAGATGCCCCAAAACGCAGAGGGTTCTAGGACGGAGTAGATTTGCGTTTAGGTGCCATAGAAGCAGACTAATGCAAGAAAGAGAGAGAGAGAGAGACAATTAGAAAAGCACCAACAACAGTATACAATATAAAGTATTGAAGGTACATATGCATGAAGATGCATGAGCATGTGATATGCAAATTTAAATGCATCATGGGCTCAGCCCAATCAAAACCTACCAGCACACAACATAGTAACAAAGTAAACACACATCTAAATGCATGAAACATTGTTATAATGCAAGTGAGATGCAATGCATGAGGTTTTAAACTCATTTAAGCAACACCCATCCCAAAAATTGCACAAAACCTTCATTAATTTTGAAAAACCCCAAAATTTTTCAAAAACCTAAAACCTAGATATAAATGCATGAAATGCATGAAGAATGAGAGTTAAAGAGATCATACCAAGTGATTAGAGACAAGAAAGGGCCGAAAATCACATGGAGTGAAGGTTTTGAGAGAGAAGAGTGTGTTTGGGAGGTGAAAAGGTTGAAAGCAATCGATAGAGATCGAGGAGAAGTGATCTGAAATCGTGAGGAACCTTTATATAGAAACTTCATAATTCTCTACAGATCGAGATGTGTCGAGAGGTGTCGAGATTTAAAAGGTGCTTTTTAGCTGTCGAAGAGCTGTCCAGGATCTATCGAAAGGTGTCCACAATGAAAGAATCTCGATGGATCGAGGAAGCTGTCAAAAAGCTATCGAGCAAACAGAAGGTTTCTCGATGGATCGAAGTAGCTATCGAGAGGTATCGAGAATGCGATAAAAAGCAACTAAAGAGTCTCGATAGATAAGCTAGCTGTCGAGAGGTGTCCAAAATCTGTCAAGCTTGGTTAAAAATAGTTTTTTCAAGAAGAGAAAAATACAGATATGAATGCAATCAAGCATGCTATACAACCAATGATCCAAATAACATTTTAAGCTCTCAAAAACATCTCTCAACAGAAAAAAGGTTAAGCACAAAGATCCCAAAACACACACACACACTAAACAAGTCTAACCAATTTATGTTTCAAAAACAAGTTAAGAAAATTTAGTGAGCATACATTAATACAAATATTCCTTGTGATGGCCAAATCACATTGTACCTGCACATGTATCAAAAGTAGCAAGGAATATTGCGTGTTGTGTGTGAAAAACATCGCAAGATTGCATAAGTATCTACATGTTATGACGATTTGAGATATAAGAAAATCACTTTAACTCACACACAATCATAACTGTTTGATGGGGACTATCACCTTCGAGGTACATCCTATAACTCCCATATCTCCTAGAATACACACTTGCAATCATATATAAAGCATTTTGATCTTTTTGTTTTATTTTTCTTTGCATATTTTTCTTTTAACAAGCATATCATGCATGGGCATATAGCAGAGAGAAAAGAAATACCCAATTATGTTAAGCATTTGACATTGCACTTTTGCTATGCTGAAGCATACAGATGTCATTTCATGATTGGTGGGCAACAGTGGTGAGATAGATATTTATGCCTTTCTCTTAGGATTTTCTAGTCATTCTCGTCAAAAAGAATGATACGAGTGTTAAGTACAAGAAACTACTTAATCTTACTCATCACAAACACAAGCCACAAAGCTCACTTGCTTAGTTGTGTATAGAGATGCTGATCTAAGCTACAAGAGATACAAAGTTTAGAAACTTTGTTTCAATAGCCACCCAAGGTACACAAGTACCAATGTACACAAACACACACTGTTTTTGTATTTTTCTAATTTCCAATTTTTTTAATTTATTTTTATGTGAAAAACAATATAAACCAAAACTGAAAAGAAAACAAACAAAAACAAGTTAATCAAAGCAATGCATAAAACTAGACTAACTCAAAATAGTAAAGCAAAACACACAAGTAATGCAAAACAAAAACAAGAAGGGGAGAGAGAGAATAAGTGATAGAATCACTTGGAGTCCTTTTTCTTCCACACCTTGGAAGAACCTTTCCGTTTAGCAAACCCTTAAATCGGCGATGAGGGGGAAGAATTAAAACCGTTCAAGTTTGATAGGAACATAAAGGCTTTGAGAAGATCTCTAAAAGGAGAAAAAGAGGATGGAAACTAATTCTGGTCTCTCGACGCGATCATGTTGTTGCTCTTTTGAGTGGCTAACCACTTGTAGCAATTAGGTCGAGTATATCCAGCTGCGCCACAGTGATGACAGAAATGCTGCTTTTTCTACTTAGGCTTTTAAAAGTTTCCCTTCTTAGCCCTAGGGTTCTTAATTTCTTTCTTATCAAGCTTAAGGGGTACTCTTAAGATAGATTTACCCTTGTCTACATTCTCACTAGCTAATTCATTTTTAACATTATTGTTCTCAGTTTCAATATTATTAGCAGGAGGAACAAAAACAATAGTACTAGTAGAAGCAATACTAGGAGAAGAGAAATCATACCCTAAACCGGTTCGATCGGAAGCCGATTTCTGAAGATTGAGCATCTCATCGAGGTTTGCACTTGAAGTCCTTTCCAGCTGGGCTCTGACTTGGAACAGTTCTGCCTCAAGCTTCTTGGTCTTCTCAACCAATAAATTATTCTCAAATCTTAGTGATCCAATGGTCTAATTTGCTTCATCAAACTTTGTAGAAAGCTCTTTTTGATCAAGATCCACATCACTGAGCTTCTTGGTGGCCAGCCTGTACAGTTTCTCATGCTTTTCAGAGACCTTGTACAATTTCTCATAGGCGGTATGGATATCATCTTGATCATCCATTTTCTCGAACTTAGAGTCCACCAAGTCCTCTTCTTCATCCACATCTTCAACAATCCCTTCAGTAGGATTTACAATGGCAGTGAAGGCATTTAGGATTCCATCATCCTCATTATCGGAGTCATCCTCAGGCTCAGTGTCGCTCAAGGTAGCAGCAAGTGCCTTGCTTTTTCCGATCGTCTTGAGATAAGTAGGGCACTCTTATTTCATATGACCGAAGCCTTAACACCCAAAAAACTTTGGTCCTGAGGGAACAATGTACTGACCGCCATCCCTAGCATCCTTTTTCCCTTTATCTTGGCTCTTGAATTGTGAGGAACTGGATTGCCTACGGTCCTTGTTGAAGCCCTTCCCATTGGCATTCTTCATGAACTTCTTGAATTGCCTTGTAATGTAGGACTTCATTTTAGAATCTTTATCGTCTGAAGACTCATCAGTATCACTACTCTTGGCTTTCAAAGCCATGCTCTTGCTCTTGCTTGATTTCCCTATCCACGTCAAACCCAACTCATAGGTCTACAGATTTCCAACCAGCTCAGTCAAAGGAATTTTGTCGATGTCCTTTGATTCCTCAATGACAGTAATCTTGGCATGGAATCTCTTGGGTAGAGATCTGAGCACCTTTCTTACAATCTTGGGTTCAGGAATGGTTTCCCTAAGATTAAAGGCTGAGTTCACTATGTCTTTGAGCTTGGCATGGAACTCATCGAACGACTCATCCTCCTTCATCTTGATCTCTTCAAAGCTTGTAGTGAGCCTCTGAAGCTTTGAATTCTTGACAGCCTTAGTTCCTTCATAGGTTGTCTGGAGAATGGTCCATGCTTCCTTAGCAATTTCAGTGGAGGATATTTTCTTGAACTCCTCATTTGTGATTACACTGAATAAAGCATTCAATGCCCTGCTCTTGAAGTTTGCCGCCTTGATCTTAGCATCATCCTAGTCGATCAGCGCTTCCGTAGGCTTAGTCCAGTCTATCTCCACAGCTTGCCACACTTTCTCATCTAAAGACTACAAGAAAGCTCTCATGCGTACTTTCCAGTATGCATAGTTAGTGCCATCAAATAAAAGAGGTATAATAAGAGACTGTCTTTTATCCATGACAAATAGGGGTCAATGGATAACACAGCAAAGATTAACCCTAATCAGAGTGTGCCTACTCTGATACCACTTGATAGGCCAAAAACACATTGACCCCTTATGATAAATTAATTGATTAATTAGCCAAGTTTATTAATTAATCAAATTAACATGCAAGATGCATGGTAGCACAAACAAATCACCAATTAAACTAAGTATGCATCAAAAAATAAATTAACACGGTGATTTGTTTACGAATGGGGAAAACCTACACAGCAAAACCCCACCGGGTGATTTTAAGGTCACCACTCCCGAGAATCCACTATTATTAAAACAAGTAGTTACAAGTAAAGGAATCTCAGTACCTTATACCAACCTACAGTTGAACCCTTACCCCAATACCCAATTGGACTTGTTCTGTAGTGACAATCTCTCCTTTTCAATGCACGACTCCCAGTACATGACTAACCAATTGTGTGGATCCCAGTACGCGACTTGATCACCAACTTGAGAAGGATGTTGGCTGCAAAGCTCTTCAGTTCATCACACGATGAAGATCATGAAGTTGCTTGGTCACAAAACCCTACGGTGTACAAACACAGCAGCTTCTTCAAGAGAAAGATGAACTAGGGCATATGTCTCCGATTCACAATATGCTTGTGAAAAACTTTTGCATTCAGTTTCATTAGCTGTGATGGCCCTTAAAACAATCCTTATATATGTTTAGGGTTGTGAGAAAAGAAAGCCTAAACATGTACTCATGGATTAGAGTTAAAACAAAACTGAAAATCTGTTTTTCATAAATCTCGACAGATACCCTATCTGTCGAGCAGCTGACGAACCTCGGGCTGAAACAGCTCTTTTAACCTCGATAGATACTAGCTGTCGAGCTAGCTGTTGAGCTTTAATGAACAGCACTTCTTCACTTGATTCTTGGACAGACTTACATGGCTTTAACACTTGAACTTGAAACCTTGTTTCTCGAAGCATTAAACACATCCTAGATTTACCCAATTACAAGTAAAGTGCGTTTTGTCAAAGGATTAGCCAATTACATAAAATAGTGACATATGTTCCTAACATTGAATCACATATGTCCTAACACATGCATACCCCTGCACCAACACACACACACACACACACACACTTGTACCCCAGATACACTTACACAATAGATGTCTAACATTGAGGATTGAAGCTTAAACCATTTAGGCACTTTTTCCAAAGTGCATAACTTTTATGGCAGAAGCCTTCTTTGAGGTTACTCACATTGGGAATTGGTTCCCTTCTTGGGCTTGCATTTGGTAAGCCTACTTTTCTAGCAGACAAGTTTTTCTTTTATGATTATTGGGTGATTAGTTTACCCTTTAGCTATTGAACTATCTGTTGTAGCGTTATCTCTATTTGTTGTATTATTCTGACATAACCTTAATGAGCTACTTCCCTTTATTTTGGTGTTAGTGTCATCTATTAGTATTATAGTTATTCTACCATACTGTATTCCTACTATAACATCTGTAACAGTTGTTCCTATTGTGGGCACGTCGTACACACAATGCCTCTACCAGAACACGTCTATATTGGGATGGCTCGACTTGTGCACAAACTGGCCTAAAGTGCATTTCATTTAGGCCAACCCCAACTCTCTTACCTCAGACCCACGGGCCGCAATACAGCAGGAGAGATCAAAGCCTAACACAAAAGGCCCACCACATTTAAATTGGCGACTTCACTAGGGAGTTAGGAAAAAGACAGGGAAAGCAAACAAATCCCTCGCAAGTTATGCCCCCAAGATCAAAGACGACGAGAAATATGTGTGTCGTGCCATCGCAGGTAAAGTCAAGGCCAGCCACGCCGCACCAACCCAATCAAGAATGGAGCGGGGGCTGGGCCACAATAGCAACAAAGGAACCCCGTTGACAATACTAACTTCTTCATTGAAGTGTTGCAGTCTGTACAGCATTCCCAACAGCAGCTGATGGAGGAAATGCGCCAGCTGAAGGCGAACAAGACTAAGAAAAAGGGGAGCCAACATGACCCCGAGCACGTAACAGACAAGGAAGAAACCCCTGTGCGTGGTGGCCCGCAGAACACAGAGTAGCGTTTCATCACGATATGATGGCAGAAAGGGAAGCATTGTTGAGCATGTAAGTAAGTTTATTGACACCCTTGGTCCTTACGCAGCAGACGAGGACCTTTGCCTCTGAGAGTTTTCAAAGTCATTATGTGACCGGGCATATACCTGGTACACTGGCTTGAAGCCAAGATCAATCCCAATGTGAGATGATATGGTAGACGTGTTCTGCACTAAGTATTTCCATGGAGAAGAGACAGTAACGCTCGTAACTTTGTAAGGTACTAAGCAAAAAAACGGTGAAGACTTGATGGAGTACATTAAAAGGTTTAGGGATATAGCCCTCAATTGCTATGACCACTGTGAAGAGAAGACGCTAGTGAAAATGTGCATGGGCAATATAATCATGGAGTTTAAAGCCATCCTGGAAAACTTGGAAATTTCACAGTTTGCACAGCTATTGCAAAAGGCTAGGAAGATAGCCTAATCAGTCAAGCCTAGCTCTGACAAGCCTAAGGAGCGGAGATCCATACCGCAGGCTATGACAGTGTCCACCGACGAGAAGAAAAGGAAGTCAGAAGGAAGGAAGTACGAGAGCCCTTGGCCAATACCATGCACACCAAAGGAGTTAGATGTGCTCCTAGACAAATGGATTGCAAATGGAGTTTTTAAATCCAATCAAGCCTCTAGAGAGCTCACTAAAGAAGAACGGAGGGACCCACATTTCTACTGTCTACATAACTATGTGCAGTACGTCGCCGCAGAATGCTGGGCACTTCGCAGACTAGTGCATTATAGAATCAGAGAAGGAACCCTTGAGTTTTCCAAACCAGAGGTGCAAAGAAACCCACTCCCCAATCATAAAGGGAAGGGGATAGCAACAGTCGTCATTTGCGCAGACTTAGGAGAGGATGAAGAAGAAAGGCCGGCTCTGCCTGCTGCAGCCATTACTACCTTACAAAAGAACTCCCGGTTAAAGAACTTGTTTGACCAACTGGAGCTCACAGAAAATGAACAAAGGATGGCCACGGAGGCTTTAGTAAGCATTGCCTCGGGAGTGGGAGTAGAATGTCTTACGGCAGAAGCCAATGCTGACAAAGTTATCCTGTAAGACACTAATGAGATTACTTTCAGCAATGAAGACATGGAGGTGGGGCACTCAGACCACAGAAAGCCCCTTTACCTAGTAGCCTCTATAAACCAAATTCCTATTAAGAGAGCTCTAGTTGACACGGGGACTTTAGTAAATCTCATCCCACTCAACACGTTGCAAGCAGCAGGAATACCAGAAAGCAAGATTCAAGGATGTCCAATGGAAGTGACGGGGTTCAGAGGAAGAGGTGAGTATACCACAGGTCATATACAACTATGGCTAAAGGTGGGCCTGATAGCCTCCTTGGCCCGTTTTCATGTGGTAAAGACAGAAGTTTCCTATCATATATTGCTGGGAAGGCTATGGCTGCATAAACATCACCTAATTCCATCCACCTATCACTAGTGCGTGAAAGGGAGATTGAATGGCAAGATGATACGGATAGCAGCAAACCCATCCCCATTTGAGTAGGCAGAGGCCCATTTGGTCGAGATCCTGTTCTATGACGAATGGGCGTCATCCGAAGAGAGTTTAGTAACTAAGCTGCAACGCACCTACGTCCTTAGGTGGGAGGACATCTAGGACGACCTAGAGCCTGACTTAAGAGAGTTGTTGATGTGAAAGAGGAAAAGGAAAGAAGCGCCAACTTCGGAGCTAGGTAGTACGCCACGATGTGTCAAGATCCGAACACCTGATGGTAGGATAGTTTATAAATTATAAAGGTGCATAGGGCCCACCTGCAGTATGCAAGGGGGTCCCGGAGGAGAGCCACAACATAAGACACTAGTATGCTGTGTGGCCTAAGATGGTTCGGGGGAAGAAAGTGACACGGAAAGTGAAAAGGAGATTGCGGCAGAAAAAGATGCGCAAGTAATGGTAGAAGAAAAGCTAGAAGAGATTGACCTAGGCACAGACCCACAAAAGCTGAGACAAATTTCAATAAGCTCAAAGTTGTCAGAAGAAGAAAAGGTAGAATTGATCCTACTACTAAAGGAGTTCAGAGACGTTTTTGCTTGGGATTACACGTTCAATGTGGATCCTAAGGCCAAGCCAGTTGCTCAACTTGCTAGGGTGTTCCACATCGAAATAGAGAAGTAGATAGTGAAGGAGGTGCAAAATTATTAGCGGTTGGGTTCATCAAACCAATTCAACACCCACGGTGGTTGTCCAACATTGTACCTGTGAAAAAGAAAAACAGGTAGACACAATGTTATGTTGATTTTAGAAATCTTAATCGAGTCTGCCCCAAAGACGAGTTCCCATTGCCCAACATGGACCTAATGATAAATTCTGCAGCGGGAAATGCCATTTTTCCTTTATGGACAGATTCAGCGTGTACAATCAGATTCGGATGGCACCAAAGGATGTAGAAACGACTTCTTTTAGAACGCCTATCGGGAATTTTTAATACACAATGATGCCCTCAAGGCTAAAAAATGCAGATGCAACCTATTAGCGCACAATGACTACCATATTTCATGACATGATGCACCAAGAACTAGAGGACTATGTGGACGACATAGTGGTGAAATCAAGAAGGCAAAAAGATCATGTCAAGGTGTTAAGAAAGGTATTCGAAAGAAGCAGACTTTTCAAGCTAAGAATGAACCCACTAAAGTGCGCCTTTGGAGTGTTTGTTGGGAAATTTCTGGGATTTCTGGTCCACAGCAGAGGGATAGATCCATCCAAGGCAGTGGCAATATCAACCATGAAGCCACCAGCCATAGTCAAGGAGTTGAAAGTTTCCTGGGAAAAGTCTCCTACATCAGGAGGTTTATCCCTAGTTTAGCATCAATCACTCCATGATCCTTCCATACATAGGTGCTTGATTTGGTAGGACCAGTCAATCCACCTTCCCACGGGTACATATGGATCCTTGTGGCTACAGAATATTTCACCAAGTGGGCAGAAGCCATATCACTTCGTAAAGCCACTGGAGGAGCTGTGGCAAATTTCATTAAAGAGAATGTAATTGTCCGATTTGGGGTACCTCACAAAATCATAAGCGACAATGGTACCCCCTTTGTCAACAGAGAAGTGAGGAAGATGCTAGAGTTTTATCAAGTGAAGCATCACCAGTCATCGTCTTATTACCCGCAAGGGAATAGGCAGGCGGAAGCAACAAATAAAACCTTCATTAAGATCTTCAGCAAGATGAGCCAGGAGTACAGCGGAGGTTGGGCAACACATTTGCCAGACGCACTATAGGCTTACCAAAGCTTGCCCAAATCTACCACAGGATTTTCTCCCTTCTCCTTAGCATATGGTATAGAAGTGGTAAGCCTGGAAGAAGTAGTGATACCATCTTTAACGGTTATACAAACGCGAAAGAAAGAATAGGTGAAGGAAGTCTTTATAGTGGAAAGGTGCGAGGACCTAGAAGGGTTGGATGAGAAGAGGGAGGAAGCCCAAGAGCGTAGCCGTAGATACAGGGAAAGGATGATCAAAGCTTATGGCATGACAATTAAAGAGAGAATGTTTATTGAAGGACAGCTCGTGTTGAGAACAGCAGACCATGTCAAGCGAGGTATGGCAGGACCATCTAAATTCTCACCAAAAAGGGAAGGACCCTTTGTAGCAAGGGAAGCACATACATGTGGGTACTATCGTTTAGCCCAGATGGATGGAAAAGATTTAATGGACCCCATTAATGGCAAGTGGCAGAAACGCTATTATGCATAAGAAATATCATGTAATCATTCCTTTTCTTCTTCTTTTTTACTTTCCTCCAAGTGACCACCCTTACAAGGGATAGTGTCACAAGAAAGCATTGTAGCATGCTTTACCTGTAACTCATGATTAAAAGCAAAAGCAGAAGGTAATGAAGATCATGCATAATGTATTAGCAAAACATACTGTGTCATAAAGCATAATAGTAGCTGTAGCAGATATAGCATAATAGATTACAGACCAAAATGTATAAGTCATATCAAACTTATCAAAATAAGTCATAAGTGCTAGAGAAATAAAGTGTATTGTGTAGAGAATGGGGGAAAGAAGTAAACATAAGGGAAGGAAATAAAGCTACATAAGGGATAAATTTCCAATCAAAGGCCTAAAATAAGGGCCTGATCCTCGAAGCGGCTGGAGCCGATAACACCAGAAAGAAGGCACTCACGACGTGCCTCTAAGCCTGCCACTTCCTTTTTCAAACTCTCAATGCGAGTGTCAATATCATTCACAGCAGGCTAGACCTTCTTCATGAAGAAGGCCCAAGTAATCTCTCACAAATGGTACAACAGAAACTCCACATCAAATCCAACTCTGATCAGCTCTTGAACTGCAGCCCTCCATTGCAAGATCCTCTCCGTAGAAACTGTGTCGATGAAGTTATGCTCAATGTCATTCATCACACTCCCCAACAGCTTGAGGAAGTGTTCCCTCACAAAACAACAAAAAAGGAATCCCTGCATAAAATCTCTACGGCTGCTATAGATCGCCTCCAAACAAGTGATACACTCCTCAAGTACCCGAAAGCCATGGAAATCAATATAAGGAGATCCAGCACCCCAGAAGTCCGACAGGTCAAGGTCGTTAGTCTCATCTTGGTCAAAACGGGTGAAGAAGGTAGCAGCCTCACTCACAGGATGAGGAATGGTGGCAGAACTGCTACCAATCTCAAATTGAAAGGTCGAAGCCACCTCGACAGAAGACGGGCCTAAAAAGGAAAACAAGGCACAACATAAGCCCATAAGGAATATACGAAGGAAAGAGATGAATGCAACGATGAAAGTTTTAATTGAAGATAGTACGAGGGTAAGGAAATTACCAAGACCCACAAGAGTGGGGGCTGCGGGTACTGTAGAAACAAGGGCTATAGGCATTGTGGGGTTTGCTACAGTCTTGGGCCTCTCAGGCATGTCTGTGATTGCAAGGCAAGAATAACATACGCAGTAAATAAAGGATACGCTGAGAAATAACAAAAAGAAAAGAAAAAGAAGACCTAATAGAAGTAAAGGACACATACCTATGGCCTCGGCCTCCTGCTCATCACCATCACTGTCCTCGTCGGAATTAGAGACTCATGTCTTCATGACAGGTTCATCCTTAGAGTCCTCAAAGACCTCCTCTAACCCCTCATCTGAAGACAAGTCTACATCAGGCCCTTAGGTGGCAGAACTGGGGATAGAAGATAACATACTCTCCTCTCAGCAGTGGCAGATGGGACTGGTGGAGATGTCTTCCTTTTACTGCCACAGGTCCTACTAGAAGGAGGAGCATACA
This sequence comes from Notholithocarpus densiflorus, assembly GCA_030021035.2. Lineage (NCBI taxonomy): Eukaryota > Viridiplantae > Streptophyta > Magnoliopsida > Fagales > Fagaceae > Notholithocarpus > Notholithocarpus densiflorus. The sequence continues at coordinate 7,674,982 of JARYZH020000013.1, read as the reverse complement.
CGGATAGCTTCGGAGCAGAAGGCTTAGGCTTGCCTGCATTAAAAACCTGCTGGAACGAGTACGAGTAGAGGGAGGAGGAGAGCCCTCAAGAACTATGCTATCGATAGGGGAGGCCTCCCTTATATGGGACGAGATCAGAGCAAGTCTCGAAAGAATCATCACCCCTCTTAACAGACTTAGGCTTGGTGGTTTGAGACACCAAGCCCTTCTTCGTAGGCACAGGAAGGTTTACCACATTTACCCTATTTTCCTAACCCGGAGGGAACAACAATTCAAGAATCTAATGCATGGTTAGTAGTTATGGCACATTGTTGATACCGTATTTTGTTCGCCTTTGATTTGCGTGTCGGACTCCGAAAAATTCAAAACATCCAGAACGATGTGGCGCAGCCCGATTGGACACCAGAGCACCCAAAGTGCCTTTTCAGCCAAAATGACCAAAATGCCTTTAGTCAACCCTAGGTTTGACCAAAGGTCAAACGAGGTCAAAGCCCTCACAAAACAAAATTTTCATGGTTTTACATCAAATCTCGAGTGGGCCCAAAAACTCTAATTTTGATCTGGCTATCAGAATGGGTTGAAACCAACGCCATTGCGAATATTATCAAATTCTCATTCCAATGACTTTTCATGGGTCGAAATCGGAGTTAGAACGGCTGAGATATCACGAAAATCGGGATGACGCACCGATCGATGCACCACTAATTTCCGAGAGCCATAACTTTTGATTCGACTGTTGGATTTTCAAGTTCCATACATTTTCAGAAACAGGAAGTCAAGATCTTTCCAAGGGTGTCAAGATCAACCCAATCAGAGGAGGTTTGAGGCTGGCGGCCCTTGAAGGGCCACCGCCTCAAAACTCGCACCAGGGCTATAAAAAGCCCCAGGCACCCCTCAGACCAGAGGGGGATCATTATTTTTCTGAGTTTTGCTCTCTGCCTGGTTTTTCTACACGTTTTTCCCCTCTCTCAAACACAAAAAAAAAACTCAAAAACACATCAAAGCTTCTTGATTCTTCTCTCTTCACCAAAAACACAAGGTATTGTTCTTATACCCAATCTTCTTTTCCTTGATTCTACACTTTGGATTTGGGATTTAAGGGTGTGGATGTAGCTTTTTTTAGGTACCATCCACACCCCTAACCTTCTAAATCTTTTTCTAGCATTTATTTTGCTCTTTTGCCTTAATAACACGATTTATTGCTTTCTCTAGCATGGATGTAGCATGTTTCTTGCTTTTATGCAGAAACGTTACTGCAGAAAAATAGATCACCAAGAGAACTATTTTCTTTGATTCTAAAAACTCAATCACATGTTATACAAGCATGATATTGAAGACCGCTTTGATACCAATTGTTGGAAAATCTGGTTTTGTATCTCATACAAAACACACAGCGGAAGCAACAAACACGGATCTACTTCATTCATGAAAGATAACCTGTAACCTTGAATTCTAGAACAAAGAATAGAAGCGTACCTTGATGTAGTGAAATTCAAAACCAAGACTTGAGAATACCTTTAATCTTCATCTCAATTCCACATGGTGCCCAAGAAGTGTGGTCTCTCAATCAATCTTTTTGTACATTGATTCTCAAAGAAAAATCATTCTTTTTTTTCTTGCAGAGAAAAATTGTTTTCTTTTCTTTTCATCATACGTTCATTCTAACTACCTTGGCAGTTACTTTATTTAATAACACTTATTAAATAAAAATTGATTATCTAATTGGGTTAGCCTTTTGGGCCTACCCAATTGGGATTTAGTTTGTGGCTTGAGATGGGACCAAATGGAACAAATAAGACTCTAGCTCCAATGGGCCTTGGGCTTTTCTGTCAACTCTTGACAAGTCCAAAGTTACTATTAATTATATTTAATACCACTATATAAATATAATTGCACTCTAGGCCTTATTAATAAATTATATCCCAAGACTTTATTATACATACAACCCCTTCATTAAAATATTCGTAATAATACAAAGTCATGAATGTAGACTGCCACTTTGAAGATTACTACATCTTAATCCTTGTATATCCGGTTTAATCCTTTATGTTATTCATCATATATTTATGAAATCCAAATTCATAAATATATACTTTAGTAACTCCTTACTAAAGTGGTTGGGCTCAACACTCTGAATTACCAAACCCATTAAACTTATCTCAAGGGAATATTTTATATCTTCGTTAAGAGATTATGAATTCCATCTTGAGAATATATGTTCCATCAACATTAAATGCGGCTGCCCAACATATTGAGGTTTTGATCGTGACTTTTAGATCTCACTCATGACATATCAAAGCAACCTACACCTCATGGTCAGGTCCATTATTCTCTCAGGATTTAGAATTGATGTAAATAGAAGTTGTGAGATTTATTATTCATTTGACAGTTGTTAGGAGAATAATAAATCTCACAGCGGTCCAGTTCAATATGTCTTAACTCTTAAAACATATCAACATATCAACTAGAAGTCTCCACTTCCATGATCAAGACACATCATCTTAGTTGATATGTTATAGTCTTCGCAGTTGAAACGCCCAATTTCATCACCGACTACGAACTAAAATTCTGAGTTTACAAAGAACTTGTAATTTATATCTTCTGTGACTAAATCACATATATTACATACTATGCATCTCATGGACTAAGATAATGTCCCATTAGTTCATTTATAAATAGTCTCATATAATTAAACAATTTAATTATTTATGACATGCCAATAAATTGGATTTTAGGGCATAAATCCCAACACTATGTTTCCACATGCTGGTGTGCTTGGATCTATGTTCTCTACATGCTTTATGCTATCGCCTATGTGCTTGTTCGCTCCATGCCATGTTTGTGTGCCTAGATCTAGGCTATGTTTGTCATGCCATATGCTATTGTAGCCCTTTCATCGCTTTGTTTTTATTTCTTGTGCTTTGGCCTAATGGTTAGGACTCGATCTAGACCCAATGGTCTTTGTCATCGTCCATACACCGAGGCCCAGATCAAAGGGTTTGGATCATCCTTATTTGCATGTCTATGCTTGTTTGCTTCTATGCTTTATGCCTGTGTTAGCCTCTCTAGTTCTAGGCTTTGCCATGCTTGACACCCTTAGCGGGTTTGTGGTTGTGTGGTTACATTCGATGCCCATGAGGCCTTGTTTGGATGTAACCATTTGGGATGCATTACCATGATGTCGGTTGCTTCGTGCATACCTTTCCCCTTTTCCGCTCCATGCAATGATATGCTTACCATGCTTGCTTGTGCCACCCGTTAGCTTTCTATGCATTTTTACACGCTTGCTTAAATGTCCATGCATGAGTCTTGCTTGCTAGTGTGTTGTCCATGCTTCAACATAATGAAGCTATGGACATTTGATCCAAACCTACATTTGTCTCTCGTGGACACCACCTTTTGTTTGCTTTTTCGCTTGTTTGCCTTTTTGCTTGTTTGCTTGCTTTCTGGCTTCTTTGCTTACCATGCTTATCTGCTTTATGCCTTTTCATATGCTCTTTTCATCTTTTCCTTCCATTGCTTGTCTGCTGGTTTCTTGTCTTTGCCTTTGCATGTACACACATGGAGTGAGGACGTTTGGAGCTAGGGCATAGTCTCCCAGGCGTAAGCAAAAAGGGCACAGATGCAAGCACGTGGTTGAGCTTAGCAGCAATGTTCAGTAGATTTAGGAGTTTAGCCTTTCCCTTTAGTTATGTACTCTTTTAAACCCCTTCCTTCCTCCTCCCTTTCTCTCTTAGATGGTTTGTATTAGGTATATCATGCCATGTACCATTCGTCCTCATCTCTAGAGTATGGTAACCCCTGTTTATTTTCCTGCACTTATATATTTTGGGCCATGCTCTAGGGATGTAGGCATTTACTTTCCTGTTCTGTGTGCTTGCATTGTGCATGATGTATGTATATATATATATATATATATATATTTGCTCTCCCCTTTCGGTGTGATTGTCACAGTCCGTGTCACCTAAGGCAAGCGATGCCTAATTTCTGCTGCGAAAGTAAGGTGACATGTTGCTGGATTTTTGCCGTGGAAATCTGTCACTTTGCTCAAACGCCTTAGGAAAGCATAGATTGGGACCACACCCATTCAAAAGCCAAACCTCAAAGCCACCCATGCGTGCAAAGCCCCGAAAGCCAATGCCAGAATCATGTTTTTACTACCAATCTCTGAAAATTAAGATTTTATCAAAACAAAGGACTGTCCTTGGACAGGCATTGTGGGGTGCCTAACACCTTCCCCACATGTAATCAAACTTCCGGACTCAAGAATCAAGATTTTTTACCATCCACGTTAGATTAGGAAAAAAGACATTTTTTCTTAGCCTAGGATCGGTAATAAAATCAATTAGATGATGGAAAAAATACATGTTTGTATCGCATACTAAACATACGCAGCAGAAAATTAATGGATCTACTTCATTCGCAATTAATAACATGTACTATGTAAGTTACAGAATTTAAGAACAAGAGAGTGTACCTTGGTGTGGTGAAATTCAAAATCAAAGACTAGAAGTTCTTGAGAACACTTTTAATCTTCACTCCAATTCCACTTGTGCCCAAAAAGTGTGGTCTCTCAATCAGTTTCTATGAATGTTGTTCAAGGGAGAATTAGAGAGTGTCCAACACTCATATACAAAATATTTTCATGTTCTTACAAAATTCTGTATGTTTCTCTCCTTATAACTGATTATCTAATTGGGCTAGCCTTTTAGACCTTTCCAATTGGGCTTTAGTATGTGGCTTGGAGTGGGACCAAAAGGGAACAAATAAGACACTAGCTCCAATGGGCATTGGGCTTTTCTGTCAACTCTTGACAAGTCCAAAGTTACCATTAATTATATTTAATACCACTATATAAATATAATTGCACTCCAGGCCTTATTAATAAATTATATCCCAGGACTTTATTGTACATGCAACCCCTTCCTAAAATATTCATAGTAATACAAAGTCATTAATGTAGACTGTCACTTTGTAAATTACTACTTTTTAATTTTTGAGTATCCGGTTTAACCCTTTAAGTTATTCATCATATATTTATGAAATCCAATTCCATAAATATATACTTTAGTAATTTCTTACTAAAGTGGTTAGGCCTAACATTCTGAATAACCGTACCCATTAAACTTATCTCAAGGGAATATTTTATATCTCCGTTAAGAGATTATGAATTCCATCTTGAGAATATATGTTCTATCAACACTAAATGTGACTGCCCAACATACTGAGGTTTTGACCGTATCTTTAGATCTCACTCCCGATATATCAAAGCAACCTACACTTCATGATCAGATCCATTATTCTCTCAGAATTAAGAGTTCATGTGAATAGAAGTCGTGAAATTTATTATTCATTTGACAGTCGTTAAAAGAATAATAAATCTCATAACGGTCCAATTCAATATGTTTTAACTCTTAAAACATATCAACATATCAACTAGAAGTCTCCACTTCCATGATCAAGACAAATCATCTTAGTTGATATGTTATAGTCTTCGCAGATGAAATGCCCAATTTCATCACCGACTACGAACTAAAATTCCGAGTTTACAAAGAACTTGTGACTTATATTTTCTATGACTAAATCACATAAATCACATACTATGCATCTCATGGACTAAATGATAATATCCGAATATTCATGTTACCATTATTTTAGATAATAATAAAACAACTTTATCAATAACAATATTAAGTCTTACATCATATCATACATAATGTCATACATAATATCATACATAGCATCATACAATAGGATTTAAAGGCACTAATCCTAACACTAGAAACAGGTGACCAATCACATCTTAGAAAAACCCAATGATTGGTGGCGACTCCACTTACCTTTGGCAATCCCTTAATATTCGACTCAGATTCCTACCATAACGCCCAAGGTAGACCTACCTTCCTCCACCGAGAGAAAGAGCACCTGAAGCCCCGCGCAAACCATGCCACACACTATACACGCACAAACTCGCACCATTCCAAGAGAGGGGGGACCCCGCGTGTGCGGAAGCGCCGCCACAGCGGGTGGTCGAATGAAGGCCCACGACGGTGGTTTTCCGCCCTGATTGAGGCCGGGCATCAACACACACGATAGAAGTTGCTCAAGATCCCAAACATTCTTAAGGATTGAATTTCTTAGGGATGGCATTGAAGGAGGGCTAATCTATGAAGAAATAACCTTTATGCACATAGAGCTGCTTATCAAAGAGAAGTGCAGGAACATGGTGATCAAGATGTCACTAAGGAATTGGCCATTTGAAAGATCAATTTTGATGAAGAAGCATGTGGAATTTCCATCCACAGTTGGCAACAACAACAACACAACCTTGAGGGCAAGCATGTGGATTAACCTCTTTCTTTTTCTTTTTTGGGTGGAGAGAAGAAAGAATTTTTATTGCATTGTTAACTATAACATATTGGTACAAAGTGTTAAAGATGAAGGCTTTTGCAAGTTCAGCACTGGTTCATTTGCTGCAAGTTTTGTACAGTATGACATGTAGCTTAGTCCAAGTTCTTATCTTATGTAAAACTACAGGTAATTAGGTCTCTGTATTTAAGTAGTTAGAGCAGGCACATGCATGTGATCTCTCGTGATTGGCAGTTTCAATAGCTTGTGAGATTGTTAATTTGAGGCTGTGCCTTTCTACTCTTGTTTTGTATATATATAATACTAAAACAAAGATGTAATGTTTATCAATCCAATGAAAACAACTTTAAAGTTTTATCGCATTCCAATCCAAAGTTTAATACAAAAAGAGAGAATACAAACGCAACAACTAATTCATTGTTAATTCATTGCGTAGTAAGTAACATTTCGCACACTTGCCGATCAATTTTGCTTTTATTGTACTCGAGCATTAGCGGCACATTCAGCTAGCTGTAAAATTTTTGTTTGGTGAATCTGCACTACGTTGAGGATTAACTTAAGGCCAAAATTGGGAATTAACACTGTTTTCCAAACAATATAATTAGTAGGCACTGTTTTGAAAGTATATTTCATACTAACATCTCCAGTCTAAAAGACTCGATTTAGGGCCTATAAATCGAGTCTCAAAGACTCGGTTTTCATGTTCTGATCAGATCTGAGCTGGCGCTTTTCCACGTGGCGTCCACCTAGAAATCGAGTCTTAGAGACTCGATTTATATCTGTAAAACATTTATAGTGAAAAGATTTTCAAGTGTTTGGAGTACAAAACACAAATCAGCTACCATCAACCACCACCAAATACAAGCACAGACCAGCCACTATCAACCCACAAATCTGAGCATTAATCCAACAATTCAGCATAAATCCAGCCAAATCCACCCCCAACAACCACCTAAAATCCAGATTAAAAAAATAAAAACCCCAAAACCCACGACCCATTTGGCTTGTTGATCGGGGTTCTCTGCAAGAAAATCCAAAAACCCACAACCCTAAAAGTCGGATTGGAACTTGAGAGGAACCCACTGTCATGGAGGCCGATCGGCCATGGAGGCTTCATCGAAAGAGAGAAAACGAGAGAGAGAGAGAGATACCCATCATAACAAATGAAGGTGAAGGAAGCCACCATCGCGATAGCGGTGATGAGAGGCCGTAGGTGGTGATGCAAGGGCTTTAGCTATGGTGGTCATGTCTGATGAGAAGGTGGGGTGGGGTGGGGTGGGGGGAATGGTTTGTACATGAGAGAGCTGAACATGTGTGTAAGGAGGCTGAAGATGCAGGCTTAAAACATTTTACTTGTTTTGTAAAGGGTCGGCTTATAAATCGAGTCTTAGAGACTCGATTTCTAAGTGGACGCTACGTGGAAGAAATGCCAAATCAGATGTGATCAGAACACTGAAATCGAGTATTTGAGACTCGATTTATAAGCCCTAAATCGAGTCTTTTAAACTCGAGATGTTAGTAAAAAATATAGTTTTGTAACAGTGCCTACTAATTATATTTTTTGGAAAACAGTGTTAATTCCCAATTTTGGCCTTAACTTAATCAATACACAATTAATAGTTTTTTTTTTTCCTATCCTTAAAATAAATCTTAGGGGGACCGGTAACTGTATTAATTTCTATTTACATATGAATCTTTATAGTGTTTTATTTCTTTTATTTATTTATTGAATTATAGTGTTTTATGTCTGAAACAGCAAAAAAAAAAAAAAAAAAAAAAAAAGAAGTGGGTGTTGCATGGAGGAGGCAACAGTATTGCATTGTATTGTATGTGGGAGCTAATGTAAAAAACCATTTGTATTGTGCCATTATTCATAAATTGTAAATTGTACTACATCTCTGAAATAAGATTTTTTTTTTTTTTTTTTTTTTTTTTTTTTTTTTGAGAATGCTGAAATAAGAAACTTGAGGAGCTCCACTGTTATATTATTTTGAATGGAAAATACAACAGCTAGCCGAGGGAAACCTCCAAAGGAAAATTCCACGTGTCAATATATGATTTGCTGGAAATTAAGGAATTCAAATCCCACATATATATGTCAACCCTCTCTTCTTTGTAATTGTGTGATCGAGACAAAGTTTTTCCAAAATTCACTATAACAACATTTTGTTTTTTGGACATAGGAAGCATGACTTTTGTTCAAACCCATTCGGATCAGAAGAAGAAGGTGACTCCTACAGGTATGTGCATGAACTTTTTTATTTTTATTTAAGTAAATCTTTTTTTTCCTCTTCTTCTTTTGGGGTTTGTTTAGCGTATGTTTATTGCTTTTATAGATATTTTCTTTTTCTTTCAGATTTGTTTTGCTTTCGTTTCAAGTATGAATAGGATGGTTGTTCTTAGAATTGGTGAAAGGGTTTGGCTCTCCTTCGGAATGCACCCAAGGCCAATGGCAGAGTTGAATTTTTTTTTAGGGGGCAAAGCTATATATATAAGGGGTGTTTGTGGTGCGGTGTAGTTTTGGGTCATTTTTAGCATCGCACTTTGCGGTGTGGTTTAGCCAAAACCATAATTGCACCGCACCTCATTTTTGCAGTCACATGTGCAGCACGATGTATAAGATGTGGTTTGAAGCTGGTCTATTTTTCAAATTTTGGGTTTTTCCTACTCAATCCAAAACTGATTTTTTTCCTTTGTTTTTGGCCAAGTTTTAAACTATTGAGCTAGTTTTTCTTTATTTTGGGCTGGCTTTCCTAATCAACATTTGCTAGGGTTATTAAACTTTTTTTTTTTTTGAAAATTAGGGTTATTAAACTATTAATAATATATTTATTTTTAAAATTAAATAAATATATTAATATATAGAGAGGGTGCGGTGCGGTTTATGTGGTTTTCTTATTATAAAACCGCAAATTGCACTGCATCATGCGGTGCGGTGCATTGTTACTTGCAGTGCAATGCGGTTATGTCATTTTGCGGGCGGTTTTGATGCGATTTTTGTGGTTTGTGTGGTTTGGTGAACACCTATATATATTGTTTATAAATAAACTATGATTGTAATTTTGATTTAACATATGACATTTTCTTATATATAATAAAATATTTTTAATAAAAATATAAAACTAAAGGACTTATAACTCTTAACTATGAAATCCACAATTCTCAAATTTTCTAAAAGTAATAAAATAAAATAAAAAAACAAACGTTCATATCTCTAATTTTCTAAATGAATAATAAAAGAAATTGAAAAAAATGAGTTTTTCTTAAAGAGATTTAATTATTTATTTTTAGGAACATATCTCCTAAAAATATGGTATAAGAGAAATTAGAGGAAAAAAATTGCATTAATAATTTATCTATTTTTATAAAAAGTATACATTAAACACACTTTGATTTAATGAGTTAATTATAATATAAGAGTGACTAGAGGGGAAAAATAATCCAGTTATTCATCTAAAATATAACTAAAACTATATTTTCTTACCAAAAATATAAGAGGGAGTAGGGATTTTTGAAAAGTCAAGGGTGGTCATAACCCCCCTCCCTCTGCCCTTGCCTGAGGCAAATCAGGCATGGCATATATGTTCTAAAATGGTCATATGTCTATCCCATGTTTAGTCCAATATTCTAGTGTATTGGATGGAAACCTCATCCTCAAAGAAGAAGTGGTTTGTATGAGCATTGCCTGAACTTGGGTTTACTAGAAGAAAAAAAAAAAAAAGTGGGAAAAGAGAACCAGAACGATTTTTAAAATTTTTTAATAAAAATTTAAATTATAGTTAATGGGATCGAATCTATCTGTTAATTTGTTTTCCTGTACCTTTTTTTTTTCTCTCATTATTATGTTGGAATGGGCGGCAGATGGAAACTCAACTAGTCTAATATGGTGCTTTTGCCTTATCCATTTTCCAATTCGATTTTATTATTGCATTGATGTTTATGTGTTAAATGCTTATATTGAACAGAATTATATAGTTACATTTATATTTTTGTATCAATGTATGTATGGAAAAATTGAAAATTTGTTTCCTAGTTGCCCAAAAAATTTCAGCAAGCTACTTTGATACGGTTTAATGCCTTGTTTATGCAGAGGGAGGGTATTGTGGAAAGCACATTTGCTTCAAGTGTGGTTGGCCTTTTCCGAATCCTCATCCAAGTGCAAAACAGAGGCGAGCACACAAGAAAGTTTGTGGAAAAATTGAAGGGTATGAGCCAATAAATTTAAAAGGGAAAAACGAGGTTTCTTTCTCAACAAGTTATGAACTTTGCTCTCCTGAAACACAAGAACCTTATGATTCTCACAATGCAAATGCTGGGATGGTCACAAATACTACTACTTTTGTTCGTGACGATGGTGAGGTTAATCAAATAATGGAATTGACTGAAGAAGACAATGCTCGTGATCATGAAGAGATTAAAACTGGAAAATGTGATTTAGCTAAATATGAAAGCAAGGAAGAAGCTATACCACCAAACTTAGTGCTAGAAAATGCTACATTGGTCAGGGAGTCTAGTTTTGGTCCGGTGGATGTTGAGGTTAATAATCAGACAACCGAATTTATTGGAAGTGACAATCCTGGTGATCATGAAAGGGATAAGATTGAAAAATATGACTCAGCCAAAAATGAAAGCAAGGAAGGAGCTATATCACCAAACTTATTGCTTGAAAATGCTACGTTTAATCAAAGAACCAAATTGGTTGGAGGTGACAATGCTGGTGATTATGAGAAGGATAATATTGAAAAATGTAATATAGCTGGAAGTGAAAGCAAGGAAGGATCTATAGAGGCATACAAAATTCCCCTCTCTGAAATTGAATCTGCAAGAAACTTGGGACAAACTGAACCAAAGCATTACACAAGTTCTGTTTCGGAAATTGAGGTTCTTATGGAGGATGAAATGATTGAATCTAAAAGAAACTTGGGGCAAACTGAGCCATTCCATTACAAAAGTTCTCTTTCTGAAATTGAGGATGGAAAATGTGATTCTGCAAGAAACTTACAGACAACTGGATCAAAACATTTGGGGATTATAAGAGAAACTGGTTCTAGTAAAGAGAATCCCCAGAACAATTATTTTCAGGAAAGAGTAGAAGAATTTGAGTTCTATGAAAACTGTGAGATACAGGAAGAGTGTGCTGAGGAAAGCAGTACGGTAGCGAAATTAAGCCATGCTGGTGCTGCTGAATTATTACAAAATACTTCACAAAAATTGACTTTGAAAGACATTTTGAATTTTCAAGTTGAAGATGAATCTTCCTCTCAAAACGCTACAGCTGTCATTGGCAATAGTTATGGGTCTTCTGGATATGAAGGTGAGAACAATTTTTTTTTTAACAGATTGGTATTTAAGCAAGTTGCCTGATTGATAGTTTGAAAGACAACTTTTGATCTGTTCAGTGAATGATTTACATCTTTCTTCTGCATAAAGTAGGACCTTTATCAACCTAAATTTTCCATTGGAATGTTTCTTTAAAGTAAGCCTTGTCGTATTTCACTCGCCCCTTTGCCCAACCATAGGGAAATAAGAAGAAATCCTTTCAAAACTTATAATTGGAACAAATTGCTAATGACCAAGTGCCTTGCATTATCTTCCTATCACTAACAGTACTTTTAGAACCCCCACAAAGAGAAATCTTATTTTAAAACCAAATGTGTGTATGTGTGCAGGTGCGCAAATATTTAGTTAAAATTAACAAACACACATACGCACATTTGCGAGTGCACGTGCGGATGCACATATATAATGGGGCCACACCTTTTATTATTATTATTATAAATTTATAATTTAATCCATTTAAGAGGTTAAGCGGCTATCGTACTGACACATGAAAATAGATTTATAAATAATATGATGGATATACGTAAGAGGTGAGTCCTCATCAATTAATGTTGGAACACCGTCAAATCATAGTTTGTCCACCCCCTATGTGTATGTGTGTGTGCACGTGAGTAATAGACAGTTCATATTGTTCGTTTACAACATCAGTTTGAATGGACTGATAATATCTCCTGGCAAAAACAGAGAAATCTCATCATAGAATTAGAATTTACAGGAAGCTCTCATGTGAAGTCTTCTCTTGCTTCTTGAAGTTTTAATTGGGAATAACAGGCTAGGAGCTAGGACAAATTATTTATTTATTTTTGATGAAAGAAGCTATGACAATTTAGTTTCAACTATTAGATTTCTTCATGTGATTTTGGAAATATATAGAGTCATTTTGCAAATAATCTGTATCTAAGAAGTTATTCAGTCATCTACTTGTTTTATTAATTTTTTAAAGTCTTAGCAAATTCTTCTGCCCAATGATCAGTGATGGCATACAGTATCCTCATATCTTTTTTTTTTTTTTTTTGTGTATCCATGAGAGAATTACAAATATATATATATATATATATATTTATATATAATGTACAAGAACAGCAGCTAGCTAAGGCTGCACATAAACCACTGGATTCTGTCAACTCCGATCCTATAAACGCTATAAAACATAAGGCACTAATACATGCTAACATTGCACAGATTACTTAATCTGAAATAACAATGCTCTCGTTAAAATTAGTATATTTGCTTGTTTTTGATTGACAAACAGGTTTCTCCTCCCAACAAAATGCACTATCGGATGTTGATGCTGATGCTTTAGCACCAACTGATTCCTATACATCATCCCAGGATAAGAAAGCAAACATGAAGAATCCAAAAGCTGCAACTGACCAATATTTTGAGGATGCTTTAAATGATTATGAGCGAAGGACTTGCAGGCCATTATTTGACTTAAGAAGTGGTGATGTTGTAGTCGAAAAGCCACGGTGGAGAAAGAAGATTGCAGGTATTTTTGCCAAGTTTGGATTGCAGAAGAAGGACAAAAATCTACCGGGAGGCTTACTGGGTGAGATTGACCTGAAAAGCGTGCTGAAAGAACACTCACAGAGTGAGAGAAAGATGAGCAAGATTGAGCGGAAACCACACTTGAGACAGCTATCTTGTTGCTCGTCTCCAAGAGTAAATTTAAGCCACAAAAGAAAGGCAAAGGAGTGGGAATTACAGCTTCAAAAATATATCTCAGAAAACTCCCCTGATTGGGTAAGAAAGTAGCCTTTCTTTTTTTGTTCTTTTTTTTTATTTATTTATTTTTATCATGTATTAAGATGTGACAAGTCATGAGTCCGAGTCTGGGAATTAGCTTCTCCAAAAAATATTAGGGACAAGGCTGCCTATCATGACCCCTCCCAGACCTCACAAAATTGGGAGTTTTGTGCACTGAGTAGGATTATTTATTTTTTATTATGTATCCTAATGTGAGGACGTGAACCTGTTGAGTTCATTCCACGACCTCTACTGAGTAAAGAATCTAGCAAGTAGTTTTGTTATGTTGACTATTATAGCAGTAAACTCTGTTACTCGAAAATATTTGCTACTTTCATCTAGAATAAACCGGTTTTATCATTCTGGCTGATCACTCCGTTGTAAGTGTATCATATTTTTGAATTCACAAAACATGTTTGTAATCCCCTTTTTTGGGGGTGGGGGAATGGAAGCTTGAGAAGGAAGAGCTCATAGCAGTTTGTAGTACTTAGCATCATGATCTCATTTGCCTATAATGACTACGGAAAATAAGTTGTTCGATGTGAATTGACTAAGGCTAAGATTATGGTCTTATTGTCATTAATTTTTGTGTGGATAAAATTGAATATTGATGAGGGCCATTTGCAATGTATATCATAGAAAATATTACCATCATTCTTATTAGTCTATGGTTAGTTTCTTTCGGATTTGGCTTATTAATAACTAGCCTCATCACACGCGCTTTGCGCTTGTGATGAGGTTTTTTTTTTTTTTTTTTTTTTTTTTTTCTTCGTCTAGTGTCATTATTTATTTTTTAATAAATTTTTTGGATAAGTTTGTTTTGAAGATATGGATTAGTAGGAACGTGCCCTATTTTGTAGGCATTTTAAGTAAAGTTTGAGAAATATTTTTACTAGGTTGTTCTTAAGTTTTTTCCCAGTTAAACGTAAGGTTTAAGGGTATTTTTGAACCATATAAAAGTCCAGTCCAAAGTGAAGAATCCTCTTATCAATATAAGCGCTTGCTCAGATACTCTTCTATTTTTTTTGGGTAAAGGTTAATTATTTGCATTTATTATAATTTAGAAATATATACTTTAGAGATTAACTGTAATTTCTTTTTTGAAGATGAAAGGAAAAAAAAACCTAAATTTTAGGAATTCTCTTTTTGAATTCAAAATTTAATTTGTTATTTGATATTTATGATCTTATTTCTAAATGAAGTTATCATTCATTAATGAGGGTATTTTTGAATCACATAAAAGTCCAGTTGAAAGCGGAGAATCCTCTTATATATAGTATAGACTAGACTCATCACACGCGCTTTGCGCGTGTAATAATGCTCTTATTTATTTATTTGTTTGTTTTTTTTGGTTTAGTGTTATAATGCTTAAAAGTGATAAAAATAACCGTGTATTTTTTTTTTTTTAAAGAAAGAGGTAAAGTAACGTGGAATAATATTTAAAAATGAGATAGAGAACCGTAAGAAGTTGAAACCCAATGGGACATTTGAATTTATTAATTGGGATAAGAATTGTGATAAGTGAAAAAAAAAATTGAGATTTGAACAAAAGAAAGATTATATACGTTAATGTGAATGGATGAGAATTTGTAATAACTATATAGAATTTGGATAAAAAAAATTTTGGAATGTTTTTTTTAAAAAAAAAACCATAGAAATTTCGAGACATGAATGAATAGATTTTACGTGAAGTAATGGGTTTTTTTTTTTTTTTTTTTTTTAAAGTAATTTTGCAGTTTTTTTTATAAAGATAATTGAAGTATTTGAATTGAAATAGATAACAATTACAGATAGGAATTAAATAATTGAATACAAATGGGCAGTGAGGATAACGGTTTTTTTTTTGTTTTTTTCCTTTTGTACGTGAGATACTGTTTTAACCTTTTTTTTGCTTTTTTGTAGGAAAAAAAATTAAGCTAAATGATATGTTATTTCAAAATTTGTATAAAGATATTTTGATACGCCAAAAATTGAAAACGAAACAGGGGAACCCTTTTAATAATAATATAGATAGAAGAGACTATAAAATCAGAACCTCTGACTAATATTTAGAGCCTCCACGAATTTACAAGTCATTAATATTTTTTAAATTTTTAATGTTTATTTTTTAAAAAATTCAATTATCATTTAATTTCTACAACTACATCCCGACGTCTTTAAAAACCCAATTACTTGCTATATGCAAAACCTCCCAAAACCCAGTTTCCTTCTCTCTCCCATGTCTCACCCATGCCACACCACCACTGCCATAGCTACCATCACCCACCATAGCAATGACAAGACCTCAGCCCAAGTCATCAAAGCATTGAGTTCCAGCCCCAGTTCACACAAGTGAGGTGCTTTAATCATATTGCAGTTTTTTTTATTTCTTCAGTTACAATAGGGTTTTGATTTATTTATTGGAGTTTCAATTTCTACGGTTACTTTATAATTTTTTTTTCCATGACCGAGCTACACTATCAGCGGCTCCACCACTGCCATAGCTATCTTCACACAAGTGAGGTGCTCTAATGGCCTTTTGAAATTGAATGGTGGTTATAGCAATTCAAACTAAAAATTTCAATTTTGTGTGTTTGAGTTTTTTTTTTTCAATCTTTATTCGGGTTTTTTCCCCCAAATTTAATTTTTTGAGTTCAAAATTAGGGTTTTTGAAATATCAATTTTTGTTATTCAATTATTAGAGACTAATGATGCACAAAAATCGTCAGTGAGCTAATCGTCCACACACGGGCCACACAAGGTACCTGGAGAACAAAAAAGGATGAAGAACCTACCGAAAGCACCGGTGGGGTGCCGAATAAAAACCCTCCGATAGTTAAGTCAAAGATAGAGGAATTTCTAGTAACTCAAGAATTTAAGAGCTAGGAAATTGCATGTACCTTAGATCTGGGGAGGCTTGGTGTTTAGTATAGTGACGTAGGGCTAACCAACATCTCATGAATATTGGATTTTTCCTTGTACAGAGGATACGGAATTAATGTCCCGAGATCTTGGGGCCTTACTTCCCATATTGGGAGGATTTGAGCGTGTAGGAAGGTTTTTGGTCGTGGTGAGCAAGTTATTGCCTTGTAGGGATTTATGAGTGGTGTACACGCAACGATTTATGTGGCCCATAGATCAAACCGTCGGGATTAGGGACATCAGCCTGTCAGCTTTTGTCTTTATCCGTTGGCCTTATCCATCCCATATGTGGGGTTTCTTACTCGTTGGTATGGTCCCACCTCGTTCCATCGGTACGAGCTTAGTCTTGTTTGTCGTCCACTCAAATAGTTGCCCGGTAGTACCTTTAGGGATAGGGGATGGTTAATTCGTTGGGACTTGTCTTACTTATCCTGATAGGTCCCCGACCTTATGGGACCCACTAGGGGATTCTGAAGGGCGGTAGGTCTTAAAGGTGTATGGTCGGACAAAAATGTCCTCATCAGGTGCCCCTTACTCATTCGTTCGTCGAGATGGCCGACTGGTCACAGAATATCAATGAGGAATCTTCTAGTCATTAATTGCCCCTTTTTGAGGTGTGTGCCATTTTTTGGAGGTAGAAAGGTCTTTTGAAGGGGTACGTGACTCGTGGCAACTTATGATTGGCTAATTCGAATGGTCGCATTGCTTCATTTCCTGTGCCTCTCTACCCTATAAATAGCTCAATTCAACCCTTCATTTGCCATTTCCTTCATTTTTTGTTCAAGTCAGAGGTTTTTCTACCTTCATCGGTTCCCTTCTGTTGTTGCTCTAAAAAGATCGTCACCCACAAATGTCCGTCGGTCTTATCTTCTCATCGGTAAGTTCTTGTTCCTTTACTGTTTATGTTTTATTTTGTTCTGATAAGCAACCATCAGTCCTATGTTTGGGAGTTTAAGTGAGTAGACACTTAGTTTTCATTTGTCACTTGTAGGTGAGAGAATATTCAGTGTCTGCCCACATGGAATCGAGCAACGAGGAGTCTCAATTGTCGGGATGTGAGTACACGTCTGACGAGCCGTCTGGCTCCGAGCAAGAGTCGTCGGCAGATTCTCCTTTGGAGGAAGAGGAGGTGGTGGAAACCCCATTGTCGGGACAAGTCATCCAAAAAAATCATTCTTCCTAGTGTTAATGCCCATTTTTGGCAAAAGAGCCCAGTGACAGTAAAAGCCTAACAATATGAAAAAGGTAGAGAAAGAAAACAGCAAAGTAAAG
Organism: Notholithocarpus densiflorus; assembly: GCA_030021035.2. NCBI lineage: Eukaryota > Viridiplantae > Streptophyta > Magnoliopsida > Fagales > Fagaceae > Notholithocarpus > Notholithocarpus densiflorus. The sequence continues at coordinate 7,657,354 of JARYZH020000013.1, read as the reverse complement.
ACCATTGGGCTAGAATGGTAGGAATAATGGTCCATAAGCCTACAAAATAATAAAATGGCCCTAGAAAAAGCAAACAGGACAAGGAAGCCCCAAAGAATGAAGTAGTAAGCTCATGGGAATCGTGAGAAATAGAAAGAAAGCAAAAACAGGCCGGAAGAGCCCAAAGAAAGGAATTGGTTCAAAGGCCAATAAACCCAAAGCTAAAGGATGTGGTAATTGGGCCAGGGAAGCCCAAAAGATTTAGCAAGAGCCTATGGGAATGTAAGAAATGGATGTATTTTGCACCAAGTATTTTCATGGAGAAGAAATAGTAATGCTTGCAACTTTACAAGCAACCAAGCAAAGGAGCGGCGAAGACTTGATGGAATACATTAAGAGGTTCAGGGACATAGCCCTCGACTACTATGATCACTGTGAAGAAAAGACATTGGTGGAAATGCGTATGGATAACATGATCATGGAGTATAGAGCTATCTTGGAGAACCTGGAAATCTCCTAGTTTGCGTAGCTATTGCAAAAAGCTAGGAAGATCGCCCAATCAATAAGGTCAAGTTCTGACAGGCCCAAAGAGCGGAAATTCGCTCCGCAGGCTATGGCGGTATCTACCGGCGAAAAGCACAATTATGTGCAACACTTTACTATAGAATGTTGGCCGCTCCGTAGATTAGTGCACTACAGAATTAGAGAGGGAACTCTCAAATTGTCCCAGCCAGAAGTTCAAAGAAACCCACTCCCAAACCACAAGGGAAAAGGGGTAGCAGTAGTTGTTATTTGCGTGGATTTAGGAGAAGATGAAGAAGAGAGGCCAGCCCTACCAGCTGCAGCCATTACCACCTTACAGAGAAGTTCTAGGTTTAAGAACCTGTTTGATCAGTTGGAACTCACAGCCAACGAATGAAGAATTGCCAAAGAAACTCTAGTAAGCATTGCCTTAGGGGCAGGAGTGGAATGCTTGGCAGCAGAAATCAGAGTTGATAAATCCTTCCTACATGACACTAACGGGATTACTTTCAGTGATAAAGATATAGAGGTAGGCTTTTCAGACCACATGAGACCTCTCTACTTGGCGGCCTCCATAAACTAAATCCCCATTAAGAGAGCCTTAGTAGATACAGGTGCCTCAGTGAATCTCATCCCGCTTAGCCCACTGTAAACAGCAGGAATTTCTGAAGGCAAGATTCAGGGATGTCCAATGGAAGTGACGGGATTCGGAGGAAGAGGTGAGTACACCACGGGCCACATTCAACTATGGTTGAAAGATGGGGCGATAGCCTCCTTGGCACGCTTCCATGTAGTGAAAACAGAAGTTTCATACCACATATTATTGGGGAGACCGTGGTTGCATAAACACCGGCTGGTCCCGTCTACCTACCACCAATGCGTGAAAGGAAGATTGAATGGCAGGATGATATGGATAGCGGCAAACCCATCACCCTTTGAGCAAGCAGAAGCCCATTTAGTAGAAACCATGTTCTATGATGAATGAGCACCATCCGATGAAAGTTCAGTGTCTAAACCACAAGGCACCTTCGTCCCTAGATAGGAGGATATTCAGGATGACCCAGAGCCTGACTTGAGAGAGCTGCTAATGCGGAGAAAGAAGAGGAAAGAAGCACCCATTTTGGAGTCAAGTGACATGCCACGATGCGTTAGGATTCGAACACCTGACGGTAGGATAGTCTACAAGTTATGAAGGTGCGCAGGGCCCACCTACAGTATGCGAGGGGGTCCTAGACAAGGGTCACAGCATAAAAGTTTAGTGTGATATGTATCCCAAGAAAATGCAGAAGAAGAAAGCGACATAAAAAGCGAAGAAAAGGTTACAGTAGAAAAGGACACGCAAGTAATGGCAGAAGAGAAGTTAGAAAAAGTTGATTTGGATGCAGGCCCGCAGAAGCCAAGACCTATTTCAATAAGTTCAAAATTGTGAGAAGGTGAAAAGGCAGAGTTGATCCTACTGCTAAAAGGGTTCAAAGATGTTTTTTCATGGGACTACAGCGAGATGCCTGGGTTAGACCCAAGAGTGGTGGTACACACGCTCAATATAGATCCCCAGGCTAAGCCTATGGCTTAGTCTGCCAAAGTATTTTACACCGAAATAGAAGAACAGATAGTGAAGGAAGTGCAAAAGTTGTGGACAACTGACTTCATCAAACCCATCCAACACCTGCAATGGTTGTCCAACATTGTACTAGTGAAGAAGAAAAATGAGCAAATAAGATGCTATGTGGACTTCAGGAACCTTAATCGGGTGTGCCCCAAAGATGAATTCCCGCTGCCCAACATGGATCTATTAATATACTCTACGGCCGAAAATGCCATGTTTTCCTTCATGGACGGGTTCAGCGGGTACAACCAGATTTGAATGGGGCCAAAAGACGTGGAGAAACCGCTTTCAAAACACCCATAGGTAATTTCTACTACACCGTGATGCCCTTTGGGTTGAAAAATGCAGATGCAACTTACTAGTGCACGATGACCGCCATATTCCACTACATGATGCACCGCAAGTTAGAAGTCGAGCAGGCGAGGAGACCACACTAAGGTGTTAAGAAAGGTTTTTGAAAGATGCAAACTTTTCAAGTTAAGAATGAATCCACTAAAATGTGCTTTGGGAGTGTCAGTTAGGAAATTTTTGGGATTCCTTGTCCACAGTAGGGGAATAGACGTGGACCTAGCCAAAACCACAGCCATAGCAACCATGAAGCCATCAGCCACAATGAAGGAGTTAAAGAGTTTCCTAGGGAAGGTTTCCTACATCCGGAAGTTCATCCCTAGTTTGGCATTAATCACCTCAGCTTTTACCAAGTTGCTCAAGAAAGGGCAAGGCTTTGAGTGGGGAGAGGTGCAGCAGGCAACCTTTCGAAGGCTACAACAGATCATGACAAACCTCCTTACGGTGCAAGCCCCAATCCGCAAAACACCACTGCTGCTTTATCTGGCCTCAAGCCCATCTGCCGTAGGTGCTTTGATAGCCCAAGAAGATGGAGGCGGTATCGAACAACCATTTTATTATGTAAGTCGCACTCTAAGGGATGCGAAGACTCGCTACCCAAAGCAGAAATGGCATGCTTGGCAATAGTCTATGTATCGCAAAGGCTACGTCATTATTTCTTAGCCTACAAGATACACCTGATGACAAAGTCCCACGCAATCAAAGCCCTTCTCCGGCAATCTATCCTCTCTGGAAGGATATCTTAGTGGTTGTTACAATTGTCACAATATAACTTGAAGTCAGGAACACCCAAGGCCGTAAAGAGTCAGGCCATAGCAAACATGCTAGCACAATTTTCAAGAGAAGAGGAATTCCCACTGGATGATGAAGTTCTAAGGGAAGTGGCCACGACAGAAGTAATCGAAGAGCAATGGGTCATGAAATTCAACGGCTCTTCCACAGCAAACTCGGGCGGTGCAGGAGTGGTCCTTTATCATGAAGAAGGAGAGACTATGGCATTCTCATTCTAGTTGGTTCCATGTTCAAAAAATACCGCAAAATACAAGGCCTATCTTATTGGGCTAGCCACAGCCCTCGAGATAGGGATCAAACATTTGAAGGTGATAGGCGACTTCAACCTGGTGGTTTGCTAGGCCAAGGGGAGTTTCTCTTTAAAGGAACCAAGTTTGGCTCCGTACTGGACGCTGACCCAGAAAATGGAAGAAAGGTTTTCTACGTTCGAGATAGAGCACACTCAGATAAGCGAGAATCGGTACGCAGATGCGCTGGCCGCGTTAGGCTTACAGATAGCCTTCGAAGGAAGTAGTACCAGAGTCGAAGTTAACAAGCGAAGGGAATCTATTGTTAAAATACTGCAAAAAAGGTTTCAGGAAAAGCAAGAGTGTGAAGAGGATTGGAAGGTTCCCATTAAGGAAGCCTTGTTAAAAGAAGGAGACCTGGTAGACTTGAAAACGTTAAAAGACTATGTCTTGATGAAAGGAGAATTGTATCGCAGAATGCCAAGAGGGATTTTGTCAAGATGTGTGGGGCACGAAAAGGCTTGAAGAAAACTGAAGGAGGTGCATGGCAGAACCTACGGGTTCTACGGCGAGATTAGCCTTTACCGCAAGCTCCAGAGAGTGGGTTTTTATTGGCCAAGCATGGGTAAGGATGCGGACCTAGTCCAAACCCAATGTGAGGTCTGCCATTTAGCTGCGGATAGAGAAGAAAGTTATGCTGTGTTCACCAATGAGGATTGAAGAAGCCCATTCGTGCAATACCTGGCAGAAGGTGTCCTACCACAGAAGCATATTGAAAGATATAAGTTCAAGAAGCTGGCAACACGCTACTTTTTACATGAGGAAATCCTTTTTAAGAAAGGATATGATGGGGACCCATTACGATGTTTGGGTCTCGAAGAAGCTGGGGAAATAATAAAGGAAATGCATGCAGGGGAATGCAGAAAGCACCAAGGGAAGAAAAAGCTATATTGGTGTATGCTGTAGATGGGTTATTATTGGCCCACTATGAAGAAGGATACGGAAGAATTTGTGAAGAAATGCCATAGCTGCCAAGTGCAGGCCATCCTGATTCACACCCACCCACAAATTTTACATATCATGGTTACTCCATGGCCCTCCCATACCTGAAAGCTTGACTTAGTGGGACCAGTTAACCCACCTTCTCATGGGTATATATGGATCCTTGTGGCTACAGAATACTTTACCAAATAGGCAGAAGCCATACCACTCCGTAAGGCCACAGGAGGAGCCGTGGCAAATTTTATCAAGGAGAACATAATTGTCAGATTTAGGGTACCTCATAGGATCATAAGTGATAATGGCACTCCATTTGTCAATAGTGAGGTAAGAAAGATGCTGGAATTTTATCAAATCAAATACCACCTGTCATCGCCTTATTACCCCCAAGGGAATGGGCAAGTAGAAGCGACAAACAAAACCCTCATCAAGATTATCAGCAAGATGAGCCAGGAATACACTAGAGGATGGGTAACGCATCTGCCAGACGCCCTTTGGGCCTACCAAAGTTCACCAAAGTCTGCCACGGGATTTTCTCCCTTCTCTTTAGTCTACAGAACGAAGGTAATGAGCCCAGCGGAAGTAATGATGCCTTCCTTAAGGGTTATGTAGGCACGAAAGAAGGAAAAAGAGAACGAAGTCTTCACAGTAGAAAGATGCGAGGACCTGAAGGATTAGATGAGAAAAAAGAGGAGGCCCAAGAGCGTAGCTGCAGATACAGACAAAAGATGACCGAAGCTTATGGCAGGACAACTAAAGAAAGGGTTTTTGCAGAAGGACAGCTTGTGTTGAAGACGGCAGACCACGTCAGGCGAGGTATGGCAGGACCATCTAAATTTTCACCAAAATGGGAGGGACCCTTCATAGTAAGGGAAGCACATGCAAGTGGGTATTACCGTTTGGCCCAGATGAATGGAAAAGATTTAATGGAACCCATTAACGGCAAATGGTTAAAGCGTTATTATGCTTAGGAAACATTATGTAGTTATTTCTTGTTTAGTTTTCTTTCCTCCAAGTGACCACCCTTGCAAAGGATAATGTCACAAGAAAGTATTGTAGTATGTTCTCGTTTGTAAAAAGTAATGAAAACTATGGAGTATTAGTAAAACACAATGTATCATAATCACAGTAATAGCTATAGCAGATGTAGCATAATAGATTACAAACCCCAAAATATATAAGTCATGTCAGACTTATCAAATAAATGCTAGAGAAATAAGGAAGTGTACTGGGTAGGGCGAAAATGGAAAGAAAATAAACATAGGGGAAGGAAACAACCAAGAAAACTACATAATGTAATAGTCAGATCAAAAGCCTGAAATAAGGGTCTAATCTCCAAAGCGGCTAAGGCCAGCAACACTCGAAAGGAGACGCTCACAACGTGCTTCTAGGTCTACCACCTCCTAATCAGAGGATTGTACTAGGAAATTACAGGAAGAAAAGAAAGAGAAGATCTGTTAAGGACAAGAGATACATAACCATAGCCTTGGTCTCGTGCTCACCACCACCACCATCCTCATCAGAATCAGAAACCCTAGTCCTCATGACAAGTTTGTCCTCGGAATCCTCAAGGACCTCATCGAATCCCTTATCAGAAGATGAATTTGCATCAAGCCCTTGGGTGGCAGAACTAGGAATGGATGAAGGATTGACCACTAACGAGGAGCCACCCTTCATAGCTTGGGAGAGAGCAACAAAGGGATCACTGGAGAAGATGATAGGAGGAGTAGCAGAAGAAGCGTTCCCAGTCTGAGATGCACCTACAAGAGTGACTTCTTTCTAGGGAGTAGGAACCTCGACGGGAATAGGAACAAACTCACCAACCCTTTCGGTCTGGGTACTCTCCTCAACAGAAACAGGCTTAGATGGAGGAATTGGAGCCTCGGCAAGAGCTCGCTGTGCAACAGCAGAAGCAGAGGCCATGGCTTCAACCATGACATCCGCCTCATCAAAAAAGCCCTCCATGGGCATGCCTATAGCAACAGGAATCTCCCCGCTCATAGGGTGATAAATAGAAAAGGGCTCGAGGTCAGCCTAAAAGAAAAAAAGGGAGAAGAGAAAAAAAAAAAAAAAAAAAAAAGGCGGATGTTAAGGTAGAAGAAATAAATAAACATGCAAAAAAAAGGGGGAAAAAAGAGAAAACACATAGCAACACGTGGCAATGAAAATGCATGCAAAGGGAAGGAATGTACCTCCAACTCGGGCTCATCAAGTAATATGGGGCGGGTTGCAAAAGTGTCCTCCTTGTACTTAGACTGCCAAAAAAAAAAAAAAGGAAGAGAGAGATGAATGAGTATGCATGTGGAGTTAGCCGCATGAATAAGTAAAATAAAGAAAAGGCAAGGTTTAGAGATAACATACTCACCTCTCGGTAGTGGCAAATGGAACTTCCACCTAATCCTCGAATACACCCCCCTTTCATCAAGCTTCTAGGTGCCGAAGTACGTGATCAAAGCAAAAGACCTTCGCCTACAACAAATCGACGTAGCTGTACCTGGCTTCCTCAACCCAGGCCCGGGACCCAAGGTGTGCTAAAATTAGAACCCATTTTTCAGTACAAAGTCGAGGATGCAGCCACCCCCTCACAGCTAGCTACCAAAGAAGAAGAAGAAAAAGAAGAAGAAGGAGTGGTTGAAGTGTCCAATTCCAAGGACGATTTTGAGGTCTTCAACCAACCTCAATTTCCAGAAGCCTTCACTGGTGATTTTAGTCATGTGCCTCATGCCAAAGTAAGCCAAATGCAAGGAGATCTCTTCATTCCAGAAGCCATGGGGATACAACGCAAACCCAGAGCTGGTCTTTTGGGCATCATGGAGTCTCAGTCTGGAGTAAGGCGCCTAAGAAGACTACTCCGGCGAAGCTCCCCCCTCCTCCATCCTCTCTGCCTCCTCGACCTGATCCTTGGCAGATAAAAGAACTGAATCTTAAATCGGGGTCCCCGCCTGGACGCCCACTCTGGTGCTAGATGGAGCTCCCTTGCCTGCTAATGCTTTAGTCAGAAACTTCCTGTGAGGGAAGGCCGGCTACGTGGCCGATGTTGTGGAACAGGCTTTACTGTTGCCTGAAGATATGGCCGATTTAAGGTCAATGAGGAAGCATGATGTCTTCCTTAGTTTAAAGAGAGACCTTGCTCTGGTAAGTCCACCGACCACCTTCTTTTTCCCATTATCATAGCAATAATTTTTGTTTTATACTTGTACTTATATTTTGTTGGTTTTATTACTTCTTTTTTTTTTTTTTTTTAAACTGTCCAGGCTACCCACAGAGCTGAGGAAATAGTCATCAGCTCTCATAAGGCAATGAAGGAAGAGGAGGGTAGGCGCCTTGTCGCCGTGAAAGCTTTTGAACTAGTAGAGAAGAAGTCACAAGACCTCGCTGCTAAGATAGTAGAAAAGCACTGAGGCCGCTTTGGATGGGGTGGAGAGGCAGGCGGAGGCTCAGCACAAGCAGCTCCGCCAAGCCGAGGACGAGCTCTCTGCTGCCAGAAGCCAAATCAAAGTCCTGATGAAGAAGTTGGAGCAGGCCGAGCAAGACGGCTATGACGTGGGTGTGGCGAAAACCGAGGAAGCCCTCAGGGCTAAGGTCTCGGAGGTGTGCAGATTCTACTGCCTCCAAGTGTGGAACGAGGCCCTTGACCAAGCTGGGGTTGAGGCCTCCTCTGCCCTTAGGAGAGCTGAGAATGTGTACTACCCTCCAACCATCTGCGCCTCGGGCTCCTCAGGCTCCAAGGCTGACCCGGTATCCAATGAGGCAGATGAAGGCAAGGAAAGCCCAACCAAAACTCTTCCCACAGCCAACATCTCCCACAAGGTAGCAGACCAATCCGAGGACACTGAAAAGGCAGCAGACACCACCAAGGAAGTGGCCTATGATTCTTACCTGCCTCTAACCGCCCCCAAAGAGAAAAAGGCTTCCCACAACATGGAGATCATACTGGCAACTCTCCCCATACACACCAAGGAAGACCTCAAAGGCAAAGGCCTAGCATCCACCACAGCGGCCTCCACCTAGCCTCCCAAGACTCAAAAGGATAAGCTTGTAATAAAGATGAAGCCTTAAGTTGTTTTTTTTTTTTTTTTTTTTTTAATTTTTTTTTTTAACTGTTGTTTTTGTTTCCACAAGTTGTAACCACCTTGTTCTTTTGTAACCCCTTTGCCTTTTTCCAAGGCTTAAATTAATGAAAATTATAAACATTTCCTCTACTATCGTGATACTTATGCAAGTCTTGATATAGCTTCTGTTTTATTCAACACTTAACCAATGCGAAAACGAGGTGCAATTTAATTTAGTTATCTTCATGAATAATAATGTGTTTGAAATCTCAACAAAGTATATCTTTTATTCCACTAACATACAAAATGGTGGAGTATCCATACATGTCTAACTCCACTTTATCCCCTACTGATTAGTAAGTCTAAAGGACTAGCGGGACAATCAATTCTCAAACAGATAACAGGTATTCCTACAAATGCTTTAAGTGATGCTCATGAGTGTCTATTTAAGCATGTTACTACAATGAAGATCTCTGCCATTTAGAATGGCTGATTCTATTTGGCACTTAAACCAATAATAGGAAGTAATAATTTACTCCAAAGTATTAATTTACTTAGCAGAAGTAAATGGAAGTATTAATTTACCCAAAGCATGTGGTCCGAGGAGCCAGACATGACTAAGGTTCTATTTAATACTTAATAGAAGTAAATGGAAGTATTAATTTACCCAAAGCATGTGGTCCGAAGAGCCAGACATGACTGATTTTGTTTAATACTCAGCAAAAATTACATGAAGTGTTAATTTACCCAAAGTATGTGGTCCGAAGAGCCAGACATAACTAAGGTTCTGTTTACCACTCAGAAAAAAAAAAGTCATAAAGTATTAATTTACCCAAAGCATGTAGCTTGAGGAGCCAGGCATAACTAAGGTTCTATTTAACACTTAGAAAAATGACATAAAGTATTAATTTATCCAAAGTATGTGGTCCAAGGAGCCAGACATAACTAAGGTTCTGTTTAACACTTAAAAAATGACATGAAGTATTAATTTACCCAAAGTATGTGATCCAAAGAGCTAGGCATAACTAAGGTATGTGGTCTGAGGAGCCAGGTATAACTAAAGTTCTGTTTAACACTTAGAAAAATGACATGAAGTATTAATTTACCCAAAGTATGTGGTCCGAGGAGCCAGGCATAACTAAGGTTCTACTTAATACTTAGAAAAATGACATGAAGTATTAATTTACCCAAAGTATGTGGTCTGAAGAGCCAGGCATAACTAAGGTTCTATTTAATACTTAGAAAAATGATTGAAAATATCAATTTACCCAAGGTATATGGTCCGAGGAGCCAAGTATGACCAAGGTTCTGTTTGATATTCATGTTATGATTAGTGCCCTTAAATCCTGTCGTATGATGCTATATATGATATTATGTATGACATTATGTATGACTTAATATTGTTATTGATAAAGTTGTTTTATTATTATCTAAAATAATGGTAACATGAATATTCGGACATTATCATTTAGTCCATGAGATGCATAGTATATGATTTATGTGATTTAGTCACAGAAGATATAGGTCACAAGTTCTTTGTAAACTCAAAATTTTTGTTCGTAGTCGGTGATGAAATTGGGCATTTCATCTGCGAAAACTATAACATATCAATTAAGATGATTTGTCTTGATCATGGAAGTGGAGACTTCTAGTTGATATGCTGATATATTTTAAGAGTTAAGACATATTGAACTGGACTGCTGTGAGATTTATTATTCTCCTAATGACTGTCAAATGAATAATAAATTTCACGACTTTTATTCACATGAACTCTTAATCCTGAGAGAATAATGGACCTAATCATGAAGTGTAGGTTGCTTTGATATATCAGGAGTAAGATCTAAAGATACGGTCAAAACCGCAGTATGTTGGGCAGTCACATTTAGTGTTGATGGAACATATATTTTCAATATGAAATTCATGGTCTCTTAACGGAGATATAAAATATTCTCTTGAGATAAGTTTAATGTGTACGGTTATTCAGAGTGTTAGGCCTAACCACTTTAGTAAGAAATTACTAAAGTATATATTTATGGAATTGGATTTCATAAATATATGATGAATAACTTAAAGGGTTAAACCGGGTACTCAAGAACTAAGATGTAGTAATTTACAAAGTGATAGTCTACATTAATGACTTTGTATTACTATGAGTATTTTATGAAGGGGTTGCATGTACAATAAATTCTTGGGATATAATTTATTAATAAGGCCTAGAGTGTAATTATATTTATATAGTGCTATTAAATATAATTAATGGTAACTTTGGACTTGTCAAGAGTTGACAGAAAAGCCTAAGGCCCTTTGGAGCTACTATCTTATTTGTTCCCTTTTGGTCCCACTCCAAGCCACATTCTAAAGCCCAATTGGAAAGGCCCAATGGCTAGCCCAATTAGATAATCAGTTACAGGGAGAGAAACATACAGAATTTTAAACGTAGATGAAATGGTTTGTATGTGAGTGTTAGACACTCTTTTATTCTCCCTTGAACATATTCATATAAACTGATTGAGAGACCACACATCTTAAGCACAAGTGGAATTAAAGTGAAGATTAAAAGTGTTTTTAAGAACTTCTGATCTTTGATTTTGAATTTCACCGCACTAAGGTACACTCTCTTTATTCTATATTCTGAAACTTACATAGTGCATGTTATCAATTACGAATGAAGTAGATCCGTTAATTTTCCGCTGTATATGTTTTGTATGCAATACAAACATGTATTTTTCCATAAATTCAAATAAATAATAGGATGTATAACACATAATGTAATAAACCAAAATATGGCAGAGAAAACTTTCATTAATAATAATACTTTCTCAAGTTGTTTACATTCCAGGGGCGTGGTACAATATTTTCATCTAGATCTTTAAGATAATATGCACTTATTCCAGCCACCGAGGTGATGCGATATGGCCCTTCCCAGTTGGGCCCTAACTTTCCCCATGCTGGGTTCTTTACAGTACCCAAAACCTTCCTTAATACCAAGTCTCCAGGTGCTAATGGCCTTAGCTTCACGTTGGCATCATACCCTTACTTGAGCTTGTGTTGATAATACGCTAGTTGGATCATGGCATTTTCTCTTCGCTCTTCAATTAAGTCTAAGCTCTTCCCTAACAGCCCATCATTGTTGCTTGGAGTGAAAGAAATTGTTCTCAGTGTTGGGAATCCAGTCTCCAGAGGAATAATAGTCTCGGCTCCATAAGTCATTGAAAAGGGTGTCTCTCTTGTTGACCTACGAGGTGTGGTCCGATATGTCCAAAGGACGTGTGACAACTCTTCCACCTATTTTCCTTTCGCATTATCCAATATCTTCTTAAGTCCATTCACTATGACCTTATTGACAACCTCAGCCTATCCATTCTCCTATGGATAAGTCGGGGTGGAATACCTATTCGTAATTCCCAGGTCATAATAATACCTCCTGAAGGCTTTGCTATCAAACTGAAGACCATTTTCTGAGATGAGGGTATAGGGGATCCTAAACCGAGTGACAATATTTTTCCAAACAAATTTCTTGGCATCCACGTCCTTGCGCTTCCTTCTGCATGTTCGGCCACCAGTATCCCTAAGTGAGGGCTTTGTGAGATAAAGACCTACCTCTTGTGTGGCTTCCACAAATCCTTTCATGTAACTCTTCAAGGAGTAGCTCTGATGCCTCAGGGTGTATGCATAGCAAGTATGGCCCAGAAAAATAGCGTTTTTACAACTTTTGGTCCTCGGACAGCCAAAACCAAAGAGCCTTTCTTCGCACATTGTCAGCCTCTAACTTCTCCTCGGGCAAGATATCCTCTTTAAGGAATAGCACTATGGAGTTCATCCAGTTAGGTCCCACCCTAATCTGATGGATATGGACCACGCCCTTCTTCACTTCAGTAGGTTTGCACAAGTCTTCAACAAGGATAACTTAGGGCAAGTTCTGCGCCGAGGAGGTTGCAAGAGTGGCCAGAGAGTCAGCATGCATGTTTCCGCTTCTAAGGATGTGCAATAAATTGAAAGATTTAAACCCTAATTGTAAATGCTTAACTTAATTCAAATATTCTTGCATTTTCACATCCCTGACCTCTAACTCTCCCTTTACCTGGCCTACAACCAACCTCGAATCCGAGAATATCTCCACTGCTTTTCCCCCCATTCTCTGAACCATGGTTATCCCTACCAACAGAGCCTCAAATTCAGCTTCATTGTTCGTGGCCGAGAAGCCCAATCTTAAGGATTTCTCAATTGTGATCCTCTCAGGAGATATCAAAACTAGCCCCACTCCAGATCCTCTGTGATTCGCTACACCATTAACGTATACCCTCCAGGATAAAGGTTCTTGTAAGGAGACCATGCCAACTGATTTTCCATCCATGTCCTGCTTCTCTATTTTCTTTTCTAATGGGGATTTAGCAAACTCGGCCACCAAATCTATGAGGACTTGACCCTTGATAGAGGTGCGGGGCATATATTTGATATCAAAAGCCCCTAGGATCGTACCCCATTTGGCAATCCTCCCTATGAAATCAGCACTCCAAAGTAGTGATCGAAGCAGAAGTTGGGTTAAAACAACAACTGTATGGGATTGGAAGTAGTGAGAGAGTTTACGTGTAGCATGTACTACTGCCAAAATGGCCTTCTCCAATGGTAGATAACGAACTTTTGCTTTATGCAACAACTTGCTTACATAGTAAACTGGCCTCTGCACACCATTGTCAATTCGTATCAGCACCAAGCTTGCAGCATGGGAAGCCACAGCAATGTAAGCAAACAAGACCTCGTCCACCTCGGGCCTGGACATGACAGGTGACCAAGAAAGGTATTCCTTAAGCTGCTGGAAGGCCAAGGCACACTCCTCGGTCCACTCAAATCCCTTCCACTTATTCAACAGCTAGAAGAAGGGTCTGCATTTGTCCGCTGACTGAGAGATAAACCAATTCAGTGCATTAGTCATTCCAGTTAGCTTCTGGACCTCTTTAGGATTCTAAGGTGGTTGTAGATTGTTAATTGCCTTAACCTAATCAGGGTTGACCTCAATTCCACGATGAGTGACCATATAGCCCAGAAATTTGCCTGATCCCACACCAAAGGAGCACTTGGAAGCATTAAGGCACAGTTTGTGTTTCCTCAATATTTCAAAAATATCCCCGAGGTCTCCCACATGCTCTAACACCACCTTACTCTTCACCACCATATCATCTATATAAACCTCAATATTTTTGCCCAATTGTGGCTCAAACATCCTAGTCATCATCCTCTAATAGGTAGACCTTGCATTTTTTAACCCAAAAGGCATCACCTTGTAGTGGTAATTTCCAATAGGAGTGACAAAAGTTGTCTTCTCCTGATCACCCAGGGCCAGTGGTATTTGATGGTATCCCTGAAAGGCATCCAAAAAGCTCATCCGAGGATGGCCTACAGTTGCATCCACTAGCTGGTCTATCCGAGACATAGGGAAAGGGTCTTTTGGACAGGCCTTATTCAAATCTGTGAAGTCCACACACACTCGCCACTTCCCATTTTTCTTTCTCACCACTACAGTATTGGCTAACCACTCAAGGTAAAACACCTCTTTAAAAGCCCCAGCCTGTTAAGTTTTATCATTTCGTCTTTGACAGCATCAGAATAGTCCTTAGATGAACACCGAGGTGGTTACTTTTTGGGGGTGACGGATGGATTGAAATTCAAATGATGACAGATGAAGTTCGGATCCACCCTAGAAGCTTCGTAAGAACTCCATGCGAACACATTAATATTCCTCTTGAGAAACTATCAACTCTTCCTTCTCCTGAAGAGGCAGCTGAGCTCCGACCTGAAAAACGTTTCCGAATCATCATCTACAACAATCTTCTCTAAACCCTCACACTTTGCCCCCTTGGCTATCTCATCCACGGGTAACATCGGAGTCCTTGATTGCTATAAACCCTATTAGCAGAGGCTGATGACCTGGTTTCAGGCTGATGCATAATTGCGGCCACCAAGCACTGCCTAGCCACGAACTGGCTCCCAACCAGCTCTTCAATCTGATCCTCGAACGAATATTTCACTTTCAAGTGGAGGGTGAAAGAAACAGCCCCCAAGGCATGAAGCCAAGGTCATGCTACAATGGCTGTGTAGGGAGAATAAGCATCCACCATAATAAAATCCATCTCCACAAAGCCCAACAGAGGTGAATCATAACCTGTCAAATCCTCCAGTTTCAAGTTTAGCCTCTTGTACAAATCAGGATACATAATCTCTGCCCCGCTACCCTGATCCACCAACACCCTCTTCACATCATACAAATCAGGATACATAATCTCGGCGTCATCATGTGGTTGTATGGTTCCAACCTTATCTTCATCCGAGAAGCTCAACACTGGTCAGATCTCCACCCTAGCCCTCTTCGACTCATGGCTAGAGTCCTCGGCAAGTGGCCAAGCCACAGACATCACCCTGGACGGATGAAAACTAGTCCTTCCCAGAGCAGCGAGGATGACATTGATTATGCCCAAAGGGGCTCTCGAAGAAGCATCTCTCCGAGGTTCCAATCCTGCCTGGCCCCCTTGCCCACTAGGATGATACAAAAATTGCTTTAACCTCCCTTCTCGAACCAGCTGCTCCAGGTGATTCCACAAAGTTCTACAATCCTCTATAGTGTGCCCTCGGTCTTGGTGGTATTGGCAATGAAGGCTTTGATTGCGCTTCATGGGGTCACCTCCCTTCTTATTTGGCCATTTAAAGAATGGCTCGTTCTTGATTTTCTCCAAGACTTGGTGTACTGGTTCTCGGAACACCGTGTTAACCATTTGAGTAGTGATAGACCTCGATTGCCCAACAAAGTCTCTCTGGGGCCGGTTATTGTTGTATCGGTCCAACCTGAAATCCCTCCTCTTCTGAGGGATAACCTTAGCCTTCCCTTTCCTTTGTTGTTGGTCTTCCTCGACCCGCTTATACTTATCAATTCGGTCCATGAGTTGACGTACACTGTTAGCAGGTTTCCTAGTCAAAGAATTCCTCAAACCATGCTTGGCAGGTAGGCCGACCTTGTAAGTTCTTATGGCCACATCATCAAAGTCACCATCTATCTCATTGAACATCTCCCAGTATTTATTTGAGTACGTTTCCAGGGTCTCCCCTTCTTGCATGGTCATAGACAACAAGGAATCTAAGGGCCGAGGAACCCTACTGTATGTGATAAAGCGAGATCCAAACACCCGGGTAAGTTCCTTGAAGGAATCTATAGAACCTGTTCCCAGGCCATCAAACCATCTCATTGCCACAGGCCCCAGACTAGACGGGAACACCTTGCACATCAAGGCCTCATTCCTGGAGTGGACAGCCATTCTCTGGTTGAAGTGACTTACATGCTCCACAGGGTCTGTTCGACCATTGTACATGGTGAACGTTGGCTGAGTAAACCGCCAAGGAAGTTTTCCTCCTTTATTCTTGCGTGTGAAAGGCGACCTGGAAATTTGGTTTAACGCCTTACTCATAGCGTCATTTCTCAGGCCTTTGCGAGATAGGCTCCTTTTCCTACACTCACGATGGTAATCCTCATCACACGAGAATGATTCACTGAGGGGAGTTCTTGACCTGGGTCTGTAGCTACCATCCCCTCATCACCAGAAGAAAAATCAGAGGTGGAGGGAGTTCACCTTTGCCATTCGTGGTGCAACTTCCTCTTCAAACGATCAATCTCCAGTTGCATGGCTCTGGTGTTTTCCTCATGAGAGATATGAGTCCCACTTCGAGAGTGGCTCCTACTAGTATAGGTGGTATGTACACTAACCTCCCAGTCCCTTCTTCGCTCAAGATTAACAAAATGATCTTGACGTTGGGACCCCATAAATTCCTCCTAATTCGAACCTGAACCTACTATAATTAAACGTTAAACTCACTACAATACCAGAATTTCCCACAGGCAGTGCCAATTGTAAGGACACAATATGAGTCCTAAGCCCAAAAGTTAAAAGGATCTAAGCCTAAAGAGCCCAATATAATGAATTTGTAGAGAATTCTGCCCTCCAAATGACAATAAAGTAAAAATAGACTGGTTTTCTCTAAAGAAAATCATCCTCGGCACAGTCCGAGGAGATTATTCTTGTATATAATTCTTGAAATTGATTACAAGTACTGCTCTTATTGTTACAGTATTTCTCTCTCAATTCTCCGATCCTTTTCTCTTAAGGCCTCATTTCTATTTTATACTATCTTCCTCCTTTCATCTCTACCCTCCACGTGTAGATTAGATTGTCAATGTTGATCCTTATCATATCAACACCTTCCTAAAGTCTTTAGGAAGTAGCTATAAGGCTGAAAACTAATGTTCAGGTATCACTTCCTCATTAATGCAGCCAGAGAGTTATCTGCAAAGCATTCAATGCGGTGGTAGCAGCTTTCCCTTAGATATTTCATAGCCTCCCTCTGTCCTGTTCCTTCCTGATACTTATCCTTATCAGTGGACTTGTCCAGAATGTTGCTCTTGATGGCAGTCCATACCTTCTGACCTCGGCTTTGCTCAGCCAAGGAAGTATTCCTCCTCGGATCACTTTTTTGGACACTCATGACCATACCTCACCTCTTCATCCATTAACACAAACTCCTCTGACAGTGTTTCCCCGTCCTCGGACTACTTAATGTCCTTGGATTAGGCCCCCGGCCCAATATATACATAGATACGTACTTCTGGGCCTACCACCCCTACACACTTCATAGTTGTTTACAAGCAACATGTGTGGTGTGTTGGTCATGATGCTGAACTTGATTCTTAAATAAGGTATAGGTCTCAAGTTCTAAACTCCACTGCTCCTTTTTCTCTATTTTTAAAAAATAAAGTCAACTCTTTGACCGGTTGAACCGGCCTACGGTTCAATCGGTTTTTCAGGTTGAACCCCGGTTCAAGAGGCTCACTCAAAATATTTAAATGCTCGGTTGTCACATATAAAAAACCGGATTTGTGACCGGTTCACGGGTAACCCGATCCGACTAGTCGGTCCGGTTCTGATAACCTTGATTACAATTAACTAAGATAGGATTCTTAATATGAGTTCAATCATGTTTTTCACATGATTTAGGGATTTTCTTAATTAATTGAATGTTTGGTTTTATAATTGTTTGATTTTAAAAGAGGATATCTTTTATGATTTGTTTGGCTACGAATACAATTGATGATTTGCTTTTATACCTAAGAAGCGAAGAAGAGCATACATTAGATTATTAAATAGAGATTTTAATGAGAATATTTTCCGTGATAGCAAGATTGATTTCTAGATTATCATGCAGTTAGTTGGGAAAAATTAATGATCATAAATATATGCTGATATGACTTACAAGGCGGATTCCAAAACTTTAATTACTTTCTCTAGATTGTTTAATCTCTTTACTGCTTTTATATTATATCTTTTGCTTAGTATAATTATTTGCTTAGCTTTATTTAAATTTAATACAATCAATTTTTTAAAACTAGATTAGGATTAATTTGGTTAAGGTTTAATTAATTTTCCTAAGTTCATTCAAGTCCATGTGGGTTTGACCTCATTCTTATCAAACTATACTTCGGTACTGCAGACACTCAATTTTTCACCCATAAATTAAGCTTGGAAGATGACTGAAATGACCATTTCAATTACCCTAAAAGATCATAGTTGCATTTCATGCATTAAATCATTCATCACATATCATAAAAATGATCTTGAGATTCTAACGGTCACGATGATATGCCCAAGTCCCAAATCAAACCGTCGAATTGAAAGATATCACAAGATCAAGTTTTTACGTTCTGCATGCATTGTAGTTGGGTGAGGCTGATCACGTGTGATTAATTGAAATTAATTCTGATTGGTCAACAATTTAAATGAATTGAATAATTTATGTGATTGGCTATTGGTTTTTATCAGAAGTAAGCTTGGTTGCATAGGAATAAAATGGATAATCAGATAACAAATGAATGGTTGATAATTAAGTCTTTTTAGAATATTTATCTATCAGATAATTATTATATTAAGGACCTAATTATCAAAATAAAAGGGATTTATTTTACAATATGAGTTGAAAATACATCCAAGTGCAGTTCCCTACTTAGAAAACCCTTAAAAGTGAGTCCAGATTGAACCAAAAGAGAAGATTGGGCTCAACACTTGAGAGTGCCAATCGACACTCCAATCAGCACTCTTGGAGTGCCAATCGACACTTCCCTAGTGCCAATTGGCACAGCTTCGAGGCCCAGCCCAGAAATCATTAGATTAAGCCAAAACACATCCAATTCAATTTTTTCGGGATAAAAATTCGACCTAATTCGTATCTGATCAAACCTAGCTTATTTTCTAAGCACCAAACCTCTATAAATAGGGAATTAAAATCAGAAATTTGGACCCTTTTTTTCTAACCTCTCTCTCTCCCCTTACGTTAAAGAAATTTTGGAAGCTTTGCTTTAGGAATTTCTTTTCTGCTAAGTGGCCCTTACTTAGATCTTTAAAAATTCATTCTCCTTGATAATTCTCTACTCATGGAATACGTTCATGCAGGTAAGTTTCCATTTTTCTATCCCCATGAAATTAATTCAATTCTCCATGCTGTTTATAAAATGCTCTTTCTTTTATTTGTGTTGATTTTTCTTTCTAGTGATTATATGATGAATGTCTATTTATGCATATGTGTTTTGTTCATATGATTATGTAATGCATATGATTTAATCCTAGATTTGTTGCTTTACGTAACTTTATGTAAACCAAAATCAGATCTAAAATTATTTTTCAAAACTCCATTGTTTTCTTAAAACAAAGTCAGATCTAAATTTATTTTTCAAATCTCTCTTGTTTTCCTAAAAAAATCAGATTTGAATTTATTTTTTCAAAAATCCATTGTCTTCTTGAATCAAAATCAAATATGAAATTATTTTTCAAAACTCCATTGTTTTCTTCAATAAAAAATCATATCTGAAATTATTTTTCAAAACTCCATTGTTTTCTTGAATCAAAAATTAGATCTGAATTTATTTTTCAAAACCCCTTTGTTTTCTTAAACAAAAAATCAAACATTAATTTATTTTTAAATCTCTTTTGTTTTCCAAAACGACAAACCAGATCTGAATTTTATTCTAAAAACTCATTCTTTTTTACTTAAAAAAAAAAAAATCAGATTTGAATTTTATTCTAAAAATTCATTCTTTTTACTTGGAAAAATCATATCTGCAATTTCTTTTGAAAACCATTCTATTTCTTAATTAAACTATCAGATTTGGATTTTCCTTTTGGAGATTCATTTTATTATTTAATTAAGAAATCAGATTTGAGAACTTTTTTTTTAGAAGTCCATTCCTTGTTATTTAAAAAATCAGATCTGAGTTTTTTTTATCAACAAAATCATTTGGCATAATTTGAACTTCTCTTAAAAACCCTTTTCCTACAAATAAAATTCAGATGAGATTTCTTCTTGCATAAATGCAACAAATCTAGGATTTTGCACATCAACCAACTTTTGATCTAGGAATATTAACACAAAATTTGCATTTCACTTTTTTAATGGGTATTTAAAAGGTCATTAAAAGTCTTGAAGACTAGACTCTGTCTGGGCAGAGTGGGTGCCTAACACCTTCCCATCCTGTAACCTAACCCCCGAACATTAGAATCTTAGGTTAGTAGATTTAATGTCTTATTTTATTTTGGGTAGATTGTAACTAGGAAACAAGGTCTTATATTTCTTTACTAGATTGTAACTAGGAATCAAAGTAATGTAAAGTTCTTTCTACCAAGATGTAATTATTTTCAATTAATGAGAATGTGTATTATTCAAGATATGTTTTAATTTGTATAGGTTTCTTATTTTACTTATAAAATAAGTGGCAACTTCATATGATCCTGAAAAGGGAAGGTGCTGATGCCTACACCCTTTTTTGGGAGTACCCATAGGTTTATCCCGGTCTCTCACAAGTACGGTTCGTACACCTGCAAGTATTTTAAAATTTCACAACACACTTTAGTTAAGAGTTACTAAGTTTTGTATTTAATGAAATTAGATTTCATAAAATATATGAATAACTAAAATATTTAACCTGAGACTTAAGGAATAAAATAGTGATTTACAAAGTGACAATTTATTATGACTTTGTTAACTATGAATGTTTCATGGAGGGGTCAAATAATATTATATTAGTTTCTTGGGATATAATTTATTAATAAGGTCTAGAATTCAATTATATTTCCATAGTGGTATTTGTTATATAATTAATGATAACATTGGGTTTGTCAAGAGTTAATGGAAGCCCGAAGTCCATTGGAGGTAGAGTTTTATTTGTCATTTTGGACCCATCCAAAGCACACACTAAAGCTCAATTGGGATTGACCAAAAGGCTAACCCAATTAGGTAATCAATTGGTTACTTAATAAGAGTTATTAAATAAAATAACTGTCTAGGCGTTAAAATGTACATATGATAAAACGAAGAGAAAATAGTTTTCTCTTTAATGCTTTTGAACTCACTTTTTCCAATAGGAAAGAGAACGTATGTAGGAACTGATTGAGAGACCTTAAATCTAGACATCATGTGGAATTGAGATAAAGATTGAAAGTCTTCTCAAGATGAAAAGAATATTTTTAGAATATTCTTCTCTACCCTTGTTTGGGAGTTTTAATGGAGAGAATGGAAGGTCCATTCCCTTATTTAGGGGTTTAAGTTGGAGGGAATGGAATGATCATGAAGGAACACTCATTCCTCCCTTTTCTCCCCAAAACCTCAAATTTTTGTTCCCCCAAAAATTGGGAGGAATGGGAGGGAATGGATTTAGGTTTAATGAAATTTTTGTTAAAACTCCTAAAATACCCCTTTAATCTCAACCCCTTTTACACATTACGGCAACTTTTTTTTTTCAATCAGCTGTAAAAAAAATACATAGCTATCATTTGATGTCTCACATTGCTACTGCCGTTCTTTGTGAAGTTGCTGATGTTCATCAAATATTCAGTGAGACACCTATTGACTACAAGTCTTCCTTCTTTTTCTTTTTCTTTGTCTGCCAGTCCTTTATATTGACTATAAATATTTGGTGAGTTTTTCAAGTCTTTCTTTGTCTTTTCTAGCCATGAGGATTCTGCCATAAGGATTGAACCCTCCAAGCTCCTGCTACCAACGGACTTCTCGGAGTCATGTCTTTTCTAACTTTTCAGATCCCGCAATACGCCCGATTGCATCCGCCAAGCCTCACTGACTTCTTTTCGCAAATCCCCAGAGCTTCCCAAGCTCTAAAACACTCTCTACACTCTGAGTAGGTGTGGGTTGTGTTTGGGTACAAATCTACTCTCAAGGTACGACTATGGGAGAAGGAAGGAGAAGAGGCTACAATGATTTCTCACTAAGGATGAGTAGCTCTCTCTCTAAAAGATGGGTGTGTTGTGTTGTAGAAACCTATCTAAGGTTTTCTCTCTGAATAGCCTATTTTACTTTTGTGGGTAATGAGGGTATATATAGTATGGGTGAAGCATAAGAAAGTCACACTTAAAATCCTCTAGGCAAAGAGTTTTGCAAGTACCTCGCGAGATGGCCTGTCTCGCGAAGCACTTGCGAAATGCAGCCTGGCACTTGACTCTTCAGCTTCCAGCATGTGTTTCTCACGTGCCCTTTTCGCAGGTTACTCTTCTCGCGAACTTCTTGCGAGCTAGTCGCAAAACTGCACTGATTCTTCATTTCATGCTCAATTCTTCACCAACTTAATACTAAACCCAATACAATAAAATTCCACAAAATACAAGGAAATAATTTAATGCAATTACAACACTTTTTGTCATGGAATAAAGCCAACATAAAACATAGTTGTATATCACAACTTTACATATCCTTTGAAATTTTTTTAGGAGATTTGTCCATTTGAAAATTTGTTTAGGAGGTTTATCCTTTGAAAAGTTTATTAGGAGATTTTTCCTTCGAAAATGTTATTTTAGGAGATTTTTCCTTTTTGAAAAATGTTTTAGGAGATTCATCATTTTGAAATTTTGCTAGGAGATTTGTCCTTTGAAAATTGAAGTTCAAGAGATTTTTCCTCTTTTAATTTCCTACAAAAAACAAGAGTTGATTTCTAGTCAGTTAATTTGTATAACTCATGAACTACCACTCTTTGATCTTTGCATTTGATGACTTTGATATGTATGAACTTATTCTTGTAAGAGCTTAATTCAGAAAAGTTTAGAGTTTACCTAATGAAGCTTTGTGGTGCAAAGGTTTGAATTTACCCGACAAGTCTTAACATGGGTGATCTTACCTAAATGAGGCATAGCCAAATGCCCCTAGTTTGGAAATTTATGCATAATTTTTGAAAATCTTGAGGAAAAATCTTCTTTAGAAAAAGTTCACCGATTTTTTTTTTTTTTTTTTGAAAAAAATGGATAAGGCGTGGCTGAATGCCCCTAGTTTGGAAATGAATGCATGATTTTTAGAAATCTTAAGGAAAAATATTCTTTAGAAAAAAAATGACAGATTTTTTTTGGTAAAAAAAATGGATGAGGCATGGCCGAATGCCCCTAGTTCAACAATCAATGTGAATTTTGAAAAATCTTATTGTGTAGGGACCTTCAATAAAGCAAAATTTGAGTAAAACAAGATCAAAATCACAAAACTGGGAAAAATAAGGACTGCTGGAATGATGGGCCAATCGGCATTGTTGGTGTGCCGATCAGCACTTTATAAGTGCCAATTGGCACATCTTGAGCCTTGTCTAGTTGTCGCGTTTTCAGCCTTTTTTTTAGGACATATGGTAGCATCTAAACTGAAGATTGATGGTGAATGTTGAGTAGATGAAAGATCCATGTCCACCTCCTGCAAAAGGTTCTTTTCATGAGCTTGTTAGTAATCAGTTATTATAAAAATGTTTTAGGCCAATGCCCCTAGTTTAGACATGCTTGCACAAAAAAACTAATGAAATGTTTGATGCAAAACAAATGTTTTTAGCCTAAAATTCACCAAACCAATGTCTTGATTTTGAGTCTTTGAAAAAAAGGTTTTTGAGTGATTGTGACCGAACCTTTGGAAAGGCTGCCTACGTACCTCTTTCATAGAGGATCAGGTCCAAATGTAGTTTGAAAAAATTTTGAAAAATGATTTTTTTTTTTTTTTTCAAAATTTTGAAATGAAGTTTTTAAAAAAAAATTAGTGTAGAATGAGATTTTTTGAAATTTTATCTTTTTCAAATGAACAAAAGGTGATCCTTTGAAAAACCTCTTTGACCAATCATAATGCTCAATTGTAAACTCAATCTCATTGGCTAGGAAGGATTTAAAATCATTGAAAATATGTAATCAAATTTGCTTCTTCATTTTGAACATTTTCAGATTAAGTCTTCAAAGACAATCAAAGAAATGAAATGGTTGGGAATCATATATGTTGGGAACAAGCAAGAAAAAGAAAAATCCCAAGTTTGAAGATTTGAAACTTTTTGAGAATTTGGAAATTTTGTTCTCTTGAGAGTCATTTTTTTTTAGAAGCACAAAGGGGGGATTCCAAACTTAGAGAAATTTTTCTAAATCACTTGAGAATTTGAGAAATTTTTTCTTTTAAAGATGTTAGCCAATGGGGCTTGATAATCTTGAGACGTTTTCCTTCTTAATCCAAGATAATATATTATCAGAGTTAAAGGTGTGCCTTCAATTAGCAGGACTTCAATGAGGTCTTTATTAAAATGTTGTAATGCAGGCCGGGTATAGGCTATTGAAAGGAAGGATATAAAAGACTCAAAACCCTTATGATATTACCCCAAAGTATGCAACACTTTAAATTCAAGAATTGGAAGAGTTTTCGACATCTTCCATCGTTGAGTCTTATGCGAAAATCCTTGTCATGTTCATCATTTTCTCATTGGTCTTCATTGGTTCCTTTTGTCTTGATTTTTTTTTTTTTTTTTTTGACAAATTTCTCTTTTTGGTCTTCTTAGTATCCTATCTTGTGGTCAGATCAGTCACTCTTTTTTTTTTCTCTTTTTTTTTTCTTTTCTTTTTTTTAGCCCTAATTTTTGCCTAAACTGCCCTTTCAAGTTTTCAACCTAGCAGGCTTTTTCCTTCTTTCTTTTTTTTTTTTTTTTCTTTTTTTTTTTGATTTCTATTGCCTTTCAATCAACTGCATTTTCTATTTCTTTCAATTTGATAGAGTGCCATCTTTATTGGATGAATTTGCATTTCTCCCTGATATCCTCTTATCCTTTCTAATGCACTTTCATTTTTCTTGACTTGACTAAACACACTTTTTTGATGAAATGTATCTTACTTTTTCTTTTCCTCATCTTCCTCAATTTGATTGGAATTTTTGCTTTTGATGAATTTTCATTTTTGCTCATCCTTCTCAACTTGAATGATCCTTTCATGGAATCTCACTTCTCTTGTGTCTTTTGATAAACCATTTTTCTTTCATCTTGATGGAAATTCCTACACTCTATTCCTTTCTCTCTTTTTTTCTTGTTGAAGTCTTTTCTAGCTTGATAGCCTTTGTGAGAGACCTCGACAAAAGCATCCCTCAAAAAAGAGATTCGGGTACCTTTAGGGCACCTCTCTTTTTGAGTAAGTGGTGTGGAGTCACCACTTATTTTTTATACAAAAAAATAAGAAAAACTAAATATAAAATACATGACTAAATTGTTCCATTCATTGATTGAATAAAAGAAATTACATATCTTAGAAAACTTGAAAGTTACATAGCTTTGGGTCCTAGTTACAATCTACCAAAATACATGGCTTTTGTCCTAGTTACATTTTACCCAAAACAAAAGAAAAGATAAGGCTAGATCTTCTACAACCAAAAACCTAAATCCGGAGGCTAAGTTACGGAATGGGAAGGTGTTAGGCACCCATTCCGCCTAGACAGAGTCTGGTCTTCTAGACTCTTGTGACCAATGTACTTTTTATGCATGTCATGAATGATATGTTGAACATGTGACACTAAAATTAAATCACACAAATTTATTTATGAATGAAGTCTCTTCTTTTGTTTAAAAAAAAGTTCAGATCTATTTTGATTGGTAGAAAAAACTTGATTTTGATTTGTCAAAATACTAGATCTGTTTTGTGGGATGTAGAAAAAAGTGGTTTTTGATGATAAAAATTTAGATCTGTTTTTATTACATAAAATAAAGTCTTTTAATTTGAAAAACAACAAATTTGTTTTTGAAGAACTAAAAAAAATGGTTTTTGATAACAGAAAAATCAGATCTGTTTTTTATGATGAAATAAAAAGGGTTTTTTGACAATAGGAAAATCAGATCTATTTTTTATATGTTTTAAAATAATGAAAAAGATTTTTTTTTTTTTTTAAGAAGAAAGTTTCACTCATAATATGAATTTATGCAATCATGAATTAAAACAAACACAAACATAGTAGTACATGATCTCTTTCTTTATTTCAAAAATTTGCATGTATTAAAAAAAATCAGATTTGTATCTTAAGAAAGATATAAATCAGTTTTGATTTGAGAAAAATTTAGATCTGCATCTCATAAAGATGCAGATCCGTTTTTGTTTGAAGAAAAACTCAGATCTACATCTAAGAAAGATGCAGATCTATTTTGTTTAAAGAAAAATTCATATCTGCATCTAAGAAAGATGCATATCCGTTTTATTTGAAGAAAAATTTAGATCTGAATCTAAGAAAGATGCAGATCCATTTTATTTGAGGAAAAATAGTTGACTACATGCAGATCTTTAAAATTAAGAAATAGATTATATCAACAATAAAGAAATTAAGAACATGTTTTTATAAGCCAGATTATGAATATTTGAAACAATTAAACATACATCATCATGATAAGAAAAGCATAAAAATAAAAAGGTTTAGAAAACAACCTCTTGCATGAGCACTCTTCTACTTGAGAGGATGTTTTAGGGTTCAAAGAAACTTATTAAGTTATCCTTGAAACCTAAAAACCCTAGCTTCTACAGAAAATCAGAGAGGATATCAGAAAAATATGAGCTGTTTGGGAGCCCAAAACGTGTGCCTCTTAAAGCGTAAAAAAAAAGGTGCTGAATTATGAGGTTCAGTCTCTATTTATAGAGGCCTGAAGACTCTAAAAAATAGGTACGGATGATTAGGGTTTGAATCAGGACGCATCCTTTTGCGAAAAGGTTGAAAAGGGTGTACATTATTGTCACCCGAAAGTCATTGGGCCAAACCCCACATCATGGAAATTCAGCCCTTTTAGAGTGTCGTTCGGCACTCCAAAAGTGCCGAATTGGCCCTATGGCTCCGAACACACTTTCGTGTTCGAGTGCCGTTTGGACTCCTTTTCTAGGGTTTTTTGGCCGGTCCTTGTACCTAAACGCGTATTCATCCTCCGTCTATGATTTTTTATCTCTTTTTTGGATAATTCAGGCTATTTAAGAATAATTATCTTGAAGATAAATACCTTAAAATAAATCTTGATAAAGTTCAGATTATCCACAATTTTATTGTTATCCAATCATCCATTTTATTCCCATGCAAGCATCCTTATTTATTCAATTTTATTTATTTAACCAATCAGAATTAATTTAAACTAATCATGTTTGGTCGACTCTAGCTAGACACAATGCATGTTAACCGTGCAAACTTAATCATGCGTTATCTTTCGATCCGATGGTCTGATTTGAAAACCGAAAACACCGTTGCGACCGTTAGAATCTCAAGATCATTTTTATGATATGCAATGAATGAATTAATGCATGTAATGCAAAGACAAGTTGATGCATGTAATGCAAGAACCAATTGATGCATGTTATGCAATCATGATTTTTAAGGTACATGGATGGTCATTCAAGTCATTCTCCTTGATTAAATCATTGGTGCAAAATTGAGTGTCTACAGAATGTCCTTCATTGACAGAGCTTGAAAAGCGAATGTCAATGTAAAACAAAGACATTGATTTTAGTGACCATGATTTAATTGAGGTTGAATTTTCAAAGATTACCTAGCCCTCGAACCTAAAATCTTGGAACATAGAACTAGCCTTATCTTTTGACAAAAAAAAAATGAAAATACCAGACTTAGCTGGTAGTTGATGACTCTGGACATGATTCTTGGCAATTGGGGTGACCAAAGGACTTTTCAATCCTGATCTTAAAAATGGAGTTGTCTTGGATGACGATCAAAGGTCTTCTTCTACTTTGATTCGGAGTTGCTGGAATGACGATCAAAGGGATCTCCTCTACTTTGATCTGAAATGGAATGACGATCAAAGGGATCTCCTCTACTTCGATCTGGAATGGAAATGTCGATAAAAGGGATCTCCTCTACTTCAATCTGGAATGGAGTGATGATCAAAGGGATCTCCTCTACTTTGATAATCTGGAACTGAAATGATGATCAAAGGGATCTTCTCTACTTCGATCTAGCTTTGGAATGATGATCAAAGGGATCTCCTCTACTTCGATCTAGAATGGAAATGTCGATCAAAGGGATCTCCTCTACTTCGATCTGGAATGGAATGTCGATCAAAGGGATCTCCTCTACTTTGATAATCTGGAACTAAAATGATGATCAAAGGGATTTCCTCTACTTCGATCTGGCTTTGGAATGATGATCAAAGGGATCTCCTCTACTTCAATCTGGAATGGAAATGTTGATCAAAAGGATCTCCTCTACTTCGATCTGGAATGGAATGTCGATCAAAGGGATCTCCTCTACTTTGATAATTTGGAACTGAAATGATGATCAAATGGATCTCCTCTGCTTTGATCTAGCTTTGGAATGATGATCAAAGGGATCTCCTCTACTTTGATTTGAATGGAAATGTCGATCAAAGGGATCTTCTCTACTTTGATCTGGCTTTGGAATGATGATCAAAGAGATCTCCTCTACTTTGATAATCTGGAACTGAAATGATGATCAAAGGGATCTCCTCTACCTCGATCTACCTTTAGAATGATGATCCAAAGGATCTCCTCTACTTTGATCTGGATTTGCTTTCTGCAAAAAAGTCAAAATTTTAAATTAGACTTTAACTGACAGGTGCTTCATGGTTGCACCGTTTCTGAGATGTGTAATTTTCATTTGCTCATTCTTGATTTGAACTTCATAAAGATAAGTTTAATTGACAAAAGATTTTTCTTTTGAGAAACATTTGATTTTTGAAACTCTGAAGTTTTGAAATTTTGATTTCAACTTTTAAGACTTGGGAAAAAATTCTTCTTGAAATTTGGAGTTTAAAATCTGAAATTTTGAGCCTCTAGAATTTTTAAAATCAAGGCTCGAAACCTTGATCATAAAATTTGAAGTTTGAGTTTTTATTGAAACCTGAAGAGTTGAATTCAAAATTTGGGCATTGAGAATATGAATTTGAAAATTTGGGAATAAAAATTTTGGGTTGAAAATTTAGGGTTTGGGATATTTGAAAACTTTGAAAAAGAATTTTTTTTTTTTTTTTTGAGTTGACTGAGTCAACTCAGTTTGACTGAGTTGACTCCGTTTTGGCTGAGTCTTAAGTGTGGGGGCCAAACTTCATTGTTTCTCTCTTTTTGCTTTTTAGTTTCATCTTCCATCAACTTCTCTTCCTCTATTAACACTATTCACCTTCTTCTTCCCCTTGATTTTTCTTCTTCATCTCACCATTTCTTCTCACAAAAAGCACTTTTCTAAGCTTCTCAACTCTCCCTCATCCATCTCTATCAATATTTCTTTAGATCTTCATGTTTTGAGCATTTTCATCCCACACCCATTTTTGGTGAAACCCATTTTCTAAAACCCATTTTCTTTGCATTAAAATGGCTTCTTCCTCCAAGGGATCTTCTTTTCTAGCTTCTCATGGTAAGAAATATGATCCATCATTTGAGTGTCATGATAATGATGGCCTTCTTCAAGACCCTAGGACCCATGCTCCATATTGTCATGTAGACACCAATGTGAGTTTTTCTTTGGTTGGAAAAATATTGTTGCATGTTTTATTGAAAGTTTCACGGTGAGATATTGTCATTTTGGGGTATTGTGTGATTGATCATGTTTGGAAATGTTGACTTTGAAGCATTCTTGAAGTGTGTTTTTTTTTATGGTGCAATTTGGATAATGTTGGTGGCTTTTGGAATTTTGATAATGTAGGTAAATTGTGATGTTGTTGGGTAAATTTTGGTTTGGATTTTGGGGGTATTGGCATTGTGAAAATTTTGTGTTAAGCTTATGTGAATATTTTTATGATATATGTGGAAAAGTTTATTGGTATATGTAAACTTTGTTTTGTGGACATGGCAAAATTTTGTGGGTATGTGTATGGATATATTTGTGGGTATGCAGTTTTGAATTGTGGAAAAATTTTGTTGGGTATGTGATGTTTAGTTCATGGAAAATTTTGCGGTTATGATTTTGGCTATATGAACTTATGGGAATTTTTGTATGGCTATTTTGGACACGTAAAATTTTTTTTTGCATGGCTATAGAAAAATTTGGTAGTTGTGTATAGACATGTGAAAAATTTAGGTTGTGGTAAAATTTTGGTGGGGCATTGATTTTTTGTTGTGGGACATTGACTTTTTTTTTTTTTGGGTTCATGGAAATTTTTGGACATGTGGGTTTTGGTTATGGAAAATTTTTTCGGACATGTGGTTTTGGTTATGAGAATTGTTTTGGGACACGTGATTTTGGGCATGGGAATTTTTTGGACATGTGATTTTGGTCATGGGAAATTTTTTTGGACATGTGGTTTCGGTCATGTAGAGTCTCAAGAGTCGAGGTAGTCTCCAAATGTTGAAAAGTGCATGGGCATCCTTGTCTCCTAGCATCAAAAACATCATTAATGAAGTAGGCTTCGATACTTTCTTTGAACCTTTGTTAAACCATGAGACACACAAGTACAAAGATCTTCAGTTACTCCTTGCTTTGGCAGAGCGCTTCTGGGACACTACCTGTACCTTCCATTTTCCAGGCATTGGGGAGGTAATGTTGACACCTTACGACTTCTCTGTTATCACCAGTCTGAGGTTGGGTGGAAAAAGAATTCTTGTTTATGATTCCCTTACTTCAGCTGAGCTCAAAAAACTTCTAGGTGTAGTGCCTTCTAGAATGAAGAGTAACAATATTCCATTGTCTTGGCTATGTGAGAATATTTCCCAATGTGAGACTGTAACAAAAGGTGCCCGTATGTTCATGCTTCTTTTTATTGGGAATTTCCTGTGTCCGGATTTAGGCAGTATCGTGAATCTGCACTACTTGGGGAGCTTGAAAAAATTGAACATCTCCGGAATTATGACTAGGGTGGCATGGTCTATGCTACTCTGATGCACTTTATGACCCAACTCTCTAGGCGGAGCCTTTCAAGCTTGGGTGGGGCTCTATTTGTATGGCAGGTGAGGTTTAGTATTTATTTGGCTATGTGTAGGTTGTGAAAAATTATTTTGGCTATGTGGTAATGATGTTGTGAATTTTTCAGGTTTGGATGTATGAGTATTTTGGGGTTGGTCCTGAAATTCGGGAGAAGGCTACTGGTATTTTTCCTAGATTTCTCCGTTGGTTGCCCAAATATCATTTGTCTATACTCTCCAAGCGTTCTTTGGAGATTTGGCACTTGGTGATTGACAATCTGACCATTGATGATGTGAATTCCTTCTTCCTTCTCTTTTTAAATCTTTGGCACTTGGTTATGATTCAGTCTCTTCTCTTTCTGAGTTCCTTTTTGTGATTTTTCAGATGAACTTAAATCCTTGGGCTGGATGTGAGGGGTATGCTAAGTGTGAGCGGGCTCTAGAACTGAATGGCTGCCAAGTATTGTTTGAATGTGGGCATGGAAAGTACTGGTATCTTGGTGATCGGGTGTTGCCCCAAGTTGAACATGTCTATCCTCCTACCACAATTCCAACTCCTCCTTGTCTCACTGTTCAATTGGTTGACTTCCTGGCTAATGAAGAGATTACTCGGGCCCGTGATGGCTATGTTGTTGCAGGAGTAGAAGGAAATTATGTTGAATTCGTCCAGGATCGTCTGCAAGGTTGCTTAGTTGGTAGAACGGTATTTCTCTTCTCTTCTAGGATCAAACTTTTGTTTTGCAAATTCCTTTTCCATATTTCTGCTAAGTAACAATATTTGCATGTTGGATTTTCAGCCTCTATCTTCTAAAGGAAAGGAAAGGGAAGAGGAAGAGATTCCCTCTCCTTACCATGTTAGTGGTTCTTCTAGTTCATTCACAGAGACTTATCCTCATTTTTCAGCATGGTAGTATGATGTGATGAATCCTGATGGAACGTATAGTTCCATACCTTTGACTAGGCCAGAGCATGTGCCAAATGTTCCTTAGCCCAATCCGTTGTGTTCTTAAATGTTCAGTTCTTTGTCCTTATTTCTTGAATGGATTCTAACTCGGTAGAGTTGTGCTTTAGGTTGATGTGGATCTTGTGGAAGAAAGCATGCGAATGATTGGAGGCTTGTAGTCATTGGCTCGCACTCAATCCTCCCAATATGTGCTCAATGATGCGAACTGGGTATGCCATGTTTCTTTCTGAGCATTTCTTGCTTGAACTGTGCTGGATGGAGGAATTAACACTTGATTCTATTGACTTTTCAGGCAGATAGAATGGAAACTGCTAATGCTACCAGAAAGACTTTAGAGGAAAGGATCAGAAGCCTCGAACTTGAAAATCGTCAATACAATCACCGCTTTTTCTCAAGTCAAGAAGGAAATACTAAAGGTGGCTCCTCTAGAGGTGGATCAAGGAGATCCTCACGCAAGCGGACTCGGAGTCCTAATGATGTATGACTTGTATTTTTATTTTCTTGCAAAAGAAAAGGGGGTGTTCCTTAGACAATCTTGTATTAATTTCCATGTTTAGCTCTTTTGAAAACTCGAAAATGTGTTAAAAACACAAGATCTTGTTTAGACCCCCAATTCAAAGTTACGGCTTGGTTGATTTTACACTAACTTAATACTAAGTAGGGAATAGTGTAAACACAAGCATAGAAACAAGAGAGCTACTCTAATCCATATTTAAAGCAACACAGCAGTAAAATGAAATGAACAAGAGTAGGGAAGAGAGATGCAAACACAGATAACATGCCGATGTGTTATTAAAGAGGAAATCGAAAAAGTCGGCGAAAAACCTCTCCGCCGCCCTCCAAGCGGTAATTGATCCACTAGACAATCAGTTGGGATACATGGGTTAGCAAGAGACCCTCCAAGCCTAATCTACCCACTGTACCTAAGCCCTCTAAGCTCCTACTTTAACAAGGCTTCTCGGAACCGTGTCTTGTCTAGCTCTCCGGATCCCGCAACAAGCTCCATGTTGCATCTGCCATCCTTGGCTTCTTCCAATGCTTCCCAGCAGCACCAAATTATCACTTGACACTCTGAAAGGGTGTGGTAAGTATTTGGGCTATCAACCTCTCAATGATATGGAAATGGAGAGGTAGGAGATGAGGAAATTCCACAAACAAATGTGTAGAGAATTGTTGGTATAACAATTTCTAACTCTCAAGTGTTTTTGCTAGGGTTTTCTCTCAGAAGCTCTCCTTATCATTTGTGGGTAATGTGGGTATATATAGTGTGAGTACAGAAAGTGTGTATCAGATAGTACAGTCTAGCAGAACAGAATATCTCGCGGGTGTCTCGCGGGAAGGCCTTACCCACGAGATACTCGCGAGATATAGCTGTCTCCATCTGTACTGACTCTTCGCATTCCATTCATGTGCAGGGCACATGCATCCTTTCGCAGGATGCTTAGTCTCGAGATACCCGCGAAAACCCTCATTGCTTCAATTGCTTGAGTCTTCACACTCTCTCTTACTATCACACAATCCTTACAATAAATTCCCACAACAAATACAGGGTACATAAGATTGAATAAAATTACAATCAAATTTGGCACGAAATAGAAGCCAACAAAATACATATTTGAAAATCACAACTTTACAATCTCCCCCTATGGCTATTCCGTGACAAAACCCCTAAAACAGACTCTAGACTTAAACGTGAGTTTGGGAACAATGGCAAAACTCACTCACACCTAATCTAGAAACTGTGAAGCACTTGCACGTTTATACCTGTAACCTGAAACACTCGCAGACAAACAAAACTTTCATTAAGCTTACGACAAGTTGAACATAAGGTATGTATAAGAGCAAGTATAACGTGACCAAGTTTGTAAACATTTGATGACATGTATACACAAAGCTTGATCAAATAAAGGCAGTCATTAAAGAATGACTCCAATGAACATATAACAAGTAAATGTTCATCCGGACATGTAAAAATAAGCAATCATTTATGATTACTAGCATGTCCAATCACATGACCAATGCAAAATACACGAAGTATATGCATCTAGGAACAATCCTACTAAGGCACAAGTGTGAATTACTCAAGACATATTAGCAATATCTAAAAGTACAAAGAAAATGCTACAAAAGCATTAAGATAGTCACAAAACATACTGAATATAAATTGAAACAATTAAAAGCAAAGTGTACTGAAGTTTTAAACAAAAGCAATATAAGCATAAACATAAAAACATCAGTTATATAAGCTAAAAATAAACACAAGTAAAAACCAATAACCAATAAAACCAATGTTTCTAAGCCTGAACTATGCTCCCCCTCAAAAATTTTCTCCCCCTTTTTGACCGGAATGGCCAAAGGGCTAGAACTGGTCGGACTCGGAGTCTGAACCATGATCGACGGATAAATCATTGATCTGAGATGATAAGGCTGTGATTTGACCTTGGACATAAGCAAACTGGTCCGTTGTGTGCCGCATATGGGAATCTAGCATAGTGTACATCTGCTCTACTCTGTCAAGAAGACGATCGAGTCTGTCTAGTCCTCGTGCTGGTGCTGAGGATGATGGCTGAGCTGATGGCTCTGTGGCAAAAGTGAATCTATCAATCTCCTCTTCCGTATCTCCACCCTCATCCGCAACACGATCCTGTGGTATCGTATGAACACCTGTTTTGGAGCCTTTGATGTGGGCTGTGCTCCTGGTGAATGTGTATGCACCAATGGGATAATCCCTCTGAACCACAGTAAGGCCACTCAGGAATTTGAGCTTTGTCTTCACAATTAGGCCTATAATAAGTGATGGGAATGGCATGACTATTCTGGAGTTCTGCTTCACTATGCTCTTCTTCAACAAGTGAAAGATGTGTCCACATATATCGATCTCCCTGTGGGTGAAGAGATCGTACAAAAACTTTGTCCTTCCAGCTGACAGTGTAGTGAGGTTGGTGACCGGGTATAGGTTGTGAATCATCACATCGGCCAAAGTCCTCATTTCTGGTGAAAATGGTATTGTGTTCATGGATGACTTCTTCGGTGTACCCCCAAGTAATTTCACCATCTCCTCAGTGGACCCCAATCTGTCTTCATATTGGACTGAGATTGGTTGAGATGGAGGACGAATCTCCAAAAAATCTTGTATCATTTCCCTTGTAATCACAAATTCTTTGTGCTTTACCCAGCATTCTATACGATCTCCGTCTACAGCAGCATTGGAGAAAAACTCCTTTATGATCTCTGAGTAAACAATCCCAACTGGGTTCAACAGCTTGGTCCAAGTCCTTTCTGTGAACACCTCAGGGATGAAGGTGTCCTTAAGAGATTCCAACTGAACTACCCTTTCCATGATAATGGTGGCTTTGTTGTAATAGTCATTGTACTTCATGTCAGCTTCAGCAAACTTGAAGTGATCAGAATCAGTGCATGCACGTTTGGAAGATTGTTTCTTGGTGGCTGCATGCTTAGTAGGAGCCATCTGTGCAAAGAAACACAAAAACAGAAAAGAACCAAGTGTGGAAACACAAAACGGAACATAAAAATTAATTAGATTTAAGTTAGTTCAAAATACGGGTAAAACAACCTAGAATAGAGCAAAACCAACTCAAAATAGAGTAAATAAACTCAAACAACATGCTAAAGGTGTTTAACCACATAAGCATAAACACAATGCATAAATTAAGTAATTGTGCATGTGTGTGTTTGTGCTGAGCATGTGCTGATGCATGTGTGTGCAGCATGTGATGCATGTGTGTGCAGCATGTGATGCATGGGGATGCAACAGGAGATGCATGAGGTGTGCCTAGAGGGCCCTAGTGTGTGCGACATGGGCAAAGTGTGTGAAACACATACTTAGATATCAAAATGAGTGATAACAAGTTCAAACCAATGTAAACCCATAAATTGGAATTCACTTGAATCCAATTCAGCACACAAATGTCACTGGGACATTTTGTCAAACACTTGGCATGCAACAATGCATAACTGTTATGAAGAATGCATGAACAGATTGAAAAATGCCTCAATACAACCTTAAAATGCCACAAGGGGCCAACACAAATGCACAAACAACAAATGGGACTCAGCCCAATCAAGGATTTAAAAAAAATTTCACAAAAACTAAGAATCCCAACCCATTTTCGAAAAATCCCCAATTTTGAAAACCCTAACTAATTTTCTGCATAATCTATGACAAACAAAAGGAAAAATGTTTTAGAAAACATACCTTGAAGTTAAAATCGCAGAAAACAAGCTTGGAATTTATGGGGTTTGAGTGAAAAAATGATTTTGGGTTGAGAGAGGTTCGAGAGAGGCAATGCGAGGGAAGTTATGAGTTTTGAAAAGATGTCACATCTGCTACATAAAAACTAAAAACACGTGTTTTTCGCGGGTTATACAATCGCGATATAAGTCACGAGACATACTGAAGCTTTCGCAAGAAGCTCTTAGTAGCGAAACAGTAACGAGTCAGTCGCGATAGCCTCTGTATGAACTTGAAAAATTCCATTTTTTGCCTAAAAACATTTTGCGAGAAGAGTTTAGTCGCGAAATACTCGTGAGGTGGTAGCGAAACTTTCTGTATGAACATGACAAAAAAATTATTTCCCTTAAACGCATTTCGTGGGTAGCTCTAAGTCGCGAGATACTCGCAAAAATACCTCTGAACCAGTTTTTGAAGAAAAAAAACACAAAGTTACATTTTGAACAAAAACTAAAGACACGAAAGTATAAAATCACTTTCAAAAACATATAAAACACTCAAAAATCTTTTTGGGTTTGATCAGCAAGTACTTGAGCGTACACATCACATTTGAACATGTACAATCACACAAATGAGATAAGCATTATCTGAACAAAGTCTTGTGTGTTATGTGTGAGTGTCAAATGTGGAATAGTCCTTAGACCAGAGTGAAGCTTCAATGATCAATTCAATCAAGTCATACACAACTGGTACGAAATCAAATGGACTATCTCAATTATAGAAATGAGCATATATGACCTCCCACAAGAGAATGATTACAAAACTTAGAAGCTTTTCATTTTGCTTCTGCATAAAATATAACATTTGATCCTTTTTGGATAATACATCTCTTTTTGAGATCGATGCTTGAAATTTTTGATATTTTAACATGTAGAGTTAGCCTTTGGCTTTTTGAGCACCATACATTTCAATACGAAAAGTCGCTTTCCCTTTTTCCTAGTCAAATACTAGTATGTGCGACAGGCTTTTGGAGCTCATAATCTCTTTTTCATTTTGAGATTTACATTTGGTGAGCTCTAATGTAAAAACATAAAATAAAGTGGGAAGAGATATAGGCACAAGTCTATGCAAGTATCAAGACCATCAAGACTATTAACCAATCATTCATGACAAGCTTGAAGATCTATTTACAACAATCACACATAGATTTCAAGATTTCTCCCACAAATATTTATGTGCATACAGAACAAGTTAGGCTCGTAAATGCACTACGCCATTAGTACGAATGTACTAGGCCAAACTCAAATGTGATACACACAAACCAAGTGATCAAACTTTTTGAAGATTTTTCAATTTTTATGGGTTTTTGAATTTTAAACACACTTAAAAACAGAAAAAATAAAGTAAAATCAACAAAAACAGGCACAAAACAAAACTTGTAAAAGAAGTACAATAAACAGAAAGCAATGCATGATATAATGCATGAACCTATGATCCTAAACATTGGAAGTATTGATGCATGGACATAGGAGGTGATCATGCATGAGTACCCTTCTTCACCCACACGTCACATGCGTTTGGGGTGATATCCCTATAGGATTGGGTACGAGTGTTAGGACTTTCAAACCTTCTAGTGAAGCTTTCCAAGCAGTTGGTAAATGCACCAATCATCTTCATCACGTCCATCATTCTGAGATCACCATTTCGACCTCTTGATGACTCAACAGCCCAAGTCCTCTTGTCATTTCTTGGTCCTCTTGACCTTTGATCACTAGCATTCCTCAATTCTCTCAGCTTATGACAATTGGGCCGGGTGTGCCCTTGAAGTCCACAGTGATGACACACATGGTTCGTTCTAGGACCTCTTTGCGATCGTGGAAGAAATTTTGCTCTGGCATCAGACTTGACCATAGATGGATTAAGGGGCTTGTTCAACACCCGCTGGTCAGCCACATTCTTCTTCTTCTCAACCTTTGCCTTCTCTACAGTAGGGGCAACTACAACTGGCTCTTTGGCCTTCACAAACTTCACTTCACTAGAGATATTCACAGCTGAACTACTTTCTCTGGTGTATCCTAATCCGGTTTTATCGGAGAAGGATTTTTGATGAGAGAGAACATCATCAAGCTTCTTTATGGATACTCGCTCTACCTTGGCATTTGCTTAAACCACCTCAAGCTCAAGGAATTTCACCTTGGTGTAAGCTTCGGTTAGCTCACCATTTAGCGTCTCAATCTCACACATGGCCTCCTTATATCTTACTAGGAGACTTCTATAGTCCTCCTCTGCTTTCTTCATCTTTTTCACAACCACCTTGGCCACCCTTGTATACTCTCCCTACTTCTCAAGGAGAGAGTTGTAATTCTCTTGAAGACCGGCTGTATCTTCATCTACTTCAATATCCGATTCTTCAACAATTCCCATTAATTCCTCATCACTATGCTCCCCAAGTTCTTGCACAAGCAAATTTAAGTCCTCCGAAGACTCAACATGAGCAATAGTCATAAATGCTGAGAAATTCCCTTCTTCATCACAGCTCGCTTCCGAATCAGAATTGGAAGAATCTGAATCACTAAAGGTTGTGGCATATGCCTTGCCCTTCCCTCTCAAATAGTTTGGACACTCCTTTTTGAGATGTCCATGACCATTGCATTCGTAACACACGATGCCTTGAGGGGGTTGTGACTCCTTTCCATCTTTCTTCTTAAACTCCTTCCTATCACCTTTGGAGGATGAAAACTTCCCTCTGCTGAACGGTTTCCCACTATTCTTCATCTTCAGAAATTTTCGGAAGTTTTTTGCAAGAAATACTACCTCCTTCTCCACTCCATCTTCTTCGGAGGAATCATCCATTATTTCGATGATGGTTTTAAGAGCAAGAGATTTACTCGACTTATGAGAAGGCAGTCCCAGCTCATACGTTTGGAGAGATCCAATTAACTCTTGGATTTTGATCTCATCCAAGTCTTTACTTTCCTCTATAGCTGTGACGTTTGCTCAGAAGCTCTCCGGCAATGATCGAAGGATTTTCCTCACTACCTTTGAGTCCTCCGTTTTCTCACCTAAGTTGAACTTGCCAATAACCACTTCATTCAGCTTGTAGAAAGAGTCAAATGACTCATCCTCACTCATTTTTAGCTCCTCAAATCTGGTGGTTAGCATCTGTAACTTTGTATCCTTTACTTTCTTTGTTCCTTCATATGTGGTCTCCAATATCTCCCAAGCTTCCTTAGCTATTGTTATGTGAGAAATCTTGTGAAATTCATCTGGAGAAACACCACAAAAAATTGCATTCAAAACTTTACTGTTAGCGTTAGCTGCCGCAAGTGCTGCCTTATCCCAAGTGGATTTAGCTGCCTCCGGCCTAGTCCATCCTACTTCTACCGCATCCCAAACAGTATCATCAATAGAACACAAGAATGCCCTTATTCGGACTTTCCAAAAGGCATAGTTACTACCATCAAAATATGGTGAAACATTCAAAGATTGAGACCGGTCCATCTCAATACGGGGTCAAGGATCGCACTAAGGGTTTAAACCACAAT
The DNA here is from genome assembly GCA_030021035.2 of Notholithocarpus densiflorus. Lineage (NCBI taxonomy): Eukaryota > Viridiplantae > Streptophyta > Magnoliopsida > Fagales > Fagaceae > Notholithocarpus > Notholithocarpus densiflorus. The sequence goes on along the minus strand of JARYZH020000013.1, from coordinate 7,617,938 downwards.
GAGTGCACCCACTCTGATACCAATTGAAAGCTCGAAAATGTGTTAAAAACACAAGAGCTTGTTTAGGACCCCAATTCAAAGTTACAACTTGGTTGATTTTACACTAACTTAATACTAAGTGGGGAATAGTGTAAACACAAGCATACAAGCAAGAGAGCTACTCTAATCCATATTTAAAGCAACACAGCAATAAAATGAAATGAACAAGAGTAGGGAAGAGAGATACAAACACAAATAATACGCCGATGTGTTTTCGAAGAGGAAATCGAAAAACTCGGTGCAAAACCTCTCCACCACTCTCCAAGCGGTAATCGATCCACTAGACAATCAATTGGGATACATGGGTTAGCAAGAGACTCTCCAAGCCTAATCTACCCGCTGTACCTGAGCCCTCCAAGCTCCTACTCCAATAAGGCTTCTCGGAACCGTGTCTTGTCTAGCTTTCCGGATCCCGCAACAAGCTCCATGTTGCATCTGCCATCCTTGGTTTCTTCCAATACTTCCCAGCTGCACCAAATTATCACTTGACACTCTAAAAGGGTGCGGTAAGTGTTTGGGCTATCAACCTCTCAATGATATGGAAATGGAGAGGTAGGAGATGAGGAAATTCCACAAACAAATGTGTAGAGAATTGTTGGTATAACAATTTCTAACTCTCAAGTGTTTTTGCTAGGGTTTTCTCTCAGAAGCTCTCTTTATCATTTATGGGTAATGTGGGTATATATAGTGTAGGTGCAGAAAGAGTGTATCAGATAGTACAGTCTGTCAAAACAGAATGTCTCGCTGGTGTCTCGCGGGAAGGCCTTACCCGCGAGATACTCGCAAGACACAGTTGTCTCAATCTGTACTAACTCTTCGCATTCTAGTCATGTGTGGGACACATGCATCCTTTCGTGGGATGCTTAGTCGCGAGATACCCGCGAAAACCCTCCTTGCTTCAATTGCTTGAGTCTTCACACTCTCTCTCACTATCACACAACCCTTACAATAAATTCCCACAACAAATACAGGGTATATAAGATTGAATAAAATTACAATCAAATTTGGCATGGAATAGAAGCCAACAAAATACATATTTGAAAATCACAACTTTACATCTTTGCCCCTTGGATCATGTAGAGACTTTAATTAAGACAAGTTTAGAATTCTCCTGATGATGTCTCGTAATGCTAATTTAAACTTATCTTGATTAGCTCTACTAGAATCTGCACTTACTTGGATGAGGCAGAGCCAATGCCCTAGTTTAGAAATAAATGCATGATTTTTTTTTTTTTTAAATCTTGAAATCTTGGTTTTTTTATGAAAAGATGATGATGGTGGTCCCCCCTTTTTTTTTGAAAATGAATGAGGCATGGCTGAATGCCTCTAGTTTGCATAGTGATGCATGACTTTTTGAAAACCTTGATATTTGAGGAAAAGATGATGATTTTTTTTTAAAATGAATGAGGCATGGCCGAATGCCCCTAGTTCAGAAATCAATGTGAATTTTGAAAAATCTTATTGTGTAGGGACCTCAATAAAGAAAAATTTGAGTAAACCAAGATCAAAATCACAAAACTGGGCAAGACAAGGATTACTGGGATGATGGGCCAATGGGCTCTGTAGGAGTGCCGATTGGCATCTCTAAAGTGAAGATTGATGGTGATTTTTGAGTAGATGAAAGATCCATGTCCACCTCCTGCAAAAGATTCTTCTCATGAACTTGTTAGTACCCAATTATCATAAAATGTTTTGGGCCAATGCCCCTAGTTTAGACATGCTTGCACAGAAAATTGATGATATGCTTAATGCAAAACAGATGCTTCTAGCCTAAACTCACACAAAAAAAAATGTTCTGATTTTGAGTCTTTGAAAAAAGAGTTTTTTTTTTTTTTTTTCTTTTTATTTTAGTGATTGTGACCGGGCCTTTTGAAAAAGCTGCCTACGTACCTTTCTCATAGAGGATCAAGTCTAAACGTAGTTCGAACAAAAAGTTTTGAAAATGAATTTTCTGAAATGAGTCTTTTTTTTTTTTTTAAGAAAAAACAATTTACTTAAAATGAGATTTTTTGAAATTTTAACTTTTTCAAATGAATAGAAGGTGATCCTTTGAACAACCTCTTTGGCCAATCATAATGCTCAATTGTTAACTCGATCTCATTGGCTAGAAAGGATTTGAAATCACTAAAAACATGTAATCAAATTTGCTTTTTCATTCTGAAAAAAAAAAAAAATAGATTAAGTCTTCAAAGACAATCAAAGAAATGAAATGCTTAAGGATCACACATGTTGGGAATAAGCAAGGAAGGGAAAAATCCCAAGTTTAAAGGTTTGAAAATTTTTGAGAATTTGGAAATTTGTTCTCTTGAGAGTCATTTTCTATTGGGAGCAAAAAAAAAAAAGTGAGTGTTTGGGGCTTAGAAAAAAAAAAAAAAAAAATTGGTCACTTGAGAATTTTGTGAAAGATATTAGCCAGTGGGGCTTGATAATCTTGAGCAATTTCCTCCTTAATCCAAGAGAAAATATTATCAGAGCTAAATGTATGTTTTCAATCAGCAGGACTTCAAGGAGGGCTTTATTTAAAGGTTGTAACGTAGGCCAGGTTCAGGTTATCAAAAGGAAGGATATAAAAGGCTCAAAAACCCTTATGATGTTTCCCCAATATGCAATACTTTAAATTCAAGCATTGGAAGATTTTTCCACATCTTTCATCATTGACTCTTGTGCTAAAATCCTTGTCATGTTCATCATCTTCTCATTGGTCTTCATTGATTCCTTTCATTTGATCTTGATCTTTTCAGCTTGATGACTTCCTCTTTTATTTTATTTTTTTTTTGTTTTGTTTTTGCCCTAATTTTGCCTAGACCGCCCTTTCGGGTTTTCAGCCAAGCAAGCTCTCTCTCTCTTTTTTTTTTTTTTTTTTTGCTCTAATTTTTGCCTAGACCGCCCTTTCGAGTTTTCAGCCTAGCGAGCTTTTGTTCTTTTTTTTTTGTTCTTTTTTTGAATTTTTTTTTTTTTTTTTGGAATTTTATTGGCTTTCACTCAACTGCATTTTTTGGTTCTTTTAATTTGACAGACTTTCATCTTTCTTTGGATGAATTTGCATTTCTCCTTGATACCCTCTTATCCTTTCTAATGCACTTTCATTTTTCTTGACTTGACTGAACACACTTTTTTTGTGAAATGTGTCTTACTTTTTTTCATCTTCCTCAATTTGATTAGATTTTGCTCATCCCTCTCAACCTGAATGATCTTTCATGGAATCTCATGTCTCTTGTGTCTTTTGATGAATCAGTATTCTCTCACAACTTGATGAAAATTCTTGCATTCACTTCTCTCTTTTTTATTTCTCATGTTGGAGACTTTTCTAGTTTGATGGCATTCTCTTTTTTTCTCACAGTTTGATACTTTCTCTAAATCTTATCTCTCCTTGATGGAAATCCTTTCTACCTAGCTTTGATGAACTCTCTTTTCTAAACTTGATGAATCTTCCTCTTTTGAATTTGTCATATTGTCTTCATTGAGGACCTTACCAAGTGGTGTTGGATCCATAAGGTCAACATTTCCTTATCTTGAGGTTTAAGCATGCATACTTAATTTTCCCACCCAAGGTTTAAGTTTTTAGTGGGTTCATTGAAAAACGGACTAACTGTTTAAAGGCTCAAGTTGGCTAGCAATGGATAACTATTGTAATAGGTGTCAAGGAATAATGTAGGTTATCGAAGGTGGCCTTCTATCCCTAGTGATGCTTTCTTGTAAGTACAACAACCTAAACTCTTTTAATAAATTATTCTTGGAATAAGAGTTCAAATGCTCTAATGATATGACAAAATCTTGAGAGATTGGGATTGAGTGTATGTGGTTTGAGAAATTTGGATGAAGGGATGAATTTCTTTGATTGCCTTTTAGGACCTTTTCTATCACATTTTGAATGTTTAGCGAAAGTCCTTACATGAATTGAATGAGATTAAATCCCTCTTTGGAACAAATTGATTGGTAGAGCAATTAATCATCATGATTTGGAAGAAACTCTGTCAAATGGATCTTCTTGTATTCTATTGAAAGGAAGGCTTTTGAAAAGTTTTGGAGTCTTTGAAAGGGAGGCTTTTGGAAAAATCTTGGAGTCTTTGAAAGAACAAAAAATGGTTTTTTTTAAAAAATGTTACTAAGTAGGCCCAATGCCCCTAGTCCAATTGTTTTGAAAATAAATTGAAATGACTTTAAGGCCTAATGCCCCTAGTTCAATTTTTTTTTTTTTTTTTTTATTTACATATGAATAACATGATGAATCAAATGCATCAAACACTACGTATGCGTTTGGATACTCCCTGTGTCTGGCGTTTTTTGCGTTTTCAGCTTTTTTTTTTTTTTTTTTGTACTAGCGCCTGGTGCATTGTTCATGGGACATGAACAATGCACCAAGGCATATGAACAGTAATCGCAGAGTGAACAATAACTTTTTTATTATTTTTTTATTATTTTCAGTTTTCAGTTTTCAGCAAAATAAGCAGTATCCAAACAGACCCTACATGAACTTTATTGAGCAAATAACCAACTAGAAAGCAAATCCTAAATAAACAATAAAAACAAAGAACCAAAATGAAATTCAAACAAAGTCAAGATGACTAGCTAATGATGGCAGAGTAATGACTTGTTGGTCGATCAGATTTTGAATGGCATGTCGCAGATTGACGCATTTGTCTGTCTAATGGCCAAGTTCTTGATGATATCTGCAGAACTCATGTGACTTGTAACCTTTAGGTAGTGGGCTTGGAGGAGGTCAAGGTTCAAGTGGGCCAAGATGCCCTTCAAATTTGAGCCTTTCAAACAATTGGCTCATAGGCACGTGGAGTTCATTGAACTTTCTTCGAGGCCTAGAATTGACGGTTAATGATTTGACTACACCGTTACTAATGTGGCAAGGCACTACCTCCTTGGGGATTGAGTCCATCGACATGTTCTTGTTGATTGGAGAGGATAATTGGAAAGACAATTCATTGAAATCCCTAGCTCTTTTCTTTAGAAATTGGAAGTGTGGGATCTCTTCGGGTTCTAGTGAATTATCCTTGCACAAGGTAGAGAGCATAGATTGATTGGCTAAGCTGACTTGTAATGCAGAGTTGGCTATCCAGGAGATTTGGGCTAGCTCTTCATTTATCCTCTCTTGACCTTCCAGTGTGGAGTTGAGAACATCTTCAATTCTTTCTTGGCTCATTAGGGCTGAACCTTCCTTGGGCTTGAACTTATGATCCAAAAGGTTGAAATCTCGGTGGACGATCCAAAAGGTTGAAATCTCGGTGGACTTTAGCTTTGGGTTGTCTGTCTCCAAATGTGGGGGTTTGAAGTGTCTCCCCCCTTGTAATGTGGGCAATTTTTGTCAGGTTATTAGGATCGGTGTCTTGGGGTTTGAAGTGTCTCCTCCCATTTGTGGATGTTAGGTTACTTGGTTGGGATTTAAAGTGTCTCCCCCCATTTATAGGTATTGGGTTGCTTGATTGGGGTTTGAAGTATCTCCCCCCATATGTGGGTATTGGGTTGTTTGGTTGGGGTTTAAAGTATCTCGTAAGTCGAACATGGGATTGTGATGTTGCAGCAACGGAGTGTCCTCTATGCTCATGGGCTTCAGTAATGTGATGAGAGTGACGAGCTTGGAACTGGAGCTACTAGCTTGAGTGTCAGCCTCGGGTTCTCTTTGCAACCTTCCTTCGGATCCTGACCAAATTCTCCCTTCTTTCTCTTTCTCTCTCTCTCTCTAAAACAGGCTCTTTTGGGTCAATTAAAGCTAGGTCACCATCTGCATCAAGCAATCAAGCAAAACAAACACACACAACGTGCAATGCAATTTTAACCGAGACCGACCTAAGGGTAGGTTCTAAGTCATTACATTGTAGGGTGGGTTTGTTGTTTTATTGTTTCCCATAGCTAGGACGTTACACCTCCCAACTTGTAATGTAATGAACATTACGTTGGTCCGAACGGCATGGTCTATCCTTTACAATCAACAAGAAATGATCAAGTTACTTTAGGCTATGAGTTGGTGAGTTCGCCACTAGGTACCCGAATCTAATGAAGACCGGTGATCCATGGTTACTACCACCACAAGTTGTTGAAAAGGGGTGCATACATATTTGTTTGGATGGCACACACTATGACAGTTAGGGAAAGCTTTTAACAAAAAATACATACAACAAAATATCATATAACAAAAATATTATACAACATCTCATCAAACATAAATAAACAAACAACAATATTATGCAAGACTATGCAAAACAAGGGTACACATTTGGTAACTTAAGTCTAATACGAAGCTTAGCCCTCGACATCCCTAGTGGAGTCGCCACTATGAGAGATCTCGACAAAAGCGTCCCTAAAAGAAGAGATTCGGGTACCTTTAGGGCTCCTCTCTTATTGGGTAAGTGGTGTGAAGTCGCCATTTATTTTTTATACAAAAAATAAGAAAAACTAAAAATAAAATACATGACTAAATTGTTCCATTCATTGATTGAATAAAAGAAATTACATATCTTGGAAAACTTGAAAGTTACATAGCTTTGGGTCTTAGTTACAATCTACCAAAATACATGGCTTTTGTCCTAGTTACATTTTATCCAAAACAAAAGAAAAGACAAGGCTAGATCTTCTAAAACCAAAAACCTAAATCCGGAGGCTAGGTTACGGAATGGAAAGGTGTCAGGCACCCATTCCGCCCAGATAGAGTCTGTTCTTCTAGACTCTTATGACCAATGTACTTTTTTATGCATGTCCTGAATGATATGTTGAACATGTGACACTAAAATTAAATCACACAAATTTAATTATGAATGAAGTCTCTTCTTTTGTTTAAAAAAAATTTCAGATCTGTTTTGATTGGTAGAAAAAACTTGATTTTGATTTGTCAAAATACCAGATCTGTTTTGTGGGATGTAGAAAAAAGTGGTTTTTGATGATAAAAATTCAGATTTGTTTTTATTGCATAAAATAAAGTCTTTTAATTTGAAAAAAATCAAATCTGTTTTTGAAGAACTAAAAAAAATGGTTTTTGATAATAGAAAAATCAGATCTGTTTTTTATGATGAAATAAAAAGGGTTTTTTGACAATAGAAAAACCAGATCTATTTTTTATATGTTTTAAAATAATGAAAAAGATTTTTTTTTTTTTTTTTTCAGAAGAGAGTTTCACTCATAATATGAATTTATGCAATCATGAATTAAAACAAACACAAACATAGTAGTACATGATCTCTTTCTTTATTTCAAAAATTTGCATGTATTAAAAAAATCAGATTTGTATCTTAAGAAAGATATAAATCAATTTTGATTTGAGAAAAATTCATATATGCATCTCATAATGATGCAGATTCGTTTTTGTTTGAAGAAAAACTCAGATCTACATCTAAGAAAGATGCAGATCTATTTTGTTTAAAGAAAAATTCAGATCTACATCTAAGAAAGATGCAGATCCGTTTTATTTGAAGAAAAATAGTTGACTACATGCAGATCTTTAAAATTAAGAACAGATTATATCAACAATAAAGAAATTAAGAACATGTTTTTATAAACCAGATTATGAATATTTGATACAATTAAACATACATCATTATGATAAGAAAAGCATAAAAATAAAAAGGTTTAGAAAACAACCTCTTGCATGAGCACTCTTCTACTTGAGAGGATGTTTTAGGATTCAAAGAAACTTATTCAGTTATCCTTGAAACCTAAAAATCCTAGCTTCTACAGAAAATCAAAGAGGAGATCAGAAAATATGAGCTGCTTGGGAGCCTAAAACGTGTGCCTCTCAAAGCGTAAAAAAAAGGTGTTGAATTATGAGGTTCAGTCTCTATTTATAGAAGCCAGAAGACTCTAAAAAATAGGTACAGACGATTAGGGTTTAAATCCGAATGCATCCTTTTGTGAAAAGGTCGAAAAGGGTGTGCCTTATCATCACCCGAAGGCTGTTGGGCCAAAGCCCACATCATGGAAATTCGGCCCTTTTAGAGTGCCGTTCGACACTCCAAAAGTGCCGAATTGACCCTGTGGCTCCGAACACACTTTTTTGTTTGGGTGCCATTTGGACTCCTATTCTAGGGTTTTTTGGCTGGTCCTTGTACCTAAACGCATTTTCATCCTCCGTCTATGATTTTTTTATCTCTTTTCAGGATAATTCAGGCTATTTAAGAATAATTATCTTGAAGATAAATACCTTAAAATAAATCTTGATAAAGTTCAAATTATCCACAATTTTATTGTTATCCAATCATCCCTTTTATTCCCATGCATGCATCCCTATTTTAAACATTAATTATCAACCAATCACAAAATTATTTAATCACAAAACAATGTGATAGGAACTTGCTCCATTCTCATAACACCAAGGTTAGAAAGGAATTTCTTGAGCCAAACAGCTTCTTTTGCTGCCTCACAAGCGGCAACATACTCAACTTCCATGGTGGAGTCCGCAATGCAAGATTGCTTAAAACTCCTCCAACTTATGGCTCCACCTCCCAAGGTGAATACATATTCTGAAGTGGACTTTCTGAAATCTAGATCCGATTGAAAGTCTGAATCTGTATAGCCAATGGGAATCAAATTCTCACAACGGTAAACAAGCATATAATCTCTCGTTCTCCGTAGATACTTGAGAATATGCTTTACAGCTTGCCAATGTTTTGGTCCTGGATTTGATTGATATCGGCTGACCATTCCAACTGAATAGCAGATATCTAGTCTAGTACAAAGCATGGCATACATGAGACTTCCTATTGCAGAAGCATAAGGAACTTGTCTCATCATATCTTCTTTCTCTTGAGTCTTAGGCCTTTGGTCATCAGACAGAGGAACTCCTTGTCTGAAAGGAAGTAATCCTTTCTTGGAGTTTTGCATGCTAAACCGTTCTAGAACCTTATCTATATATCCAGCTTGTGATAAGCCTAACATCTTATTCTTGCGATCTCGCCAAAGCTTGATCCCTAGAATAAAGTTAGCTTCACCCAAGTCCTTCATATCAAATTGGCTTGACAACCAAATCTTTATCGATGACATTACCCCTACATCATTTCCAATGAGTAGAATATCATCAACATAAAGCACTAGGAACATTACTACTTTATCTTGATGTCTTTTGTACACACATGGTTCATCAAGATTTTGTTCAAAACCAAATGACTTGATTGCTTGATCAAATCTGATATTCCATGACCTAGATGCTTGCTTAAGTCCATAAATGGACATTTTCAACTTGCATACCATATGCTCTTGATCCTTTGCTATGAAACCTTTCGGTTGCATCATATAGATTTCTTCTTCAAGATTGCCATTAAGAAATGCAGTCTTGACATCCATTTGCCAAATCTCATAATCATAATGAGCAGCAATGCATAAGAGAATTATGATAGATTTAAGCATTGCCACTGGTGAAAAGGTTTCCTCATAATCAATACCTTCTTTTTTAGTATACCATTTTGCCACTAGCCTTGATTTAAAGGTTCCAACCTTTCCATCTATCCCTTTCTTCCTCTTGTAAACCCATTTGCAACCAACAGGTTTAATGCCGTTAGGCGCCTTTACAAAATCCCAAACTTGATTGGAATACATAGAATCTAATTCAGATTTCATAGCTTTGACCCAATGATGTGCATCTATATCATTCATTCTCCTAACGACTGTCAATTGAATAATAAATCTCACGACTTCTATTTACATGAACTCTTAATCCTGAGAGAATAATGGACCTGATCATGAAGTGTAGGTTACTTTGATATATCAGGAGTGAGATCTAAAGTAACGGTCAAAACCTCAGTATGTTGGGCAGCCACATTTAGTGTTGATGGAACAGATATTCTCAAGATGGAATTCATAGTCTCTTAACGGAGATATAAAATATTCCCTTAAAATAAGTTTAATGGGTACGGTTATTCAGAGTGTTAAGCCTAATCACTTTAGTGAGAAATTACTAAAGTATATATTTATGGAATTGGATTTCATAAATATATGATGATAACATAAAGGGTTAAACCGGGTACTCAAGGATTAAGATGTAGTAATCTATAAAGTGGCAGTTTACATTACTGACTTTGTATTACTACGAATATTTTATGAAGGGGTTGCATGTACAATAAAGTCTTGGGATATAATTTATTAATAAGGCCTAGAGTGCAATTATATTTATATAGTGGTATTAAATATAATTAATGGTAACTTTGGACTTGTCAAGAGTTGACAGAAAAGCCCAAGACCCATTGGAGCTAGTGTCTTATTTGTTCCCTTTTGGTCCCACTCCAAGCCACATACTAAAGCCCAATTGGAAAGGCCCAAAAGGCTAGCCCAATTAGATAATCAGTTATATGGAAAGAAACATACAGAATTTTTGTAAGAACATGAAAAAGGTATGTATGTGAATGTTGGACATTCATTTTCATTCTTCTCTTGAACATACACATATAATTGATTGAGAGACCACACTTCTTGGGCATCAAGTGGAATTGGAGTGAAGATAAAAAGTGTTCTCAAGAACTTCTGATCTTTGGTTTTGAATTTCACCGCACTAAGGTACACTCTCTTTATTCTATATTCTGAAACTTACATAATGCATGTTATCAATTGCGAATGAAGTAGATCCGTTAATTTTCCGCTACGTATGTTTTGTATGTGATACAAACATGTATTTTTCTATCACATGGATGGTCATTCAAGTCATTCTCCTTGATTAAATCATCGATGCAAAATTGAGTGTCTACAGCCTTCTTTTTTTTCTTCACAGTTTATTGCTTTCTCAAAATCTTATCTCTCCTTGATGAATTTTCTCCTTTTCTAGCTTGATGGGGTGAACTATCACTTTTCTTTTATGAACTCTCTTTTTTTAACTTGATGAACTCTTCGTCTTTTCTTCTTTTGAACCTGTCCCATTGTCTTCATTGAGGACCTTATGAAGTGGTGCTAAAACCATAAGGTCAACACTTCCTCATCTTGAGATTTAAGCATGCATACTTAATTTTCCCACCCAAGGTTTAAGTCTTTAGTGGGTTCATTGAAAAAAAGGCTAACTGTTTAAAGGCTCAAACGGGCTAGCAATAGATAATTATTGTAATGGGTGTCAAGGAATAATGTGGGTTACCAAAGATGGCCTCTTATCCCTAGTGATGCTTACTTGTAGGCACATTTTCTTAAACTCCTTTAATAATTTTTCTTGGAATAGAAGTATAAATGCTCCAATGATGTTAAAAAATTCTTTAGAGATTGAGATTAAATGTATGTGGTTTGAGAAATTTGGATGAATGGATTAATTTCTTTGATTGCCTTTTAAGACCTTTTCTTCTCATATTTTAAATTGACACAAATTGATTGGTAGAGCAATTAATCATCAAGATTTGGTAAAAGTTTTATCAAATGGATCTTCCTGTATTCACTTAAAAAGAAGGCTTTTGAAAAAATTTTGGAGTCTTTGAAATGAAGGATTTGGAAAAATCTTTGAGTCTTTGAAAGAACAAAAACGTTTTTTAGAAAAATGTTACTAAGAAGGCCCAATGCTCCTAGTCCAGAGATTTTTGAAAATGAATTGAAATGACTTAAAGGCCCAATGCCCCTAGTCCAAAAGTTTTTTTTGAAAGATTTTTTTTTTCTTTTCTTTTTTTTTTCTTTTTTTCTTTTTTTTTTTTGTGTGTACATATGAACAACATGATAAATCAAATGCATCAAACATAACATGGATTTTATTGAGTAAAAGAACAACTAGAAAGCAAATCCTAAATAAACAATAAAACCAAAGAGCCAATCTAAAAACTTGTAAAATGAAATTCAAGCAAAGTCTAGATGGCTGGCTGATGATGGCAGAGTAATGACTTGTTTGTCAATCAAATTTTGAATGGCATGTCACAGATTGATGCATTTGTCTGTCTGATGGCCAGGTTCTTAATGATATTTGTAGAACTCATGTGACTTGTAACCTTTAGGCAGTGGGCTTGAAGGAGGTCGAGGTTTAAGTGGGCCAAGATACCTTTCAAGTTTGAGCTTTTCAAACAATTGGCTCATAGGCATGTGGAGTTCATTGAACTTCCTTTGAGGCCTAGAATTGACAGTTGATGATGTTTGGGGACCTACAACATTGATTGCTTCCTCATTGGTGGTGTGGATTGCAGCTTTCTCAAAAATGGAGCCTTCTTCATTCTTCAACATGCCATTATTGATAGCTTCTTCCACTTGAGTACCAGCTATGACTAAGGCTTTGAAGCTCGGAAAGTATTGGGCAAAAAGATGCTTGTAGAATATGGGTAATAAATTCTTCACCACCATTTGGATTCGCTCTTCTTTACTAGGTCTCGTGATCATCTGGGCTGCCTTAGCTCTCCATTTGGTTATGAAAGCTAAGAATGACTCCTTAGGTTCTTGCTTGGTAGTCTCCAAGTCTCTTCTTGTCACATCTACTTCTATGTTGTACTTGTATTGATTGTGGAACTCCCTACATATATCCTCCCAATTCCGAGTTCTGGTATCTTCCACATTAAGGAACCATCTGAGGGCGACTCTGGTCAAAGTATTCTAGAACATCTGGGCTAGCATCTCTTCAGTAGCTCCCAAGGGCTGCATGGCCCTCATGTACATCTTTAGGTAGGACTTGGGGTAGCCAGTACCATCAAATTTGTCCAAGACTGGCATCTTGAACTTAGGAGGTAGCCTCACATCCGTAAAGAGAGAAAGTGATTGATAATCTATAAGATCATCCAGCCTCCTAGACCTCTTGATCATTTCTTCCAACTTGGTCATCTTCTCATTAATCCTCTTTTCTTGTTCTGTCATGGGGGGAGTTTGGTTAGTCTTCTTCCCTTCTAGGTCATTCTTCATATTCTGGAATTGTTGAACCATAAGGTTCATGTCCTCTCTCAGCTGGATCTGACTAACTACCATTGTGTTCAGTAGCTCTTGAGTGCTCATTTGTTCTTCAGGGTTCTGATGCTCATTCCTTTCTGCCACGGTGATAGAGTTTTCTGATCTTCTGTAACTTGGACTATCTTGAGGATTAAACACTGGATTGTTGTGCTGGAACAGTGGAGTATCTTCTATGTGTAATGGCTACAGTACTATAATGGACCTTAAACTAGAATTTGCTTCACTATTCCTTTTTGGTTCTCTTTCAAGTCTTCCCTCTGATCTTGTCCAGATTCTCTATAACAATGCATGTCATATCTGTCCAAAAAAAAAAAATAATGTTCACACAACATTCATACAATTATGATGGGCCCAAGTATTGAACTTGGGCTCACCATGCAATAGTCAATACATAATATGCAATGCGATTTTAACATGGACCAGCTTAAGGACAGGTTCTAAGTCATTATATTGTAGAGTGGGTTTGTTGTTTTATTGTTTCCCACAACTAGGACATCACACCTCCCAACTTGTAACGTAATGAACGTTGCGTTGGTCCAAACAACATGGTTTATCCTTTTCAATCAACAAGAAATGATCCAGTGACTTCAGGTTATGAGTTGGTGAGTTCACCACTGGGTACCCGGATCTAATGAAGACCGGTGATCCATGGTTACCACCACCAGATTTTGAGAGGGGTTCATGCATAATTGTTGTTTCATGGCATACACAATGACAATTAGGGTATTTAATTGGTCATTTAATGTCTAATGTGAAGCTTAGCCCTCGACATCCCCAGTGGAATCGCCACTGTGAGAGACCAGAAAACTTGGCTCTCAGAAATGGGATTTGGCATTGGCACCTTCCCTTTTCAGGATACATATGGAGTCGCCACTTATTTTATAAGTAAAATAAGAAAACTATACAAATTATAAAATATCTTGAATAATACACATTCTCATTAATTGGAAATAATTACATCTTGATAGAAAGAACTTTACATGGCTTTGATTCCGAGTTACGATCTAGTAAAAAAAATACAAAGCCTTGTATCCTAGTTACAATCTATCCAAAAAATAATAAGACACTCTTCTACAAACCTAAGATTCTCAAATCTGGGGGCTAAGTTATAAGATGGGAAGGTGTTAGGCACCCATCCTGCCTAGACAAAGTATGGTCTTCTAGACTTTTAAATACCCATTAAAAAAATGACATGCAAATTATTGTATCAATATTTCTAGATATATGGTTGGTTAATGTGCAAAATACTAGATCTATTGTATTTATGCAATGAGGAATCACATCAGAATTTTTATTTATGAAAAGAAAGACCTTTTATGAGAAGTTTCAAATTAAGCAAAAATGAATTTTTTGATAAAAAAAATTCAGATCTGATTTTTAAAAAAAATAACAAGGAATGGATTTCTAAAAAGTTCCCAAATCTTATTTCTTAATTAAAGAACATAATGAATCTCCAAATGGAAAATCCAAATCTGATTGTTTAATTAAGCAACAAAATGGGTTTTTTTTTTTTTTTTTTTTAAATTGCAAATCTGATTTTTCCAAATAAGAAAGAATGAATTTTTAGAATAAAATTCAGATCTGATTTTTGTGTTTAGGAAAACAATGGAGATTTTAAAAATAAATTCAGATCTGATTTTTGTTTTAAGAAAACAAAGGAGGTTTGAAAAATAAATTCAAATCTGATTTTTGGTTTTGGAAAACAATGGAGATTTGAAAAATAAATTCAGATCTGATTTTTGGTTTAAGAAAACAAAGGAGATTTGAAAAATAAATTCATATATGATTTTTGGTTTAGGAAAACAATGGAGGTTTGAAAAATAAATTCAGATCTGATTTTTGGTTTTGGAAAACAATGGAGATTTGAAAAATAAATTCAGATCTGATTTTTGTTTTTACATAAATAAACATATCTAATATTTAATGATATGCATTACATAACTACATGAACAAAACACATGTACGTAAACAAACATTCATCATATAACCATTAGAAAGAAAAATCAAAACAAATAAAAGAAAGAACATGTCAGGAAAGGCATGGAAAAATGAATTAGTTTCATGGAGATGTAAATAAGAAGATGGAAACTAACTTGCATCAATGAATATTGCAAGGGAATGGGAAAATCACTTTAGAGTTAAAGAGAGGAAGAGGCTCTCTAAGTCCTAAAGAAATTGACTTAACAGAAAAGAAAGTCCTAAAGTTGAACTTCTAGAATTTCTTTTACGTTAAGAGCCAAGAGGTCCTGAATTATGATTTTAATTCTGTATTTATAGAAGTGTTGTGCTTAGAAAATAAGCTAGGTCTATTCAGATATGAGTTAGGTCGAATTTTTATCCCTAAAAAAAATGATCTGATGTGTTTTAACCTGATCTAAAAATTTTTGGGCCGGATTTGGAGCCCGTGCCAATCGGCACTGTGAAAGTGCCAATTGGCACTCTTTGGTGCTCGGCCTGGTTTTCTCTTTTGGTTCGATTTGGACTCTTTTATAAAGATTTTCTAAGTCGAGAATTGCACTTGGACGTCTTTTAAACTTGTATTCTAAAACAAATCCATCTTAATTTGATAATCAGATCCTTAAAATAATAATTATCTGAAAGATAATTATTTAAAAAACTCAATTATCAACAACTCCCTTATTATCTGATTATCCATTTTATTCCTATGCAACCAAGCTTATTTTTGATCAAATCCAACAACCAATCACATAAATTACTTAATTAATTTTAATTATTAGCCAATCAAAATTAATTTCAATTAATCACACATGATCAACTTCACCTACACAAATTACATGCAGACCATGAAAACTTGATCTCATGATATCTTTCAATCGACGGTTCGATTTGGGAATCGAGCATACTGTCGCGATCGTTAGAATCTCAAGATCATTTTTATGATATGTGATGAGTGATATAATGCATGAAATGCAATTATGAATTTTGGGTATTCAAAACGATCATTTCAGTCATCTTCCAAGATTAAATTATAGGTGCAAAATTGAGTGCTACAGATGCTTTTTTACATCAAGTGATTAGTTAATGGAACTTTTACCTCTAAGGCATACGATGACAGAGTGAAAGAGTTGGTTGAAAATTTTCACATGGAGATTAATAAGGATAAGGTGAAAAATCAACAAAAGACACTGAAGAAGAATTTTCATGAATGCTATGACATATTTAAAGATGGATTGAGTGGTTTTGGATGTAATGATTCTTTAAACATATAGACAGTTGAACCAGAAGTTTAGGAGCCACTCATAACAGTAAATTACCATTTTTTGTGAGTTTAATTATGTATTTCTAATTATATATTTTGTATAACCATTTTTCTAGGTTTGTAACAGTTAAACCTATGGCTAAGAAGTGGATGACAACACCCATGCCTAACTACTCTAAGATGGCACAACTTTGGGCTAAAGATAGAGCAAAAGGTGATCATGCTGAAACTACAAAGGAGAAACGTGCTAGGTATGCTGCATCGACCACTATTGATGAGATTGATAATTTGGTATCTCAAAATGAAGTTTCTTTGGAGAAATTTGGAGTCGAAGATGATTAAAGGTCACTAGAAATTAATGTTGTACGCTCTCGAGTGTCATCACAAGATGCAATGTCATCTAAAAGCAAGAAAAGAAGACTGGCAAAAGATGATGAACTTGGGAATGTAATTTCCCAGTCATTTGATAATGTATCAATGGCAATTGATAGGGCAACTGAGGTTATGGCAAAGTGCTTTTCAAAGTCAGATGGAGCAAAAGTTCACGCAGCTTTGGGCGTATTAGTCTTGGATCCAATATCAAAGATTGAGGCCTACATATTTTTTATGGAAAATCTAACGTATAAGGAGATGTTCTTTGGTTGCCCAGATCATGAGCGCAAATGTGTCCTATTGACACTGATGTCTAGGCCTAAAATTTAAAAGTGTCAGATTTCTTGGCAAACTTTAGATTTGCTTTATTTTGTTATTTTGTTTTGTTTTGGCAGACTCATTACAGGAGTTTTTTTAAAAGATATTTGTTTGCATTTTTTGGCAATGTTTATTTTGTTGAAAATAAATATGTGATGCGTGAATTGCTTTACAACTTAGAAATATACATAACTTGATTTTTAGCTACAATAAAAAAAAAAAAAAAAAAAATTCCCTTGAAATAGAATCATTTTTAATGTTCTTTAAAATAAGGGATATAATAGTAATGTTATTATAAAATAATTTCATTTCATTCCTTCCAATGTCACTTTCAAACAATGTTACATTCCATTCCATTCCTTTTCATTCATTTATTTTAAAACATCCAAACAAGATTTTTTAATTTCATTCCATTCCATTCCTTTCCCTACTAAATCCATTCTATTCCATTCCATTCTTTTAATGATCATTCCATTCCATTTCATTCCCTTATGAACTTCCAAATGAAGCCTTAGATGTTTAATTTGCCACATGTCTTCCATCAGAATAAAAAATGGGAGAGAATGGGAGGATTTTGAATAAGAGGGGAGTCAAACCCTAGAGAAACAAGGTACCAAACACTTTTTTTTTTTTTTTTTTGGGCATTATGAGTATTCAAAATACACTTTTTAAATCACAATTTTTTCATCATTTTAAAAACTTTGTTTGTTTCGGCATTAATGTTTTTTAGAAAATGCGTCATTTTTCAAAAATTATTTTCTATAAAACTATCTCACTTTCCTATGTTAGAGCACTAGCAATAGTGGTGCTAAAAAGCTATTTTTAGCACCACTACACATAAAAAAAGAGGGTTGCAATAGTGCAGCTAAAGGTAAAAATTTTACCTTCATTGCTACAATGCACAGCTATATATGGCTATGCACTGTAGCTGAGAGCTAAAAAAAAATTGATTTTTTATTCTCCATTCAGTTTAAAATAATATTTGTTTGTTTATTTTGTTCTATTCTTTTATTCTCCAAACTGTGCTCTCTGAAGACAAAACCTTCTCTCTCAAACTCACTCTCTCAAACTCTCACCTCTTTGTCTCACCTTCTCTCAAAACCTTCTCTCAAGCTCACTCTCTCAAATTCTCACCTTTCTGTCACACCGCCGCCGGCCCGACTCGATCCTCAACGTCACCGGCCCACCAAAGCTCAACGTCACCGACCCACCAACCGACCCACTTCGTCGAACTCTCAAGCCGCCGATCCATGCCTTAGACCCACGCCTCCGATCTGCCTCTGACCCATCTCGGCCTATTCTGATGCTTTCAACTCTCTCAAACTCTCACCTCTCTATCCCGCCCCCGCCGCCACCGCCGATCCACGCCTCCGACCCAACTCGCCTTTAAGTGAGTTGTCTCTGTCTTCTTCATCTACATGCTTGGGATTTTTGATTTGGGTATGTGTGTGTATCTATAAATATAGAATAAATAAATTTTAGATGCAATAATTTTTTTGCTGTTCTTGTTTAATGAAAATTTCTGTCATTTGATCTCAACAAACTTATTTTTTGCTTTGGTAAGTTGAATTGATGAATGGACAAAATAGAGCAATAAATTCAGAGCATCCATTCGTTTTGATTTGGATTTGAAACTTGCTTACTACCTTATTTTTATTTTTTTGCTTCATGCCTTATTTCAATGAGTTGTGAGTTACTCAGTTTTGATTCATATAATATTTGTTGTGAGTTGTGAGTTACTCAATTTAATTGGAATGATAAATTTATAATATTTGTTGAATCTAATGATAAATCGTTGAGGATTGGAATGTATTGGGAATTTTCTATTTGCAAGAATTTATGTTTTTGTTTTTAAATGTTAGTTTGGGAATTTTCTATGTGCAGGGAAGGCTACAATTTTTTTTGTTTCTGTTTTTGCTTCTTGCCGATTTTCTGTTTGTTGAGAAATTGTTAGTTTGGTTTTGAGATGCTCAAAAATGAATTTGTTGTCTTCTTTATAAGTGGGATTAAGCTACATGTCAAATTAAGTATTTATGCATAATCATGTTCTATTGTTATACTTCTAAGTATTTTAAGTTTTGATATAAATGTTAGTTTGGGAATTTTCTGTGTGCAGGGAAGTCTACATTTTTTTTTTTTCTAATTTATACAGTATTGGTCTTTACTTTCAGTTTTCTTGGAAGTATATTGTTGTTTCTAATTTTATGGAGTCACGTAGAGACCTAACATATTACAGGGGTATCATGAACGGGGATATAGATATTGACTCACAAATTTTGGGAACATCTCAAAATACTCCTATGTCAGTTTTTGATTCTCCACCTCAAGTTGAAAATGCCTCTTCTGCAAAAGGAAAACGGGGCTCTAACTTTAGTGTAGAGGAAGATCAACTCCTAGTGTCAGCATGGCTCAATATTAGTGTTGATGCCATACATAGTAATGAACAAACACAAAATACATTTCGTCAAAAAGTTTGGGAATACTTCACGTAGTACAATACATCTGGTACCACACGTATTGCTATCTCCTTGATAAGTCGTTGGGGAACAATTAATGAAAAGACAAATAAGTTTTGTGGGTGCATGGCTAAAGTTAACGCATGCCATCAAAGTGGTATAACCAAACAAAATAAGGTATAAATTATATTGCAATAGTGTTACCATACCCATTCACCAATAGTTTGAAAATACTAATCATGTTATATTTCTTTTAATTTTTTTAAATTACCAATGCGAAGGCTTTGTATAAATAGACCTTCAAGAAACCCTTTCTTCTTGAACATTGTTGGCTCATGTTAAAGGACCAACCAAAGTGGGCCAATCCTAATGGAAGATCGAGAGCATCCGTGCCTCCAACTCCGGAGTCAACATCTATTGGCGAAGGGGGTTGTGGGTCCGGACTTGGTGACACTTCCAATTTTAAGAGGCCAATTGGTAGGAAGGCCGAAAAGGCCAACCGAAAGAACAAAGCCACCGAAAAAGATGTAGGGGAATATTTGACCAAGAAATTGAAATTTATTGAGGAATCACAAGAACATTACAAAGAGAGTCTTCGTATCAAAGCGGAGAAGTTGCGCTTGGGAGAGTTGAGGGATAAGGAGATAACTTGATTGGAAGAGGAAAAAAATGTTTATTGAGAGGGAAAAACTTAGGATTGAGAAGGAAAGAGGTGAAGAAAAACTTAAGATTGAGAAGGAAAGAGTCATGATTGAGAGGAAAAAATTTGAGATGCAATATATGTTAGAAGAGGAGAGAATCATGATGAAAGATACAACTACCTTGACCGGAGCACAAAAAGCTTTTTATGAACAACTCCAAGAGGAAATCATGGCAAGACAAAGTTCACGTAATTAATGGGTTTGATTGCATTTTGGATGTAGCTTAGGCCTTTATGTATTTGTAGTGGCTTATGTATGCCTTTATGTATTTTGGTAGTAACTTATGAGAGGCTTTCATGTATTTTAGTAGTGGCTTATGTCACTTGACTTTAATCTTAAACCTTTAAATTTATTGTTCATCTTGTTTGTGTTGTGACTTGTGCGTGTGTGCTTGTGGGTATAATGATTGCTTATGGCACTAAAAGCATGGATTGGTTATGTTTCTTGCATCTATAGTAATAAGAAGATGAGAGAAAGGATAGGATATCATTGTTTGGTTGATGTGGAGGAATGGAAAAGGGAGGGATTAATTTCCTCTTGTTCTGTTTTGATCTTTTTGTTTACTTTAGCATAAAAAAACTTTAGTATTGTTGTCACCCTCTTTCAACCAATCTTGATGCCTGGTCTACATTATCTCAAATTTGAATGTCATGTGGAAAACTTTCTTATTCTGCATATCTGTTCAAGTCAGGATGAGCAATGGGTAATGATTTGAGCTTGTGTTGTAACACGTCCAAGTCTTTTTTCTTTTTT
Source organism: Notholithocarpus densiflorus (assembly GCA_030021035.2). Taxonomy (NCBI): domain Eukaryota; kingdom Viridiplantae; phylum Streptophyta; class Magnoliopsida; order Fagales; family Fagaceae; genus Notholithocarpus; species Notholithocarpus densiflorus. Next base: position 7,597,257 of record JARYZH020000013.1, on the reverse strand, counting down.
TTTAAGTCCTTTGGGAACAACCATGGGGTTGAGTCTAATGAGTAGCTATTCCCTATGGGCCTAATAAGTTTCAAGTTTCAACAATAACAGAAAGTGGTTTATGGGTATAATGATTATGTATAAACCCTTAAATTTATTGTTCATCTTGTTTGTGTTGTGACTTGTGCGTGTGTGCTTGTGGGTATAATGATTGCTTATGGCACTAAAAGCATGAATTGGTTATGTTTCTTGCATCTATAGTAATAATTGCTTTCCAATTGTCTTGAAGGTTGCATCCTTGAATCGCTCTTTGTTTCGCAAGTTGCTTCTTGATGACTCAGATGAGGATGAGATAATTGAAGAATTTGTAATGGAAACATCACAACCTAAACATCGTTGCTATATCCGACGTAATCATTTGGCAAGCCATGAGAGGCTTTTTCTTGACTATTTTGCTCCCACACCAATATAGCCACCCCCTTTATTTCGTGGGAGATTTCAAATGAAGCGTTCTCTTTTTCTCTATATTCAATCTAAGGTAGAAGCTCATGACTCTTACTCTGTCCAAAAAAGAAATAGTGCCAACAAACTTGATTTATCTTCATTACAAAAGATATGCTACTTTTAGAATGCTTGCGTATGGAGTATCAGGTGATTTGATGGATGAATATATGCGGATTGGAGAAACTACTGCATTAGAAAGTTTGAAAAAATTGTTACTGCAGTAATTGATGTTTTCTCTGAGGCATACTTGAGAAAGCCAAACAATGAAGACATTGCTAGACTGTTAGCTCATGGCGAATGCCGAGGTTTTCCAGATATGTTAGGTTCAATTGATTGCATGCATTGGAAGTGGAAAAATTGTCCAGCTGCATGGAAAGGTCAATATTGTGGTCATATTCGTGAGCCTACTATTATTTTGGAGGCAGTAGCATCATATGATATTTGGATATGGCATACATTTTTTGGGTTACCTGGGTCAAATAATGGCATTAATGTGTTAGAGCGGTTTCATATATTTAATGATCTTGCTGAAGGACGTGCTCCTGTAGTACATTACTCAATCAATGGTCATGACTACACAATGAGATATTACCTTGCTGATGGCATATATCCAAAGTGGGCAACATTTGTGAAAACAATCCCATCTCCACAAGGACAAAAGCGAAAATTATTTGCAGCAGCCCAAGAGGCGTATAAGAAGGATGTTGAGCGTGCATTTGGAGTGCTTCAAGCACGTTTCGCAATTGTCGATGGACCTGCACGATTTTTCCATCTTGAAACACTCCAAAAGATTATGAAAGCGTGCATAATTCTCCATAACATGATTGTTGAAGATGAGCGGGATGATAATGAAGTGGTAGACTTGGATTATGAACAAATTAATGGAGTGGATGATCCTCTTATGCAAGTATTACGTGAACAAAGTGATGGATTTATGGCATACATTGAGAGTTATGGACACATTAGAGACCGAGAAATTCATTCTCAACTCCAGTTGGACCTCATTGAACATTTATGGCAATTGCAAGGCGAGTCATAGGAACTTCATTTTTTATATGTTGAGAAGCATGAGTCATAGGAACTTGTGCGAGTGTGTGAGTTATATTGTAATTTGGTTTGAGTTATGTATGTGAGTAATCTATGGACTACATTATTCCAGCTATAATATGTGTTCTATTTTATATGTTTTCTTATAAAATTCCTCCATTTCATAGTTTACATTGTTCCAAGATTGCTTCCGGACAATTGAGACGATTGTTTTAATCAAAGATAAATTTGTGTATATATTTTTTGGTTAAAAAAAATAATGTTGTTATACTAGATGATAATAGGCATCATGACAATTAAGAATTTTTTTTTAGTCAAAAGATAAATTTGTATATATATATATATATAATTTGGGGTTAAAACAAAATAATATTGTTACACTAGATGATTATTTGCTATCATGATGATTGAGAAATTGTTTTAGTAAAAAAAAAATGTATAAGTATAATTTAGGGTTAAAAAAATCAATTGTTAACACTAGACAATTATTTGCTATTATGTGGCAGCGGTGATGGCGATGGTGGTGGGGGCGGCGGTGGAAGAGTCGGTGGCGACAGCGGTGGTGGCAGCAGTAGTGGTTGCGGTGGTTGTGATCGTTGTTTATTGTAGTGGATATATTATTTTATTGTAGTAGTATATAATTTTATTGTGATGTTTATATTATTTTATTGTGTTAAAAGCTAAAATAGATCCACTGCTGCTAGATGTTTTGTAAAGTGAGTAGATAAAATAGATAAAGTAACTTTTTGTAGTACCAAATACTCCTTCCGTCCCAATTTGTTTGTCCTATTTGAAAAGTCAAACTTTTTAAGAGAACATCATTTATTGTCTTGTCTGCCTTATAAAAATGTATAAGTTTACAGAACTATTCTTAAATAAATTTATCAGTTTTTTTTTTTATTTTTAAAAAGAGTTATTCTTAATGAGGCAACTAAAAAAGTGCCCCAATTAGATTGATTTTTTTTAAATATTTGTTAGTTTTCTTTTCAAATAGTTTTAAAAATAAAGTAGGAGTATACTAGAAATATTAGTAAATTAATAACTTTTATTTTTAGAAACAGGACAATATTTTGGGACATCCCAAAATGGAATAGAGGATAAACAAACTGGAACGGATGGAGTAGCTAAATTTTTAGCTCCACTGCTGTGGATGCTCTTAGGTAACAATCTTAAATCAATTGAAAAAAAAAAATTATAACTTCTCTTATTTAGATTGCTATGATTTAGATTGCTATGAGGTAGAGGTGTTTTCTAAAAAAATTTAATAGAAAATAATTTCTAAAAATAAGTTATACTTTTTATATTCACCAAATATAATTTTTCTTCCACTCACTTAAAAAAAAAAAAAAAAAAAAAAAAAAAACCCTAAAAATGTCATCAGCAAATGAATAGAAACGTTGCCAAAAGCCCAAAGCAAAGAGCAAAAAAAGAAGTAAACGAGGTTGAGATATGGGAGACAATGATAGCTGGTAACCATGGCCCTTGATATTCAGTGCAAAATAGCGTTCAGATGGAGACCCAATTCTGATTCAAGTAACAACAGTCCCCTAATCTTCCCTAAAACCACACCGACAAAACAATCCTCCAAATTCACATTCGTCACCAATCAAACTTGTTTATCATCTCTCCACCACTCATCACCACCACCACCACCTTCAAATGGCACAAGGCACACTTCCCTTCTTGTTGAAAAGTACAATTACAATGAGCACCAGAGGCTTAGAGACTTACTTGAAAAGCTCAGCAACACCAACTCATGCCCTCTACAAATACTCACAGATTATGGGGATTGGACTAAAGAGCAGTTCTGGGCTGTCATCAAATTTCTTATACATGCCTCTAGATCTCTTGAAGTTCTTCAGGTTCGCTCTCTCTCTCTCTCTCTCACACACACACACACACACACTGACTCAGAAATTTTCGCTACTGGGGGTTTTGAGGGTTATTGATTTTATGTATCTCATCTTTGGTAGTTGAGAAAGCAGACATGAAGAAAAAAAAAAAACCTGGGTTCTATGATTTTCGTTGTGTTTGTTTATTATTAAGTGAAAAATTACTCAATCCATGATTTTATTATGCTCAACCAAGTGAGAATTTGTTTCCTAAGGTCTTAATAAAGGATTTCGATTTTAAAATGTTATATCTTTCTTTCTTTTCGTTCATTTTTTCAGCAGCCATGCAAGAATTGGGGTATTCTTCATTTTGGGATTCGTAGTTTATATCTCTAACTGAAATTTGAAATATATGAATAGGTGTTTGATATGTGGAAGAACATTGAGAAATTGCGGATTAATGAATTCTACTATGATAAGATAATTGGGCTGTTAGGTGAAGAGGGTATGCTCGAAGAAGCACTGTCAGCATTTCAAGAGATGAAAAGACATGGTCTAAAACCTTCTTTGGGATCTTACAATGTGATAATTCATGGTTTTGCAAAAAAAGGAAACTTTGATGATGCTTTATTTTACCTTAATGGGATGAAAGATGCTAATTTAACACCGGAAACTGATACCTATGATGGGTTGATTCAAGCTTATGGGAGATATAAAATGTATGATGAAATAGCTATTTGTGTGAAGAAGATGGAATTGGATGGTTGTTTGCCTGACCACATTACGTATAATTTGCTTATCCGAGAGTTTTCGCGAGCTGGGTTGCTCAAAAGAATGGAAAGAGTGTGTCAAGCAATGCTTTCAAAGAAGATGGATTTACAGTCAACTACCTTAGTTGCAATGCTTGAGGCTTATGCAAGATTTGGGATTTTGGATAAGATGGAAAAGGTTTATAGAAGAGTTTTGAACTCAAAAAACCCTTTAAAAGATGATTTGATAAGGAAATTGGCTGTAATTTATATTGATAACTATATGTTTTCAAGATTAGATGACTTAGGACTTAATGTTTCATCAAGGTTTGGTGCAACTGATCTTGTTTGGTGTCTGCGTCTCCTTTCTCATGCTTGTCTTTTAAGCCGAAAAGGTATGTATTCCATTATTCAGGAGATGCAAGAAGCAAAAGTTTCTTGGAATGTAACTGTTGCAAATATTATCATGCTAGCTTATTTGAAAATGAAAGACTTCACGCATTTGAGAGCATTGCTCTCCCAATTGCCACCCCATCATGTGAAGCCTGATATGGTCACAGTTGGAATTCTATTTGATGCAATTACTTTTGGTTTTGATGGAACTGAGATTATTGAAACATGGAGAAGGATGGGCCATCTTTATAGTGTTGTGGAAATGAAAACTGATCCTCTGGTTCTAACTGCATTTGGAAAGGGAAGTTTCCTTAGAAAATGTGAAGAGGTCTACTGCTCCCTTGAAACTCGAGCTAGAGAAAAGAAAACATGGACTTATCATAACCTCATTGATTTAGTCTCAAAATACAATGGAAGGAAGCCTCAGTAGAATGAAACCAAGGTATGCTAGCTGATCCCTTTATCAGAATTAGTGCAGTTGTTCGGGTATCAGACCTGAAAGAGGCATGCTTTTTGTATGATAAATTGATAAATATTCTCCTTGATGGACTAGAATACTTTATTGCAACTTATGTTATTTGGAGCATGAGAAAACTTCATAATGGATTAATTCTTTCCTTCATTTGTCAATGTCTTTGTCCTTGAGTTTGCTTTTGGCACTGTAATTGTAACTGGCTAGTAATGTTACAGATGAGAGAAATTGTGCTGCCTATGTCACTAATGTTGTCCCATAGGTAAGAATTTTCCGAAGCAGAAAAAAATATTTTTGCTTATGTTATAAAATTGATCGGTGGCATTTTGATGCAGGAGTACAACCAAAACAATTACAGAATTTTATTTTATATTTTCATCCAACTTTCATTGGATTATTTTAAATATTAATTTTTAATTATTCAGTTTGAGACTTGAGTTCATATAAGTTTGGATTAGTAGTTTGAATTGAGCTAGGAATAGTTGTTATCTTTATCTCTTTTTTTCTTGGAAGCTCTATAAAAGCTCTAGATGGTTTATTTGTAGTCATACTATTATTATTAATCAAAGATTTCTTCGTGAAAATGCTTTTACATTGGTGGTGATTCCAAACAACCTTTAGGTGGTGTAGCCTAGGCTGTCCTGCATCACATGGTCGGTGATATTACTTTTATATTTGTATATATATATTGGTGATATGCATCTCTGCGAGTAAGATTGATTTTTTACCCTAAAAAATCTGGCTTTGATGAGAAAAGGAGATTGGACTCAGGGAAAGATGATTGGAAACATCACAAGTAAAATGTTTTTTTTTTAATAGTTCTTAAGCTTTTTCTTTCAAATTTGATCTTTGGAATCCTTTTCTTTTACCTTCAGGATGTAATATTATCAGAAGTTCTTTCTGCTTCTCTATGTGATAGCCCTCCCTTTTGTTTCTAAAAGTTATGCCAGTGATTCAAGGAAGAACTGCCCCTGGAAAAAGTCACTGCTCACTTCTGAAAGAAGCTTTTTAATTGTATTTATGCTTTACTACTTTCAATCTCAATGAGGATGATTGGAGGAGGATAGCAGGCCAGAATGGAGTGGTGAGGAGAACAATGAATAGAAAAAATTAAATAACATTGGGAATCAGCACCTATGATCGCAGTTAAGGTTAGGTTAGTTGTAGTCGAAGGTGAGCCGGGCGCTTGCCTAGGCGCCTGGGCGAGGCAAGGTGCCTTTAGTGAGGCACTCGCCTTAGAGCCTAGGCTAGCAAGGCGACCACCTTAAGCCATGAAAAAGGTGCTAAAGCGAGAGCCTCAGTTCTAGTTCTTTTTTTCTTTTTCTTTTTTTTTTTTATATTATATAAGGTTGTTGTAAAACCTATTATTAGATTATTTCTTTAAAAAGGCATGTTATAAACCCTATTGTTAGTTAAATTAATTTACAAAAGTTTGATGTAAAACTTTATGTTAGATTAATTAATTTATATAGAAGCTTGTTATAAAACCTATTGTTAGAATAACTAATACAACCTAAACCATGATAACCCTATTTTGAAATAATTTGATAGACCTAATTTCTTCATGCAACACATTGAAAAACACTTCATTATAATATTTCAATACACTAGGCACATATGATTTAAGTTCTATATGTATAATAAATATATTAAGATTTTAGCGCCTTGCTTTACTTGGGCTAGCGCCTTTTTGTCGCCTCACACCTTGGGCGATACAAGGCCTTGGCACCTTAAGGTTGCCTTTCACCTTTGACTACCTTGGGTTACTTAGAATCAATATCAAGCCATTGAAAAAATTCCAACTGAAAATTTATTCATTGTAAACTTGTCTCCATTAGAGGACAATAGAGTATTTATATACTACTAGGATTATACCCTACCTAATCCTAATTGTCTTGGGTCAAAAACCTAATTTTTGAATTATAAAAATAAGCTCTAAGAAATCAAAAAAAGAATTTCTAAGAGCCTTGTAGCTTAATTAGCACTTCTTGGTGTTTCCAAAGGAAAACGACTAGTGTTCAAATTCTCCTCCCCAACTATTGAATTATCAAGAAATAAAATAAAATATTAATAACTTAATTAACTAATAAGACCAAAACTAAAATCTAATAAAACAAGAGTAAAATGGAATTAACTTCTAAAAATAAATAAATAAAATTAAAATTGTTTCTATCTACTACATCATAGTGCCCTATGCTTTGTGGAATGTGTTACCGGTGGAAGCAGCCTAGTTCAAGCTTTGTGGTAGACCATCTTTGCTGCTGTGATTGTAGCATAGTATGTGTAATGCAATGATGGTGGTTTGCTGTCAGGGATGGTGCTTGGAAGGTTGTTTGGGTCGAATAGGGTCAAACTGAAGTTATTTTTTATTTCCCATCTGGTAACTTTTGTCAAAATTTATTGCAGAATATTAGTATATAAATTCACTCTAATACTGACCATTAGCTCATGAGATGCTCCTGTATTCTTGATGATTACACGGAATGATTAAATAGAAGCTTTCTAACTGTGCTCGACTTTCTTTGTTTAATTTAATCCCTTAGGGTAAGTATGATGGTTCTGCGAACTTCAGTGTCGGCATACCTTTCATGTAGATGGCCCAGCATTGACTATGTCGGGTCTCATTAGGGTTATGCATATGTTGAATATTGTGGTGTTGGAAGTGTTGGGGTGGCACTGGCAGTGGTTAATATTTTGCAGGTCATCCATGGTTTGTTAATGGTAGTGATAAGCTAATTGTGGTACTGTTGTAAGGTGGTGGAGAGAAGCTGGGCTGTAAGGATTTCTGAATGAGTGAATGTTCCCTCAAAGGCTTTACGATAACTTTTTTTTTTAGAGATAATTACAATATAATGCTAACTCTACAGCTCGAACCCTTTTGCCCTAGACCCCCAAGCACTTTGTGCATGGGGAGATGCCAATTCAGCTACAAGGCCCTTGACACCTGACACCTTATTCAATACAACAAAAAGAATCAGTGTGAGAGTGTGGAACCTGAAATTTTCTTGTGCAAACCAACTACTTTGAAGCCGAAATTGGAAGGTCAAATCAATTCCAATTTTGATGAAATTTCAGTATGTTGTTCTAGACGAAGAGAGCTTCGTGTTGACTGGTGTTGGTGCTTGAAGTTCCTCTCCATTTGCTCAGATGTTGAGACCCACTTGGTGAGATCTTTTCTCATTGCTGAATTTTCTATTTATATTGAATTATTGTGTTTAGCTAGTTTATTTGGAATCCATTGAATTTGTACAGAGAGAGAAACGTAAAATATTCCATTGCGTGTTGCTATTATTATTTGGATAATTTTTTCCAACATGTAGTTTTATTATTTGGTAATTCAGCTTAGATTCACTTTTAACTCTATGGGCCCCCAAGCAATAAAATCTTCCCACAAACTGAGCATTTGAAACTACACATAGCTTCTTCACGTCATCCCAACCTCTTCTAGTGAAAGAACATTCAAAGAAGAGATGGTCTCTACTTTCAAGGCAGTTCCTACAAAGCAACACAAACTATTTTAGAGCTCTTTTGCCCAAGTAAAAATAACATATCTACAGGATCAGATGGAAGATATAAGGCAGCATATCTAATGGGTTGCCCAGAATCATTTCCCAGAAGAACGTCCACAAGTGAACTAAGCATCAGAAATTCTCTGCATTTCATTTTTTTTTTTTTTTTTTGTTTTCTTTTTCTGTGGGATATAAGTCTATACATCCAAATGAGAAACTGAACCAAGATGATGAAACCAGGATCTCTTCAAGTTCCATCGCTTGCATATCAGAATCCTGAAGCAGTAATGAATGAGAAGTTTCCAGAACCCCAAGGATGATCTCCTTCTCCATTTCATTGATGGCTGTTACAACCCAAGGTAATAAATGTGCTGTGCATATGTCCACCAAAAAATTCCGTATTTCCATGTTACAGGACTCGGCAAAGTTTTCTTAATGACCTCTTTAAGTAGGTACAAGGAATGCAAAAGTTGTCCAGGATGTTTTTCCAGAGATATCTAGACAGGCTAAAACAGCATGTTTGGATGCTTATTGCACTGGTTTTTCAGAGATGTCTAATATCTAGACAGACATATCCCACCATCTTTAGGGAATCTTACAATGTTAGAATCATTAGACCTTTCTCAAAATAGACTCTTGGGGCAGATTCTACCGCAACTGGCAAAACTTACTTTCCTTGAATGGTTCAATGTTTCTCATAACAATCTCATTGGTTTTATACCACAAGGGAAATATTTATCAAAAAAATAAATACCTCAAGGGAAACAATTTGACACATTCAAAAACAGTTCATTAAAGGGAAATTTAGGTTTGTGAGGAAATCCATTATCAAAGAAACGTTGGATTTTTTTTTTTTATCTTCACCACATTCGCCTTCAATTTCTGAATGAAGTGTTGAATTTGGTTGGAAAATAGTTTTGGTTGGGTATGGATTTGGAGTGATGATTGGCAATATTGTGGCAAAAAAAAACCTGATTGATTGATGAAGACCTTTGGAATGAATGCGGCAATGGGTGCGAGGGAACATGAGAGAACTCGCAGCTTGCAAAGATATATAAATATGCACCATACCTTTAAAGTTTTATTGAGCCCTTTATTTATTTTTTCTTGTTGGGTGGTATGTTTTGGTGTTTGATTTTTTGTTTTTTCCTCTTTTTTCATTGTTTCTCCTTATGCTTCGTGTACAATCCTTTTTTGCCTATTTTCCCTTTAATTTTAAGATCAATAAATAAGTAGTGCTCAGGTTTTCTTGAGGAGGAAGAATTTTAAGAATAAGAAGAACAAGTGGTGAATTTTTTTATTTGCTTAGATAGATTCTTTAAGAACAAACTGAATCAGAAAGAATCTTAGGTTTACACACATTTATTCTCAAGAAATTGGTTATGCTGAGTCAGCTGACACTCATAACAGCTCATTAACAAGTAACTACAGTTAAAACTACTTGATTAAAACCCAACAACCATGTAGAAGTAGTAGAACTTGACAGTGAATGAATGAGTCAAAATATTTATTAATACCTCTTTTTTTTTTTTTTTTTTTCTTTTTTTCATCTTTTCTTTTGAAAATGATATAGTGGGATTTCACGCAATGCATGCAAGCCATACTTTTATATTAATTAATTAAAAAAAGTACTACTGTTTTGCAACTGCATAATATGGATAACACATCACATATTATGACAATGTAAATGAAGACCAATATTATAATTATAATTTGTAAAAATTAGGATTAAATTTTTTAGGATAAATTTCACTCACACTTTCTGAGATTTAGGCTAATGCTAACCAGATCCATAAGATTTTAAAATTGATCACTTTAGTCTCTAAAGACAATTTAATCCTAACTTTATTAGCCTCTGTTACTCATTTTTCTTTCTCAAACTTATATATATATATATATATATATCTCTTTCTCTCTCTCTCTCTCTCTGTGTAACTCTCTGATTCCTTTCTTTCTCCCTCTCATCCCTCTGTTTCTCTCTCTATCTCTCTCATCCAGGCCTCTCCTTTCTTTTTAGCCATCCCTTTCTCATGGATCTCAAACCAAAAACTAAAACCCACCAAAACCCACAATATTATCCCAAAGTCCCTTCACATACTCCACCATTGGATCACACATTTGTTCAGCCAAGTCATCCATCAGGTCCTCCACACCACTCTCCACTGAGCCTAACACCACGACAACGTTCTTGAAGGCAATTGCTCATGAGTCGTACGGTACATGAATATGTATCGTATGAATCACATCATATCGTAAAATCGTATGTATTATACGACACATACACATGTGAGTTTAAAAATGATTTTTTTTAATTAATTAATTTAATTTGTGCTTTTATTTGAGTCTAACAAGTTATTAGACTTGTTTTTATCACAAAATTATAGTACTACTTGATTGAACCCAAACCCAATAAAATAACACGTTCATGAGTTTCTTCCCCCTTCTTTCTTTCTCCTACAAAATTTGGACTACACACTTAACACTTTACTTCTGTAATTACAATTTTTTTTCTATACTATGAATAAGGCATTAAATGACAATATAATTATTTCTATTTTTGATATTATAGTTATAAGTCTATAAGAAGCTAAAATGCGAGGAAGAAATATAAAGAAAAAATTATTAAAATTGTAAAGTTGTGATTTGCAACTATTTTGTGTTGGCTTTAATTCCATGCCAAATTTGATTGTAATTATTTTCAATCTTTTGTACCCTGTATTTTATGTGGGATTTTATTGTAAGGGTTGTGTGTGAAAGAAAGTGTGAAGACTCAAGGCAATTGAAGACCAAAGAAGTTTTTGCAGGTAGCTCGCGAGAAGCCTTCCTGCGAAGTGAAGCATGTGCCTAGCACATGACTGGAATGCAAAAAGTCATGACAGGATGATGACAGCTGGTTTTCGCGAGTGTCTCGCGAGTAAGGCCTTCCCGCGAGATACCCGCGAAACATTCTGTTTTGCTATTTTGTCATATCTGATACACCCTATCTCTACCCACATTACCCATATATGTTGAAGAGTGCTTTCAGAGAGAAAACCCTAGCCACAACCTTTGAGAGTGAGAGATTGTTATACCCACAATTCTCTACACAATCCATTGTGATTTTTTCCTTAACTCCATCCTCTCAATTTCCAAATCCTTGAAAGGTTGATAGCCCAAACACTTACCACACCCATTCTGAATGTCAAGTGAGGTTTTGGTGCTGCTGGGAAGTATTGGAAGAAGCCAAGCTTTGGCGGATGCAATCGGGCGTATTGCGGGATCCGGAAAGCTAGACAAGACACGGTTCCGAGAAGCCTTGTTGGAGTAGGAGCTTGGAGTGATGGATAAATACATGTTTGTAACATATACAAAACATACGCAGCGAAAAATTAACGGATCTACTACTCATTCGCAATAGATAACATGCACTATGTAAATTTCAGATTATAAGAACAAGAGAGTGTACCTTGGTGCGATGAAATTCAAAACCAAATATTCGAAGTACTCGGGAATACTTTTAATCTTCACTCCAATTCCACTTAATGCCCAAGATGTGTAGTCTCTCAATCAGTTATATGTGTGTGTTCAAGAGAGAAATTAGAGAGTATCCAATACTCACATATAAACAATTTCATGTATCTTACAAAATTCTGTATGTTTCTCTCCTTATAACTGATTATCTAATTGGGCTAGCCTTTTGGGCCTTTCCAATTGAGCTTTAGTATGTGGCTTGGAGTGGGACCAAAAGGGAACAAATAAGACATTAGCTCCAATGGGCCTTGGGCTTTTCTGTCAACTCTTGACAAGTCCAAAGTTACCATTAATTATATTTAATACCACTATATAAATATAATTGCACTCTAAGCCTTATTAATAAATTATATCCCAAGACTTTATTGTACATGCAACCCCTTCATAAAATATTCATAGTAATACAAAGTCATGAATGTAGACTGCCACTTTATAGATTACTATATCTTAATCCTTGAGTACCCGGTTTAATCCTTTTAAGTTATTCATCATATATTTATGAAAACCAATTTCATAAATATATACTTTAGTAATTTCTTACCAAAGTGGTTAGACCTAACTCTCTAAATAACTGAACTCATTAAACTTATCTCAAGGGAATATTTTATATCTCCGTTAAGAGACTATGAATTCCATCTTGAGAATATATGTTCTATCAACATTAAATGTGGCTGCCCAACATACTGAGGTTTTGACCGTTACTTTAGATCTCACTCCTGATATATCAAAGCAACCTACACTTCATGATCAGGTCCATTATTCTCTCAGGATTAAGAGTTCATGTAAATAGAAGTCGTGAGATTTATTATTTATTTGACAGTCGTTAGGAGAATAATAAATCTTACAGCGGTCCAGTTTAATATGTCTTAACTCTTAAAACATATCAACATATCAACTAGAAGTCTCCACTTCCATGATCAAAATAAATCATCTTAATTGATATGTTATAGTCTTCGCAAATGAAATGCCCAATTTCATCATTAACTACGAACTACAATTCTGAGTTTACAAAAAACTTGTGACTTATATCTTCTGTGACTAAATCACATACTATGCATCTCATGTACTATATGATAATATCCGAATATTTATGTTACAATTAAACATTCATAGTGTTTTATACGCTATTTGAACTTTCAAATGCTACCACAAATACTAAGAAAGTGAAGCCGGAGAAAAAGAAGGATGTGACTGTCCAACGGTTTATGACTAAACCTCCTAAACAATCAGTGGTCAAACTTAAGGATAAAGGGAACTCACTCCCAAAGTCATAAAGAGGTCCGAGAACTCAACACTTCTGCCATCACTGTGGACTTCAAGGTTATACCAGACCCAATTGCCATAAGCTGCAAGCATTGAAGAATTCAGGTGCTCAAAGGCCAAGAGGACCAAGAAATAACAAAAGAAATTGAGTTGTTGAGTAATCAAGAGACCGAGGTGATTCCGGTGTGATGAATGTGATGAAGATGATCGGTGCATTCACCACTTGCTTGGAAAGTTTCACTAGAAGGTTTGAAAGTCCTAACTCTCGTACCCAATCCTATAGGGATATTACCCCAAACGCACGTGACGTGTGGGTGAAGAGGGGTACTCATGCATAAACATTACAACATGTCTATGCATTAATACTTCCAATGTTTTGTGACTATGCTTGGTTGTGCGTTGTGCTAGCTTGAATTGAAAATTGTTTTGATTATTTTCTTTTGCTTTAAATGTTTTTACATTGTTGTTTTGTTCAATCTTTTCTTGCTTTTATGTCAAAAATTCAAAAACACATAAAAAATAGAAAATCTAAAAAGTTTGATCAACATTATTGTGCTTTGTCACAAGCATATTTTGTCTTGTACCTTTGTACTAATGGCTTTGTGCATCTACGAGCGTACCTTGTTCTTTTGGCACTCTTATCTTTGTGGGAAAACTCTTGACATCTATGTGATTGTTGTAAATCGATCTTCAAACTTGTCATGAATGATTAGTCAATGGTTTTGTTGATCTTAAGACATGCATAGACTTGTGCCTATATATCTTCCCACTCTTTTATTTTATTATTTTTGCTTAAAGAACTCAACAAATGTAAATCTCCAAATGAAAAGAGATAATGAGCTGCAAAAGCCTGTCACACATACTAGTATTTGACTAGGAAAAAGGGAAAGCGACTTAAAATAAAATGTATGATGCCCAAAAAGCCAAAGGCTTAATCATCAACTTGAAATATTAAAAATTTCAGGCATCAATCTCTAAATGAGATGTATTGATTAAAAAAGATCAAATGTTATGATGTGAATGAAGCCAAATGAAAATCTTCATATTATGTAATCAAGTTTATGTGAGAGGTCATATATGCATACTTCTATAATTGAGATTGATCACTTTTTCTAGTGCTAATTGTGTATGCCTTGGTTGAATTGATCATTGAAACTTCACATTGGACTAAGTTCTATCTCATCTTTAGTACCCACACACATCACACATGTTTATGCTCAATGAATGCCTTATTCATTTGTGTGATTGTACTTGCTTAAATGTGTTTTCACATACTCAATTTTTGTTGATCAAACACAAAAAGATTTTTAAGTGTTTTAATTTGTTTTTGGAAAGTCTTTTGTTTTTGCAAAAATTTCTAAAATTCAAAAACTATGTTGCCCTGTTTTGGCGACTTAATCACGGGTCAAGCCAGTCGCATGTCCCAGTCGTGAGGGTTACACAGAAGGTTTTCATGACTCATTGGCGGGTCAAAGTCCCAGTCGCGAAAAATACTTAGAAAATTTTTCAAAATCTGAGTTTTTAATTTTCTCGCAACTTATACTGGCGACTTGTTCGTGGGTGGAAGCTCTAGTCGCGAGGGTTACACAGAAATTTTTGCGACTCCCTTCGCGACTTTCTCGCGGGTAGAACTTCCAGTCGCGAAAAAGACTTAGACAAATTTTCAATATTTTGTCTCTAAGGTGTTTGGCGGCTTGACCTGGCGACTTGCACAGGCCTTGATTCAATCGCGAAAAACGCGTGTTTTGCATTTTAAAGATAGTTTTATTTTAAAACTTTTTAATTTTCCCTCGAACATTTTGACTGTTCATTGTCTTCTCTCTCACAAACCCACCGTGTTTCACACAAAAACCACCATTTTCATCATCTCTTCAACTTCAATCTTCAAGAAAAATGTATGGGTTTTCTCTTTTTCTCTCAGTATGTCATATTTCTTGCCTTAATTTCTTGGATTTGTGAGTTATTATTGAGATTTGAGATTTATTGTTGCTTGAATATGGGTATCTGATCTTCCGGTGAAATTGGTGTGTGATTTTTTTTTATGGATATATAGTGGTATACTTTGTCTTGTATGAACATTGTGTTATTTGTGGCACATACACACTCATTGTCATGATTGAGGCTTATATCTCAAGTTTTTAGGGTTTTCTACATCATCCATGTTTTGGGACTAACCCAATGCTAATAATGTCTGTTATCTTGTGTGGTTTTCTTTTTCTTTTTTTTGTGAAACATGATGCAGTGTGAAAATGTCTTCATTCAAGAGAGCAGCTGTGAAAAGGGGCAGCAGTAAAGGGAAAGACCTGTAATCGATGTTGATGACCTCTCACCTAGGCCAAAGAGGTCCCGATCACCGTCAAAAGTGTTCGATCCCAACAAGTTCAGATCCTATGCTGCTTTTCAGACCCATAAGAATTATTTGAAAGGGCTGTTGATCAACCGTCTCTTTTTGACACAGACATCCCTACATGGTTTGCTCACAAGGATTGGAAGTACCTTCTCTCCGACCTTGATGAAGCATATGAGAACTTGGTAAAAGAGTTTTATGCCAATGCAATTGTTGAAGGCAAAGAACTCAAGTGCTGGGTTAGAGGAAAAAGTTTCTCAGTATCTCCCGTATATCTGGCAGAGATCCTTCACATCAACCGGCCAATGCTGAAGAACCTGCCAGTTTATGATGACTTATATCTATATGAGGACCTACTTCGGGATGCTCTTGGAAAAGATTTGGAATTCTCACCAAATGGGAACTCAATCAGTGTTTCCTCTCTTCCTCCGAAACTAAGGGTGCTTACAATAATCATGTTCCACAATTTATATCCTTTATCCAGCACCAGATACATGAATCTAGGGCGTGCTTTGTTCCTTCATGATCTGATCTCTGATGTAGAGATTGACATTTGTGCTCAAATATTTCAATTTCTGTGCAAAACTGTTCTACGAACTGAATCCAAGACATGCATTCCTTTTTGCTGCCTTGTTTCGAGGATTTTGAAGCTCAAAGGCATTCATCCATCTGAAGATGAGTCTCCCTACTCGAAACCAAGTCCAATCAACATGCGTACGTTCAACGCGAGCATTGGTCATAGCAAAAAGGGAATCAAATCAAAGACTCAAGCTTCTCACAGTGGGTCACGCTCTAGCTCATCCTTTGACGAGAAGCTAGACAACATTGATGCTGCACGGAATCAGTAGGTTGAATGCTTCGACTTCGGTGGGCTACTGGTGATTGCGAAGGCCTACAAAGATGAACACACAATCAAAGGGGACCAGTGTGGACCGGCCAAACACCCTCCGATGGCTAAGTTAGTTTCTTCCTAGAAAAGAGTTTCAACTTTTAGAAAGAAAATCTCAGAATACCCTTGCCTCATTTTGATTCAGACTGGTCATTTATATAGAGGACCTTGGAGAGGTTATTGGCTTGGTAACTTCCCCAAGATTTGAGGAAATTCTCTTAAGTCCAGACATAACTTCCCCAACGACTATAGGAGTTACAACCGTTGATGGAAGTTATGTACTTAAGAGGAATCCATGGCGATGAATTCGAGTTGAGTAACTGTTTCAAGGTTTTGGGATTCGAATCTTCCATACTCTCCAGTGAATTTATACTTGAGAGTTTATGAGTGTTATGTGGTCGTCCATGTACTTCGTCCATGGAAGACTGGTTTTCTGACGGTGTTATGTGAGTCGTCCATGTGCTTTGCCCATGGACGACCCTATTGTTCAGACGTTGTGTGAGTCGTCCATGTGCTTTGTACATGGACGATGCTAATGCTCTGACGTTGTGTGAGTTGTCCATGTGCTTTGCCAATGGACGATCCCATTGCTCAGACGATCAACAAAAATACTTGGCTCAAGATCATGGACGATCCATATGGACGACTATGAGTTGTAATTTTTTACTATCCCATCAGTTGCCCCCTTGTCCAATGGTCGTCCAAAGACATTATTGGGATTTACTGTTTACCTTTGTGGTTCTGAGAAAATATATATATATGTATATATATTTTTTTTTTTCCACGTGTCACGACGTCATTGGTTGACCCGTCATGTCGTTTGCGTTTTTCAATGAAATTGCCACGTGTCTTCTTCTGAATGGCCGGCGTTGCTTCGTTGACCCCATTTCTGGGCCCTATAAATAGGTGCATTCCCTCTCTTACCCCTCACATCTCTCATAATTTTCCTTCTGCCATCTCATCCAAAAGCCTCGTCTAGCATTCCTCCCTAGTTCTCAGGTATTTTCTTTCCCTTCTTAAGTTTTCGTCTTATCTATCTTCATTTAAGTTATGTCTTCGTCTAGTGGTAGTTTAGAGAAGGAAATAGACGAGTACCAGGACATTTCCTCTGGAAGTGGGCGTAGTTATGAGAGTAGTGAAAGTAGTACAGCTAGCAGTAATTCTTCGGACGAGCATTATTCGTCTGGGGTTCCTGGTATTCCTTTGGAGGAATTCCAGGAATTACAACGTAGGAAGGCTTCTGGATCTAGGGCTAGCTCGTCCAGACAGCCACCTAGCCCTCCTCAAGACGAGGAGGAGAAAAATATTATTTATAGTTGTACCCTTGAAGTATCGTCCATTTTAGATGCTGCCAAGTTAAAAACCCTTGTAGATAGGTACCAAATTCCTAAAGAGTTTAATCCTCGTCTACCCATGGACGGAAAATGGTGTTGTTCTCCTTCTTCTGGTTTAGGAATATACACCTCCTACCTCTTAGCTGGCCTTAGGTTTCCTCTAAATTCTTTTTGTAGAGGTCTTCTCCATAGGTTGGGTATTGGACCTAACCAGCTCAACCCCAATGGATGGAGAACAGTAATTGCCATGCAAGTGCTATGGCGTGAGGCATTGGAAGGGAACTGTCCTATTACAGTGGACAAATTCCTTTACTGCTATAAGCCCTCTGAGATAAAGAAGTCTGCTGGTTTTTACCAGTTCTCGTCCAGAGGCTCTTACTATAGTTTAATTAAGGGCCGTAGCTCGTCTGACAGACTTTGGAAGAATGAATTTTTTATAATTTCTGGAAATTGGGCTGGGGACCCTGTTGATGTGGGTAATGCCCCCTTCCCACCTTTTACCAGTCCTCTAGGTCATCTTCGTCCTGAGGGTATGTTTCTTTTCCATTTTTATTTTGTTTCTCTACATATTTTACCAATTTTAGTCGTCTAACCCTTTTTCTTTGTTGACGCAGCTGTCGTTCGTCCACGCTTGGACAAACTTTACTTGGATCGAATTGACCAAGTACGTGCCTTCCCTAGGAGGACTTTTCACGATCTAGTGACTCTCAGTCGTCTAGCTACGTGGGGACTCAGACCAGAACCTACTGCTGAGAATCTTGGTCACGAGGAGACCACTCGTCGAAGTAAGCATCGTCCGTCCTTTTCTTTCTTTTTCCTCTTTTCCTCATTTTTTTTTTTTTTTTTTTTAAAGTTTCCTCGTCGCAGGAATGGCTACGATGAGAGAGAACAAAGAAAAGAATATTACTAGTGGGGACGAGGATGTTACTGCACCTCCAGTCGTCCAGAAATCTTCCGTCCAGACTGGGAAGAGAAAATCTAAATCTATATCCAATGCTGTAGATTTGGACGACCTCCCAAGTCGTCAAGGTCTTAAGAAGCAAAAACCTGCCAAGGCTTCTGTTCCTAAGGTTCCCAAGTTTACACCTCCGACGATGGAGCTGGACGACCCTCCAATTGATGTAGAGCCCGTCCAAACAGTTCATCCCGTCCAGACCGATCCTACTCCCCCTCCAAACAAGATTCCTCGCAAGCCTCATCCGTCAGAGCCATCTGAGCGTCCTTCTAACCTGGTGTTGGACGAGAACCACGCATGGAGAACGTTCAAAGGAATAATCACTGATAATGAAGTCAATGAATGCTACAATATGTCAGTGAGGGAGTTTGAACGTTCTGGTATCCATGACCTTTTTAAGGTAAGTTTCATTCGTCCTTGTGTGTTTTCAGTAAGTTTTCAAAATGAAATATCTAACTTTCTTTCGTCCATACACAGGCTATGTCAAAATTTTACACAGCAACTTGTCAGGCTAAGGAGCTTGCTTCAGAGGCCAAGACTGCCAAGGAGAAGGCTAAGGAGCTGAACAATGAAGTCCTGCTAAAAAAGGGGGAGGTAATTAGGTTGACTGAAGACTTCAATCGTCTGCAAGGAAGTGAGACGAAGCTTAAGAACGAGGTGGAAGAACTTAAGGCTAATAATATCGAAAAAGATACTCGCATCGTCCATATTGAGGGACAAGTTTCTGGATTTGCCTCGTCCTTGGAGAAAGCACGTGAGGAAGCCATAGCAGCCTTCAAGAAGTCTGACGAGTACAAGAATCGTCTAGACAGTCACTATGCAGCTGGCTATGAGGACTTCCGCGCTGATGCCAAGGAAACATTTCCTGACTTGGACTTTGATTCTTTCAAGCTTCCCCTTGCTACTGAGAGCTCCTTGCTGCAGACGAGTTCTGAGGACGTCAACATTATGGACGATGCTAATACCGAAGTGACCCAGGACGATCCCAAGTCTGGGGGCAATGCCCCCAGTGGTTTATCCAAGTAATTTTTATATTTTCCTTAGTTCATTTTATCTTTATTCAAGGTGCCCGTTGTTTTGGGCTTTATTGTAGTACGATTATCTCGTCTAAGCTTATGGACGAGCCTTATACACAATTAATCATATTGTAACTCAAGGGTTGTTTTGGACGTTGGTTGTCCACCCTTTTTAAATTCTATGAATGTTTTCCATTTTCAGTTTTTTATAATATTTGAATGTTTGAATCTTTATGTACGAGTTTTATTTACATCGTCCATTTGTCAAATCATTTTTCCTTGTCTTGAGTATATGGTGAATTTCTCCTTACATCACCGAATTTGGACAACCGATTTGGGACGATCATTTACTCGTCCTTAACTAAATTGTCCTCAGTAAAGGCTCGTCCTTGTACTGGATTGTTAGGCTGGTTGGATTTGCCTACGGGCTTGAGTCCTTACAGCTTCTTTCGTTCGTCCATGGTTTAGACGACGCCTTAGGTTCTATCTTGTTTTAAGCTTTAGACGAACATACCTTGGTTTATTCTTATTATTTTATCCTTCAAGGAAAGCTTATGGACGAACTTCCCTGCGTCCAAGGATCTTGTTCGTCCTTTATCCTTTAAGGAAAGTTTATGGACGATACATCCTTGCGTCCAAGGATTTTATTCGTCCATGATCGTTAAACAATTTTTATTCGCCCATGGTTTAGACGATTCCTTAGGTTTCATCTCGTCTTAAGCTTTAGACGGACATGCCTTTGGTTTATTTTCATTGCTTTATCCTTTAAGGAAAGCTTATGGACGATACATCCTTGCGTCCAGGGATTTTATTCGTCCTTGATTGTTTGCCTTTCGTGGATCACTTCTGAATGAATTTACAACAAACGTAAGATTCCCATACAATTACATATAGATTTAAAAATACACTATATATTTGGAAATCCAAACTATGCAAAACATTCGTCCACAGGCATGGCACATGCTTGAGAGCTAGTGCCTTTAGGGAATTAAAAATACTTAATACAACATAACTTCGTCCATGAGCAGCACTAAATACTTGTACATATGAAACACATAGTAGTAGTAATAAGCAAATATGAGAAAACAACACTAGGCAACACATTACTTCAAACGTCTAAAAAGCTCGTCCGTGACAATACTCGTCCATGATCACCCTATTGATAATATCTTCTTAGGTGTTCAACATTCCAAGGATGTTCTAGCTTCCTTCCGTCCAGGGCTTCCAAGTAGTAGGATCCTTGCCTCTTGCAGTTGATGACCCTATAAGGTCCTTCCCAATTTGGTCCAAGCTTCCCGTGGGCCGGGTTTTTGGTTGCTAAAGAAACCCTTTTGAGGACGAGATCCCCAATGTTGAAACGCCTGGGTTTCACCATGGCATCATGTTGCTTTGCCATAAGATTTTTGTACCTTGCTGTTCTCTGCTCCGCATCCATCCTCACCTCGTCTATAAGATCGAGGTTTAAACGAAGCTGTTCTTCGTTTTCCTCTTCTTGATACTTCATCACCCTGTGGTTGGTCATGTATACTTCTGCAGGTATAACTGCTTCACTTCCATAGGCTAGTTTAAAAGGAGTCTCCCCAGTAGGGGTTCTCACTGTTGTTCTATAAGCCCACAAAACACCTGGTAATTCATCTGGCCATACTCCTTTCGCCCCTTCAAGCCGAGTCTTGATGATTTTCAACAAGGATCGGTTTGTTACTTCTGCTTGTCCGTTGGCTTGTGGGTGGGAGGGTGAGGAGTAATGATTCTTGATTCCCAATTGCTCACAAAAATCCCTGAAAGGTGTGTTGTCAAACTGTCATCCATTGTCAGACACTAGTACCCTAGGTACCCCAAACCTGCATACAATGTTCTTCTAAACGAAGTTCTTGACATTCTGTTGTGTAATAGTTGCTAAAGGTTCAGCTTCCACCCACTTAGTGAAATAATCTATTCCCACCACTAAAAACTTCATTTGCCTAATTCCGGTTGGAAAGGGGCCCAAGATATCCAATCCCCATTGTGCAAAGGGCCAAGGGGCCATCATTGGGGTAAGATATTCTGATGGCTGTCTAGGAATATTACTGAAACGTTGACATTGATCACATACCTTAACATATGCTTTAGCATCAGCTTGGATGGTTGGCCAGTAATATCCTGCACGGACGATCTTGTGGACGAGTGATCTGGCTCCTGAGTGGTTACCACATGCTCCTTCATGAACCTCCCTCAATACGTAGTTCGCCTCGTCCGGAGCCAAACACCTTAAGAAGGGCTGGGAAAAGCCTCTTTTGTATAACACTTCGTCCATAAGGGTGTACCTGGCTGATTTAACCCTAAGCTTTCTGGCTTCGTCCTTCCCCTCTAGGAGCCTTCCGTCCTTCAGGTACGATACTATTGGAGTCATCCAATTTTCCTCACCTTCTATCTGCAACATTTCTGGAAAGTCTATGCTTGCCATGTATTGTATTTCATCGAACTCGTCCATTGCTTCATTCGCGGAGGCTTCCTTCGCCAGAGTATCAGCTTCCATGTTCTTTTCCCTTGGGATTTGAACGAAATCAGCTTCTTTGAATTTCTTCACAAGGCGTACCACCTTCTTTAAATACCTCTTCATTCTGTCTTCCTTGGCTTCGTATGTTCCATTTACCTGGCCTATGACTAGCTGAAAGTCTCCCAAGACGAGTATTGATTCTGCTTCTACAGATTTAGCCAACTCCAACCCTTTAAGAAGGGCTTCATACTCCACTTCATTGTTAGTTATTTGGTACTGCAAACGAACCTCATGCTTTAATTTGTCTCCTTCTGGTGACTCTAGAACAACTCCTATACCTCCAGCATGCAACGTAGACGATCCATCTACATGGACAACCCATTTTTGATTATCTTCTCTTCCGCCTAAGTCCTCATAACTTGGAGTAAACTCTGCTATGAAATCTGCCAAGGCTTGAGCCTTATTGCATTTCTCGGTTGGTATCGAATGTCAAATTCGCTAAGCTCGACTGCCCATTAAATCAGTCGTCCTGCAGCTTCCATCTTGTTCATTGCCTTTTTGAGTGGATGGTCCGTCATGACATTGATGACATGAGCTTGGAAGTAATGTCTTAACTTCCTAGAAGCTATTATTAGTGCAAAAGCTAGCTTCTCTATCAGTGGGTATCTTCCTTCTGCTCCTCTGAGTGCTCGGCTTGTGTAATACACAGGCTTTTGCACCTTATCCTCCTCCCTGATCAACGCTGAACTCACGGCATGTGGGGACACAGCTAAGTACAGATACAGTTCTTCTCCTTGCACGGACGGACTTAACAATGGAGCCGTGGTGAGATATTCCTTTAGATCTTAGAAGGCATTTTGACACTCGTCCGTCCATTCGAATGCCTTCCTGAGGACTTTGAAGAAAGGTAAACATTTGTCTGTGGCTTTCGAAACAAACCTATTCAGAGCTGCAACTCGCCCAGTGAGGGATTGGACTTCCTTGATGTTCTTCGGTGATTCCATGCTCAGTATGGCTTGGATCTTGTCTGAATTTGCTTCAATTCCTCTTTGTGAAACCATGAATCCTAGAAACTTTCCTGACGATGCTCCGAATGCGCATTTACTTGGGTTCAGTTTCATCTTATATCGCCTAAGTGTCTCAAAGGTTTCCTGTAGATCGTCCAAATGGCTTCCCTCGTCTAGGCTCTTCACAAGCATATCGTCAACGTACACCTCCACATTCCGTCCTATTTGTGGACGGAACATGTGATTCACCAACCTTTAATAAGTTGCCCCTGCGTTTTTTAGACCGAATGGCATCACCTTATAACAAAATAAACCTTGACTGGTAATGAAGGAGGTTTTTTCTTGGTCTGCCTCGTCCATCTTTATCTGATTATATCCTGAGAAGGCGTCCATGAAGCTCAACAACTGATGACCAGCTGTAGAATCCACCAGTTGGTCGATGCGTGGCAAAGGATAGCTATCCTTAGGGCAAGCCTTGTTTAAGTTAGTGAAGTCTATGCACATCCTCCACTTTCCATTTGCCTTCTTCACCATCACCACGTTGGCTAACCAATCCGGGTAATAGACTTCTCGGATAAACTCTGCTGTGGTCAATTTCTAAACCTCTTCCTTGATAGCCTTGTCTCGTTCACGAGCAAACACCCTCTTTTTCTGACGAACAGGCTTAGATGAGGGGTATACATTCAATCGATGAGTAATTATACTTGGATCGATTCCTGGCATATCATCGTGACTCCATGCAAAAACATCAATACTCTTCCTCAGGAACTGGACGAGGTCTTTTTTTGTCTTCTCCTTCATACTTGTTCCAATTCTGGTGAATTTTTCAAGGTCATCTTCTTGCAAAAGAACATCTTCCAATACTTCAGTGGGCTCCGCAACAAACCTTCTTTCCTCAATACTCATTGTCTGCACCTGCTCGTCCAAAGCCATCATAGCTAAATAGCATTCTCTAGCTGCCAACTGATCTCCTTGTGCTTGTCCTATCCTGCACTCCGTAGGGAACTTAACTGATAAGTGGTAGGTAGACGTTACTGCCTTCCAACTGTTCAGAGTCGGTCTTCCAATAATAGCATTGTATGAGGACGAACAATCCACCACGAGGAAACTGACTTCCTTGGTTATCTGCTGGGGGTATGATCCCACCACTACAGGTAGCGTAATGGTGCCAACAGGTTGCACCTTCATTCCTCCAAACCCTATCAATGGTGAACATACTGGACGAAGTTGATCTTGTCCAAGCCTCATCTGTTGGAAGGCAGGGTAGTACAATATATCTGCTGAACTTCCATTATCCACCAACACTCTCCTGGTTGTATAATCTGCGATGAGTAAAGTTATAACAATGGCATCGTCATGCGGATGATGGATCCTTTCAGCTTCTTCGTCGGTGAATGAGATAGTAGATTCGTCAGTCCCTCTCGTCCTTGGTGATCGTCCAGAGAGTTGGACGTTTTGCACCACTTTGAGATAAGTTTTTCTTGACTTGGAAGACTGTCCTGCTGAAGTACCTCCTATGATAACCCTTATTTCTCCAAGCGAGGGCCGTGATGATTCTTCCATCTTTCCCTTCAACTTTTCATCTTTTTGATCTCTTCCAACGAAATGCCTTAACTTTCCTTGTCTAATAAGATTCTCAATCTGCTGCTTCAAGTCGTAACACTCGTCCGTGTCATGGCCATGATCTCTATGGAAGCGATAGTATTTATTCTTATTGCGCTTGTTAGGATCTCCTTTCATCTTCTCTGGCCATTTCAAGGAAGGAACATCCTTGATCTGCATGAGCACTTGATCGAGAGGGGCATTTAAGGGTGTATAATTCTGATTCCTGATTGGGGGGCCCTGCTTCTTGTTATCCCGGTCCTTTCTATCTTCCGTTCGTCCCTTCTTTGGACGAGAACCCTGCTCAGAGTGTCGCACGGGGTTTGCTTCCATTCTTTCAGCTCTCTTCCTCTTCTTAGCTATGATTGCGTCTTCTGCATTCATAAAATTTTGGGCTGAATGGACGAGTTCAGCCATAGATTGAGGTTCTTTCTCATAAAGCTTGTAGATGAATAGGTCTGAGTTAACCCCATTATGGAAGGCCGCCAAGAGTAGCTTGTCATTAACCTCGTCCACGGTCAGTGCTTCCCTGTTAAAACGAGAGATGAAGGAGCACAGGCTTTCATTCTCCTCTTGGTCTATAGTCAACAGGCTGGACAAAGAGCGTTTGTGTCTTTGCCCTCCAATGAAGTTATTGACAAACAACTTACTTAACTCTTCAAAAGAACTGACTGTGCTTGGAGGTATCTTGCTGAACCACACTCGCGCTGGGCCCTTAAGGGTGGTAGGGAAGGCTCTGCACATAATCTCGTCTGGAACCCCTTGGAGATGCATTGTAGTCTTGAAAGTAGCGATATGATCGAAAGGATCACGCGTCCCGTCATACGAATCCAAGGAAGGCATTTTAAACTTTGGGGGCAAAGGATGACCATTGATGGAAGCCGTGAAAGGGGAATCTGTTCGATGAACCAAATCTTCTACGGGATTTGCCCTTCTCATGCTTTCCCTCATCTCGTCCATCACCTTTTTCATCTGATCCATCTCCTTCTCCAAGTATGGCACCCTTCGCGAAGTGGTGCCCCTTGATTGACTTTCGGGCTCAGCATTTCCCCCCCTATCTTCTTGACTCTGGGCCTGTCCTTCAGCATATCCTTCACGATGCTGCCTCAAATTGATCTCCCTAGTCAACTGTTGGTTTTGACGAGTTAATTCCGCCACGGCGGCTGCCCTGGATTGCATATGTTGGATGGAAGGCGGCTGTGCGACAGGCGCTGATTGGCGATCTCGATGGGGATTGCTAGAAGCATCCCTACTCTCTTGATGGCCTGGGCTAGTAGCCCTTGATCTTGTCCGAACCATACAGCCTTTGGTCAGAAAAGGATAGAATTGCAAAAACTCGAAGTTTCTTCTTTCCCACAGACGGCGCCAACTAATGCTGCACGGAATCAATAGGCTGAATGCTTCGGCTTCGGTGGGCTACTGGTGGTTGCGAAGGCCTACAAAGATGAACACACAATCAAAGGGGACCGGTGTGGACCGGCCAAACACCCTCCGATGGCTAAGTTAGTTTCTTCCTAGAAAAGAGTTTCAACTTTTAGAAAGAAAATCTCAGAATACCCTTGCCTCATTTTGATTCAGACTGGTCCTTTATATAGAGGACCTTGGAGCGGTTATTGACTTGGTAACTTCCCCAAGATTTGAGGAAATTCTCTTGAGTCCAGACATAACTTCCCCAACGGCTATAGGAGTTACAACCGTTGATGGAAGTTATGTACTTAAGAGGAATCCATGGCGATGAATTCGAGTTGAGTAACTGTTTCAAGGTTTTGGGATTCAAATCTTCCATACTCTCCAGTGAATTTATACTTGAGAGTTTCTAAGTGTTATGTGGTCGTCCATGTACTTCCTCCATGGAAGACTGGTTTTCTGACGGTGTTATGTGAGTCGTCCATATGCTTTGCCCATGGACGACCCTACTGTTCAGACGTTGTGTGAGTCGTCCATGTGCTTTGTACATGGACGATGCTAATGCTCTGACGTTGTGTGAGTTGTCCATGTGCTTTGCCCATGGACGATCCCATTGCTCAGACGATCAACAAAAATACTTGGCTCAAGATCATGGACGATCCATATGGACGACTATGAGTTGTAATTTTTTACTATCCCATCAAACATTATGGCATCTGTTCACGAATTGAGCACTAAGATGTCCGGACTCGCATCTATCTTGCACCATCACAACATCCGGTGTGATATGAAGTTCACTTCTCTCCAAACTCAATTGGATCAAATTCAGAGAAAGCTAAAGGAAGATGAGAACTAGCTATTCCCGTGCCAAAAAGGGGGAGAGCAACACAAAAGGAAGAGTGCATAGTGAAATGGGGAGTTGTGTGCTTAAGAAGAAGATGCTAATACATACACTCACACGTACCTTTTAATAGCCTAACTTTTGACTAGTTTTAGTTTTCTTTCAGAACAGTTATCTGCTTATAGTTTATATATACTCTTGGTCATGGTTACAATGCTTTGGTGATTATTTTTTTTAAAAAGCTTTTGCAGTATTTTGGTATATATATTTAAGTTATTTATAGTACATGTAGTTGTACCTTTGTTTTGTAGCATTGTACTTGTTGTTAAATGTTATGAATTTTCTTTAAGTACTTTCACTCTTGTGCCCTTTGTTGGATTTTATATCCTTAATGCAATTACCTTGAGTTGTTGCATTGGTTGAGTGTTGGACATGCAAATGATACTTTGCATTAAGCTTATTAGCTTGCATGTCCAGATGTTCATTCCTTGTGTGAATGAGCATTGTAGTCACTATTTATAGTGATTGTTCCTTTTTGGTCAAGCCATGGTTTATTGCTTATATTCCATTTTGCTTGATCGCATTGTGCTTGCTCCATATGAATTACAAGTTTTCTGCATACAATGATCATATTGTGTTGTTATGTTTCAGGAGATACTTGTTCTTATGGTTCAAGAGCTACATAGATTCTAGAGTTAGGTGTGAGTGAGTTATATTCAACTGTTCCCAACTCACATGTTAAGTCTAGAGTTTGTTTTAGGATTTTGTCACGGAATAGCCAAAGGGGGAGATTGTAAGGTTGAATTTAATCAACCATTCTGTTGGCTTTCACAAACTTCATTTCCTTGTATTTATTTTCAACCGAACTGCTTTCTCCGGTGTATCCTAATCCACCTTTGTCGGAAAATGGTTTTTGATGAGCAAGCATTTCATCAAGCTTCTGAGAGGAGACTCGGTCTACTTTAGCATTAGCTTGAACCACCTCATGCTCAAGGAATTTTATTTTTGAATAAGTTTCGGTTAGCTCACCATTTAGCGTCTCAATCTCACACTTGGCCTCCTTATATCTTACTAGGAGACTTCTATAGTCCCCCTGCTTTCTTCATCTTCTTCACAACTGCCTTGGCCACCCTTGCATACTCTCCTGACTTCTCAAGGAGTAAGTTGTAATTCTTTTGAAGACTGGCTCCATCTTCATCTTCTTCAGCAATTCCCATGGATTCCTCATCACTATGCTCCCCAAGTTCTTGCACAAGCAAATTCAAGTCCTCCGAAGACTCAACATGAGCAATAGTCATAAATGCTGAGAAATTTCCTTCTTCATCACAACTATCCTCCGAATTAGAGCTGGAAGAATCTGAGTCACTGAGAGTGGTTGCATATGCCTTGCCCTTCGATCTTAAGTAATTAGGACATTCCTTTTTGAAATGGCCATGCCCATTACATTCAAAACAAGTGACTCCTTGATTAGATTGGGACTCCTTCCTGTCTCTCTTTTTGAAGTCCTT
This sequence comes from Notholithocarpus densiflorus, assembly GCA_030021035.2. Classification (NCBI taxonomy): domain Eukaryota; kingdom Viridiplantae; phylum Streptophyta; class Magnoliopsida; order Fagales; family Fagaceae; genus Notholithocarpus; species Notholithocarpus densiflorus. The sequence continues at coordinate 7,568,617 of JARYZH020000013.1, read as the reverse complement.
CTTCTCCTTTCCGGAACTTGTAAATTTCCCTTTGTCACCAAATTTCTCACTGTTCTTGAACTTCAGAAATTTGCGAAAATTTTTTGCAAGGTAAACAACATCTTTCTCGACAACATCCTCATCTGATGAGTCGTGTGCTTCTACTATTTCATTTATGGTCTTAAGAGCAAGAGATTTGCTCTTCCTTTAAGTAGGCAACGACAATTCATAAGTCTGAAGCGAGCCAACCAGTTCTTGGACTTTGATATCATCAAGATCTTTGCTCTCTTCAATTGTCGTCACCTTAGCACGGAAGCTTTCCGGCAATGACCGAAGGATCTTCCTTACTACCTTGGAATCCTCCGTTTTCTCTCCCAAAATAAACTTGCTGATGACAATTTCATTCAACTTACTATAGAAAGAGTCAAAAGACTCGTCCTCACTCATTCTGAGCTCCTCAAATCGGGTGGTCAGCATCTGTAGCTTCATGTCTTTTACTTTCTTTGTTCCCTTATACGTGGTTTCCAATATCTGCCACGCCTCCTTGGCAATAAAAATGTGAGATATCCTATGGAACTCATCTGGAGATACACCACAAAAAATAGCGTTAAATGCTTTGCTATTTGCATTAGACGCCGCGAGGGCTGCCTTATCCCACGTGAATTTGGCAGCCTCCGGCCTAGTCCATCCAATATCCACGGCATCCCAAACGGTTTCATTTATTGAACACAAAAATGCCCTCATCCTGACTTTCCAAAAGGCATAGTTGCTACCATTAAAATATGGTGAAGCATTTAAAGATTGAGAACGGTCCATCTCAAACGGGGTCAAGGATCGCACTAAGGTAATTAAACCACGGCAAGTGCACCCGTTCTGATACCAATTGAAAGTTCAAATAGCGTATAAAATACTATGAACGTTTAGACCCACAATTTCCAAATTATCAATTCAAGCTTATTATCAAACAATTAATGTGCGGAATATGAACATAAGCATATAACAGAATTGATAAACAATCTAAACCAAATAAAACCACATCCACAGCATAAATTAAATGGCAAAGATTAAGAGAAGAGAGATGCAAACACAAGGACAACACAACGATGTGTTATCGAAGAGGAAACTAAAGCCCTCAACGTAAAACCTCTCCGCCGCCCTCCAAGCGGTAAATAATCCACTAAAGAATATAGTTGGGATACATGAACAGCAGAAGACCTTCCAAGCCTAATCTACCCAGTGTACCTAAGCTCTCCAAGCTCCTACTCCAACGAAGTTACACCGAACCTATTTCTTCTTTAGCTTATCGGATTCCGCTATAGTCCATAGCATCAACCAATAACCATTGGTTCCTTCCTAACTGCTTTCCAAAGCACCAAAAAGCTTTCTCACAGATGTGGGTATGGTGAGAAAAGGATTTGGCTAAGAACCTTTCAAGGATGTAACAATGGAGAGGGTGAGAGTAGAGGAATTTGAAGAGTCTCTATGTAAATATTGTGGATGAGTCAATCTTGTTTTTCTCTAGGGTTTCTCTCTCAAAATTCTCTTTAGAAACTCTCTACATTTCGTGGGTATAATGGGTATTTATACTGGTGTAAGAATGGAATGCGAAGAGTCAGTTTTTCCCAAACAGGGTGTCTTGGTGACTTGGCCTCGCGACTTGACTGAGTCGCGAGTTCAAGCCACGAGATAACTGCCTAGCCAGCTTGAGACTTTTGTCCTGTAATGCAACAGCTGGCGTGACTCTTCAGCTTCCCTGCATGCTTTACTGCTGTGTTTTGATGAATATGGCTTAGAGTAGATTTATTGTTTGTTCGCTTGAATTTACTCTATTCCGCACTTAGTTTAAGTTAGAGAAAAATCAACCGAGCCATAACTTTTAATTTGGGGGTCTAAACAGCTCTTGTGTTTTAACGCATAATCGAGCTTTCAAAAATAAAAGAACAAGAAGAGATAGTAATTTTGATGAATAAAATGTGAATAAAGAAATAATTTTACAAGATAATGAACATGGTGATAACATTGACTTAGAGTAAATTAGGCAAGATGATGAATATGATGAAAAGAAAGTATTATTTTGGATCATATGTTATATATTATTAATTTTGAGTTTAATTAATTTGGATTTTTATGTTATAAAATAAACATGTGTTAATTTGAGTTATTTAGTTATATTTGTTAAATATTATTACATAAGTGATGATTTAATTAGTCCTAATTTGAATATATTACAAATTTATAATTAATATATATAATTAAATTTTATTAGGTATTATTTGTGTATCTTACAATATACAATATTATAATAATATTAAAAAAAATTAAAAAATGATTCACGATACAATTCACATTTTGACAAATATGGTCCCATCAACGTAGCTCAAAACAATCAGATCAACATAGGTTCCCATTACAATTCTTTGTTGAAACTTTATATTCTTTTTTTTTTCTTTTTTTTGAGAGAATTTCAACCTATAGCGTCTGCTCCTGATGATAGCTTTTTATATTCTAATGTACAATGGTGATATTGGAGGCACCTACATTTATGGTCGTCAAGACCCAGGAAAATTCACCACTTTGCTATGTAGGCGATTCTATGATTTGGAGTGGTCACGTAGAAATGTCGTACATCAATAATTTAGCAGATAACCAGCATTGAACTTCTCATACACAATAATTCCTAAAATAATAGTTAGCCTTTCACAGGCGCATTTCTAGAATGGAAGTGGGAATGGGATGGGAGGCTATGTGATCTTTAACTTAGTTGGCCTACTGTTTAGCCATCAAAAATAAAGAAAACTAAGGAAAGACACAAAAAAATAAATAAATAAAACCTAATTTTAAGGGCCATCAAAAGAGAAGCCAATCATCAGATTGTTGGTTATGCCAGGTGTACTTAGGGAATTGTAAATTGGAACTTTATTTAAGATGCATGAGTATGATTATGATCGGTCATAAATTATACTTGCAACCTTGTTATTGAGTGCAATGCTCTTAACCAACTAAATTACTACCTTCTCAAAAAAAAAAAAAAAAAAAAAAAAAAAACACTAAATTACCATTCTCTCCGTCCTAATTTGTTTGTTCTGTTTCAAAAATCTAACTTTTTAAATGAACATCATTTATTGTCTTGTTTGCTGTATAAAAATATATAAGTTTCCAAAACTACTATTAAATTAATTTATTAAAAAAATATTTGAAAATAAAGTAAAGGCATAATAGAAATATTAGTAAATTAATGGTTTTTAATTTTAGAAATAGGAAAATATTTTAGAACATTCCAAAATAGAATAGAGAACAAACAAATTGGGACTGAAAGAGTAGTTTGTTTCAATTAATATAATAAGGATGACAATATTTGACATGACTCGCAAACACAGCACAGTTTTTTGCGAATTAGTGTTGTTAGTGTTTAGTGTAAATGAGTTTATATTAAAGTAGATTGACACATTTTAATACAATTAATAAATAGGTCAATTTCTTATTGGATTCTCAAAAAAAAAAAAGGTCAATTTCTTATTGACCTGCGCTGTAACTCACAATCAACTCAAAATGACCTATTCATAGTTTCATACAAATAAATATCAATTTTATCTTACATAAATTTGAATTTTAAATGTAACTGGGTAATTAAAATAATTTTAATGATTGTTTTTGATAAGTTCTATATTGAAACTCCAAAGTCCATAACCCATTAATCCAAAACAAAGGGGGAAATATATATATACACACACACGCTAATAAGAGAATTCTCCTGTTACGTCTTCAATTTTTGGCATACCAAAATATCTTCATACAAATTCTAAAATAACATACCCTTTGGTTTAATTTTTTTTCCTACAAAAAACAAAAAGGTTAAAAAAGTAATACTATCTCACGTATAAAAGGAAAAAAAAAAATCGTTATTCTCATTTGTATTCAAATATTTGATATCTATCTGTATTTGTTATCTATTTGAATAAAATACAAAATTACTTCTTCCAAAAAAAAAACCCACTATCTCACGTAAAAACTACCCATTCTTATCTCGTATTCAATTGTCTGATTCTTATTTGTATTTGTTATCTTTTTGAATTCAAATACTTCAATTATATTTTAGGTTTTATTTGTTAATCTTCTTCATTCCGCCTAAAACTTAAGACACTATCTCTATTTCATTTTTAAACATTATTCTATGTTACCTTACCTTTTTTTTAAAAAAAAAAAATACAATATATCACTTTTAAACATTATAATACTAAACCATAAAAACAAATAATAATAAAAAAAGCATTATTGCAAGTGCAAAGTGCCTGCGATGAGTCTAGTACTATATATAAGAGGATTCCCCTCTTTGAACTAGACTTTTGTGTGGTTCAAAAATACCCTCATTAATAAAGGATAACTTCTCTTAAAAATAAGATCATAAATGTCAAATAACAAATTTCATTTTAAATTTAAAAAGAGAACTCCTAAAATTTTAAAAAAATTTCCCTTCACCTTCATCTTTTTATTTCCTAAAATTTAGCATTTTTTATTCTTTTTCCATTCAAATAAAAGTAAAACACCTCCAATTTAAAAATATTTTTTTTTAAAAAAAAGAGAATTTCTAAAATTTAGCATTTTTTCCCTCACGTTCACCTTATTTTTGCTACCCAAACTTTTCTCTATATCACTACACTTTCAAACACACGTTCAAAAAAAAAAAAAAAAATTACAAATACTGCTTATCTCTAAAATTTATCCTTTTTATTTGTTTGAAAAATAAAAATAGATGCAAATTTTTAATAGATGAAAATTATTAATTTTTACCCAAAATAAATAAATAAATAAAAGAGCCTCCAAGTACGTGCAACGCGCATGCTTAGAGGCTAATGTGTGTGTGTGTGTGTGTGTGTATATATATATATATATGTTGGATATACAAAAATTCATTCAATTTGTATATTGTATGGTTCAAAAATACTCTTAAATCTTACGCTTAACAGGGAAAAAGCTTGAGGACAATTCGGTAAAAATATATCTACAACTCGACTTAAAATGCCTACAAATAGGGCACTCCTACTAATCCATGTCTTCAAAACAAACTTATCTAAAATTTAAATTTAAAATAAAAAAAAATAAAAAAAGGAAAATTATGATACTAGAAAAAAAAAAAAAAAAAAAAAAAACCGCATCGCATGCGCAAAGCACGTGTGATGCAGGCTTGCTTCACAAAGGCTAGCACCTTAATCCTTACACCCCTTTTGTGCCCTAGGTTATAGTGCCACAAAAGATCAAATGAGAAATCTTCATTTAAGTAAAAGCAAAATGGATTAATACGATTTCATAAGCCGTCATCCTCCAATGTTAAGGTCCTAAAAAACAACTCTATCTCTTCTAAAAGTCTCTTATTCCCGCAATGTAACCCTCTAGAATCCATATCTAGAGATGAATCGGATGACATCAAGTGAATGAGATACTCACAAACTTCTTCCAAATCATGTGGGGTGGTAGCCATCTTCTTCATATGCTTATCTGCTCGATCATCTTGAGTATTGTCAGCATACTTATGTTTTCTGCATTCCTGCAATATCAACAAGATCATAAATATGTTATTAAAGTTGTTAGCTATCATCCTTTTTATTACAATACCTTTGGTTGTTTTTTCCTTCTGATCTCAACTTTCAAGGAGTTGAATGCTATCAAGTCTTAAAATTAAGGTATAATGACAGCGAGACAATAGTGACAGTTAAACCAAATAAACCATGATAATGCACAAATGTTATGGGTACAACAAAAAGAACAACTAATCTTTTTGTTTCAATGATATATTAATACGTGTGTAGCATAAAAGCATGTGAGTCATGTGACAAGAGCAGGATAGATGTAAAAAAGGAAAGTTTTACAAGATTGCTATAAGACCAATAGCTATATTTGAATGAATCCCACTACTAAGAAACAACACTTACATAAAACAAATATAGCTGAAATGAAAATGTTATGATAGAAGGTGAAAATATATAAAAGATACAAAATGAAGAAATCAATTAAAGATAGGGATGGCTCCCATTGATGAAAAGATAACAAAGAGTCGCTTGAGATAGTTTGGTCATATACAAAGGATAGTAAATAATGCCTTAGTGAGGAAGAGTAATTTGATTCAAATTGAGTGAATGAAAGAGGAAGAACTATAATAAAACTAGTAGAAGTCATAGAATGGGACATGTTAATTAAGGAGGAGATAAAGAGTAAAATTTCTATAGAATTGAATGGCAGAAAAGAATACATGTGAACAACAGCAATTAGTCTGTTGGGACTAAGGCTTTGTTGTTGCTGCTGGTATATTGATTAGTGCACTTTGAACCTAGAAGACAACCTAAAGAAAAGCAAAAGGAACAGAAAAGCATGATATAGACAAGGAATTGTCACCTGGAGCACCCGATGCAGATTAGCAATTTGTTCAGTCTTCAGGAACCCTGAATTCAGTAGCTCTCGAAACAAAAATACAATCTCTGTGCTTAGATTACTAGCTGAAAGGTTTTTAACTATGCCAGATATGCAGGTATCATCAAAAATGGATCTCATCCACTCAGGAATCTTCTGGAGTTTTAGCAATGCCACAGCCACATGAATTGCAGGCTTGTGATGATTAATAAAAGATTTTGATGCTAAGCATGGAGCCGCCAAAGACATTGCCAACTCTTCTACAATCAGCCTACAACTGATCTTTTCAATCATTGTTGTCTCCTGCATGTCCAGCTTTTCCCACCCCAAAATTATTGATAGGCAGAGGCCACAGTTCAAAGCCACTCTGAGATCACTATAAAAAATTAAGCCTTCTAACACAGCAATTACAGACATTAGGTACCCCATGGTACATTTCACTTCCAACTGCATTTTATATCGCTGGTCTGATAATCTGGTAAGCGACTCCAACAGGCTGTAGGAAGCAACAAGTTTGACCAGAGGAGACCCAAAATGCATGAGTCTGCATAGGTCATGGCAACGGATGCCAATGAATGACAGTGGCTGTGTCCCATTTGGTGGATCAAAGAACTTTTGCCAGTCCATAAACCCTGGTAGAACAACAGGCAAACTAGAGCAACCAAAAAATAAATGTTAGTTTCAACAACATAAAATCATACTAATGTATTAAATGGGAGGTACTGACCTTCTTAAAGAGAAGTAATTTAGTAAAAGCAAAAATATCAAAATTTCTCCTTTGCTTGTTCCCTCATCATGATCAACCAATGCAGGCCCTATGAAGCTGGCAGCACAGATCATGCTGTTGATTGCAGAGACCAGAGAAGTATTATACATAATAGTTTTTGCAGTTTCTACAAGTATCCCATTGGTGGAGTGGTACAAAATCAGGGAAAATATTCCAATTACTAAGAGACTTTGATGATTCCACCTATCTGCTACCTCTGAGAGGTTAAAGTAGTCCATTAACTACAAAATAAAGTGTATTTTCTGATTAATTTCACACAACTGCAAGCAAACTAGAGTTGGTCAAAGTTAAATTATTCACCTTCATGGTCACTGCAAGCCAATATTCATCATCAGAAAGAATTTCAGGCTGCACTAAACTTAAAATGTTAAAACTCAGAACTGAGGTGGCCATTAATATTGCTGGGGAAGATGCATAGCTCGAATCATAATAAAGAGTGTAGATTGCCTTCCCTATGCCATGCAAACATAATTGGTCTGAAGCAGCTGGAAAGATGTTAATAATAATCTGCATGAGATTAGCCAATGAAATTATGTCGTGCTCTTGGCCTTCATCCTTGGCAAGCTGTATCAACAAGCAAACCAAAATTGTTGCTCCATAGTTATCTCCTGTTGCTACTAGCTCTGCAAATGCTTGTGCATTTAGAACTCGATCATTTCTTCCATGGACGATGATGTCAGTCCCATTTGAGATATTGCTCCTGCAGAATTGCAGAACCTGATAAGACAATTGCTTGCTTATTTTCTCTTGTTGAAACAACCATTTTAAAGACACTGAGTGAACTATTGCACAAGGCAAATCCCATTCATTTTCAGTCAATAGCTGGAATAGGATCCTCTCAGCTTTCAAACTGTAGGGAATTTGGGAGGACATGCTGGCAAGACCCCTAAAAAGACCATAAAGATTCACCACTCGCATCAGTGCCAGTGAATTGGTAGCCCCAGATTGTAAATCACTACTATTAACTAGAAGATACTGCTCTAGCGAAGCTAAAACCGATTTCTCATCTGCAAGTCTGGAAAAGAAGATACTTAAAATGTAAGGAAAGAAAGATGATAAGTATATTCTTAAAACAGAAATATGTTATGCAACAGATGTATGCAAAACTCCTCTTGCATGCTTATAGAACCCACTTTCATGGACCCCACATACATGTGATAAAGACGTTGCGTATACCCGTTACATAAGGTGCCACCTCCTCAAATATGAGTATAAGAACGAGATGAAGAGTCAAGAGCTCAATAACCTTTCATCATGTAAAGAACTGGTATATAATATCACCAAAATGGCAGATTGACAAGAAGACAATTCCAAATTATGAGAGCTCTTTTGGCCAAGAAAAAATAACATATCTACAGGATCGGATGGAAGATATAAGGCAGCATCTCTAATAGGTTGCCCAGAATCATTTCCCAGAAGAACGTCCACAAGTGAACTGAGCATCAGAAATACTCTGCATTTCATTTTTTCCGTGGGATATAAGCCTAGACATCCAAATGAGAAACTGAACCAAGATGTTGAAACCAGGGTCTTTGCAAGCTCTATCGCTTGGATATCAGAATCCTGAAGCAGTAATGAATGAAAAGTTTCCAGCACCCCAAGGACGATCTCCTCCTCCATTTCATTGATGGCTGTTACAACCCAAGGTAATAAATGTGTTGTGCATATGTCCACCACAGAATTTCGTATTTCCATGTTACAGGACTCGGCAAAGCTTTCTTCATGACCATACAGATACGCCTCTTTAAGTAGGTATAAGGAATGCAAAAGTTGTCCAGGATGTTTTTCAGAGATATCTAGACAGGCTAAAACAGCATGTTTAGATGCTTCTTGCACTGGTCTTGCCAGATTTGGAGTCCCATGGGAAGAAGAAAACTTCATTAGAGCTACAAAGACTGAGCAGACCAGTATAAATGTCTCAGGAAGCATGCCCATCCTCCCCTCGGTATGCTTTTTAAGCATCCCTGTTAAAGCAAGAACTAACTCTTCTATTTGAGAAGTGGATAACATCCCCAGGCAATCAGAAACATAGTTCCCTATGAGCTTTAGAGTCTGACTTTGAACAGGATGAAGAGGAACTTCAGCTACATAATGTACTACTGGAATCAGAGTTGCAAACCCAACAAGCAGCCTTTGTTTGAAAGCTTGCTCTGCTGTTGACAAGAGATCAAGTACCTGAATGCAAGAGCTGACCACTGGATCTTTATATTCTGTTCGTCAATAGAGAAAGTCATTAGCACAAAACTAGAGTTTGCAGGACAATAAATTCACTTTTAATTTTTTAAAATTTGAAAAATATATATATAGAGACCTAATGAGTACACAAACTGCACAAGGCTGATACACATTAATTCATTTAGCTAGGAGATATTTGGCAAGTAACATAATTAGAATCAAGTTTTCCAAGAACAATTTTTTTAATGAGAAATATTGAGGCAGACTAGACAGGATATGCAAAATTTTCCATGAGCTGAACAATTGATTTGATTTGATCAATCATTGGCCTGTTTAAAAGGCAGCATCTCTGGTTACAGCAGCTACTCTAACAATTCATGTTAAATTATGCAGAGTACCTTTTGCTTTTTGTTTGAATTAATATGTAATGTAAGTTCACCTGACAATCTAAGTATTTCAAACACATAATCTGCAATATTTTCTTCCACCAGGACTTGGGTCTGCTGTCTTGAAGCACCTTCGCAAGACAAATAATGAAACAGTAAATATAGTGTGCTCTGTTGGACTTGTCTGTCTGACGAAAGCAATGGACCTTTGATGGCCTCAGCAAAAATGATATTCAAACGAGGCCCATCTTTTCCATCTTCTGGTTCTTGCATGAAGTTATCTGCTTCATATAGAATAATGCTGCTTGCCTCATTTGCATTCACCTTAGCGAAAAACCCTCTCTGAGCGAAAACCGTCAAAAGTGCTAAGCAAGAATGATTTGAAAACTGTTAGTTGAAAGAAACAATCATATTGATGAAAATGAAATGATCATGACTCAACAATGATATAGTGGCATCTGGACTGGTGAGTTTTTCATTTGTGTCAGAGTAACTGCTGCTTGTGGCTATATAGTATTCAACAAGTTTTGCCTTATAGTTGAGTCCAATATATGGACAAGAAGTTTCTAGAGTTCACCCGAGTTTTTTAGAGCTAGCTTGAACAATTTTAGTATCTCAAAAATCATGTTAACATTTAATACACAAGATCCTATAATCCTGTTGTTATGGCTTAAAAGATGTCTTTGATGAAACTCATTACTTGTTTATGAGCCAGTTAAATCAAGTGCTTGCCAATGACCTTTAGGTAAGATGGCACTTTCCAATGTTTCCAGTGGAGACATTTAGAGTTTAAATCCTTCCAGACCCACTTGAAATGTGTCAAAGAAAAATTAAATCAAATTGCTTTTGTGCCATGTTAAATATTCATGTCAAAACTAAAAAGACCTTCACATCACCATCTAATAATATCATGATGATTTAGTGATTGAGGCTCTTAAACACCAAAATCGAAAAGGCTCTTGGCATTTGATCCTGACCAAAATGGTGGACTGGTCACATCTTGCTACCTCTCCAACTAGAGTTCCCGAAGGAAATAAGAAATTGTATTTGCAAGAAACGAAGAAAGAGATGACAAACCTAGACAATTCAAGCGGACGTCATCAACTTGGGTCTTGATGAGGGCATCCACCACCAGGTGCAAGAGCTTAGGACAAAAGGCTAATAAAACATCAGTTCCATCACCATCTTCTGATGCATATTGGAAGATAGAAACTTTGTACAGAGCAAACAGGATTTCCCCCCGGATCTCCTCACTGTCATAAAAAGGAATTTTTTTAAGTATAATACTAAAAAATTCTCACAAATCCAGTTCCAGGCTGCTTTTTTTTTTTTTTTTTTTGTCTGTTTGTTACCTTGGCAATTGAAGACCTGCAACAAGATTGGAAACAAGGCCATATTTATCTTTGATGTGGGCGTACAGATTATTCGTCTCACAGTTCAAAAGAACCCCTAAGCAGTGAAGCTATTCATAGAAATGGAGTGTGGATCAGTCAGTAATGTTTAAATAATTAAATTCCCTCAATTCTTCTACACTACTTAAACTTACAATCCGTAATTTATGATAGTATCAAAGCACGAAATCCTTAATTTAAACCTTGTCTTCACCCTACCTTTCATTTAAATTAAAGGAGAGTCGAGAGAAAGTGTTAGAATTATTAGATAAATAATTACATTTACCATTTCCTCTAACCCTAACCATTGATAAATTTATTTTAAGATCCTAATGCATAATTTTTATTTCTTATATTTCTTATTGCATTCCTTTTTTAGCGCATCATCTAAAACACATCAAATAAATTTTTTTTTATTTTTTTATTTTATAAGCAACACATCATATTATATATATATATATATATATATATATATATATAAATATATATATAAAATTAAAGTCAAAGAAGCGCAATCAAAATTCAAATTAGTTTATTATTGTTGTCTAATTTTGAGACATGTATGTATCCAATTTAACTTTATTAAAATTTTGATGGGAATTGACTTATTCATAATACTCAGTGGAGATCTAAAAATCAACAACTCATAAATCACTACTATTATTGAATTTTTTCTATTATGTGTAAGCATCTAGTTATATTATTATTATTATTATTATTATATAATGAATCAATGAGTAGAAGAAGGCAGATAATCAAGTAAAAAAAAAATTGAAAATACCGTAAACAGGTGGGGTCGAGTCCAGGCTAACGCGCGGGAAGCGAGGTGGTGGGAAAGTGTAGCAACGAAATGAGCAGAGAAGGATGAGGATGAGGATGAGAGATTGAGGATGAGATTTATGAGCTGATTGGCTATGGGTTGATCGTCGAAGGAAGATAGAGCTTTGAGGAGAGGAGAGACGAGGAAGTGAGAATGGGAGGAGGAGATGAGAAATTGAGAGATTTGAGAGAGAGCGTAGGAAACGTGGAGAGTAGGAGAGAGAGGGTTGGAGATGAGGTTGGAGAAGCAGAGGAGACAAATAGATCCTCCTCCGCCTTCGCCTTGTTGTTGGCTTTGGAGATTCAGTGTGGATCGGTGACCTTCACAGCATACTTGTGCTAATTCTTCTCTATTCGAGTACAAGTTTTCTTCTTCTTCAACGTCTGGTTGTTTCTGTGAATCGTAGCAGAACAACATTTGTGTGCTTCTCACTTCTCACTTCTCTCAGAGAATTTTGATTTTGCTTTTTTGAAATTTTTGGCGCGAGGCTGAGGATATAATAATATATGCCCACCATTTTTTTTTCATTTTAAATAACAAAAAAAAAAAAAAAAAAATGCTTTACTTTTTCTGAAAAAGTAAAGCATTTTTAGATTAGTGTTTTTCAACAGAAGGACCTAAAAATGCTTTTTACTTACAAAAAATAATAATAATAATCCATATCATATCATTTTTTTTTTTTTTTTTTGGTTAAACCATATCATATCAATTGTTTGCACCAAACTGGTGCAACAATAATTTAATTATTTTTATCTACTTATCCTTTATCCCTCTTTCTCAATATATATATATATAAACTTCTTCTTCCTTTTTTTTCCTTTATCAAATTTTTTGAGAACTTATTAAACTTATCCTTTATTAAATTTTAATTATGGTTATCAACTTTTCTTCTTTCTTTTTTTCCTTTTTTTTTTTTTCAATTTCTTTTGTAAAACGAATATAAATTTGATCAACTAAAAAAAAAAAAAAAAAAAAATTCTATTACAGGTCCATTAAAATAAAGACATCCAAGTTCATTATAAATTTTTTTTTTTTCTATTAACGTTTATAATATTATGAACTTATTAAAATCGTTTACTCATTACTGCCTTCCTTGATCTTAAGATACATAATATATTATATAAGAGTTGTGTTAATAGTTGCTTTTGGCCATTTGTTAATAAATCATTTTATAATAGTTTTGATACAATTTTTATGGAAAATATAAAATAGTCAGTTTTTTCTTTCTTTTTTCATAAAAAAATTCTAAAATTATTTTCTAAACCAATACTTTTAGGACATCCATTAACTATCTAATTAAATAGTGGAAGTAAAAACAATAATCTATATATATATATATATATATATATGATGATGCACAAAAAATCAGTAGGCTGAATGCTCTGGGCTTCAATGGGCTAAGGGTTACTTGGAAGGCCTGAAAAGAAAGAAACACAAGATCAAAGGTGACCGGGGTGAACCGGCCAAGAACCCTCCGATGCTTAAGTTAGTTTTCTCTCTAGAACTCAAGAATTTCAACTTTGGGGGTCATGGAAACTTACTTTCATTTGATGTGGATGAGTCCTTATATAGTGAGTTTTGGAATTGTTACTTGTTTAGTAACTTCCTCAACGTGTATGGAAGTTAAAAGGCTCAGACTTAACTTCCATAACTGCTATAGAAGTTAGAAGGTTCAATCTTATCTTCTACAACTGCTGTTAGAAGTTAATAACTTAGTGAGAAGTTATAGTGATGAACAAGGATTTTGCTCATACTTCTAAATAATAGAACGTGGTCCGAATTATAAGCTTTTATACGCAAATCCATTCTAAAAATTTTCTAAGTGTTGAGGGGTCGTCTAGGTGTTCCCCCCCGATGGACGATCTTTATACCCACGAACGACCTCCTGGCGGTGGACGACCTTCTTATGTTGGGTTAACCTTTTTGGTCTCGGACGACTATATGGACGAACTGGAGATGATCCGATTTTTAGCTCACCATCAATATAAATATATATATATATCTAAAAACTGAAGCGTAGCATTTATTATTGCTACACTTCTGTTGAGTCACATCAATGGCCACATCATCCACATATTTCTAACACTTTCTCTCTCATTTTTAACTATTTTTATCCTTATTAATTTCTCACCTTACAATTACATTTCCCTTCACTTTTACATTTTATCTCCCCACTACTCTATACCTTAATGTTATAATTCTCTCATCCTTTTATCTTCTTTTTATTTTGACTCATTTTCTACCCATTTTATATACTATAAAAATTTGGTATTCTCTCTTCCATTCAATTGATATTTTGCCCACACAAAAAGGTGAATACTTTATCTCCCTCTCTTTATTTTTTTTTTTTTTATTTCTTTTGGTAGATTTTTAATTCTCTATTGCATTTCTATTTTCAATTGATAAATATTTGTGTTGAACTCTACTTTAAGTTGATGCAATTAAGTTGTATTTTAATTTGTTATTTTTTTTAATTGTTAGATGCTATCCTATAATCCTATGACATACATAGTATATAATAATATAATATTATTCTATTATGTAGTATGATTTGGATAATTTGGTGCTTACAACTATACATTTTCTTTTGAGTATTCTTCTACCTCACATTATCTCCCAAAAAAATGTGATTATAATCTCCTTAAGAGAATAAGAAAATTGAATAATTAATTTCAGATTGAAAAAAGTTTAGTTGTACCAAAAAAAAAAAAAAAAAAAAAAAAAAAACACTATAACAAAAGTTTGAATAATACAAACACACCCAGTTTTCTCCACAAAAAAAAATAATAATAATAATAGAATGATATATTTGTAGAGGTAGAGAGATGGAAAATACTTTTAGAAATAGTTCAATTTTTAAGGATAACAAATTATATTCAATAAATTTTAGATAATAAATTATATACTATACCACATTATAAAATAATGTATTGATTGCAAATTTTGACAAATCCACCATTGGATTACATTATCTTCATAAATTTTGCATGTTTGCTAAATATCATGACAATCAAAGATCAATAATTATGTTATCAATGAAATGTCGAAAGTTCTAGTTTTTATAGTTTAAAATTATGTATCAAATATGAGTTTATAGATTAAATATTAAATAAAGTTTGATTGGAATCAAATTTGACATGCGTGTTAAGAACATGTAATTTAACAGTGAGATTTTCAAATTATCAATCAAATAAAAAAATTTTAGGTGATGTAACTTTAAGCAATGTACCACTTAATATTTTTTTTATTAGTTGTGAATTTTGACAAATTCATTGTTGGATTACATTATCTTTATATATTTTCCATGTTTGCAAAATTTTAAGACAATAAAATATCAATAACTATGTTATCAATGTAACATTTAAAGTTCAAGATTTTATAGTATAAAATAATGCATCAAATATGAGTTTTTGGATTAAATAGTAAATAAATTCTAAATGGCACGAAATTTGACACAGGTTAAGAACATAAAAAATATGTAACTCAACAGTGAGATTTTCAAATTATTAATCAAATAAAAAGTTATTAGGCGGTGCAACTTTAAACAATATTACACCACTTATTTTTTTTATTGGATGCAAATTTGTCAAATTCACCATTAGATTACATTATCTTCATATATTATCCATGCCTACAAATTCCCAAAACAATAAAAAAAAATCAATAACTATGTCGTTAATGAAATGTTTGAAGTTCAAGTTTTTATAGTTTAAAATTTTGCATCAAAGATGGGTTTATGGATTAAATAGTAAATAGAGTCCAATTGGCATGATATTTGGCATGCATGTTATAACATAAAGAAGTTTTCAAATTATTAATCAAATAAAAAGTTATTAAATTTTCAATCATCATAATTTTTTTTTAGAGAGTTGTAACCTATGGCGTCCGCTCTTGAAGATAGCTCTATCATCAAACCAAGACACCAATCAATTTTTGGTGTAGATGGAGATTAAACCCTAGATCTCTTATACACACCATTAGAAATTTTACCAGTTGAGCTAATTGGAACCCACTCATAATTTTATATTCAAATATAATAAAACTTATCAATTATATGGCATGTTTAGAACAAGTAACTCAATATATGTTTGTATTTCAATAATTTAATTAATATAAAACTTTATTAAAGTTTCAAATGGCTCACTTAAATTTTAAAATATTTTTAACATATGATTTTCCTTCATATAAAATTTTTAATTAAATGCACGGGCATACTACTAGCTTTTTTTAATTTTTATTTTTATAGGAATTTATAAGGTTTAGTGACGAAATTTGTAGAACTATCCCAAGCATCACTAAAACAAAAAACATACAATTGATAACTGCCACAACAATATAAGAGAAAAAGTATTTTTCCTTGCTAGCATATCAGGAAAATGATACAGATCATTCAACATTTTAGTATTAAAAAAAAAAAAATCATCAAAATAACTTTATAATGGTGCTGCCCTAAATGTAAATTTTGAAATTTAGTTCTACTTATTTATGCAGTTCGAAAGATTTATTCTCTTTTATCTTATTTTATGATTGTGTTAGGACATATGTGAATCATGTTAGGAATATATGTCAATATTTTATGTAATTGACTAATCCTTTGATAAAACGCACTTTACTTGTAATTGGGTAGATCTAGGATGTGTTCAATGCTTCAAGAAACAAAGTTTCAAGTTCAAGTGTTAAAGCCATACAAATCTGTCCAAGAAATAAGTGAAAAAGTGCTGAATTTTAAAACTCGATAGCTAGTATCTATCGAGGTGTAAAAAGCTGCTGAAACCCGAAACTCGATAGCTAGCTCAATAGATACCCTATCTATCGAGGTTTATGAAAAATAGATTTTCAGTCCTGTTTTACATCCAATCTGTGAGTACATGTTTAGGCTTTCTTTTCTCACAACCCTAAACATATATAAAGATTATTTTAAGGGCCGTATAAGGTTGCGTGAGTGTGAAGCAAAGTTTGTTCATGCAAATTGTGACTGGAGACAAAATTTGTCTTAGTTCATCTTTCTATTGAAGAAGCTGTTGTGTTTGTACACCGTAGGGTTTTGTGACCAAGAAGCTTCTTGATCTTCATCGTGTGATGAACTGAAGAACTTGGCAGCCAACATCTTTCTCAAGTTGGTGATTAAGTCGCGTACTAGGATCCGCGCATCTATTGGTTAGTCACGTACTGGGAGCCGTGCATTGAAAATGAGAGATTGTCACTACAGAACAAGTCTAATTGGGTATTGGGGTAAGGATTCAACTGTAGGTTGGTATAAGGTACTGGGATTCCTTTACTTGTAACCGCTTGTTTTGATAATAGTAGATTCTCGAGAGTGGTGACCTTAAAATCACCCAGTAGGGTTTTTGCCGTGTAGGTTTTCCCCATTCCTAAACAGATCACCGTGTCAATTTAATTTCTGCTGCAGTTAGTTAATTGGTGATTTGTTTGTGCTACCACGCATTTTGCATGTTAATTGAATTAATTAATTAACTTGGCTAAATTAATTGGTTAACTTATCACAAGGGGTCAATACATTCTTGGCCTATCAGATTGTTTATTATGTGAAAAATGGGACGTACATAGAGTTCAAGTGATAGTTTGTTAACTGTATCTTTTGTAGTGCTATTCATGTTTGTGATTATACCACACCTCTGCCACCATATTGATTATATATATATATACACACACACACTAGCCACTAGCCCATACGATGTTTGGGAAAGCTATTGATTATGACTTATTATTTAATATAAATGTTTTACAAATATAACTTTTGTAACCTCTTTGATTACATATTAAGATTCTAATCTTAAAAATTCGATATGAAACATTAAATTACTAACTTTCTTTTTGTTTTAGTATTAACGTTTTCTTGGAAAATATCAATCAATAAAAAATTAATAAAAATTAGTATTTAAAATATCAATTTGTATTGTTTTCCAGAAATTTTTGTGATGATAGCCGAAACAATGATATTACTTATGACTATTATTAAGCCAAATGATGTAGTTTAATGAATTTTATTTATTACAATATTTCAAAAAACAAAATCATAATAAAGAGATCAGAATGGTTATTGAGGAAAAAATTATTCACAATTGGGTTTTCTTGCAAATAAACAAATATATTGGTATATTTATAATTTTATACATCATGAAGCTTCTCCACTCCCAAGTCCAGCCACCAACCCACGTGATACCACATTCCAATGCTTTCGCCTTTTTATATTTCCTAGTCTCATTTAGTCATCTCACTATACCAGTTTGAAAACTCTACAGACTTACAAGGCCAAAATTGGGAATTAAGCCCATTTTTCAAACTATATAGTTAGTAGGCCCAGTCTCAAAAGTATATATTTTACTAACATCTCGAGTCTCAAAGACTCAATTTTGGGCCTATAAATCGAGTTTCAAAGACTCGGTTTCAGTGTTCTCATTACTTCTGATTTGACATTTTTTCCACGTGGCTCCACTTGAAAATTGAGTCTCTAAGACTCGATTTATAAGCCCACACATGTTCAGCTCTCTCATGTACACCCCACCCCACCTTCTCATCAGACCACGGCAAACCCCCACGCCACCACGCAGACTTGACCAGAAGCCAAAGAACCCACAGCCGCTTGATCCAGCTAGACCACGCCACCACCGCGCCAGACCCACGCCACGCGACCCAGGCATCAACCCACAGCCACCCGATCCAGCCAACCCACAGCCACCCGATCCAGCCAGACCACGCCACCCAGATACCCACAATGAACAACAAACCCACTTCAACAACAAAGTAAATACACAGAGAGAGACAGAGAGCCACGATGCACCTGATCGAAGCCATGATTGCGGCTCAGATGCTAATCGGAACCAACAGCGTGGTGGTTCATCTACGTCAGGATCTCTTGCTTCCTTGTCCTCTTTGTTAGAGTGTATTTTTTTGATTTTTGGGTTTGGGTTTTCGATTCGATCAGTTTTTATTTTGGATTTTGTTTTTAGGTTTTTTGGGGCTTTGGAAGTTTGAGAAAGGAGAGTGGGAGAAGAAGAGGACGAGAGGAAGATGGGGAAAGAATGACTTTTGTTTGTTTTGTTGAAGAATAAGGAGAAGGACAATCTGGGTCTGGGTCTGGGTACCAGTACCACTCCAGACACTTGAAAATATTTGCATTGTAAATGTTGCAGATATAAATCAAGTTTTAGAGACTCGATTTCTAGGTGGACGCCACATGAAAAAAGTGTCAACTCAGACCCGATCAAAACATGAAAACCGACCCTCAAAGACTCCATTTATAGCCCAAAATCGAGCCTTTTAGACTCGAGATGTTAGTAAAAAATATAGTTCGAAAACAGTGCCTACTAATTATATTGTTTGTCAAACAATTCTTCCTCACAAATCATTTAGTAGCAAATCTAAAGTTTTATGTTTGATCATTGATGTGAGGAAAAATAAACACGGAATGAAATTAAGAATATTGATTTGAAAACACGGAGTGTCTCGCCACTGCCACTGCGGCATCAAGGTAGAGTTAAGGAAGAAGGAGATGATAGAGTTTGTGGAGCAAAGGAGTTGGGCTTTCTTTTTAAAACAAATCGGAGGAAGCTGATGTAGAGAATGGCGTTTGAGGGAAAAGAAGGGTAGAGAAGAGAGAGTAGAGAAGATTTTCAGAGTTGGGAGGTTACGGGTTTGATTTTTAGAATTGTGGAAAAAATATATATATATTTTTAATAATGCTGACGTGTAGAGCTCTAAAAAAAGTAAAATATTGGCAAAGACTTCGGTTTTATAGTATATACTAGTCGCTAACCCGTGCAATGCACGGAAAATTTACTTAGTAATGCTAAAAGGTTAGCACATCAAATGCATTTATGTCAATTTTGCAAGAAAAATAATTTTATTGCTAATTGTGCTTTCAAAGAAATTTATTATCTCACAAAGAAATATACATAATTCTTAATTTGGGTAGGCCAACCAAAGTTGAAAGTAAAAAATATATACATAGTGTGATTGTCATGTATTTCTTGATATAAAACAGAATATAATTGATATAAAATATAGTTATTACCCTAATGTCACCAACCACAACAATACAAAGAAAAGTATATAGCTTGCAAATTCAAGAATACTATATTTTCCTATAGAAACTGGTAATAGAAATAGAAATAGCTATCATCGGAAGCTTTAATAACACACTACCAACGTAAATTCCTACAGTATGTTATATATGTAAAGCTTATATAAATATATATATATATATATATTACCAAACTATTTACAATTACATACTAAACTTAGGCAAGAAAAAGAAAAAGTAAAGAGAAGTTCATAAACAAAATAAAAATCACCAAGAAATTATTAGCTTGTGGGTTCCCACTCCTCATCCCTTTCTCTCTAAAGTCTAAACCTCACTCTAAATACCGAATCTATGTTTTGTTATAAAGCGAAGTAGTTTATAATATATTCTTTATAGAAAGCTTCAAGTATCTTCCCAACCAAATTGAAAGCATAAAAGTTAAATAAGGAATAGGAAGGGAAACTGAGTCTCACGATCCTTTGCTGCCACAATAGCCGAATAGCTCGCTCAAACAGTGACTTCTATATAAGCGGTGTCTCCCTCTGTTAATCTTTTAGTGTGTCATGTTTTGTGGAGGAAGAACGTTGTATACAGGAAAACTAATTAGGCTAAACACCATTAGAGAGTGTTAAGCCACTAAGCTAATTGCTAGGGTTTTGAGATAGGAAGAGAAGAGTCCTAAGCGTGAGTCTCTCTTAACTCTGATTATTAGGCTAGGTCTCACTAGTTATATTATTGCTATGGTTTATCGAACTAAACGTGCGTTATGTAGTTAAAAAAGAGTTAAATAATTTTGTTTAAAAAAATGATAATGATGTGACAAGTTATAGAGAGGTCAACAAAAAATCAAAGGTTTCGGTTATATACATATATATATATATATATATATAGAGAGAGAGAGAGAGAGAGAGAGAGAGAGAGAGAGAGAGAGAGATTGTAAGGTTGTGATTTACAAGTATGTTTTTATGTTGGCTTTTATTCTGTGTCAAATTTGATTGTAATTCTGTTCAATCATTTCCTTGTATTTTTGTGGGATTTAATGTAAAGGCTGTGTGTGAGAGTTTGGTGAAGATTCTGTAAAGATGAAAAATTCACGACTGGCTCGCGACTGGCTCGCGAGTGCCAACCCGCGAAAGGCCACGTAAGAAGCACATGCTGGAATTTGAAGAGTCTTTGTCAGGCTGGATTTCGCGAGTCATTTTGCGATTCAGGCCAAGTTGCGAGTGCCCCGCGAAACTCTCTGCCTGGATGATTTTGAGTGTGCCTTTTTACATACCTTTACCAATACTATAAAAGACCTCATTATGCACGAAATTGTAAGGAGTTTTTCCAAGAAACTTTTGAGAGAGAAAACCCTAGCTAAACAATTGAGAGTTAGAGATTGTATACCCAAAATCATCTACACCATTTTTCTAAAGTTTTCCTTTACTCCGACCTCTCCATCTACACATCCTTGAGAGGTTCTTAGCCCAAACATTTACCTCACCCAATCTGAGTGTTGAGAGAAGTTTTGGTGCATATGGGAAGCATTGGAAGAAGCTATTGAGTGGAGGATGCAATTTGGAGCTAATTGTGGGATCCAAACAACTTGTGAAGGCATGGCTCCGTGAAGCCCATTGGTAGCAGGAACTTGGAGGGTCTCTTTGTTATTCATGTACTCCAACTTTATTCACTAGTAGATCGATTTCGGCTTGGAGGGCCGCGGAGAGGTTTTTCGCCGAGTACTTCGGTTTCCTCTTCGATAACACGTTTTGGTATTATCTTGTGTTTGCATTTCTCTTCCCTACTCCTTAATCTTTACATTTAGTTTTTATTGTACTTGCTTATGCCTTAAAGTAGTGTTCCAATTTTATTACAACTCATTTACTCTTATTCTGCACTTAGTTAAGTTATAGATAAAGGTTTTATAGTATATATAGATAAAGCACGCACTTCAAAATCCATATTGATTACCGAATTTTTAAGATAATTTGTTCTAGGTGAAACTTTAGCATCAAAATTCCAAGAACTTTAATCAAATGAAGGCTCTATCACCAACATTTTCTAGAAATTGTATTATTTATTTTTTTAGTTTTGATCTTTAATTTTTAAGAAAAAGAAAATATTCCTCTCTCTAACACAATTTGCTTCTATCATATAACTTAAGGTAAGTTTTCCTTTTATTTTATTATCTATTTTGTTGTTTAATTTCAATGAATTAATTATTTCTTTAATTTACTTACGATACTCAACTAAATCTTGCATCACATAAGAGATTAAATCTGAATTTTTTCTTTAAAAAAACCAAATCATGTCTAGAAAGATTTTTTTTTTTTTTTTTTTTTTTACAGTTGAAATATTAATTACAGAACTAACATTAATATATAATTATAAGGGTAAATTACAACTTACCTACCTGTGGTTTGACCGAAATTTAAGTTGCCTACCCGTGGTTTAAAATTTAACACTTTACCCACCTGAGATTTGACCGAAATTTAAGTTGTCTACTTGTGATTTGAAATCCCATGATGCAAGTGTTCTGCTAGATTCTTTTTAATCTCATTTGATCTTGTATTTTTATGTTTTTTATGTTGTTTGTGTTTTTGGAGGAGAGAAACATAAAAGTTGAAAAAAATTACATATTTAACCATGTTTTTAAAGGAAGTAGGTTATGGAACTCTAACTGAGCTAACCTTATGTGGATAAAGTGTCAAATTTCAAACCACAGGTAGGTAACTTAAATTTCGGTCAAACCACATGTGGATAAGTTGTAATTTGTCCTAATTAAAAATTATACAATGTCAATTTTTGTCTTCTTAATAATAAAAAGTAATGAAAACTGAAGTCAATATACTTATATATTAATTTTTAACTACAACACTACACAATAATTAATTTAGAGTTCTAGTCTGAACAATAATGCAAGGGTCCACAATATATATGTTTTTTTTTTTTTGGTTTAGAGTGTGTATTTGCGTGAAACATAGGTCAATGGATTTCATGTTACACTTGGCCCAATCAAATTGTACAGAATAATCTTTCTATTTTTTTTTTTAATATAAAAAGTACAGAATAGGACATTCATTTTTTGAGGTTCCCTTCCTTTGCAAGGTTGTAATAATCAAATTCAAATCTTCTGTCTCATGTATTGTACTCCACTCCATACTCCAATAATATTTAGACAGCTAACCTCTTTCTTTTAGTGAGATAACACACCTTTTTTATCTAAGATAACGCCTTTAACGTTAGGGAAACAGAAGATCAGTTGAGGTAAATCTCATGTGATTAACTTTTTGATTTCTATCCGTCGCTTTTTGTTTTTTGTTCTAGTTTTGTTTCTTCTATCTGTGGTCTAATTGTATTCCTTCATATCTGACCAATTTATGGGCTTAAACCCCGCCATTTATTGAGACAAATCCGACCTTATCTCAACTGAAGCACAAAACCAAAACATATCCGTCCAAGCATTCTTAACAAATAGCCATTAACTAAGTCGTACTTATTAGATAGAGTTTGATAAAATAATGAAATCTGAAATTTAAATAAAATGTTATCCATATATTCAAATCAAATTGTAAATTTGTAATCTCTACAATAATATATATACAAGAATTTCAACAAACATGTAAAATACAAAATCTAGCAACCCAAATATTTATTGAATACAACTTTTACAAGAAAGAGAAACTTTTTTCTTTCCACATGTTTCCTAATGGAACAAAAATCAAACACCATTATCACCGTAAACAAGCCACTCTGTTTCTCTCCACACTTTACTTCCACATCAAACCCTTAAAATGTTTGGTACCGAAAAAATCCAAGAAAGTTATTTTCCACAAACCAATAGAAGCATAATTGGTTTTTGAAAAAACGTGCGAAAGATTCGAAGAGAAGGAGAGTTGGTGATTGGTAGTTTGTAGAGAGAGGCGGATGCGTCCGTATTTGGTGAGTAGTAAGTATGAAGATGAACACTTCAGATTAAGACCACAGAGAGAAGAAACAAAACAAAAAACAAGACCTATGGAAGAGACAAAAATCAAATAATTAAGATATTGAATTTAGAGAACCCCAGAAGAAAGAAGCGTTATCTCACTAACGTTAAAGGCGTTACCTCAGATAAAAAAGAGGTGTTATCTCACTAAAAGAAAGAGACCAGCTGTCCAAATATTATTGGTGGAGTATGGAGTGGAGCACAACACATGAGATAGAAGATTTGGACTCTGATAGGTGCTGCACTTGTTTATATAGGCAGCAATTAGCAGCAATATGACCCGTGAATCGACAAAACTGAGTACCATATGCCTTAATACGGGCAAAGTTAATTTAAAATTAATATGATTAATTTTTCAATTTAATCATATTAATTTATATATATAAGAGGATTCCTCTTTGTAAAGTTATGATTTCCAACTAGCTTTTGTTGGCTTTAATTCCGCGCCAAATTTGATTGTAATTTCTTCAATCATTTCACTGTATTTATGTGGGTTTAATTGTAAGGGATGAGTGTGAGATATTGGTGAAGAATCAAGCTTCAAAGAAGATTCAATGTAGTTTGTGACTATCTCATGAGAAGCTCGCGAGAAGTGTAACCCGTGGAAGGTCACGTGTGAAGCACATGACTAGAAGCTGAAGAGTCATATCAGGTTGTCAAATTCGCGAGTATTTCGCAAGAAAGGCCATCTTGCAAGGTACCCGTGAAACTCTCTGCTTGGCAAAAAGAAAAAGTGTTTTACCAAATTCTTTACCCACACTATAAATACCCTCATTACCCACTGAAAGCTCAAATTAGTGTGAAACACTAGAGCTTGTTTAGACCCCAAATAAAAAAAAATAAAAATAAAAGAGGCTAGATTGCTTTTACTCTAACTTAACAAAGTGTGGAACAAGAATAAATATGCGCAATAAATCGGTAACACTACTCTAAAGCCATATCCAACCACAATGAACAATAAATGAAAAGCTTAAAGAGTAGGGAAGAGAGATGCAAACACAAAATAACACTAAGACGTGTTATCGAAAAGGAAACTGAAGAACTCGGCGAAAAACCTCTTCGCGACCCTTCAAGTCGAAATCGATGCACTAGTAAATATAGTTGGAGTACATGAGTAACAAACGACCTTCCAAGCCTAGTCTACCCCATGTACTTGAGCCCTCCAAACTCCTACTACCAACGGACTTCTCGGAGTCTTGTCTTCATTAGCTTCCTAGATCCCGCAATTCGGCCCAATTGCATCCACCACTAAATGGCTCCTTCCAATGCTTCCCAACAGCACTAAAACTTCACTCAACACTCAAATTGGGTGTGGTAAGTGTTTGGGCTAAGAACCTCTTAAGGATGTAAAGATGGAGAGGTATGAGTAGAGGAAAACTAAGAGGAAATGTGTAGATGATTATGGGTATAACAATCTCTAATTCTCAAGTGTATTTGCTAGGGTTTTCTCTCTAAAAAGCATTCCTTACAATTCATGGATAATGAGGGTATTTATAGTGTGGGTAAAGAATTTGGTAAAGCAACTTATCTTTTTGCCAAATAGAATGTTTCGTGGGTACCTCGCAAGATGGCCCTTCTCGCGAAACACTCACGAACTTGACAACTTGGCGTGACTCTTCAACTTCCAGTCATGTGCTTCACACGTGGCCTTTTCGCGGGTTACTCTTCTCACGAGTTTCTCGCGAGCTAGTCGTGAACTGCACTAATTCATCTTTGAAACTTGATTATTCACCAATCTCTCACACTCATCCCTTACAAATAAATCCACATAAATATAGGGAAATGATTGAAGAAATTACAATCAAATTTGACACGAAATTAAAGCCAACAAAGGCTAGTTGAAAATCACAACTTTACACCTACAAAATGAAAGGAGTGCTTTTCAAAGAGAAAACCCTAATAAAAACACTTGAGAGTTAGAGATTGTTATACCTACAATCATCTACACATTTTCTCTTGGTTTTCCTCTACTCCTACCTCTCCATTTCTACATCCTTGAGAGGTTCTTATCCCAAACACTTACCACACCCAATCTGAGTGTTGAGTCAAGTTTTGGTGCCTTTGGGAAGCATTGGAATGAGCCATTAAGTGGCGGATGCAATCGGACTGAATTGTGGGATCTGGAAAGCTAGTGAAGACATGACTTCGAGAAGTCCATTGGTAGCAGGAGCTTGGAGGGCTCAAGTACATGGGGTAGACTAGGCTCAAGTACTTCAACTTTATTCACTAGTGGATCGATTTCGACTTAGAGGGCCGCGGAGAGGTTTTTCACCGAGTTCTTCAATTTCCTCTTCGATAACACGTCTTAGTGTTATTTTGTGTTTGCATCTCTCTTCCCTACTCTTTAAGCTTTTCATTTATTGTTCATTGTGGTTGGATATGGCTTAGTTACCAGTTTATTTCACATATTTACTCTTGTTCCACACTTTGTTAAGTTAGAGTAAAAGCAATTTAGCCGTAATTTTAAAATTGGGGTCTGAACAAGCTTTAGTGTTTTCACACTAATTTGAGCTTTCACTCTCTTTCAACTGGAATTTTATGTGGTTTAAAAATACCCTCATTAATGAAGGGTAACTTCATTTAGAAATAGGGTCATAAATGTCAAATAACAAATTTCATTCTGAATTCAAAAAAAGAATTCCTAAAATTTAGGATTTTTTCCCTTCACGTTCAAAAAAGAAATTACAATTACTGCTTATCTCTAAAGTTTATCCTTTTAAAAAAAAAAATAGAAAAAATATATTTCTAAATTATAATAGATGCAAATTTATAAACCTTTATCCAAAAAAAATAGAAGAGCCTCTGAGCACGTGCGTGAGTGCGTGCGTAAAGGCTAGTATTAATTTAAGAGAATTGCTAGCTACATCCACAATATTTCCACTACAAATCTTAGTTGGTGAGTTGTTATTTATTCTCATTTGAACCCACCACTGAAATTATTATTTTACTCTTCAGTAACAACCTGCCATTTAAGATTTATTGTAAAACTTTTGTAAACATAACATTTCTTTTAATTTAATTTAATAGAAGAGTCTTAAATTTTTTTTTTTTTTTGAGAGAGTTTCAACTTATGATGTCCGCTCCTAATGATAAAGATCATCAGACCAAGATACCAATCGATTTTTGGTGTAGGTGGAGATTGGAGCCCATATCTCTTTTTCAACCATCAAAGTCTCAAATTTGATTGCAATTTATGGTGAGGTTTGGACCGTCAAGATAGATTGGTGTGTACCCTTGTTTTATTTTATTTTTGATAACGGTATGTACCTTTTTTTTTTTTTTTTTTGAGACTGAACTTATGTAATTTTATTAACGTAAATGACTTACATCCAAATGTAAAAACGGAACAATATGAGATGGAACATCCTCCATCCATACTTGAAAATCTGGTATGCGTATAGCATGTTTCGCCAAATTATGTACTACACTATTGCCATTTCTCTTAACGTGAGAATAAAATAATCTTCTAAACTTAGTTCCATACACTTTCACATCTTCTATCAGCAGACCCCACGTAGATAGATTCTGTTCTTGTGACTTCAACGCCTGAATCAAGCCCAAAGCATCACCTTCAAGCACAACGTTTTGGAATCCCAGTTCGTGTGCGAATGTTAAAGCCTTCAGTGCAGCCAAGGCTTCTGTCTCTTCTGCCTTATATGCTTGACCAATTTTTTCTGCACAAGAGGCTAAAACAGCACCATCGGAGTCCCTTAACACTACTCCTACACCTGACAGCCTTGAGTCACTGGAAATTGCTCCATCAAAGTTCACTTTCACAAATCCTGCTAGTGGAGCTCTCCAACTATTTCCCCCACTGCCATTATTCCCCACCTGCACCTCTGAAACATGTATATCAGCACGGTATTGCTCCAACTTTGCCCGTGACTGTGCAGCAACCTGATGAAGTGGGCTGGCATGCAAGTTCAGACGTGCTTTATTCCTTTGATTCCAAACACTCCAGGCTGCGAATGCTAACAGCTCCAGGGACTTACCTTCCTCTACCATCCATAGCAGCAACTCCTTAACACTTGTGAAGCCAAGTTCACACCTAAATCCCCATATTCCCTGATCAGACCACACCTTATCCAGTTCCGGACACGACCATAGTGCGTGTATCGGTTCCTCCACTGCCTGCTTACACCTCTCACACATTGGATCCTCTACGATTTTTCTTTGCATCAATGCTTGTTTGGTTGGCAGAGCATTACGGCAGGCTCTCCAAAGAAAATTTTTAATCTTTGGTGGAGCTTGCATCTGCCATATTTCCTTCCAAACCTGCTTCTCACAGATTGGAGGGGCTTGCGGATTTGATTGCAGCTTCGCCTCCTCTTTAAGGAATCTGTAACCAGATTTACACGAGTAGTTTCCGGATGGAGTATAAGGCCAGTACAAATTGTCCTCTGCTGCATTACGGCTAAATGGAATTTTCTTAATTAAATCAGCATCCTCGGTCACAAATAACCCATCCACCAGCTCTTCATTCCATCTTCTTGTGATTGGATCAATGAGGGTGGCTACGGTATGATTTTCAAAGCTCTCCAAGGGGCAAGTTGACAGCTGTGTTGGTTGTTTTCTTGGCAGCCAACGTTGCTGCCAAATGTTTATTTTTTCTCCACTTCCTATCCTCCATATTGCCCCTCTTTGAATGATGTCTCTACCTCTAAGGATACTCTTCCAAGCATAGGATCCCATCCTTGAATCGGCAGCCTCCATAATTGATAAATTTGGGAAGAAACGAGCTTTAAATACTTTGTAGAAGAGTGAGGTTTTATCATGCAAGAGACGCCAAGCTTGCTTTGCTAAGAGGGAATCATCGAACATAGCAAGATCTCGAAAGCTCATACCTCCAATAGTCTTAGATTTTGTCATTTCCTCCCATTTAACCCAATAGATTTTCCTTCGGTCACCTCTTCGGCCCCACCAAAATTTCTTGATTAGAGTCTCAATCTCATTGCACAAACCCAACAGCAATTTGAAACACCCCATAGTGTAAGTAGGGATGGCTTGTATGACTGCCTTTAAGAGCACTTCTCTTCCCGCTTGCGAAAGCAATTTAGCTTCCCACCCTTGAAGTTTCCGCCATACCTTCTCCTTGATATAGTTAAAACTTTCTTTTTCACCTTTGCCAACTAAAGAGGGCAGCCCAAGGTATTTTTCATAGTGCAAGATTTCGAGGACTCCTATGGCCACCTTGATTCCATGCTTCTCCTCCTCCGATACAGACTTGCTAAAGAACAATGAGGTTTTACTTCTATTCATTTTTTGTCCCGAGGCTTCCTCATACTCCTTTAGTATGTTCAAGACCTTACCACACTCCTCCATTGTTGCCCTGCAAAAATCAGACTATCACCTGCAAAAAGCAGATGCATTAGTTTTGGACCCCTCCTACAAAGGGAGTATCATGGATATCACCTTGTAATTCAGCATTTTTAAATAAATTATTCAACCCTTCCGTACAAAGAAGGAATAGGAAAGGAGAGAGTGGGCCTCCCTGCCTAATTCCCCTTATAGGAAAAATCATCCCACATGGATCTCCATTCACCAAAACAGAATAGGATACTGTTTTCACACAACCCATTCCAAGATTTATCCACCTTTCCCTAAAACCCATCTTCCTCATTATCCCCTCCAAATAAGACCGCTCCACCCGATCATACGCTTTACTCATATCCAGTTTTAGTGCCATATAACCATAGTTACACCCCTTAAAGTTTTGTAAACTATGTAAGGTCTCAAAGGCCACCAAAATATTGTCTGAAATTAATCTACCCTTTGTGAAGGCTGATTGGTGTTCTATGATAATGGATGGAAGTAATTTTTTAAGGCGATTTGCAAGAACTTTGGAATAGATTTTGTAAAGGACATTACAAAGGCTAATTGGACGAAATTGGTGTGCATATTCAGGAGAGTTTATTTTTGGAACAAGAGTAATAAAAGTATGGTTTAGGGTGGTTGGTATGGTACCTGAATTTAACCAAGACGAAATGGAAAAGGTGACATCCTGATTTATTGTGCTCCAAAAATGCTGATAAAAGAGCAGGGGCATACCATCCTGTCCAGGTGCTTTGAGGGGTGCCATTTGTTAGAGGGCAGTGGCAACTTCACTTGCCTCAAACTCACGACAAATACTTTCATTCATCTCCTCATCTATCACTGTGGGTACACAATCAAAAATACCTGTGGATACAATCCCCTCTGATGCAGTAAATAGTGACTTTAAATAGTTAACCATAGTTTCACCAATCTCTTCTTGTCTAGTTCTCCATACTCCTCCCTCATCTCTAATACCTTCCAATGAATTTTTCCGGAATCTCCTTGTAGCACAACAATGGAAATATTTAGAGTTTTTGTCCCCTTGGTTTGCCCATAGTATTCTTGACCGTTGAGCCCACATCGTTGCTTCCCTAACCTGCAACACCTTAATCTCTTTTTTAAGCTGTCTCACCCTATAATTGTTTCCACTTATCATGGCTGCCCTCTCTTCTTTAGCTAGAGCTTTTTTCAAACGGTTCAATTCCAACCTAACATTACCGAAAACATTTTTCTCCCATCGCCCCAACTCCTTCCCACACTTTTCAACTTTACTCAAAATATTACCCTCCAACCCGACATCACTTCCACAACCCTAGGCCGAAACCACCACTTCCTCACAGCTCGAATTTGAGAGCCACATTTGTTCAAACCGAAAATTTATTTTCCGGATTGGAGGGTTCAAACCCGATAGGGAAATGAATATTGGGATATGATCCGATGAAGTGCATGACAAGTGGAACACTCTATAACCTCCAAATTTCATGAACCAACTATTATTAACCAAACACCTATCAAGCCTCTCCCAAATTGAAACCCCACTTTCGAAGTGTTTGCTCCACGTAAATTTAGAGCCCTCAAATCCCAAGTCCATGAATCCACATTCATCAATCACATCCCTAAACTGCTGCATCTGATAATAGGGCCTTCTTGCACCCCCCAAGTTTCTCCTCTTGGCTGATAATTTCATTAAAGTCCCCGAAACAAAGCCATGGCTTTTCTGGTTGTGAGTTTAAAGCCCTTAGCTTGGTCCAAGCTTCATGTCTTCTTGTTGTATCAGGTTCCCCATAAAACCCCGTTAATCTCCACTCGTTCTCCATATTTTTATCAATTACCGCATCAATATAGTATCTATCCAAACCTTCCACCGTCAAATTGATCGATGATTTCCAATAAAGAACTAATCCACCACCCCTTCCCACTCTTGGTACAACCCATCTATGATCAAAACCAATACTTCTCTGAACAAACTCTAGCCTTGCATCATCTATAAGTGTCTCGGCTAAAAACACCATAGAGGGATCTTTTGCCCGAAGGATTTCACCGAGCTCCCTTCCTATATGTAGGTTCCCAAGCCCACGACAGTTCCATGCTAAAAAACTCATTGCCGTTGGCAGGGCTGAACATTAGCTCCCAGCACTACAAAAGATTTTTCCTCTTCACTGTGAGTTACTTGGAATCGTTTTGCTAAACCTGCCATGTGGTATACCTCGGGTGCAGCCATTCTTTTTTTCCCTTGTGACTGAACACTTATTGCCGTGTTATCCTTTGGTTTAATTCTTTCTCTGCGAGTCCAGGTAATTGATGCACGTGGAGATTGTTGTTTGTGAACCCTACTTCCATCAGTATCACGTGACTTATTAAGTGATGATTTACCACTTAAATTATCACGTGTATTAGGGCTGGAGCTGTCACGTGGAATAGGGTTTTTATTAGCACTCCTTCCCAATCCCAACAACTTAGCTGCCCCAAATTCTTTTGCCAAACTTAACTCCTCATTACACGCTTCCACATCGATTTCAGTTTCCTTAGGAGTCTTTAATTCCCCAATAATTCTCTCATTAACTCTATTTTGAAAAACCGTATCTTCTCTAATAACCCCATCTCCTTCATTACGCTTTAATGATATGATTTCATTAGCTTCAATGCTATCATTAGTGCTGGCCGTTACTCCTTGTGACTACTCTGGTATGCGTTCTCTGCCTGAAACAGAATTCCGGCCTGAATTGCTGTCCTCCGATGTACCTGAACTCATCTTCTTCTTCTCGGCATAGAACCCAGGAACCATGATAGCACTACGTCTTGCAGCAACAAAAGGTGGTGCTCTCAAATATGGTCCAAACTCACGTTGTTCTGGTTTGAGGGTGCCCTCACTATCAATCCACAAATCACAGTCTCTATCGTCATGAGTAAGTCATCCACACCAGTTGCACATGTTAGGCAGCCTTTAGTACTTAAACAATATCCATACCTGCTTCCCTCCTTCACCAACAGACACCAATCTACTATGGCACAATGGTAACGACAAATCAATGGACACCTGAATACGAATAAAATGACCACCATCAAATAATTTTGAGTTCGTCGGCGCGAAAACCTCCCCCAAAACACTGCCAATTTTCTTGGCCGCCTCCACTGTCATATATTTAATCGGAATCCCATGAAGTTGAACCCACAACTTCGTCTTCTCAAATTTTATATCCTGAAGCGTGGACTCGTTCTCGTATCGACTCATGACCACCAGATGTTTGTCAAACGTCCATGGTTCACCTTATAAAATTCTATCCACATCCTCCTTGTTGTCAAAGATGAAGAGAATTTTGTGGTCTCCAAAACTCTGAATCTTGAAACCATTCTTGGCTCTCCATAGCGGGTTAAACGTCTTAGCTATGACCTCCATGTTGATTGCTCGCCTAGTCAAAAACTTAGCAGCAATGGAAAATTTCTGACTACCATCATCATCAAGCAAGCAGCAAGCTGGCCCCTCTCTATTCGAAAGAGAGCCTATTCCAAGACTGAGCCAAATCGTCCATCCTCTCACTCGCTCAAAACGGTTTCCCCACCCCCAAAAAATAACCCAGCAAGCCTAGGAATAACAGTGTTGCTCCTAGGATACTACGCACCTTCGTTGAAGGGACACACTAATTCTACAGTGGAAAGAAATTGAGAGAAACCTAACTTCTAAAGACACAGAGAAACTATGACTCAACTCGGTGTGTACCTTGTTGGTTGTTAATTATAGTCTCTTGTCGTATAGAACATTAATTAATTAATAATAATAATAATAATAGCGTATTGAGGCACCATTATATACCCTTGACGTTATGTTCAATAATGTAGAGTGGCTTTCTAATTAAGCTTTTACAGTCCTTAATATGAATTAAATTAATGTGGGGTGCTCTTTGGAGACTTTTGAATTTTGTTGAGTTAGTTAAGAATGTAATTAGTGTTACTGATCATGTATTGTTTAATTAGTGTCATTTTAGCCTTTTGTTTTACATTATTTGTAAGTAAAGCTACTAAAAATAAGCTCTAGTCAAATGCACACTAAAATTGTGGGAGATACAAGAAGCTACATAAATGAAGGAACTCTGCATAACTTGTATTTGGGGGGGTGGCAAAACACTAACACAAATTTTTTTCATGAAAATCCAAGCTACCATTCAATATTAAAAAAATATCAATAAAAGAGAAAATACAAAATAACCATTTTTCAATATATATTTTTTATTAATACATTAGAACTTCAATCTATGTCATCTGTTTCATGATGGAACTCGGCATTTATTTAAATCCCAAAAATCACATATAAAATTTGCATCTCTCTTTCCCTTTCAATAAACATTATCAAAGAGTCCATTAGAAAATCACATTCTAATTGAGTAATTATGTTGATTATACTTGAATAACAACGTTGATCCCATTACAATTCCAATAGTTTCTTAACTAATCAACCAACTAATTAAGTTAAAAATTAAAAATAAATAACCCTAGTGGATTTTAACTCTGCCAAACACAAAGTTCACTAACTATTATTTATTGCTTTTTAATAACTACTACTATAGTACTACTTTTTTTGAACATAATACCAAAAAATAAATAAAATAAAATAACCCCACACACTATAACACACCACACGCACCGTAAGAGCATTCACATCAACACTTCTAAAAATTTTAGCATTTACCATCTCAAAACCCAATTTTATAACATATAACACACCACTTTACAATACCCCTTATATCAAAACTTCTATTTTTTTTTAACACTTCATTTAAATATTCTTTCTTTATCATTTTTTATTATTTTTTATCCTTCCTCTCTCTTTCTCTGTCTCTCTCTCCTCTGTGTCTCTCTTTCACAACCCAGAGTTGTCGACCACCATATCCACCCACCCATATGACAACCACCACATCCACCCACCATCGCCGCAACCACAAACAACAGTAAGAAGAAGAAAAAAAAAAAAAAAAAAAAAAGCCCTCCACATCCAAAGCCACAAAATCAAAAAATCATCCAAATCAAAGAATCACAAAATCAAAGAATCATCCAAATCAAAGAATCACAACAAAGACCCAAAACCACCCCGATCAACCCACACCCAGCACCCAAAGCCACCCCAATCAAACCACGAACCCAGCCACCGAAATCAAGACCCACCAAAATCAATCAAAACCACTGAAATTAAAACTCACCGATATCAAATCGCAAAACCCACTCACCGAACCACCACAAAGACCCACCACGAACCACCGTAGACACCCACGATCCACGAAAAACCACCGCAGCCCAACCACACCCAGTATCGCATCTCGACCACACCCAAGACCCACGAACTCGAGATGCAGAGAGAAAGGGAAACAGAGAGGCGGAGAGGCGGAGAGAAAATGAAAGAAAGAGTAAGAAGGAGTGGACGAAGAGCACGAGATCGGCAACGGCATGTGGGTATGGAGATAGCGCAGAGATCGGCGGTGGCATGTGGGTATGGAGATAGTGTAGAGATCGGAGGGTAATCGGACAGTGGAGGAACCGTATTCGGATCGGACAATGGGGATAGAGATAACGGCGATGATGATGACAAGGAGAGGGCATGTGGGTTTGGAGAATAACGGCGGCAGCATGTTTTGGCGAGCTATGGAAGGCTTGCCTGAGAGAGAGACACCAGAAGGAGAGAGGGACGGAGAGCACGAGAGAGAGTGAAAAGGAAAGTGAAAAGGAAGAAAGAAAGAAATAATAAAAATTTGTAGTGGTGAAAGAGTTGGCTAAGATGGTGAGAGGGAGAGGAAGAAGCTTGGGTGAGATGGTGTGACAGAGGAGAAGTGAGAGAGGAGAGAGAAAAGACTTGGGAAGGAGACAAACACGGAAGAGAGAGAGAAAGAAATTAATAAAAAATGATAGCATGTTGCTACAGTGTGGTCTCAAAAATGAAAGCGCACTGTAGCAAGATTGCAAATTTTTTAGCATATGCAATCTTTGATGGAGCAGGTTTTTGGGGTTATAAATGCTAAAAAAAGCATCTTTTAGCATATGCAATCCTTAATGGGAATACTCTAAGTCTGTAACACACCACACACACTAACACCACATATTCACTGACACACTCTGGGAGTCCCTCTAGTATTTAAAGTCCCACCACTCATTACTCACATAAGAAATGCTATCAAATTTCAAATAGAGAAAGAAAAGTCTAGGGAATAAAAGAAAACAACAACAGAGACACCAGAGAGAGATGCAAGCTCACAAGTTGCAACATACCATTGAATTGGTAACCCACTTTGCCTATCTCTAACCAATTGCTGATGTTTTCACTTTGCCTCCTCACAGAGTCACACCTTCACAAGCATCTTTGATTAGCTTTATGCTTTTTTTTTTCTTTTTTTTTTCTTTTTTTTTTGGAATTTGATGGAATGGTTTTGGGATACTGTTGTGGTATTGAGTTCAAATTGGTTTTGTTTAAATTTTTCAAGGGCTGGGTCTAAAGTTGGTTGATTGGGCTAAATTTTCTTTAGCTTTTCTCTTGTTCATTTTGTGGTTGGGCTAATTTTTTTGAACTTGCTAACTTGTATTTTGGGATTCTAGTCTCTAGATCAGTAAATATAAATATATATATATATATATATATATATATATATATATTATGGGCTTCTTCTTTTTGTTTAAGAGGATTAACGATTTTGTTAAAGGGGCAAGTGTAATTTTATTTAGCAAAATTGCTAAAATCAGTTACTATATATATATATACTACCAACTTTTTTCCCAAAATTTAGGGGGGCCATTGCCCCCCCAAAGCCAAAGAATGGCTTCGTCCCTGGTGTTTAGCTAGAATAGGAGTTCTAGAAAATAATCCATGAGAGTGTGGTCAGAAGAATCCCAATTGACAATTATTCTTCTATGAGGATGCAAGAAATATATTGGGTAAATTATAGTAAACCCACTTTTGGTTTGGCTCAAATTCTCGTTGCCTACTCGTGATTTAAAAGTTGTTACTTTACCTACTTGAGATTTGCTCCGTTTGTCTCCCGTAACCCACCTCTGTTAAAAACATGGGCAAATATGTATTTTTGCACTTCTTTTATGTTTCTCTCCTCTATAAAAAAATAATAATAAAACATAAACACGCAAGAGAAAACAAGATCAAATAGTAAGAGTTTTGTAAAAATTAATATTTGAAAACCTATGTTCAAAACTCCTAGCAACAATTACAAGAATGCAACAAAATCAAACGAAAAACCCAAAATAAATCTTAGCACATAGCAATTGGATTGGGTCTTATTTTTTGTGTGTATTTTACTAGGAAGCACGGGTGTGGGTTCGGGTTTGGGTGCGGGTGCAGTGCGGCGACTCGTCCATTTTTGAAAAAGTAGGGTGCAGGTGTAGCGGGATACATTTATTAATAAAATATTAAATATATTATTATTTATATTTTCTATATATTGCTAAACATATTTTTTCATATAATGGTAAACGTATACCAATTTAAAAGCAATAGTAGATAATTAAGTGAATACATAACAATAGAGAAATATTATGTCTACAATATTTTCATAACATATTCAAAGTGACAGGTTATTATGAGTTGATATTGATGGGCAAAAAAATTAAATTTCAATTGTAGGTTCAAATTAGAACAAATAAAAACTTTCAACTTATAATTTGTTGTAAAAATATTGTAAACAATTGCTTCTCCCAATAATAATACCTCTTTTTTTTTTAGTATAAATAAGCATTAATATATATTATATACCATTGTACGTACTACCTAGTCTGACACTTGCTTAATTTTTTTTTTTTTTTATTTCTTTGTCATTTCCAAAACTAATAACGTGTGGTCTTTGTAAAAGACTAAAAGTTGAAACCTAAAAAGAGTACTAGACTCTAGAAGACAGTAGAAACATAAATTAATAGAGAAAAAGACCAGTGCGAAATGAAGAAGAAGAAGAAGACAGTAGAAACATAAATTAAAAGAGACCAGTGCGAAACGAAGAAGAAGAAGAAACAGAGAAGAAGAAGAAGAAAAATGGCGACCAGTGACATGGTGGTGACCTGGGTTTGTAGGTTTTTTATTTTTATTTTTATTTTTTTTAAACATGTATTTCAGCCCGAATTGAAGAAGAAGAAAAAAAGAAAGAAAAAGGACTCACCACTGACGCGTGTGCAGCCGCGTCGACAGCCGCATAGTGCATTCGTGCATGTCGGGTGCACCCGTGCTTCCTAGGTATTTTATACACATCAAAAAACTCATATTTCAAAGCCAAACCAAAAAAACCCACAAACCCGAAAAATCAAAATTCTCTCTTTATTTGACTTGTGTCTCTGTCTCTTCCTCTTTCTCTTACCTGGGTCATTAATAAAAAATAAAAAAGTTTTTTTTTTTTTTTTTTTTTGAAACAATTCAGTATTGTGTTCAGGAATCGAGCATAAATTGCAAGGGAATTAGGTTGTGTTGGTGCCGCTTGGGAAGTTGGAGCATAAGGGGGGAGCGGAGGTTGGAGAGGAATCTATGAACATGGTTTACCATCTAGTACAATTACATTGTATGATTCTAAGGATGATATATTGACATGCTAGTCTTGCTAGATACCAATTTGTAAGTAGTTGCACTATCGGTTGAAAATTGTATTCTACTTGTATTTTTTGTATGAAATCAGCTATGCCAGGTGTAGCCAAATTCACTTTTATTCTTAAAATGCAAGCATGTGCAGCTTAATCAACATTCAATACAACTAGTTGTTCTCATTTCGGTAATGGAGGCTACACATTCGAGTTCAAGTTTTAACAATCTCCACTTGCAATATTTCTTGCATTCCCCTTGGACACCAACTTTATGCTTTTACTGTTGTCTCATCTATCGTGCACCTGTGCTATTTGGTGTTGTTAATATCTCTTTTCTCTCTCTCTCTCTCTCCTTGGGTTTGATGGTGGTTGAACCTCTTTGTTTCTTGGGAAAATGTGGTGTTTCATGAGCATGATTGTCTTGGTAGGACGATTTTAATTTTGGTTGGATGAATGTTTCGGTTGGAAGTTCTTGATTTTTACAAAACCCTTCATTTTTTTTTTTTTTTTTATCTTGTTATCTCTTATTTTTGTATGTATTTTTTGTTTTGGGGAGACATAAAAAAGGAACAAAAATACACATTTACTCCAATTTTTAACATAGGTGGGTTACAGTAGACAAACAGAATAAACCTCATGTGGGTAAAGTGACACATTTCAAACCACGGGAAAGTAATGTAAATATGGGCTATACCACACGTTTACTATAATTACTCCAAATATATTTGATTGATTCAAAAAGCTACCATTTGCCATTAAAAATAAAAAATATATATTTATATTGTACTTTTAATGTAAATTTACATTGTAAACATACAAAAAATGGCAAATATTGAATACATTTGCAAAAAGTGGTAAATATATAATATGTAATGAAATAATTTTTTAATAGATATCCATTTATTTCCTTGGTAGGGATTTTTATAAAACTCGCTCTATTTTATTCACTTCATTTATTCTAGTGAAAAAAAAGGGGAAACATAGATTTTATTTCTGTTTCAAGAAAAAGACAAATCAAATGTGAAGAGTATGGCCAGTAAAATTATTTCTTTTTTATTTATTTTTAAATAGAGTAGGAAAGTTGCGATATATTTCATTTCACTCAATTTCTTATTCATAATGTGATAGTTGTTATGGGAAGAAGAAATTTAAACCTTAAATATCTTAGAAATACTATAAGGTTTTATACAGTTTTTTTTTTTTTTCTCTCTCTCTCTCTCGTAAGGCCCAATGGCAATGTAGGAAACCCCCAAGTAAAAGCTTTTGTTGAATTTGGTACTAAAGCATTCATATTAAGTTCTCTAAAATAGAACACAACAAAATACCATTTAGCTACGGTACTTCCCCAAAAAATAGAGAACACCATAAGTCTATAACTTCTCCTAATGAATATATTATTCATTTTTTGAAAAGTTGGTGTGAGTGTTTTGAAGAGTGAAGGAAAAGTAGAAGAAATAATAATTTGTGACAATTGAAAAGATAATTAATGTGTAATTTAGTCACATGACTTTGTTTAAATAATAGTTATGGATAGTCTTATGAATTTTCTCGTAATGAATTGAAAAAGATAACTCTCGACTAATTTGGAGCAAAACTTTGCTCGTGACAATAAGTTAAAAGCTACGAAAAACAAAAAATTAAAAGCTAAAAAATTTTGGTTTTAAAAGAATATTAAGGCAAATAAATCAGGCCACACAAAACTCACTAGTAAGCAACCAATATATATTCTCATAGAATAGTTAATAAGAAAAAGATATATATACACATATATATATATACAAAACTGAGAAAAAAAATTAATTAGATTCTACAATTAGAATCTAATTTTGTGTCACCCCATTTAAGTATTTTAATTTTTGTGTTAAGTGAGTTATTTAGTGCAAAAGACGAGGTGTTTAGCATAAATGAACCATAAAAAATACCGTTATTTATCTAATCTATACTTCTATACTATTCTTTCCAATCATCTACAGTAGTATTTATACAAATAACTACTTTAA
Organism: Notholithocarpus densiflorus; assembly: GCA_030021035.2. Taxonomy (NCBI): domain Eukaryota; kingdom Viridiplantae; phylum Streptophyta; class Magnoliopsida; order Fagales; family Fagaceae; genus Notholithocarpus; species Notholithocarpus densiflorus. Next base: position 7,528,800 of record JARYZH020000013.1, on the reverse strand, counting down.
CCATCAATATAAATCCACGACCCTCAGGGACCAACGCCAATGGAACATACTCTTTTAAAATTGAATTTTTTTTATCAGTTTAAAACCGAAAGTCATAATTTTGGAGTTTGGATTGCTTGTTGTTCTATTTTTAATCTAAATAAGTAAAAATTATGTTTTGGAATATTTTTTCAATTGTTTAGATTTGTCTTGCATGCGGAAGACATGATATTAATTTTTTTTTTTTATCACGTCAGTTTCTTTGATTAACTTACAACTTGGTTTAAACCATTGTTATTGATTTCATTCCGTTCCGGCCGGATCGGCCAGAATATTTCGTACCGGCATGCAAACCGGTACCATAATACCCCTTGTTCCACCTCGGGTCAAATTTCGGCCTATTTCAGGGTGTACCGGCTATTCTGGCCAATTCCGGCCGAAATACAAATTTCGGCCGGTACCAGATTTTGGCTTTTTAAAAAAAAATAAAAAAAAAAATAAAAAATCCTACCTTCTTCTTCTTCTTGGTTACGGACCCTTCTTCTTCTTCTTGTTTTTATTTTTTATTTTTTTTCTTCTTCTTCTCTTCTTCTCTTTTTGATTTTTTCTTCTGGTGTGTTTCAGTCCTGCTGCCTTTCCTTTTTTTTATTTGGGTGTTGTATAGGTAATGTATGTGACTATTTGTCAACCTCCTTACTCTACCTTAAATGCTGTCTTTTGTTTTAAATTTTTTATTTGTTTTGCTTTTGCCAGCCCACATACTCTTCTATTTTGTCACTTGTGTTTTAAAATTTGAATTTTTTCTTTGTTTTGTTTTTGTGAGCTCCACGTAACTTACAATAAAAATGAATGTTCCAGCCTTAACCCTCTTCCACTGTTCCAACTACTAATATTAACATCGTTACTGCATGAGTATCAGATGTTAATGGCTAACCAACGAACCCACTAGTGGTTTTGGTGGAATTTTTTAATGATAAATATCTTGTCCACGGGCTAGGCTAGCTGTTAAGTCTATGAGAGCCCTAGACCCTCCTTTACATGTATTTGGTTATTCTTTTAATAAAAGTGTTCTACCTTTTCAATCAAAAAAAAAAAAACTGCTAATATTAACATCATTTTTTTTTCTTCATATTATTACTCTTATTATATTTTATAAATGATTGAACTGATTATTATTATTATTATTATTATTATTATTATTATTATTGTGGGGACAAATAACCAAGATTCACGCTTCTTGGGCCGTGGGCAAGCACTTTGTGCATGGGGAGGTGCCAATTCAGCTACAAGGCCTTTGGCCAAATTTTGTGTCAATTGAATATTATTTACTATATGATCTATAAGCTTATATATTATGTATAATTTTAAACTACAAAAATTTGCAATTTAAACAATTTATTGATGACATAGCTATTGATCTTTAATTTTTAAAAAATTTTGCAAGCATGGAGGATATAAAAAGAAGATGTAATTCATTGGTGGATTTTTTAAAATTCACTTCCAATAAAACGATATTGAGTAAGTTTGTAGCCTTAGGCTACAACTAATTTTGTAGCTAAACTTTGTCCTTATTTTTATTAGTATGGTTATTAATTTAACAAACCACATTACTAGAAACTAAAAACACAAAAGTAAATTCAAAATTTTAAGTGGTCCATCAAATGTTTCTAGTGTATAACCTGTGCATATGTATGATACAATTAAAAACAATCACAATTATACACATATATAAGTTTAAATTATACATAGTGTAAGGATTACACATGAGTTTACTTTTTTTTGTTTATTGGTTTTTGATGGTTTATTTATATTAAACTCTTCATCTTTTACACAATATTAACTTACCTAGGACAAAAAATTTTTAAAAAAAAATTAAAATTAATGAGACACATGACGTAAAATTAGACAACAATTAGAATCCAATTTAGAATCTAATTGAATTTTCTCTTAAATTTAGCTTTAATTATAGATATATATATATATATATCTATATATATCTATATATACAGACTACCACTAAAAACACACATCCCTCTCCAAGCTGAGGCAGAAACTAAATTGATGTCATTACAGCACTAAGGCCTTCTTGATGTAATTTTTGAGGTATTTATTTTAATAAAATCTTTTCCTATTAGCAAAAATATTGATTTTTTTTCTTCTTATTCCTCTTACCAAATTGCTTTTAACACAAAATCCATTCTTTTCTCCATTCCTCCAGCTTGAAGCTTTCACTCTCTTTTTTTACTAGCAATGAAAGTGGGTCAAAGCACAATGTAGAAAGTTTTCATGATGAAGATTTATGGGACATCCCATAAAATTGAAAAGATTCCCATGATATATGATGCAACACTTAAGATTCCCATGATCACGAAGGTTGCTACCCCATTGTCACTTGCATTCTTGTGTTCCACTTTAACTGAAAGAGAGTGTTGAGAAATATTTATATCATCTTATCTGCCAGCTTTTGTAAAAACTAGCTTATATTACAAAAGATTAGATTATTCCACTTCACTAAATTTAGTCAAGACAAGAAAGAGAGACTACCAAAAATCCTGAATGTCCTTCAATATGAATAAACTTGGGTGGAACAATTTAATGTTCATAAAACTCATGCATTAATGCTACAAAAATACCAACAACTAATCCTTATTTCCAAAAAATTTTGGGTGAGTTACGAATCCTAAACATATTAATTAATGTCGGCCACATATATTATATGTTTATATTCTATTATATTTAAAGTCATACTCTTTGTTACGTTCTTAGTTGACATGTTTTTCTTTTACTACTACTAATATTTTTTTTTTGCTAAATCATAATTTGATAAAGGAACTTTTTATTGATGATAAAAAATTCAATTAATATTTGTTTGTCCCTTTTTTGTCAACATATTTCACAGAATTACTTCACTCGTGTATAATTCTAATTCTTTTAGGTTAGGCTGTGTTCATTATCGTGAACATAAAGTAACCTTTTCTTTTAGCAAAATATCTGTACTTACATAGAAAATAAAATCCATTGATAAAGAAGGGACAAACAAAACCTGGTTTCAAACAAAAATAAAATATCATTATTTTTAGGGGGGAAAACAAAGTCAATCTTGCAAAACCCAATATTGTAGCCTACTTTCTCTGTTGCTCATCACAAGATACAATAAATGAGTGACTGGTTGGTAGTTACTATTGCAATTTGGGACACTCAAATGAGTTTGTGTAAATTAAGCAAGCAGCAACATAAACTATTATGCACGGCCAACGCAATATTTACAGGTAAACACCCATTTATTATTTTGCCTCACCAAAATCTGCCTTAGTCTAAACACATAGCCACCAAGGCTTATATCCCCACAGAGTTACAAGGTTTCCCACTCTCTAATCACGTGTTATGTGTTAAATAATTTACAGGTCACATAATTATTATATGAAGGTATTGGATATAAAGTTGTTAAGAAGTAACATATACAAGGCTTGAGCTTGAACATATAATTTTGTTCCAAGAAACTAGCTTTCAGCTTAGGGATCAAGTTGATTAATGTTTTGAAAAATCTTGGACCGAATTGACCTTAGTCCAAACTTTAGGGGTGTTAGTTGTATTTTATAAATAATATAATATATATTTATATTTATATATATATCTATATATATAGAGTTTATTGATATTTTTAAAAAGGTGGTTAGTTAAAGATACTTTTTTTATAATCTGGACAAAATTATTAATGCTATATAGACTAAGACCTAGCTTCTCACAAAAAAATTTTGGTGTGGCCCAAAAAATTTTAATAGAAAAGGCATCAAAGGAAAAAATAATAATAATAATATTTACGCCTTTTTTTTTTTTTTGCTAGTGAATTCTCAAAGTTCCCTTGCTATATATACATAAGTCAGCATTCATGTATTTGTGAATTTGGTACGAACAATGTGCTTAAATACTGTTTTAAGGGTTTGCCTTAAACAGCCAAACAGACTATTTTAAGATTTGCATAGTTGAAATCTGAGTCCAACCCAAGCCAAATTAATGTCTTAGCATTAGTCTTATTAGCATTAAGCAAATTCATCATAATTAATTTCATGATTTCGATTTAGCCTTACAGTAAATACGTATGCAACCAAAAGGACACAATGGCAAGAAAATAAATGAAAACTTGTCCTCATGTGAGCAGGAGTTCGTCATAGGAATAGCAATATTATCTCAACCAAAAAGCTAGTCGAAGACGTAGTGCTCCAATTAGTAGAATATTAAATGCACCTTAACTTATGAAAAAAGTACGAGCAAACTTAGTAAGATAAACTTGTAAGGCACCACAGTTTAATTACCAATGAAAATCCGTCTAAAATTAAATTAGAAGAACCTTACGAATTCCCATATTTTACAATCTCAAACATTTTGTTGGTCCAATATGATTTTGCTTGTAAGCGATCATCCAAATGCAATATGCTTGCTAGATTTACCTGAATTTTATAAAACTTACATAGTTTGGGGAAATCTATTCTTGGTTACTAAGCTACACATGGTCTTTCATTTAAATACCCCTAAACATTGTTTGTTCAGTTTCCAAAGGAAAGAAATGAAAAAAAGAAAATCAGTCCTTGAAAACAAAACCTAAAAACGGAGTTGTTTTCCAACCCAAACAAAAAAAAGCGTAAGAGTCCACCTCTGAAAATGCTAAAAATGTAGCATTTGGCACACCTGATGCTAATGCTCTAAAGAGCATTCGCACTGGGTATGCTAAATGGCATATGTAAGGAAACTTTACCATTTTCACACAAAAAGCAAGCTGCATCTAGGCTTCTAAAATTCAACTATTGCAAATTTTTTTGCAATAGTGCTACAATGCAATTCTACTTTTTAGAATTGCACTGTAGCACAATTCTAAAAACGAATTATTGGTTTTTTATTCCTTGTCTTTTTCTCTCTCTTTATTTTCTATTTTTCAATCCTCTCTCCCTCACTCCCACTCTGTCTCTCCGTCTCCCACTCCCTGTTTCTCTCGGTGTGCAGTGGTGGCCTGTTTCTAGTGGATCTCGGAGTGGCAAGGTCACGGTGGTGGTGTTTTTTTCTGCAAAGTCACAGCGTGGTGAGATCGTACCATGGGTTTGAGGAGATTGGGTTTGAGTTTGAGGGGTACGAAAAGATCGAGTGTTTGATTTGGGAGTGGGATCGGTGGCGGCAATGTGGATTTTGGTCGGTGTTCAATGGCAACGGCGTGGGTCTGGGTCGATGGTCGATGGCGACGTGGGTCTAGGTCGGTGGTTTTAGGGGTGGTCTGTGATGGTGGGTTAATCTGGGTTTGTGTGGGCTTGCTTGGTCTAGGTTGATCTGGGTTGTGGGGTGATTTGTAATAGGGTCCGGTGGTGTGGGTGTGGGGTTTTGATTTGTGGGAGTGGGTTTTGGGTCGTGGTGGTGCAGTGGTGGCGTGGGGCTGTGATTGTGGCTGGGTATTGATCTTGCGTGGAGCCGTGGTTATGGAGACAACGCCGGTGGAGGTGTGGAGATCAGCTTTCGATGGGTTTTAATGGGGGTTCTGAATAGATTTTTCTTTGATTTTTTGTGGGTGTCTTTGCATGGTGGTGGTGGGTGTGTTGTTGCCGTGGTGGTGTCTCTAGTTGTGGTGGCAAAGGTGGGTTTCTTTGGGATATATTATTTTATTATGTAGAAATATTATTTTAATGTGTTGTATTGTAAAATAAAAATTGAGATGCTGGGAGTATTGTAAAATTGTATTGTATAATTGATAAAGTGACTCTTTAGGATGGTAAAATAGGATAGAGTAGCATTCTCTGATGCGAATGCTCTAAGCATGCTATATTCCTAATGATAATTTTTTGGTTTAGAGGAGGGATAAAAGGGGGGAGGGGGGAGGGGGAAAAAGTGCTCTAAGCAAGTGTTTATCGAATTTCACAATTTATACAAAACCCAACATTCTATAAATTTTTAACATAATCGTGCTAAGTTGCTAATGATGTTTTTCGGTTCAGAAAGAAGAAAAAAGTGAGTATATAAGGGAAGGTGATGGTTAGAAGAGCAGGCCCCAGTTCAAGGATTATTTTATTCGAAGTGTGTCATGACAGGTAATACCCGCTCGAATCAAGGCCTAGTTTAAGTAGGAGACCTTTCTTGTGCGGTCATTTTAGACCATTCTTTGATTTTGATATAGATTTCTTAATCCTTGTAGTATTCAATAGTTCAGCATTTATCCCCCCTCTCTCATTGAATGTTTCACAATTTTCTTCCATTTTTAGCTGGAATCCTTTCCGTCCCCTTTTCCTTGTCAAGTATCCGCATCAGAGATTAATGACTCATTCCGTCATTTTGCCCAGTCAGACAAAGGAATGCGAGCAAATACAAGTAAATAAATAAATAAAAATGAATTTAATAAAAAGAAGAAGAAGAAGAAGAAAAGGTGTTCTCTGAGTAGAGGGTGTTGACTGTTAAGCAAAGAGAGAGATGAAGATGAACAAATGACTAGCGCTCCTGAACTTTCCAACCCAGAAGCATCAACCCCATTGAGTATATAACTTAGAAACTTCGGATCCACAAAGCATACTTCTGATATTGGTGAATACAAAATTTAAAAAAAAAAAGAAGGGAAAGGAGAGGAGAGGAAAAGAATATCATTTGATATAAGTATCTTCCTGACTGGCTACACTACTGAACAACCTCTTAAGTTACACTCTGATTATACCTTTCTTTCCGTATAACTCAAAACTCAACTGATATCTGTCCCTTATTCTTTCAAGGAAGCAACACCTCCCCAGAACCCCAAAGAATACCATTGGCTTTCTTATTTTTCAAATAATGTGGGGTCTGATCTCTCATCTTTAAAATCTTTGGAAAGAAAGGTAAAAAAAAACCAAATGGAACAGGAGGATACAGGACAGGGAGTTCCCCTTGCAACAAAAACCCATAGAGTACTGTATAAATCTCAACCCTTTTCTGCTCTCAAGATTGCACAGCCAGCCTCTGAAGATGCTCGAAGAAGACTTGAAGACTCACATCATCTGTGAAGATCACATCCGACCCAGCTGCCATCTCATGAGCATTATTGTATGTAGCTGATGGGTTCAACTTTGCCAATAAAAATCTAGCCTGTTCAGCATGGGATAATGTAATGAAACTATATTAATTTCCATATGGTGAAAGTTAAAGAAATCATATCCACCACACTTTGAAATGCAAATGCATCATGTCAAAATATAGAATAAGACTATTTGAACAGTATATCTTAAGTAAATCTTTTAAATTAAAAATAAATAAAAAAACACACACACACAGAAAAAAGAAATAGTTTAGGTCACCAGACTAACTCTGGGACCAATATCAATCATCAATTAGCCAACAGTTGATGGTATTGCACATGGTGGGTATTTAAAGACCTCTCGGTCATATCTATACACGAGACAGAGATATTACTTTCTGGGAGGATCTGAACATCAAACCTAATCCTATCCCACCCAATCTTTTTATCACTTGAACCAAGATCAGAATTTCAAGAAATGCTGAAATTACTGGCTTATTGCTGGCTTAAATTTACAGATGTTAAAACAAAATACATTAAATAACCAAAGTGAACACATAGAGTGCCATGGTGCCCAGTTCTCAAAATAAAGATTGGTTAATCCAAAAGGTCCATCTCCAAATATTTTCATCATTACAACTGAATCATATACCCATAACATTGCCGGGTCATCTTTCTTTTGACTGCGATTTGAAATAAAACTTAAAGGTAACTACTTCCATGATGGTGATCCCATGGATATTTCATGAAAAAGTTCAAGTCAAGAAAGATTTATGTAGTAAACAGAACAGGCCCCAAGTTAGGTGGCTTTTCTTTCCTTTTAAGTTTTAAGTTCAAACAAAGGAATTTATTTTGAAGGAAAAGGGAAACTATAAATTACAATACATATGAATGGGGAAAGGTCATGGAAAGCACATGTTTTTGAACACTTCAGAAGTCTGAAGGGGACTTCTTGTACTGCCTAAACCCATATCAGAAAAAACTCTAGTTTTGACAAGCAGCCACCAATTCAATCAATTAAAAAAGAAGTTCTTTGCTACATTTTGAATAGTGACTTTAACTAAATCTATTTAGGAATAATCTTCTATTTGACAGTGTGATCAGTAAGTTAATGATCAGATAACTTTTGAAGGACCATGCAAACAACAAACATTTTTCATTAAATTCGATGAAATTTATTTACTGAGCACAACCTTTAAGCCCATTCTTGAGATTCAGATTACAGATGATTTGATTCCTCAATTACAATATCAAAATCAAGATTTAATTTCTTGAAGCATAATAATGGAAAAGACAAATAAATTATTGAATACAGAAAAGGAGTCAAGGAGAGAAGCTAATTTCCTTTGGCCAAGACAAAAGGAAGATGAGCAGCTTTGGCGTGAACTTTACGAAAAATCTACAGCATAAATACTTTATAAAATAATCCCTCAAAAATAAATTATTTTTGAAAAACGAAAGTTACAGAGTTACTTGTACCTCCGTCCCATATTGTTGGTCCTATTTAGAAAATCCAACTTTTTAAGAGAACATCATTTAATGCTTTGTTTTTTAGTTAAATTTTAGTTTAAAAGGTACAAGTTTCCAAAACTACCATTCATTAATTTAAACTCTAGGGAAAGAATGGTATTGATCTTTTTATTAAAGAAAAAAGTAAATTAGGATTTTTTTTTTTTTTTTTTTGATTAGTAAGTTAGGAAATTTATTTATATTCTTTTCAAAGATGACTACATCTTGGGACATCTCAAAATGGAATAGAGGACCAGAATTTGGGATGGAGTGAGTACAAGTTTTACTACAAAAGGTTTACAAACAGATGTAATGATTAATGTTATTAGTAGACTTCAACAACCTAATAAATGAATGTTTGAATAACTTTTTTGCAATCGGTGACAGTTTGTAAGTCAAATGTAGTAAAATTTGTAGTATCTCTAACATCACTCATTCTAAAATAAGTGAAGAAAGAAAATAAGAGTATCCTTGGAAGGCAACATCAATTTGCCAGAAGAATATAAATAGAGTAACTTAGCGGAACATATAGCCAACTCTTAGAACTGAAGATACGAGCATGATTTGCAACAATGTTATTCCATTTCAACACCCCCAAATATCCCAAAGTGTAATGTCATAGAAAAAAGTTTAAGCCATTTCAAAAATTATTAAAATTGTAGAATATACAAGTAGTTGGTCAACTTAACAACAATAGAGCCCATGCTTCATAAAAATGAATTCCTAAAGCAACTAATAGAAGCTGGGATGCACGGACGCGGCAAAATGGCCGCCGCACCCGCGTCCGACGCGGTGACGCGCAAGGGACGCCACTGCCTGCGCGTCCGTGAAGCGTCCAGTTTTATTTTTTTCCCCCGACTCGCGCCAATTCACGCTGACTCGGGCCTACTCGTGCGGAATCGGGCCGACTCGCACCGATTCGGTCCTTATCGGCCGAAACTACCGATACACGCCGAAATTTAAAAAAAAAGAAAAAGAAAAAAAGGTGCAAAACGCACCGTTTTGGCCGAAATAACAAAACTCTAACTAATCTAACCTAATGCATTCTTCTCATCTTCAACTCTCTCTCACTCGTCTCTGTGCTCTTTGTCTCTACTCTCCGTCTCCCCTCTCTCACACTCAGTCACACACACAATCTCACTCTCAACTCACTCTCACACTCACACAATCTCACTCTCAACTCACTCACAACCTCACCGACCCAGTCTCAATCTCAAGTTCTCAACTCAACTCAAGTTTCAACTCTCAAGCTCAACCCACTCTTAAGAGTCTCAACTCAGGTATCAAAATAAAGCTTTCAATCTTAGTTTTTCAATTTTTTTAAGCTCAAGCTGATCTGATTTTTTTAGTCTGAAGCTCACCTCACCTGATCTGATTTTTTTTTTTTAAATTTTAATTTTTTATATAAGCTGTAATGTAATAATGTTGTGACTTGGGTTTGATTTATTATTTAGTTAATAGTTATTATTTGTAGGTTAAATTGAATTTATTGAATTTGCAATGGATGAAGTTACTAGCACAGAAACTTCACCTTCATCTAATCAAGAAGTGCCAAATGATGAAGCTCCTCTTTGGCAGTATGTGAATAAAGTAGAAAAACCACCTGGTTCTACTGTTACATCAGGTGGAAACACACTTTAAGTGCAACTATTCTAGTGTAGATTTTTTGGGATCCTATTCTAGAGTTAAGGCTCATTTATTAAAAATTCCTAATAAAGGTATTAAAGCATGCCCTAAAGTGACACCGAGCCATAGGCTGGAAATGCAGCGAATGCATGATCAAGTTGAGAATGACAAGTTAGAGAGAACGGAGAAGTCAAATTCCCTTACCCTCACCTCCCCCAGGCCGTGGGCCTATACCTATTCCCTCATTTCGGAGACAGGATGGGAGTAATAGTACAAATCCAGTTGATGGTAAGAGGAGGAAGGTGACTGTGAATTCTCCTTTGGAGAGAGCATTCCAGAATAATGCTAGACATGAATTGGATAGTAGAATTATTAGGATGTTTTACACCGGTGGGCTTCCGTTTAACTTTGCAAGGAACCCATATTATCGTAGTTCCTATGCATATGCTGCTACCCATAGCATTCAGGGTTATGTTCCTCCTGGATACAATGCCTTGAGAACAACACTTTTGCAAAAAGAAAGAGCTATGTTGAAAGACTTTTGAAACCAATTAAGGACTTTTGGCTTGAAAATGGTGTAAGTATAGTTTCTAATGGATGGTCAGATCCACAAAGGAGGCCTCTTATTAATATTATGGCTGTATCAAATGGGGATCCCGTGTTTATAAAGGCAATTGATGGGTCAGGTGAGTTCAAAGACAAACATTATATTGCTGGGGTGTTGAAGAATGCTATAAAAAAGATTGGACATGAAAAAGTTGTCCAAGTCATCACTGATAATACTAGTGTGATGAAGTCTGCTAGAGCTCTTATTGAAGGTGAGTATCCTAAAATATTTTGGACACCCTGTGTTGTCCACACTCAATCTAGCTTTGAAGAATATTTGTGCAGCAAAAAACACTGAAAAAATGAAGTTACATATGAGGAATGTAGTTGGATTACACGTATTGCTGATGATGCATCCTTCATACGTGTTTTTATCATGAACCATTCAATGAGATTAGCAATGTTTAATGAATTTTGTCCATTAAAACTGCTCCAAGTTGCTGATACTAGATTTGCTTCGGTTGTTGTAATGCTGAAAATGTTGAAGTTGATAAAAAGATGCCTTCAAGCCATGGCTATTAGTGACCAATGGGCTTCTTATAGGGAGGATGATGTTGGAAAAGCTCAAAAGGTGAAAGATATGATTCTAAGTGATCTTTGGTGGGATACTGTTGATTATATCCTTGAATTCATAGCACCTATTTATGATATGCTGCGAGTAGCCGACACAGATAAGCCTTATCTTCATCTTGTGTATGAGATGTGGGATTCAATGATAGAGAAGATGAAGACAACAATATATCGGCACGAAGGCTTGGAAGATGATGAGTATAGCTCATTTTGGGGTGTGGTGTATGATACACTCATTGATCGATGGACTAAAAATTGTACACCACTACATTGCTTGGCTCATTCCTTAAATCCTAAGTAAGTACATTTATTTTCTATTTTCCCTAGTTCCCCCTTCTAGTAAAACACACGTTTCATCTATATTTGTTTTTTAATCTTTAACTAGATATTACTCCATTGAATGGCTTTCGAAGAATCCAAAACGCATCTCTCCACATCGGGATCATGAAATTTCTATGGAAAGGAGCAAGTGTTTGGATCGATACTTTGAAGATGATAATGACTTAAGGGTGGTGAAAGTTGAGTTTGCTACATTTTCAGGAGGGAGGTTTCCTTCACCAGATGCCTTGACAGATAGGTGGGTCTTACAACCTTTGGTTTGGTGGCAATACCATGGCTCCTCATTTCCAACTCTTCAAACCCTTGCCCATTTCTTGGACAACCTTGTTCATACTCATGTGCTGAGAGGAATTGGACCACATACAAATTCATTCATTCTTTAAAAAGAAACAAAATGGCTCCTGCACGTGTCGAGGATTTGGTATATGTGCATTCTAATCTTCGACTCTTGTCAAGGCGCAATGAGGAGTACGTAAATACAGCAACAATGATGTGGAATATTGCAGGAGATTCTTGGAATAAGAGCGACATACATGGAGAAGTTGGAATTCTTGAGAATGCTGCCCTTACACTTGATGAGACAGAGTTGGAGGCCATGGTTATTGGGAATGTTAGCACTAGTGTTACTACTAGTGAAAGTGAAGTTCGAAGTGAAGCTATTAATCTTGAAGATGATGATGGTTGTATTTGATTGTATCTTTTATTTTGTTTTAGTTTCAAACTTGTGAGTTGTATTCTAATTTCCGAACATCATGGAATGTTTTAGTTTCAAACTTGTGAATTGTATTTAATTTATGAACATCATGTTCTAGTTATTATCTACTATTGCTCTTAAATTTGGTATATGTTTATATAATGTGAAAAAGTATGCTTAGCAATATATTAAAAATATAAATATAAATATTTTTAGAAATTTTTTTAATCGCCGCACCCTACCGCACTTGCACCCAACTTTTTCAAAAATTGCCGAGTCCCGCACCCGCACCCAAAAACGCACCCGTGCTTCATATAGAAGTTAAAAATTGCAATGAAATTAATGGCTATCTATAACTCTCGTTACTCTCCCACCTCTCCCACCGTGGGTCTTGGATTCATGCCATGAGAGGGAAGAGATTTGGGGAGGGCAAGGGTTAGCTACCAGTTTGCAGCCTAAAATGGCCGTTTGATCAACCAAGTAAAAGAATTCCAGTATTTCATTTCCCAATGAAGACTATATTACTGTTATGAATGAATATTATACATAAGCAACAGCATAGCTAGCTTCTGGTAAAGATTCATTGGCTAGAAGCGAATTAGTTATGCATCAACAACAATTAGAAGAAACCGCACTTTGGAAGAAGAATTAATAGCAATAAAGGAAATACAGCTTTCAAAAAGATGAAATTTACAATAAATGTACTAACCTGGGAACCATGCTGATCACAAACCACCAATCTAGGTACAGGGAAACGTTCCCGAATGATCATTTGGGCATCATCACCAGGAGCTTGCAATAGCTGCGCAAATGCCTGAAGGGAAACCATGTATTTGGGTTATCAGTTAGATGTGAAAGTTAATTAGACATATGCACAACACAAACAACCAATCACAAAATGAAGGTTAAGTAACAACTTCAGTTGTGGATTAATCAATACTATCTCTTCTCCCCCCCCCTCCCCACCACCAAAAAAAACCCACCCCAAGAAGAGGAGGAAAAAGCCATGACATTTATAAAGGCTTAGTTACAATAATCTCTACTAAAAGTACGTGTGACGATAAATTTTAGACCAACTTCTAAAATTTGAACAATTTCCAGGACAATTAAGTGTAGATACCATGTGTTCTGGTTGATTATGGTATCCTGCATTACGCCACTGAGCTATTTGCATTCCATGGAAAATGACAACACTAAAATAAGAATCCAGCAATAGAATATGGTCAGCAGCGATGGAAGCCACATCCAACAATGCTGGTGCAGGCAGCGAATTGAATGAATATGATATTAATGACGGTTGAATCATAACAGCAGCATTGGCAATATTTTCCCGGTTTAACAGCATGCGGAAATAGGCAGTCTCATCTGGACTGTTGTTAAAAACCTGCCAGAAACAAGGATGTTAGACATGTGTACATATCAGGTAATATATAAGAGAAAAAAGGAAAAGAGAAGAAAAAGAAAATCACTAAGTTATGAGTACCTGTACAAATTGTGATCGTCGCAGATTAAACATAAACTGAGGGAACAGTGAAAATGATGGGTTTAATTGAAAAGATGCTGGATCATCCTTCCGGTAGTCACCAAATTTAGAACAGAGACGAATAAGAGACCGATCCAACCACCGTGTAGCATCAAACCCTTCCTGATTATCATTGCAGAGCCTCATTACAGAACATATGACAAATCTATAGTTGAACTAACAAAGAAGCAAATCATTCGAAATCCTCATGTTTTTCACAAGCAAGATGCTAAAAATAGTAGTACACCGTTCTTTAAATATAATAATAATAATAAATATATCCAATATATAATATGAATAAGAAACTCGTCCTATTAAAAGGATTTTGATCATTAAAATCAGAAGTCCAGATGCAGCAGAGATCTAAAATAAAATTTCAGGTTTCAAATATCTTTGTAATTGGTCCTACACATAAAAACTCTATATTTTTTTGAATCTTTCGTTTTTCTTTAAAGTCCCACTATCATCTATTCCAACAAGAATAGAGCTTGATGCAAGTTAAACACATGCGCATTTGAGTGATCATGGATACAACAGATATATCTTTGTAATTGGCCCTACACATAAAAACTCTATATTTTTTCAATCTTTCATTTTTCTTTGAAGTCCCACTATCATCTATTCCAACAAGAATAGAGCTTGATGCAACTTAAACACGTGCGTATTTGAGTGATCATGGATACAACAGATGGTGAAATACATATGATCGCTAAATACATGAAAAATCAACAGCTATTGACAAAACAAGAAACATACCTCTATTTCCATTTTCAGGGAAGTCAATCTTGCCATTACCACAGCAGCTGTCTCTTGGTCAAATCCTTGTACCAATTCCTGTAAAGGCAGCATGTTCCCTGTCAGCATCAAGATCCACTTGGTGGATTTCTTACACATTCTTAAATTATAAACTGTACTTATGGAGCAACATAAAACAAGATTTAATAGGAAGTTAGTAGCAACTATCAAGAACCTTTTTTTTATTGGTAAGTTACATTCTACCCAGTGCGTTTCGAATCCATCACCTTACCCTCCACCTTGCTCTTAGAAGGAGGGCTCTTACAAGGAGAGGTGCCATTTGAGCTAGACCTCATAGACAACATCTAACAAGATGTTGGAACAAGATCAATTGTTTTGACTGGGAAGTAGATCTAAATATCAGGCAACAAAAAATTCAGGCTCCTAAATAAGGCCAACCACTGAATAGAGGCCTAAATCAGCTCAGTAGGCATATTATAATGTGATCATTTGTGAGAAGGCAATCATTAAGGAATAAAACTTGCATTAATGTGGCATGGACACATAATAGGACACATTCACTAAACTAAGTAATAAACTATCACTAGTCCCAAAAGCTTAAGATAATAGAAGATGGTGAATTTAATCACTTAACCATTATTCTCACACTAAGAACATACAAACATGAAGAATTGTTAGTAACACGAAACAACATGGCAAGGACACATTAGAGGATGAAAGGATAAAAAATATATTATCCTGATAGACGTCTTACTCTTATTAGAAAAGATAATTAGCATACTTTCAAAAATTTATAGAAAATTTCAAGAAGCCTCCAATGAACTTAAGTTATAAAAACAAATAAATAAAGCATAGTTTATATTCCCATTAACAACCCAAATTTCAACCACAAGACAGCCATGAGTGAACTCAAAAAGTTTGACTGTGGTGCCTCCTATGAACAAACATGTCAAACACATCTAATGAGACATATTTGCCTCTTTGGAGGCAATTATTCCGCTTGGGCTTCCACATTGTTATTGTCAAGTTTGGAATAATAATGCTGGGACTTTATTTTTATTACCACTGATATACTTGCTTCGGAAAAAGTTTCTTACATGATGTTATTTTACAACGTAACAAAAAGATTCTTAAAGAGGACCTTGGCTTGCCCATATTATTAAAGACAAAATTTCCCAAAAAGTATACAGTGTTTCAGTAGTTTTGCTAAGTAGATACTTCATTAGAAAGAGAAACACCCAAGTACACAAAACATCTACAGGATTAATCTCTAAGAAACATAAACAATCCAAAAAACAAAGAGGAAGACAGAAAAATGCATAAAGCTGACAACCAGTCCTACAATAATCTCAAAAAAGAAGCCTCAAGGGATGTCAAAGAATGTTCTACACCAGAGAATTTCCAACTCCATTCTCTCCAATTAGATCGAATAAGACAATGTGGAATAGAATTCCAAATATCACCACTCCTATGACAATCAAATGGCCCTTTCTAAGCAAGCAATTTAACAACCCTCTGCTTAAGAAGAGATCACATCTCTGCAGCCATCAGACAATGAAATAGAAGTTTATCAACTGTTTAACCAAAATTTTTACAAATGCAACACCAGTGACCAGCGGGTCTCACATAAATTTCCAGGTTTCACACCTTAGAAAACAGTCTTGACATGTATATAAATATATATAAAAGAAGATAAAAAGAGCAGAGCTAAAGAAATGAATATATCAAAGAAATCTAGGCTTCATCAGTATCAGTCACACACACACACACACACAGTTTGGTTATGTTTTGAACAGTATTAGACAAATGACATACGTGGCATAAAACAAAAAAAAGAAATGAAACCGAAATTTGCAAACCTCTGAGCTAACAGCACTATCTATCCATGTTCTACTAATGGTTGTAACTCGAAGCATTAATTGACCCTCAGGGTTTTGATAACTGCAATTACATATAAGACAGTCAAAAGTTAATTGCACTCCAAAAAAGAAAAGAAAAGAGAGGCACACATGAACACCCACACACAACAATACACACATGGTCATAGATACAAGATTCCAACATACCTCGTAAGGAACTGTAAGTACAACTGTGGATTTACAGTTCCTGGAGTATTTGATCGATCACTTGATGAGAGATCAAAAAACACCGTCAAGCAAGTACTCTTATCAAGACCGCATAATTTCCATGCTGTTGTACCTCCTTCCCCAATGGTAGTATCAGCAACAGCAGGTCCTTTCTGCAAGGTTTGCAACAATCAGCATAAAAATCCACCATTACAGGTTTGATTCAATCTTCTTTCCGTTTGCCTTAAACAAACTCAAAATACAATGCTATCAAGCTAAAGAAAATAGGTTTCGAAATATCAACTAGTCTGACCTTTTCCAAAGATGTGCAAGGTCCAATTATACCCTGTATTTTGATGTCCTTTGAACAGTTGATCTCGAGTGCGCCACTGAAACAAATAAGTTGTGAGTGAGCTCAAAAATTTAATTACAACCTAAATAAGAGCCATAATGGGGCAAATCACAGCACACGGGCATAAGTAGCAGAAGAAACGTATAAAAGATTGTCAGTGTACATGTGTGTGAAGCAATTGTACAAGGCGCAGGTGCTAGAACATGAGCTCCAAGACTATTCTCTTATCATTTCCCCTTCTTTCTAGAGAACTGAGCTTCAAGAACATTTTTTTTTTGATAAGTAACTTCACAAACATTTATTACTTCTCTCTTCCCTGAATTGAATCCTTTGTTGTAAAGGGTTGCACTAAGGACAGACATTTGCATTTACAGAAAATTATCATTTTTTTTTATTTGGTAAGTTACACAAAAAATAGGTCTTGAACCCACAAACACTCCCTCCACCTAGAACTTATGACGAGAGGGGGTGTCAATTGAGCTACAACAAGTTATCATTTATCTCAATAGATCTTACATTGTCATGCTCTTTAAGCAATGTTACACCACTATATTTTTTTATTGGATGCAAATATTAAAATAATCTACCATTTGAATTACATTTTCTTCTTATAACCTGATACTAGCAAAATTTCAAGATAATCAGAGATCGATAACTATGCAACAACAACAAGCCCTAATTCCAAATTTGTAGTGTTGGCTATGGATCTCAACAGATTAGTTAGGTCAGCCACATCTAAAAAATGTGCAAATTTCAGATTTTTTTTTTTTTTAAATTATGCATAAAAGATGAGTCTATGAATTTGATAGTAAATAACATTCGATTGACACAAAATTTGACGTACATATTAAAAACATATAGAAAATGTAATATAATAGTGGGATTTTCCAAACATTAATCCAATAAAAATTATTTTAAGTGGTTTAATATTGCTTAAAGTTAGACTAGGTGTAACTTAATACGTATGTATCTTTTTTTTATATATAAGTTATTTATGTATGTATTCTTAAATAAGAAGAAGTGCAATTTCACTTCTTTGCTAAGATCAGTTGTTTCAATAGCCAACAATTTCTCCTTGTTCCATCAAAAAAAAAAAAAAAAAAAAAACAATTTCTCCTTGAGGTGGACGCTATTAGAAGCTTTCCCTTGCTTTAATGTTAACTCAATATTAGAAGCTTTTGCATCAATCTTTTCTTGCTCTGCCTTCTCTATTGCATAGAATCTCTTTCTATATCCTTTTTCATTTCCTTTCTTTCCCTGCTTTTGACAGATGCTGCATTCTTCTAATTGAATTTTTCATCCCTCCCTATTTTTAATCATGTTTCTTATTAGAAAACTATTTCTAAAGCCACCAGTACTCCATCACATGTAAACAGCTAGATCTATATGGTCCAAAGTCAGAATCAAACAACCATAATCCCAATGCTGCTGCATTAACAGAATGGAACATTTTTGTAACTAAGCACAATTGGTACTAAAGAAACAGACAAGATGCAAGAGCCACAAAGTAAAGACCAAGAAGAAATAGGGGCAAAAGCTATTGAAGAAGACAAGTAAACCTCAAAAATTTCATAATGATGAACTCACTTAAAACAAAGGCCAAGAGACTGCTCTCCCTCTTCAAATACACGCTTGAAAGAGTCTTTAAATACAGAATGACCAAAACTTTCAGCCAGAACAACAAGGCCACCAGTTTTTTCAACTGCCACTTTCATTTCCGCAACCCCAACCTACATTTTTAAAATGCCCAACAGTCAAAGCATAATCCAGTTCAATCTACAGTGCATAAAAATCCTGATCAAGAACATACTATGAAACCTAATCATTAATTGGTTATAAGCATTTAAAAGTTTGTCATGGAGGCCAACAATATTGCTTTTAAAGATAATCTGAAAAAATATGCCAAGAATACCCTTAAAAAACCAGTAGAAGAATCAAAGGCTGAAGAAGCCCCTAAAATTCTCATATTACACATAAGGTATTACTAAAACAGTATCCCACTGCAATCAATTGTCAAGAAAATCCATAGAAAAAGCAGCAGTACAGAGAACAAATCTCTTGCATATTAATTAAATAACCTAAGACAGATTTCAAAAGGTATAGAGGATATTATTTCTTATATACATTAAATATGTTTATGTTTCAAGGTGAATATTGTTGCTATAGTCATTTAATTAAATAAATCAAGTGGGACCCTTTACTGGTCTTGCTGCCTTGATTCAGATATCCTTCTCCATACATTTCCGGCGATCTCCCTTCCACCAAACATCAAGGAAATAACAAGTACATTAAAATTCAAAATAAAAAATTTTGATATGTAAAAAAAATATAAATATAAATAAAACATGTAAAAGACATGTAAACAAACTTTGAGCCTGAAAACCAATGATAAAAACTCTTCTGCTATATAAAATAAAAAGACATGTAAACACACTTTAAACCTGAAACCAGTGATAAAAAAACTCTTTGATACATTAAAAAAAATATCTATGCCAACTGGCTAAGTTTTAAAATAAAACGTAAAAGTCATTTCAAATTAATATTTTAAATCTTTAAATTACACAGGCATTCATGATTTCTTTACAGCTGTAGCGGCTCATTACAGTATTTGAACAGAAAGCTCAAAAACCCTACCTTTCCTTCTCAAATGAGGTCCTTCATTAGGGGAATAAAAACCCTCATATATGGTACCGTTTATTCCACATGTAAACTATTCACGTTAAGTTACCATGAGGGCAAATTAGCTCTATCTCAATTGGCACTTCGTCCTTCCATAACAATGGGATGGAGAGGGTGAGCTACTGGTTCAAAACCAACTAGATGCATGTGTAACTTACCAATCAAAAATAAAAAAAGGTTACCATGAGGAAAGTGGCAGGACCCACAATTTATAATATGTTTAAAAAAAGGAATGTATCTTACATGACCTAACTGACTGAAAAAATAATCACGGTGAAAAAATAAAAACACAGAAGCGATGATCCAGTTTGTGAAATTACATGAAAATTGAAAAAAAAATAAAGAAAAGAATCTTAGAAGTCATAACAGAATTAAACTGCAAACTAACACAAACCTGATCAAGTGCAGATGCAAAGAGGTCCAAAACGTGACCCTGGCTGACCAGTTGATTTGCAAGATTTTCATAGAATTTGACCGCTTTCTTAAAATACGGTGCCGCATCCTTATCGAGATCTTTATGTGATCGCACTGGCTCTGATAGATCTTTCGACACAATCTACAAAACTTTATCAAAATCAATATCTTTACCATCATGATCTTACAAGAATATCACACCCTTGAGCATAAATCAGTTTACACAAGACCCCACCATTTTTCCCTAATATTAATTCATGCTGCATATGCCAGCATATGTGACTATTCAGTATTCACAGAGGTGGTGCAATTGGAAAATAAATTGAGGGCAAACGTATGGACACAGGATTGCACATGCAAATAATGTACATTAAAATAAAAAAAATAAACTGCTTGTTCAAAATGTAAAAATATATACTTCAAAAAAAGAAACTTGGAATATGGAGCGGTGACGTACGGAGACAAAAACAAAAGCAACATACACATCGTGAACTCTAGAACTTGACATAAAAAGATAATATTTTGCAATAAGAAAATTCAAGTTCAAGGGGGAATTTTGTTTTCTCCACAAGATTAGAGCATAAAAAATTCACATATTTGACTTAAGAAGCATTGAATAGGAAAATTCTAGGTGCCTTAGCCTTGGCACAAGTGCTAAATGGGCAGGCCCAGGTTGGCATTATATAGGTTTGAAACCATTAAAACAGTGATGTCTGAAAAGCTTGATAATAGAGGCATATAAACAAAAATATAAAAGGCCATGATTAAATTTTTTTTTGATAAGTAATAAGTTTATTGATGTCAAAAAAAGGGGAACACCCTAGTACACAGGAAGCGTACAAGGGTTGAAACAATCAAGAACAAAAATTACAAGAATCTAAGAAATCAAGAAAAGATAAAAATGATTGGTTCCGCAATGCAGCCAACCAATCCATTAAAGTTCGAAAGAAAAATAGTTTCAAGTCAGATATGGATCTCTCCTTATCTTCAAAGCACCGACTATTTCTCTCCCTCCAAAGGCACCACAATAAGCAATGGGGAACCATCAACCATATATACCCATTTCAATGACGACCAAAACTGCCTTGCCAACATGCTAGAAGCCCCATTACAAATTGCGGCATAACCCAACTCACTCCAAACAAACCGAACACCATAGCCCACAGATCCATTGCAACCGGACAAGGAAGAAAAAGATGACCAACCAATTCACCATTACACTTGCACATGTAGCACCAATCCAATATCCAAACCTTCCTTTTCCGCAGATTGTCAATCGTTAAGCATTTCCCTAAAGCAGCAGTCCAAACAAAGAAAGCTACTCTAGAAGGAATCTTTTGTTTCCAAATGCTTTTCCAAGGAAAGGAATAGTCATTAGAGCCCACTAAGAGACTATAATAATCCTTAACCATTAAGCCCTTCTCTCTATCTGATTTCCAGCACATCTTATCATCCCCAAACCCTCTCACCGAAGCACCATATACGGTATCCATGAAACCAGCCAGCGCCTCTAATTCCCGAGCATGCACACCCCTAAAGAAACTGACATCCCAAAATAGGGTTCCATTATCAAACTTCATAATCTCAGCCACACTAACCTCCTAATCTCGGCAAATTCGAAAAAATTCAGGATAGCTGATTGCAAGAGATGTTTCGCCACACCAACGGTCTTGCCAAAATTTCACCCTAGACCCATCCCCAAAATCATATAGAATGTGGCGAGAAAAAGAAGGCCATCCTCGACTAATAGTTTTCCACAAGCTAACACCATATGGGCCATTAATAGGTCTAGTACACCAGCCACCCCATTCACAGCCATATTTCACCGCTATCACTTGCTTCCAAAGGGCAGCCCTCTCCATCCCAAATCTCCACAGCCACTTCCCAAGCAAAGCTTCATTAAAAAGTCTTACCTTCCTTATCCCCAAACCTCCCGAAGCAATGGGACTGCAGACAGTAGCCCAATTAACCAAATGGAATTTTGGTTCATCACCAATGCCACCCATAAGAAATTCCTCTGAAGTTTCTCAATTCGATTAGCCACAGCAACTGGAATAGGAAATAAAGACAGAAAATACGTGGGTAAATTAGATAGAGTGCTTTTAATTAAAGTAACTCTACCTCCCTTGGATAGGTACAAACGTTTTCACCCTGCTAATCTTCTTTCTATCTTCCCCAGAATAGGATTCCATATTGTCTTATCCTTGGATTTAGCACCCAAGGGAAGACCCAAATATTTCATAGGAAGAGTACCTTGTTTACAGCCAAGGACAGTCAACAATAAGTCAAAATTATGCACCATACCAACAGGAACCAACTCTGACTTGCCCAAATTTATATTTAGACCAAAAACCGCCTCAAACCAAATGAGGATCATACGGAGAAACAAAACCTGATCCAGATCAGCATCACAAAAAATTAAAGTGTCGTCTGCAAAGAGGAGATGAGACACTGCTAAAGATCTTCCCTCTAAACAACCCACACCAAAGCCTGACATGTGACCATCATGGACAGCTTCATCCAACATCCTCCCAAGGGCTTCCATAACCAAAACAAACAGCAAAGGGGACAATGGGTCACCTTGTCTCAACCCCCTAGAACTTTCAAAAAACCCACAAGGAGAGCCATTTATCAGAATAGAGAAGCGAACTGTAGATATACAAAAGAAAATCCACCGCCTTTGGTTTCTGCCCATTTCCCATTTTCTTTTTTCTTTGAGGCCTGGCTACCTCAGATTAGTCACATAATTCTCTGGTTTTTTCTTTTTCTTGGTTATCATGGGAGGTTCCATTTTCTTTTTTGTCGAATCCAAAACGTTTGAATTTTCAGTGGAGGAGGGAGGTACTTACTTCTTGTTACGTATTTATGAAAGAAATAAGGATTCTCTCCGGTTAGTTTTCATGGGTAAAGAGAGTGCTAAACGTTTGCTAACTTATGTAGAGGATCTCATGTCACATACACCTCCTGAACATTTTGCTAGAACCTTCAGGGATGGTAATAAGGTTTTTATTTTACAACTAGGACTCAATGCAGATGGAAGCTTTCTTATGATCTCTGAACTTGTTCATGGTCGTCGGAAGGGCCTCATCATTGTACCGGAAGGAAAGCTGGGTAGTGGGTGGAGAGGATTTGGATTCCATCTACGTAAGGCTTTTGCTCCCGACACACTTGTCATCAAACCGCCATCTCAATCTGTCCTGATCCCGACAGTGCAAAAGTTCAGACAACAAAAATCCTTTCTGTCGGCAACGGTGGACGGTGATCGGGAAAACAATGGTGGAAGCGGAAAAGGAAAGCATTTAATGCCCAACATTCAAAATTCAATCAAATCAAATCAAGCAATCAAATCAAGCTTGAGCAGTCAGAACCAAGATTCACGCGATAGGGGTGCTGGGCAGGTAAGCGCAGTTCCTGAGGCTGAATTCACGCTTGTATTAAAGGACAACGCTCTTAATGGTGCTAAATCTCCTTTGTCGCTAGAAGTTTCTTTAAGTTTGGAGCGTGGGCTGAACGGTAAGTGGGAAATTAAGTGCTCCAACATTAAGGAAGTGGGTTGTGTATGTCCTTCTGGTGTTGGGCCCACGCAAGCTATCTTTAGGCCTAATGCACTTGCTGAAGCTTTTCCACTTAACCTACCTCATGTCCACAAATTTAAGCCCAAGCCCACTTTGGTCTAGCAACCCAAAAGAAAAGAACTGACCACCAGGTCTTTCCCGATGCGAAAGACCCAACCTCCAGGGAAGTCTTCATCGTGTCCATGCGAAAGACCTAACCAGTCTTCATCATGTCCATCGATAATGCCACTAATGTCGTCGATGGTCTCCAATGTCGCCGCTGCTCAATTTCTCAACTCCGATAAGATTGATGAAGCTAGGAATGAGTTATCGACGCTGATTGACTCGATTGACTCAAAGCAAGTCTCCGATGTTGTCGAGTCTAAGCTTCTCGGCTCCGACGAGTCCGAGGAGGCCAGGAATAGGTTGGCTTGTACCACAGATAGCGACGAGAGCTTAGAGCGTGACCTCCGATTGATTCTCCAGGAGCATTCCAGCAATATAGTCAAGAAATAGGGGAATTCGGAGCAGTGGGTACTTGAATTACGTGATGGAAGGAGGGTTGCGGTTCTGATTCAAATCTCTTTGCCTCGGTGTGAAGCTACAGAGCTATTGGAAAAGCAAAAACAGCTGGCCTTAGTTCCGTTGGAGTCTTCTAACGTTACTAATGTGTCATCGGCTCTTATCGAAGAGGATGAAGTATTGGTGAAGGATTGGGTTGCGGATACCTACTCAGAGGAGGCTGATTAGCCCCTAGATGTTGAACCAGTTGCTTTTTCTCTATCTTTGGCCATGGCAGAGCAGTCACTGGTGGATGTGGAAAGTTTTGTGGGTGTGGATACTTCAGAGAGTTAGAAACCTTATTCCGATTGGTTTCGAAAGAGATTCAATAATTTCGATAACTTCCTTGGCACGTCCCTTGAGGGTTTGGAAGATCAAGCAACAGAATTTTTATTGGCTGTTGAAGCTGAATTAAATTGGAGGGCTAAGCTGAACAGGAAAACATGTGGTTTAAAAGGTTTAGGGGTGAAAGGTTTAAGAGAGTTGAAAGGGTTGTTTAGTTCTATTAATTATGGCTTTACATCTGCTAGGCGAAGTGGTATTAATAGGAATCGGGTTCTTTCTATTGCTCAATGAATTTGAAGCTTCTTTCCTGGAATGTCAGAGGGCTGAATGAAGTTGACAAGAGGCTTCAAATTCGTAACTTGTTGCGATCCTGGAAGGCTGATATTGTGCGTTTTGCAAGAGACCAAACTAGAGTGGATTACTAGAGGTATTGTTCAAAGTATATGGAGTTGTCCATATGTAGATTGGCTATACCTAGATCCAGATGGTGCTTTTAGAGGTATCTTATTGATGTGGGATAGACGGGTTGTGGAAAAGGTGGAGGAAGCGGTGGGGCATTTTTCGGTTTCATGCAAGTTTAAAAATGTAGGCGACCAATTTGAGTGGGCTTTTACAGGCGTATATGGGCCAAATTTGAACAAAAGGCATAGGTTGATGTGGGAGGAACTAACCGGGCTGATCAGTTGGTGGGATTTGCCTTGGTGCCTTGGAGGGGACTTTAATATAATCTGTTTCCCATTAGAGCGATTGGGGGCTGCTAGCTACTCTCGGGCTATGTATGGATTTTCTGACTTTGTTTCTTTGCATGGGTTGATGGATATTCATATGGAAGGGGGCCTTTACACCTGGTCCAATACATCCTCAGCTTCTCGGCTAGATTAGTTCCTTTTCTCCCCACTTTTGGTAGATCACTTCACACAATTCACCCAAAAAAGGATGTCTAGAGTACTTTCTGACCATTTTCCTATTTTGTTGGAGGGTGGGAGTCAGCGAAGAGGTAGAATTCCTTTCCGTTTTGAAAATATGTGGTTGAGGGTGGATAATTTTGTCGACAAAGTGAAGAAGTGGTGGGCATCCTATTTGTTCCAAGGAACCCCAAGTTTTATACTAGCTAAGAAGTTGGCTGCCTTGAAGTTGGATTTAAAAAAGTGGAATGAGACTGAGTTTGGCAATGTCACATTTAAGAAACAGAACCTTTGGAGCAAGCTGAATGTTTTGGATGCTAAAGAGGAGACTCATAGATTAACAGCTGAGGAGAAGTTAGAACAAACTAATCTTCGTACAGATATTGAAAAGTTGACTCTTCTGGAAGAGATTAGTTGGAGACAAAAGTCTAGGGTGTTACATTTGAAGGAAGGGGACGCCAATACCAAATTCTTTCATAGAATGGCTAATTCTAACAGAAAAAATAATGGTATTGAAAGCCTAATGGTTAATGGTACCTTGTCTTCAGATTAGGGTATAATTGCAGACCACATTACTCATTTCTTCATGAATTTGTACTCTGAGCAGCAGGTTGATCGTCCGTTTCCGGATTCGTTGGTTTTTCCAATGATATCTAGCGATAATGCAGATTGGTTAGAGAAACCTTTTGAAGAAGCAGAAATTTTTGATGTCATTCGGATTTTTCATGGTGATAAATCTCCTGGTCTAGATGGCTTCCCAATGGCTTTTTTCCAAGCTTGCTGGGGGATTGTTAAACCTGATCTTATGGCCGTATTTCATCATTTTTTTGCCAATAGGCAGTTTGAGAAAAGTTTAAACGCAACTATTATTACTCTCATTCCTCAAAAACATGCAGCAAGTGAGATTAGGGATTTTCGGCCCATTAGTTTGGTTGGGGGAGTTTATAAAATTATTGCTAAAGTCTTGGCCAATCGACTCCGCACGGTGATGGGGGATATAATCTCAGCATCTCAAAATGCTTTTGTGAGGGACAGATAGATCCTTGACGAGACAATGGATCTTCTTTTGTCTATCTACAGTCCGTTTCTCCATCTTGATTAATGGCTCTCCTTGTGGATTCTTTGGTAACACCAAAGGCTTGAGGCAAGGTGATCCGTTGTCTCCATTGTTGTTTGTGTTGGTGATGGAAGCTCTTGGAAGAATGTTGGATAAAGCAGTTCATGAAGAACGCATGTCAGGATTTAGTGTGGGTAACTTGGAGGGAAGATCCATGACAGTGTCTCATCTCCTTTTTGCAGATGACATGCTAATTTTTTGTGAGGCTGATTTAGAACAGATTTTGATTCTTCGTATGATATTTATCTGGTTTGAGGCAGTGTCGGGTCTAAAGATTAACCTGGGCAAGTCAGAATTGGTTCCGGTTGGGGTAGTCCATAATTTTGACCTTTTGCTGGTCGTTCTTGGCTGCAAGCAGGGTTCTCTCCCAATGAAATATCTGGGTCTTCCTTTGGGTGCTAAATTCAAGGATAAGACTATATGGAATCCAATTCTAGAGAAAATGGAGAGGAGATTGGCGGGTTGGAAATGCTTATATTTATCCAAGGGAGGTAGAGTCACCCTAATCAAAAGCACCCTTTCTAATTTACCCACTTATTTTCTATCTTTATTTCCTATACCTGCTAGTGTGGCTAACCGAATTGAGAGGCTCCAGCGAAATTTCTTATGGGGTAGTTTTGGAGATGATCCTAAAATTCATTTGGTTAAATGGGCTACTGTTTGTGCTCCTATTTCTTCGGGTGGCTTAGGGATAAGGAAGATAAGACTTTTCAATGAAGCTTTACTTGGGAAGTGGCTTTGGAGATTTGGGATTGAGAAAGATACCCTTTGGAGGCAAGTGATAGAGATGAAATATGGATTGTGATATGGGATTTTTGGGAGATTTGGGTTTTATATGGTTGTGTGTTTGTGTTTTATGACATAATGTGTAGTGTGATGTGTGCTCAAAATGCATGTTTATATCCATGTAATCACAATGAATTAAACATAAACATTTAATAGAGAAGAGAGAGTTTGAGAGAGAAGAAGCAGAAGAGAGGTAAGTAACAATGTACAAGGACCAAAATATATTGAGGGACCAAATTGGTCACTTTTGTGAAGTCTTGAACTTGGTTGACATTAGCCCAAACCTTATGGTAGTTTTGTGAAATTTACCAAAAATAAAATTTTGTATTAGAGATGCACGTTTCCAAATTATATAAAATAATGTATTATAGAATAAAAGTAATGTCTTATTCGTTGTGGTAACAACAAGTGAATGCCTTCTATTTTTTAATTATTCACTTCTTCTTTTTTCCTCCTTATGTTATTTGGTGGACATTACAACCATCAAAATATTTGCTATAAATGGAACTTTATTTCCAAAGTTTCAAAAAGTTGGAAATTTTATTATACTATTTCAATGAAATTCTGACTGCCACGAGTTTATAGAAATTTTAAATGTGTGGATTTTGGATTGGTGCTACATGTGTAAGAGAAATGGTGAATCGGTTGACCATCTATTCCTTCATTGTCCTTTTGCTATGGATCTATGGTCTATGGTTTTGGGTCTATTTGGAGTAACTTGGGTTATGTCGCACACGGTTTTGGGGCTATTAGGGTGTTGCAAGGCAGCTTTGGTCGTCATCGAAATGGTTATATTTGGTCAATCATTCTTCATTGCTAAATGTGGTGTCTTTGGAGGGAGAGAAATAGTAGATGTTTTGAAGATATTGAGAGATCTATTCCAGACCTCAAGCTACTCTTTTTTAAAACTTTAAGGGATTGGTTGTTTGCTTTACAAAATCAATCATTCCCTTCTTTTATTGATTTCCTAGACTCTTGCAATCTTTGTATTTGATTTCTTATCCCTTGTTCACTCCTTGTGTACTTAGCAAAAAAATGATGAAATACAGCTATAAGATCAAGTTTGAGAATTCCCCAACAAGCTTGGAAGAAGGCCATTGGAAACCCATCCGGTCCAGGCGATTTATCACCATTAAAATTTTGTATGACATCAAAGATTTATGCCTCCTCAAAGGGTCTATCAAGCCAATCTGCATTATCACCGGATATCCTCGGAAATACCAAGACTTCTGGGAAAGGTCGAACAATCACCGGAGTATAAATTCATTAAGAATTAAGTAATACAATCAGCAATCATACCTTGATCAGAAGACAAGATTCCATCAACCAGAAGGCTCTCAATACCGTTATTTCTTCTATTGGAATTAGCCATTCTATGAAAAAATTTGGTATTTGCATCCCCCTCCCTCAAGTGAAGCACCCTAGACTTCTGCCTCCAACTAATCTCTTCAAAAAGGGTGAGCTTTTCAATATCAATACGGAGATTAACTTGTTCTAACTTTTCCTCAGCTGTTAAAGGATGAGTCTCCTCTCTAACATCCAAATCATTCAATTTGTTCCAGAGCTGCTGTTTCTTAAAAGTGACATTGCCAAATTCTGCTTCATTCCATTTTTTTAGATCCAACTTCAAAGATGCCAATTTCTTTTAGCTAGTATAAAACTAGGATTTCCTTGGAACAAATAGGATTCCCACCAGGCTTTCACTTTATCAACAAAATTTTCCACCCTCAACCACATATTTTCAAAACAAAAAGGTGTTCTACCTCTCCAATGACTCTCCCCCTCCAACAGAATTGGGTAGTGGTCTGAAAGTACTCTGGACAGCCTTTTTTGTGAAAATAGCGTGAAGTGATCCGCCAAGAGTGGAGAAAAAGAGAAACTGATCTAATCTAGAAGCGGAGGAAGTATTGGACCAAGTATAAAGACCTCCTTCCATAGGTATATCCATCAGTCCATGGAGAGATAAAATCAGAAAATCCATACATAGCAAGAGTATGACTTGCAGCCCCTAATCTTTCCAAATGAAAGCGGATTATATTGAAATCACCTCCTAGACACCATGGCACATCCCACCAACTAATCAGTCCTGTCAGCTCCTCCCACATTTTCCTACACCTCTTGTTCAAATTTGGCCCATATATACCAGTAAAAGCCCACTCAAATTGATCACCTACATTTTTAAATTTGCATGAAACAGAAAAGTGCCCTACTGCTTCCTCCACCTTTTCCACTGCCCTTCGATCCCACATCAAGACAATACCTCCAGAAGCACCTTCTAAACCCAGGTACAACCAATCTACATATGGACAACTCCATATACTCTTGACAATTCCTCTAGTAATCCATTCAAGTTTAGTCTCCTGCAAACACACAATATCAGGCCTCCATGCACGCAACAAATTACGAATCTAAAGCCTCTTCTCGACCTCATTCAATCCTCTGACATTCCAAGAAAGCATCTTTAGGTTCATTTAGGGACAGACAGAGCCCACTCCCTATTAGTACCACTGCACCTAGTTGAAGTAGAACCATAATTAATCGAGCTGAATAGACCCTTCAGCTCTCTTATACCTTTCACTCCAGAGCTCTTCAAGTCACGTGCTTTTTTCTCCAAAGCAACCCTTCGGAGTAATTCAGCCTCAACAGCCAACAAAAAAGTGGTTGCTTGATTTTCCAAACCTTTTAAGGAGGTGCCCAGGAAGTTATCAAAACCGTTAAATCTGCTTTGGAACCACTCAGAGTAAGCTTCTTCCCTCACTAGACTCTCCACACTCACCACTTCCTGTCCTTCCATTGCCGAGGGTAGAGAATAGGCCAGTGGTTCCACTACTAAAGGAGACAAACCCCCTTCATTAGGTAGCTCGGCAGACTCTGAACAGATGTCCGAAACCCAATCCTCCACAAGTACTTCGTTCCCATCACATTGAGCTGATGAAACCTCTAAAACGTCTAAAGACTTCAACGGGACCAAGGCCAGTTGGGTTTGCTCTTCCAATACCTCTGTGGCTTCACACAGCGGCAGAGAAATTTGAATCGGCACCGCCACTCTTCTTCCATCTCGGAGTTCAAGCACCCACTACTCTGAATTCCCCTACTTCTTGCTAACATTCCCAGAATGCTCCTAAAGTATCAAGCGGATGTCTCGCTGCAAGTTCTCTTTAGCATCAGAGGTGTTTGATGACTCATCGGCCTCATCGGAGCAAAGGAACTTTGTATCGGAGCCGAGGAGCTCAATATCGGGCTCATCGGCGCCAATAAAGTCAATGTCGGCACCATCGGAGACTTTCGCCGACTGGGCAATCCTCAACGAGCTTCGTGAATAAGCTTGAGGTTGAGGTTGCTTCGAGATGGCAACAACATTGCATCCTTTGGTACCTCGCATTGAGCTCGTCGAAGTCGAAGGTAAGTTTCCTAGGTTCTGGATCTCACCATTTGTAATTGTTTTCTTTGGTTTGGGCCGCCAGACTTTGATGGGCTTAGGATTAAATTTGGGCTTTGCATTGAAGGGAGCTTTGGGCTTATAAGTTTTGTTATTATCCTTGGGCTTATTTAAGTGGCCCATTTCCTGGACTTCCTTGACTTTGGACCACTTCACCTCCCACCCACCACCCGGCCCACGCTCCAATCCCAGGCAGACATCCAGCGTTAAAAACAATTCATTGCCACCGCTAAAGTTTTCTGTAATCTCAATCGACAAATTTTCCTTAGACGTCACTTGTTTCTTCTCAGCATTCAAGTCACGCGTATCTTGGCTTTGATTGCTAAAATTTGATTTGGTTGAGGTTTGAAAATTTGGCATTAATTGCTTTCCTTTCCTGCTACCACTGCCCTCTCTCCGATCACCCTCCGCCGCTGCCAGCAGAAAAGGTTTGGATTTCTCCACTATCAGTTTCAGGACAGAATTGGGTGGCTGTTTTATGGCAAGCGTCCCAGGGGCAATGGCTTTTCGTAGATGCAAACCAAACCCTCGCCACCCACTACCCGATTTTCCTTCAAGCACGACAAGAAAGCCTTTCCGATGACCATGGATAAGTTCCGAGATCATTAAAAAACTGCCATGTGCATTGGAACCCAACTGCAAAATAAATACTTTCTCACCATCCCAGAATGTTCGTGCAAAGTTACCAGGAGTTGTATTGGACATTAGATCCTCCACAATAGCCAGCAAATGCTTTGCACTCTCTTTGCCCATGAAAACTGATCGGAGAGAATCCCGATTTCGCTCAAAAATACGTAACATGAAATAAGTACCACCCTCCTCAACTGAGAATTCAAAAGTCTTGGACTCAACAAAAAAGAAGATTAAGCCCCCCATAACATCAGTGAAAAACCACCAGTTTTGTGACTAATTCGAGGTAGTCAGGCCTCTCAAGATAATAATTGCTAACGCTGGTAGAGATCTATGGTCTTTAGTATTATTCCTATTTTGGGTGCTTTGGGTTATCCTAAAAAGGTAGTTGATCTGTTGGCCTGTTGGAAAGGGCAGTTTGCCAGACACTGTAGTGGTAATATTTGTAATGCAGTCCCTTTGTGCATCATGTGGATTATTTGGAAAGAACAGAATAATCAGACATTCCAAGGTCTTAAAAATAGAAATGCAAGTAAGAATTCAATTAATAATAACACAAGACCCAATGTGTGACACTTAATCCACAAAAGAAAAAAGAACAAGACCTAAGAGTAGAGTATGTCTCGCACCATAAGAGTGGCATCAAGTAGTTAATTACAATTACAAATAAAATAAAATTACAATTGAAATAAAATCCTACTAATATGAGCTAAATTCAGCCACATTGCAAAATAACAGCGAAGTTCCCTACCATTAGCTACCAAGATCTAATTCCACAGTATCATACACTCCTAGTACAACCCAAAAGTATATCAACAACAAGGGTAACTTAACAGCATAAGAACATTGACAACTCAACACCAATAAAACGGTGAATTACAACTGGGAAAATCAATTCAAGTATAACTGTATAAGACAACATCAAACGCAAATTGGTAGCAACAACATTGATATAATAGTTTTTACCGTGCCAGGTCCTTCCGTGCAAGGACCACCAACTAGAGCTATAATTCGAGCACCAGTGCCAGTGGAACAAGCTCCAAGCAACCCTGCGGCAACACTTAAAGCCACTCCCGTGCACCGTGAAGCCCGAGTCCCTGGTGGAACAGGCCATTGATCCGTTTGTAGCTCATCCAGCAGCTGAAATCAAAATCAACACATCAAAATAAAATCCCAATTATCAATCTCAAACAAACAAAGGATCCCGAAACTCACAGCATTGAGAGTGTACTCGCAATCCGAAGCGGGCAATAAAAACCGCGTAACGCCAGAACCGGGAAATCCAATGGGAATTCCTCCCTTCTGGTACCCTGCTGCTCCTGCTCCAATACCACCAACGGATCGCCTTGCGGAAACGCCGCCACTGCTGCCGAGTCCCAATTGTTCCAAAATCTGATCCTTTGTAACATCCTTGCTCCCACGGAAGACATAAACCTTAGACATATCGGAGAACCCCAATTCATGAACCTGAACCTGAGTCCCAAATGAAACGAACCCAACAAGGGCGTTCTCCGGCAACAAGCCGATCGCACGCCTCAAAGCCGATTTGACATAGCCCATCTCCTCCTCGATCATGCAAGTATCGAGAACGAAAACGAAAACCGGTGGCGGAGGAGCCATAGAAGGATCGTTGAAATTAGGGTTAGGGTTATGGGGAGAAAGAGGGAGAGTGTATTGCACGGTGGTGTATTGAGCGTAGAGTTCGCCGGGGAGATTGGTATCGGAGATCATGGAATAGTGAGGAGGGAAATGGTTGCGCTGGTAACAGAAAGGGCAGATCCAGATCTTGGCGGCGAAGTCGACGCGAGCGTAAGGGTTGAGAACTGAGGCACAGGTTTTGCAGCGAAGCGGAGCGTAGGGGAGCGTGGGTATGTCAGGGTGAGGACGGATCGGAGAAATGGAGGCAGCGAGTGGGATCACGCACTTGCTCGCTTCAACCTTCGTTCGTGGCCACACGTTCCAACTCATCCGAACTCCGTCGATTCCCTCGGGATCTGTGTTCGCCATTTCTGACATGTTTGAGAATGAGAGAGAGAGAGAGAGAGAGAAAATTTGTTTGTTTTCTAGAGATAGATAAAAGAGAAAAAAGAAAAGAGGCGACCCCTTGAGCCTGATGAGGAGGAATAAGATAGATACAAGCAAGGGGTCACCGCTGCCTACAGCTCTGCCTCTTGAGTAGTGGTTTGTTTGTGTGTGTGTATGTTTTTTTTTTTCTTTTTTTATTTAGCTAAATTCTGGATCTGATGGTGAGTATAGATATAGACAGACTATTATACAGATGAATAAAAGGCAATTTTTTTTTTGAGAAACAGAATAAAAGGCAATTGAATTGGTTTAATTAACAATTTCATTTTACGTACTGTAACGCCAACAAGCTGTAAGGGGGTGTTTGGTGAGTCTTTCCAAACAACAATTTTTAATTTTTAAACAACATTTCACGTATTTTCACACATTTTTTCACCCACACGTATTTTCACAAAATTTTTTAAACAACAATTTTCAATTTTTAAACACATGCACCAAACGGGCCCATAATATGTCGTAGCTGGACCCTCTTCTTTCTTTCTACTTGTTCTTTTCTCCTGTTTTTTGTTTTTTGTTTTTTTATTTTTATTACAGGACGTTTTTACTATTTTTTTTTTTTTTTTTTTACCGCTCATGAAGAAGCTTACGACAATTTCACCCTCTCAAAATTTGAGCCTGAAGAATGTGTTTTTAAGGGCCCGTTTAGTAGGACATTTCAAACACCAATTTTCAGTTTTTAAAAAATATTACACACTTTTTCATTCACACATATTTCAAAAAACTACAAACAATACTACTCAAACTCCTTTACCAAACGGGCCCTAACTGTTTATCCCAACCAACAAACAAACGAAAAAAAAAAAAAAACACCATCAGATCCTAGATGATTTTTACTTTTCTTTTCTTTTCTTTTTTACCGACTACTGAATTTACTTAACATAACTTTTCATGGGGCCTTTTTTTTTGTGTTTGATGGGCCAAGCCCGTTCTGCTACACTTAGGTCCTATGGAATGATGGGTCAAGGAGTTGGGACTGGCCTATTATCCCAATGGGATTATACTGCAGGTCAGCTTGTGTGCAAGCCAAGCATTCTTGATGTTCAGAATAGACGAAAAGTGCTACAGCAGATTGGGTGCCTCGGCGGACACAACAGATAACATCACAGCAGAATAACTGATACAGCAAAAACATAAAAGAATATCACAGCAAAACAATTGATACAAGTACAATAAAAGATGCCACGGCAGAATGACTGATACAGCAAATATAATAAAAAAGTTTTACGGTAGAAAAAATGATACAATAAATATAATAAAAGGGTGCTACGGCAAAAAAACTGATATAACAAATATAATAAAAGAAGTGCTACGATGGAAAAACCAACAGTGTAAAACACTACAGCGAAACAAACAACGATAAGAATGCTAAGCAAGTTAAAAGAAGCCACAACAGGATGATGACAACAACTCTAGGCAGGTGAAATAACGTAAGTTCACTCTCTCAATCCTAGGTCATGTCCTTCAGCAGCAAAAGGTCCAAGAAGGGATCCGAACTCCAACACGGACAACCTTGTTATAGGCTTCTGTCATCAAAGTTGTCTGTTCTAGAGGAATGACCTAAATGGTTCTGGGTTATGATTTGTAGAGCTTTAGAGAGTGGGTTTGTCAGGAGGAGGGAAAAGAAAGTCTATTGATGCATGCCCCTATTTCTACTATATTTTCTCTCTTCCTTTTTACCACTTTCTTTCTTTCTTTCAGTTCTTTTTACTTCTAGTGTCTTGCTATTATCTCACCATGGGTTTTTCCTTCCTCATCCCTTCCATCTTGGCTACCTCTTCCTTTTATAGTGAATTCATTCAATGAGATTTCTCACTTTTATCCCTAAGGCTTCACCAACCGCTTTCGGTTTCTCGTAGGCATTCCTTTAGGATTGCCCACTAACCTGTTGGTTGTCCAGCCACTACCTCTACTTAGAGTGTGCTTGTTGCAATACTCTTCGTTCTAGGATAAAACTCTACTTTGTTTTGTTTCTCCACTCACCTTTCCTACTTTACCCCGAATGGATAAGGGCTTGAGCTCCTCTCTCTACCTACCTCTATGGCATGCATCAAGTGGTCCCAGCCCTTTACCTACCTCTTTTGGGCGAAATGCCATCCTAGAAAGGCATTTTCCCCAAAAGAAGTCTTGGCAGGAACCCCAAAATAGACCCCATTTTCCCCCCACCAACAAACCACACCCTCTAAACCCCTTGACCATAGGCCCACCTCTCTTGTATTGGCTGGGTACAAGTGGGTGGTGTTTCGGCCCTTGTATGTGCATTCCACTACCTTCTGCATTTGTCTTCTTATACTCCCGCGCCATTTCTATCGTTCTTGCCATGTCTCATTTTGCTGTGTGTCTCTTATGTTTATGCATATCCTCCTCGGCATGAAGGGCATGTGCTCTTGGGCTTGTACTGTTTCCTTTTATTTTCCCGTGGGCTTGGACGTTGGCTTAGCAGAAGTCCCTACCCATTCAGTCTGTTAGGCTTTTGCTCTTGTTACTTCTCTTTCCTACCATGCCTATGAGTCTGCTAGCTATCATTCATGTCATGTTGGCCCATTGGGCTTATTACCTATTTTCTTGGGTTTCTCCGGCCCATTTACTTTACTTTTACCTCTTTGTTGTGCATATGGGTCTATTGGCTGTCATTCTTGCCATATTGACCCATTGGGCTTATTACCTCTTTCCTTGGATTTCCTCGGCCCATTTACTTTACTTTTACCTCTTATTGTGCCTATGGGCCTGCTTACTGTCATTCCTGCCATATTGGTGCATTAGGCTTATTACCTCTTTCCTTGGGCTTCCCCAACCCATTTATTTTACTTTTACCTCTTGTTGTGCCTATGGGCCTGCTGGCTGTCATTCTTGCCATATTGGCCTATTAGGCTTATTATCTCTTTTCTTGGGTTTTCCTAGCCCATTTACTTTACTTTTACCTCTTGTGGTGTCTATGGGCTTGTTGGCTGTCATTCCTGTTATATTGGTCCATTGGGCTTATTACCTTTTTCCTTGGGCTTTCCTCGCCCATTTACTTTACTTTTACCTTTTCTGCTTCCTTGTTTTTTCACCCTTCCTCGTTGTAGGGCTTTTCCTGCCGTTGGGCCTTTTGTCAGAAAATGGGTATCAACACTTTTTAACTAATTATTAACAATTTGGAAAATTATTACTAAAGATTTTATCTTATATCACTTTTTTACCAATCATTAATAATATATTATTTAAAATTGTTGTAAAAATACTGTGTTTATAGTTTTATTATTTTGCAACAAACAAAACACCTTTTTAATCCCATATTTTGGCATTAATTTCTTCTCTGTTTTTTTTTTTTTATTATAGAAACACCATTATTTTAAATTTGATCACGTATGATTGGATCTCTTTTATTAGCACATGCTGTAATTAATTTTCGGCTACTTTTGTTTGAAACAACAAGTGTTTATGGTGATTTCTGGTCATTACAATTTTTTCCCTTTTTTTAATCTTATATTTACAGTAACATGACATCATTTTTTTTTGTCCATATAATAATGCTAGATCCAAAACTCTTTTTTTAGGAAAGTGAAAGTCATATCCAAAAACCTGATCATCAAAAAATTTTAAATTTTATTCCTCTATATTTATTATTTTAAACCTAATAAATGTTTCCAAAAATGTATTGAAAATTATATTATTGTGTTATTAATTTATTAGTAACCAATAATAATTTTTTTTTTTTTTTAGAATCTAGCAATAACCAATAGCTTAGATAGGAGTATTGGGATTAATCCTACATCTTGGATTGATTTAATAAATTTGGTCCCTGTTCTATATATTGTTAATGTGTTATCAATGCTGCCCTTCTAGCCAAGATAGCTACATCATCTCTCATGTGCTAAACCAAAATTATAATGTGATTTTTGTGATTTTTTAAATTTAAATTTGATTAGAAAAAAAATACCAAACTAAAATCAGAAATAAAAAGTCTCTCTTTCTCATGTCAAAGTCACAAAAGAAGGGCTAGCAAGTTTTGGTGCTGCCATCCGAGATGAGAAGGGGCTGATTATTGCTTCGATGTTAGACAAATCCATTCTCCCACAATCCGTGAATGAAGTTGAAGACTTGGCTACTGTTAGAGCTTTACTCTTTGCTAAGGATATTGGTGCCTCTTCCATTATTCTCGAAGGCGATTCTGAAGTAATCATTAAAGCTTTGATTTGGGACAATGCTTCTTTTGGTCATATCATAGACGAAGCAAAATTTTTATCGAATTTCTTTGTTGATGTTGTTTTTTCTCATACTAAGAGATAAGGAAATTCAATTGCTCACAACCTTACTAGACATGTGTTGATGCCCACTTTTGATAAAGGGCCCAACAGCAGAAGAAGCCCAACAATATAGAAAATGTGAGAAATGGAAGATAGTAAAGGAATAGGGAAACAAGCCTAACAGGCTGAAATGGTAGGATCGTTGGCCAGTAGGTCCACAAGAATAAAAAAAGGTAAAGAATGAGTAAATGGGCCGAGAAAGCCCAAAGAATGAAGTAATAAGCCCATGGGAATAATAAAAGGTAAAAAGGAAGTAAATGGGTCGGGGAAGCCCGGGAAATGAATTAGTAAACTCATTGGGTTGGCTTAAAGGCCAATAAGCCCAAAAAGTAATAAGAGGTAAAGATGTGGTAATTGGACCGGGGAAGCCCAAAAGATCTAGCAAAAAGCCCATAGGAGTAAAAGAGGTAAAGAGGAAGTAAATGGGCCGAGGAAACCCGAGGAAAATGAAATAGGTTGGCATAATAGGAATGTTGGCCAACAAAGCCCAAAAGAGGTAAAGATGTGGAAAGTGGGCCAAGGAAGCCTTGAGCAAAAGATTGATGAAGAAGTGGGCTGGCATGGCAGGAGCATCAACTCGTAAGCCTACGGGGTAGCAAGAAATAAAAAGAGAGGTAAAGCTATAGCAGGCATGATGAAGTGATATGACAAGATCAATTGCCAAGAGGCCCACGAACACAAGAAAGAAAAACATGGGCTCGACAAGAAGATGAAGACCTTCGCCCAAGCAACACCTAGTCCAAAGAAAGGATGAAAGACAGGGAACATGAGCCCAAAAGCCCACACATCTTTCATGCCACAAGAGATAAACACCAACTAGAATGTATAGCAGAATCAAACAAACACGGAGGCAGTAGAAATGGTGTGAAGGCCAGAAAGAAACAAATTCAGATGATGTGGAGCATGTACAAAGAGGCACCACCTACTTGTACCCAGCCAATATATGGGAGGTGGGCCACGGGTCAAGGTATTCAGAGGGTGTGGTCTAGCGGTAGGGAGAAAGAGGAGGTCTATTTTGGGGTTCTCGCTCAAACTTCTTTGGGGAGAGATGTCCTGCTGGGATGACATCTCACCCAAAAGAAGTAAATGTGGGCTGTGACCACTTAATGCATGCC
Organism: Notholithocarpus densiflorus; assembly: GCA_030021035.2. Taxonomy (NCBI): domain Eukaryota; kingdom Viridiplantae; phylum Streptophyta; class Magnoliopsida; order Fagales; family Fagaceae; genus Notholithocarpus; species Notholithocarpus densiflorus. The sequence goes on along the minus strand of JARYZH020000013.1, from coordinate 7,489,910 downwards.
ATAGAGGTAGGTGATGGAGAGGCTTAATCCTTATCCAGATGAGAGTAGTGAAAAACAGAGAGAGGTAAGAAACAAGACAAGCAATTTTGTCTAGAAATGGGGAGTGGTGCAACCAACACATTCAGAGTTATGGTAGTGGCTGAGCAGCCGATAGGCCAGTGGGCAATCTTGGAAGGACACCCATAAGGAGCCAAAAGCAGTTGAGGGGTAAAAATGACAAATTTCATCATGGCAGATAGTATAAAAAGCGGTAGCTGTGAACAGTAAAGGGGGACGAAAGGGAATGAAAGAAGAAGAGGTAGAACAAGAAAGAAAAATAGAGAAAAGAAAGAATATACGAAAATCAGAGAGGCATAAGTGGTAGGAATAGAGACATGCATCAATAGACTACATTTTTCTCTCCCTTTTGACAGACCCACTCTCTGGGAAACCGAGGATTGAAGTGTAAACCATTTAGGTCCTTTTTACAAAGTGCGTAACTTCTATGGTAGAAGCCTTCTTTGAGGTTACTCACATTGGGGATCAGTTCCCTTCTTGGACTTGCATTTGCTGAGAAGCTAAGCTTATTTTCCTCGCAGAAAAGTTTTTCTTTTATAATTGATGAGTGATTACTTTATTATTCTGTTATTGAACTGTCTGCCGTAGTGTTATTTTCACGGTTGTATTATTCTGCCATAACCTTATTAGGCCATTTTCCTTTATTTAGGCGTTAATGTTATTTGCCTAGTATTATAGTTATTCTGTCATACTGTATTCCTGCTATAACATCTGCGATAGTTGTTCCTGCTATGGGCACACTGTACACTCAATACCTCTGCCAGGACACGTCTATATCGGGATGGCTCGACTTGTGCACAAATTGGCTTAAAGTATATTTCATTTAGGGTAGCCCCAACTTTCTTACCTCAGACTCACGGGTCGCAGTACAGCAGGAGAGACCAAAGCCCAACAACACATAAAAGGTCCACCACATTTAAATTGGCGACTCCACTTAGGAGTTGGGAAAAAGATAGGAAAAACAAGTAGATCCCTCGCAAGTTATGCCCCCAAGATCAAAGACAACATGAAATATGAGTGCTGTGCCATCGCAGGTAGAATCAAGGTCAGCCACGCCGCACCAGCCCAATCAAGTAGAGGGTACTAATGGAGTGGGGGCTGGGCCACATCAGCAATAAAGGAACCTTGTTTACAACACTAACTTCTTCATTGAAGTATTACAGTTCGTACAGCATTCCCAGCAGCAGCTGATGAAGGAAATGCACCAGCTTAAGGCGAACAAGACTAAGGAAAAAGGGAGCCAACATGACCTTGAGCGTGTGGCAGACAAGGAAGAAACCTCTATTGGCGGTGGCCCGTAGAACACAGAGCAGCGTTTCATCACGATGGCTGATGTCGCAGCACTGTTAGAGTAAGAAAGGGCCAAAATGAACAAGGAAAGATTTTATGCATGAAGACCTTCGTATCCACTGAGGATACTCAGCAAGCCATATCCCGAGAGATACGAGTTGTGAACCTTTGCATAGTATGATGACAGGAGGGGAAGCGCTGTTGAGCATGTAAGTAAGTTTATTGACACCCTTGGTCCCTACGTAGCAGACGAGGACATTTGCCTTCGAGAGTTCTTAAAGTCCTTATGTGACCGGGCATACACCTGGTACACTGGCTTGAAGTCAGGATCAATCCCAATGTGGGATGATATGGTAGATGTGTTCTGCACCAAGTATTTTCACGGAGAAAGAAATGGTAACGCTCGTAACTTTGCAAGGTATTAAGCAGAAAAGCAATGAAGACCTGATGGAGTACATCAAAAGGTTCAGGGACATAACCCTCGATTGCTATGACCACTGTGAAGAGAAGACATTGGTGGAAATTTGCACGGGCAATATGATCATGGAGTATATAGCTATCTTGGAAAATTTAGAAATTTCCCAGTTTGCGAAGCTATTGCAAAAAGCTAGGAAGACGGTCCAGTTAGTCAGGCCTAGCTCTGATAAGCCCAAGGAGTGTAGATCCATATTACAGGCCATAACAGTGTCCACCAGCGAGAAGAAAAGGAAGTCAGAAGGAAGGGAGTACGAGAGCCTTCCGCCAATACCATGCATACCAAAGGAGTTAGATGTGCTCTTAGACAAATGGATTGCAGATGGAGTTTTTAAACCCAATCAAGTCTCTAAAGAGCCCACTGAAGAAGAATAGAGGGACCCGCGTTTCTGCTGTCTACATAACTACGTGCAGCACGCCACCGTAGAACACTGGGCACTCCGTAGACTAGTGCATCGCAGAATCAGAGAGGGAACCCTTGAGTTGTCCTAACCAGAAGTGAAAAGAAACCCACTTCCCAATCATAAATGGCAGGGGGTAGCAGCATTCATTATCTATGCAGACTTAGGAGAGGATGAAGAAGAAAGGCCAGTTCTGCCTGCCGCAGCCATTACTACTTTACAGAAGAGCTCTTGGTTCAAGAACTTGTTTGACCAACTGGAGTTCACGACAAACGAACAAAGGATGGCTACGGAGGCTTTGGTAAGCATTGCTTTTAGAGCAGGAGTGGAATGCCTTATTGCAGAAGTTTGGGATGACAGAGCCTTCTTGCAAGACACCAATGAGATTACTTTCAGTAATGAAGACATGGAAGTGGGATACTCAGACCATAGAAGGCCCCTCTACTTAACAGCCTCCATAAACCAAATTCCCATTAAGAGAACCTTGGTTGATACGGGCGCTTTAGTAAATCTCATCTCACTTAGCACGCTGCAAGTAGTAGGAATTCCAGAAAGTAAGATTCAAGGATGCCTAATGGAAGTAACGGGGTTCGGAGAAAGAGGTGAGTATACCGCAGGTCACATACAGCTATGGCTGAAGGTGGGCCCAATAGCCTCCTTGGCCCATTTTCATGTGGTAAAGACAGAAGTTTCCTACCATATACTACTGGGAATACCATGGCTACACAAGCATCGCCTAATTCCATCCGCTTATCACCAGTTCGTGAAGGGGAGATTGAATGGCAGGATGATACGGATAGTAGCAAACCCATCCCCATTTGAACAGGTAGAACATATGGTCGAAACCATGTTCTACAATGAATGAGCACCATCTGGAGAGAGTTTAGTATCCAACCCATAAGGCACCTTTGACCCTAAATAGGAGGACATCCAGGACGATCCGGAGCTTGACTTGAGAGAGTTGTTGATGCGGAAAAGGAAAAGGAAAGAAGCACTAACTTCGGAGCTAGGCAGTATGCCACGATGTGTCAGGGTTCGAACACCTGATGGCAGGATAGTATATAAATTATGAAGGTGCGCGGGGCCCACCTATAGTATGCAAGGGGGTCTCGGAGAAGAGCCACAGCATAAGACCCTAGTATGTTGTGTGGCCCACGATGGTTCGGGGGAAGAAAGCGACACGGAAAGTGAAAAGGAGATCACGGTAGAAAAAGACGCGCAAGTAATGGCAGAAGAAAAGCTGGAAAAGATTGACTTAGGCACAGACCCACAAAAGCCGAAACCGATTTCAATAAGCTCAAAGTTGTCGGAAGAAGAAAACCCAGAGCTAATCCTGCTATTAAAAGAATTCAGAGACGTCTTTGCATGGCATTACATCGAGATGCCTGGGCTCGACCTGGGGTTAGTGGTACACACGCTCAATGTGGATCTTGGGGCCAAGCCAGTGGCTCAGCCTGCTAGGGTGTTCCACACTGAAATAAAGGAATAGATGGTAAATAAGGTACATAAATTATTAGTGGCTAGTTTCATCAAATTGATTCAACACCCACGGTGGTTGTCTAACATCGTGCCTGTAAAGAAGAAGAACGGATAGATACGATGTTGTGTCGATTTCAGAAATCTTAATTGGGTCTGTCCTAAAGATGAGTTCCCATTGCCCAACATGAACTTACTGATAGATTCTGCCGCGGGAAATGCCATGTTTTTCTTTAGGGATGGGTTTAGCGGGTACAATCAGATTCGGATGGCACCAAAGGATGCGAAAAAGATTGCTTTTAGAACGCCTATCGAGAATTTCTACTACACAGTGATGCCCTTTGGGCTAAAAAATGCAGGTGCAACTTATCAGTGCACAATGACTGCCATATTTCATGACATGGTCATCGAAAACTAGAGGATTATGTGGACGACATAGTGGTGAAATTGAGAAGGTGAAACGATCATGTTAAGGTGTTAAGAAAGGTATTCAAAAGATGCAGACTTTTCAAACTAAGAATGAACTCGTTGAAGTGCGCCTTTGGAGTCTCTACTGGGAAATTTCTGGGATTTCTAGTCCACAGTAGAGGGATAGACATGGATCCAGCCAAAATAGTGGTAATAGCAACCATGAAGCCACTAGCCATAATCAAGGAGTTGAAAAGTTTCTTAGGCAAAGTCTCCTACATTAGGAGGTTTATCCCTGGTTTAGTATCAATCACTTCGGCTTTTATGAATTTACTAAAGAAATGATAAGGCTTTGAGTGGGGGGAAACACAGCAGACAGCTTTCCAAAAGCTACAGCAGATTATGATGAACCTCCCTACGATGCAAGCCTCAGTCCGCAGGAAATCGTTGCTGCTTTACCTAGCCTCAAGTTTGTCTGCCATTGGGGCTTTGATGGCCTAGGAGGACGGAGGCGGCATTAAACAGCCAGTCTACTACCTAAGCCGTGCCCTGAGGGACGCAGAGACTCGTCATTCCGGAGCGGAAAAGGTATGCTTAGTAATCGTCTATGCGTCGCAAAGACTACGCCATTACTTCTTGGCTTACGAGGTACATTTGATGATGAAATCCCACTCAAAGCTCTTCTCTGACGACTTATTCTGTTCGTCAGAATATCTCAATGGCTATTATAGCTATCACAATATGACTTAAAGGCGGGAATGCCCAAGGCGGTGAAAAGCCAGGTCTGTTGGCTCAATTTCCAGGAGAAGAGGAATTCCCACTAGATGATGAGGTACTGGGAGAAGTAGCTATGACAGAAGTGGCCGAAGAACAGTGGATCATAAAGTTTGATGGTTCCTTTACAGCAAACTCAAGAGGCACAGGAGTGGTCCTTTATCACAATGGTGAAGAGACCGTGGCACTCTCATTCAAGTTGGAATTTTCGTGTTCAAACAATACAGTAGAATATGAGGCCTACCTGACAGGGTTGGCAACGGCCATCGAAATGAGGATCAAACACTTAAAGGTGGTAGGTGACTCCAATTTGGTAGGTTGCCAAGCTAATGGGAGCTTTTCTTCAAAGGAACCAAGCCTAGCCCCGTACAGGACACTGGCCCCAAGGATGGAGGAAAAGTTTTGCACATTTAAAATAGAGCACACTCAGAGGAGCGAGAATCGATATGCGGATGCATTGGCCGCGTTAGGCTCACAAATAGCCTTTGAAGGGAGCTGTACCAGAGTTGAGATTAACAAGCGAAGGCAGTCTATAATTGAAATACTTTAGGAAAGGTTTTAGGAGAAGTAAGGATGCGAGGAGGATTGGAGGGCTCCCATCAGGGAAGCCTTGTTAAAAGAAGAAGACGTGGCAGAATTGAAGACATTAAAGGACTATGTCTTGATGAAAGGGGAGCTGTACCGCAAAATGCTAAGAGAAATTCTGTCAAGATATGTGGGGCACGAAGAGGCCTAAAGAAAGCTGAAGGAAGTGCACAGCAGAACTTGTAGGTTTTGCGGCAAAATTAGCCTATACCGAAGGTTGCAGAGAGCGGGTTTCTATTAGCCAAGTATAGGCAAGGACGTAGACTTGACCCAAACCCAGTGCAAAGCCTGCCACTTGGTTGTAGATAAGGAAGAAAGCTATGCCGTGTTTACCATGGAGGATTGGAGAAGCCTGTTCATAGAATACTTGACAGAAGGGGTCTTGCCACAGAAGCATGGAGAAAGATATAAACTCAAGAAGTTGGTAACCCGCTACTTCTTACACGAGGGAATTCTTTTTAAGAAGGGATATGATGGGGACCCATAGTGTTTGGGTCTAAAAGAAGCTGGTGATATGTTAAAGGAAGTATATGCAGGAGAATGTGGAAAGCATCAGGGAAAGAAGAAGCTGTATCGGTCATATTGCAAATGGGCTACTATTGGCCCACTATGAAGAAGGATGTAGCAGAATTTGTGAAAAAGTGTCATAGATGCCAAACGCAAGCCAATTTAATCCACATTCACCCACAAAGCTTGCATAGCATGGTCACTCTATGGCCCTTCCATACTTGGGGGCTTGATTTGGTAGGATCAGTCAATCCACATTCCCACAGGTACATATGGATCCTTGTGGCTACAAAATATTTCACCAAGTGGACAGAGGCTATACCGCTTCGTAAAGCCATTGGAGGAACTGTGGCAAATTTCATTAAAGAAAACATAATTGTTCGATTTGGGGTACCTCACAGAATCATAAGTGACAATGGTACCCCATTTGTCAATAGAGATGTGAGGAAGATGTTAGAGTTTTATCAGGTGAAGCATCACCGGTAATAGCCTTATTACCCGTAAGGGAATGGGTAGGCAGAAGCAACAAACAAAACCCTCATTAAGATCATCAGTAAGATGAGCTAGGAGTACAGCGGAGGTTGGGCAACACATCTTCCAGATGCACTTTGGGCTTACTGAAGCTCACCTAAATCTGCCACAGGATTCTCTCCCTTCTCCTTAATGTATGAGACAAGTGGTGAGCCCAGCAAAAGTAATGATACCATCTTTGAGGGTTATGCAAACACGAAGGAAGGAAAAGGAAAATGAAGTCTTTACAGCAAAAGATGCGAGGACCTGGAAGTGTTGGATGAAAAGTGGGAGGAAGCCCAAGAGCATAGCCACATATACAGGCAATGGATGACTGAAGCTTATGGCAGGACAATTAAAGAGAGAATGTTTACAGAAGGACAATTCGTGTTGAGAACAGCAGACCATGTTAGGCAAGGTATGGCATGACCATCTAAATTCTCACCAAAATGGGAAGAACCCTTTGTGGTAAGGGAAACACATGCAAGTGGGTACTATCGTTTAGCCCAGATAGAAGGAAAAGATTTAATGGACCCTATTAATGGCAAGTGGTTGAAACACTATTATGCATAGGAAATATTATGTAATCATTCCTTTTCTCTCTTGTTTTTTTTCTTTCCTCCAAGTGACCACCTTTTGCAAGGGATAATGTCACAAGAAAGCATTGTAGCATGTCTTACCTGTAATCCATGATTAAAAGCAAAAGCAGAAAGTAATGAAGATCATGCATAAAGTATTAGCAAAATATACTGTATCATAAAGCATAATAGTAGTTGTAGTAGATATAGCATAATAAATTACAAACCAAAAATGTATAAGTCATATCAGACTTATCAAAATAAGTCAAAAGTGTTAGAGAAATAAAGTGTACTGTGTAGAGAAGGGGGGAAAGAAGTAAACATGAGGGAAGGAAATAAAGCTACATAAGGGATAAATATCTAATCAAAGGCTTGAAATAAGGGTCTGATCCTCGAAGTGGCTGGAGCCAGTAGCACCAAAAAGAAGGCGCTCATGATGTGTCTCTAGGTTTGCCACTTCCTTTTTCAAACTCTTGATGTGAGTGTCAATAACATCCACAACAAGCTAGACCTTTTTCATGAAGAAGGCCCTAGTAATCTCTCACAAGTGGTCCAGCATAAACTCCATAGCAAATTCAACTTTGATAAACTCCTGAACTGCAGCCCTCCATTGTAAGATCCGCTCCACAGAAACTGTGTTGATGAAGTTATGCTTAATGTCGTTCATCACACTCTCCAATAGCTTGAGGAAGTGTTCCCTCATAGAACGACCAAGAAGGAATCCTTGCATGAAATCTCTGTGGTTGTTATAGACCGCCTCTAAACAGGTGATACACTCCTCAGGTACCTGGAAGCCATGAAAATCAATATAAGGAGATCCAACACCCTAAAAGTCTAACGGGTCGAGGTCGTTGGTCTAAACGGGTGAAGAAAGCAGCGGCCTCACTCATAGGATCAGGAATGGTGGCAGAATTGTTACCAACCTCAAATTGAGAGGGCAGAGCCACCTTGATAAAAGACGGACCTAAAAGAGAACACGAGACACAACATAAGCTCGTAAGGAATAAACAAAGGAAAGAGATGAATGCTACGATGAAGATTTTAATTGAAGAAAGTACAAGGGTAGGGAAATTACCAAGATCCACAAGAGTGGGGGCTGCGGGTGTTGTAGAAATAGGGGCTGTAGGCATCATGGGGTCTGCTGCAGTCTTGGGTCCCTCAGGTATGTCCGTGACTGCAAGGTAGAATAACGTACGAAATAAGTAAAGGGATATGCTAAGAAATAATAGGAAGAGAAGGAAAAGAAGACCCAGTAGGAGCAAAGGACACATACCTATGGCCTTGGCCTCTTGCTCATTACCATCATTGTCCTCGTCGGAATCGAAAACCCGTGTCTTCATGATGGGTTCATCCTCGGAGTCCTCAAGGACCTCCTTGGACCCCTCATCTGAAGACAAATTCGCATCAGGCCCTCGGGTGGTAGAACTAGGGATAGAAGATGGGGTGACCACCAAGGAAGAACCATCATTCACGGCCTAGGAGAGGGCAATGAAGGGATCACTATCAGATATAACAAGAGGAGTAGCAGGAGAGGTACTCTCAGTTTGGGATGCTCCTACAAGAGTAACTCCCTTTTGAGGAGTGAGGATCTCAGTAGGAACAGGGGCGGACTCCCTAGTAATAACTCTCTTGGCCTAGGTACTCTCCTCGGTAGAAATATGCTCAGATGAAGAGACTAGAGCCTCGGTAGGAGCTCCTTGTGCAGTAGCAGCAAAAGCAGAAGCCATGACCTCAGCCATGGCATTTGTCTCGTCAAAGAAGCCCTCTATAGGTGTGCCAGCAGAAGTAGGAGCTTCCTTACTTATAGGGTGATAAATAGAGATGGTCTCGAGATCAACCTAAAGGAAGAGTATTAAAGCAGAGAAGGAGATAAACAAACGTGCAAAAAAGAAAAAGAAAAGGGAAAGTATATGGTAATATGTGATAATGACAGAAAATGAAGATGCATGCATAAATAAGGCAAAGGAAAGGAGTGTCCCTCAAGCTCGAGCTTATCAAGCAGTATAGGGCGAGTGGCTGAAGTATCCTCCTTGTATTTAGACTGCCAATGGAGGAGAAAAACACATGTCCAGAGTTAGCCGTAGGAAAGCCCAATAAATAACTAAAATAAAGAAAGAATAAAATTTAGAGATAACATACTCTCCTTTCGGCAGTGGCAGATAAAGCTGGTAGAGATGTCTTACTCTTACTGCCACGGGTCCTGTTAGAAGGAGGGGTATCCATGGATGGCTTTGGAACGAAAGGCTTAGGCTTGCTTGCAGTAGAATGCCTGCTGGAATGGGTACGAGTAGAAGGAGGAGGAAAACTCTCAAGAACTATGCTGCCGATAGGGGGAAGGCCTCCCTTATATGGAACAAGATCAGAACAAGTCTCAAAGGAGTCATCGCCTTTCTTGGTAGACTTAGGCTTGGCAGTCTGAGATACCGAGCCCTTCTTCGTAGGCACAAGAAGGTTCACCACCTTCACCTTCTTCTCCCAACCCAGAGGAAACTCACTAGCATACAAGTACCATCCCTTCTCCTTCTTCTGCTACTCAAATATAGTAAACCTACTTTACTTTCTAGCATACGCCACCACAGACTTGGTGGGAAGCAACAACCGTGGGTTGGTAGAAATAGTAACATGAAGGCCCTTAGGAAGGATAAGGGAAAACCCACGGCCACCCAACAACTCCTGGCCAAAAGAGATCATCAGGGCCTGCCAATACCCGTGCATCTGAGCAGTGCAAAGGCCCTCTATCTGGGAACTCGAAATTGTGACTGTTGTGAAGTTCCTGCTCCAAAACTCAAAGGCGCTAGGGCGTAAGAAAGGCCGGACAGAAGTAATAGACTCCAAGATAGCAGTAAAGTCATCGGGTATGTCCTGATCAAGCCCAAACTGCCTCCTAACTCTGTTGGTAGAATAATGAATATAGCGGATGCCTTCATCAGCCAGATAAAGCAACCACCCAGCATTGGTGGCCGCCAAGTATGTAATCCCCTTCTCATTAAAAGCAGTCAACGGGGTGGTGGTCCTAGCAGTGGCCATAAAAGGGCCCATGGTCGAATCAACACAAGTGAATCCACTACTCAAATCTCTATAAGCTCTCTAAGAAAAGCCTACTCCCTTATCAAAGAACTCTACGACAGGGTGCCCAAATGGCTTCAACCCAACCCAACGATAAACCAACGAAAAATTAAAAACAAAATAGCCATAGAAATCGGTAATCACCTTCGGACAAGACTGATATTTCTCCTTGGCAAAACAGATTGACTTGTACTTAGCCAAATGCCTGGCACAACGCTCCCACAGTAGATGCTGCAATATGGTACTATGGGCGGAGGTAGTAACTATATGGCAGGAACCTGCTCGCCTCTCATCATTCTGCAAAATATCCAACTATACATACAAATGACCCAAAAACATAGGGGCCAATGGCAGACTCACCCTGGCAGAAATCTTTATGGCTAACCGAAAGTAAAGGGGTTTTACAGCATAATGGAGTTGAGAACCAAAAATGAACTTACAAAGCCAAAATGCGACGAAGGCGGCACGGCGGATGGCGGTGGAAGCCTTGGAGAAAGCCCCAACCCAATGAGACAACTTTGCGTTCCCATTCATCCCTTTCTTCAACTTGGCCTCCACGGCCTCCTCCTCAGCGGAAAACTCAATATCATTCGGGTTCGTATCACCGAGAATGGATAGAAATAGTTGATTTGCCACATCCTCTAAAGTCATGGTGGTTTCATCGTAAGAAAGGAAAAATGTATAGGTGGCGCTAAACCATCGACAGACTAAATGGTAGAGGTTGAACAAATCCCGATAGTTGGATAAACACTGGGAAGAAATGATGGCCTTTAACACGCCGGCCTGCTGTGATGCCGCTATAAAACCCACATCGGACAACTCTATGTCCACCTATTCTTTCTAACCCAAAGACGTACCCGACCCAAATTCGAAGAGAATAGGCACAGGTAGTGAGGTTCCTTGGTGGATATCAAGGTTGGGAATGAAGGAAGCCAAAGGAGCCTGAGAAACTTCGGTGTCGTGACGGCAGATGGAAACCCATACACGGCTCGACGGAGGAGGCGAGTAATCGCCGGGTACTATAGGGAAATGGATGTGGTATCATATTATGGGTCAATAAAAGGAGGGCACTCATTATCCAGATCGCGACCCCCTTCCTCCGCGTCGGAACTGTCTGATTTAGAATGGGGAGCCTCTCCTTCCACAGTTTTGGCAAGCGGATAGTCGGCAGCAACCACTTTCCCTTTCCGGCAGGAAGAACTATCACCTTTCGCCGGCAACATTATAGATGGATTGAACGGAGAAGGTAATGGATAATGAGGTTTTGGGAAGATGATATGGTAAAGGGAAAGGAAAAGAAATGGTTATAAGAGAATGATGAGGAAAAGAAAAACGAAGAGGCTAAAGACAATAAAAGTGACGTGAAAGGAAGCAATATGTTAGCCATCAAAAGAAGCCATCAAAAGAAGCATCGTATTAATGAAGTGGAGGTTATGTTCCAAAATAGCTGCTAAACTGGGAAATTCGAAGAGACAAGTTTGTTCATGACAGGAAAGGAAACAAAGCGGGGTCCACTGTTTAAAAAACCTGCGAGAAAAAAAGAAGAATTATGTTAGTATTCGCATATGAATTGTAGGAGAAATTTATATGCTCAGGGGGCTAAATGTTGATGCCCACTTTTGACAAAGGGCCCAATAGCAGAAGCAGCCCAACAATATAGAAAATGTGAGAAAATGAAGATAGTAAGGGAACTAAGAAACAAGCCCAGTAGGCTGAAATGGCAGGATCGTTGGCTAGCAGGCCCATAAGAATAAAAAGAGGTAAAGAATGAGTAAATGGGCCGATGAAGCCCAATGAATGAAGTAGTAAGCCCATGAGAATAATAAGAGGTAAATAGGAAGTAAATGGATTGGGGAAGCCTGGGAAATGAATTAGTAAACTCATTGGTTGGCTTAAAGGCCAATAAGTCCAAAAAATAATAAGAGGTAAAGATGTGGTAATTAGGCCGGGGAAGCCCAAATGATCTAGCAAAAAGCCCATGGGAGTAAAAGAGGTAAAGAGGAAGTAAATAGGCCGAGGAAGCCCAAGGAATGAAGTAATGAAATGGGCTAGCACAGCAGGAATGTTGGCCAATAAAGCTCCAAAAGAGGTAAAGATGTGGAAAGTGGGCCAAGGAAGCCCTAAGCAAAAGATTGATGAAGAAGTGGGATGGCATGGTAGGAGTATCAACCCGTAAGCCCACGGGGTAGCAAGAAATAAAAAGAGAGGTAAAGCTATAGTAGGTACGATGAAGTGATATGGCAGGATCAATAGCTAAGAGGCCTACAGACACAAGAAAGAAAAACATGGGCTCAGCAGGAAGATGAGGGCCTTCTCCTAAGCAACGCCCAGTCCAAAGAAAGGATGAAAGACAAGGAACATGAGCCCAAAGGGCTATACATCCTTCACGCCAAAAGAGATAAACACCAACCAGAATGTACATCAGAATCAAACAAACACGAAGGCAGCAGAAATGGTGTGAAGGCCAGAAAGAAACAAATTCAAACGAAGTGGAGCATGCATAAAGGGCCAAGGCACCACCTACTTGTACCCAACCAATACATGGGAGGTGGGTCACGAATCAAGGTATTCAGAGGGTGTGGTCTAGTGGTGGGGAGAAAGAGGGGGCCTATTTTGGGGTTCCCACTCAAACTTCTTTGGGGAGAGATGTTCTACTGGGATGGCATCTCACCCAAAAGAAGCAAATGTGGGTTGGGACCACTTGATGCATGCCATAGAGGTAGGTGATGGAGAGGCTTAATCCTTATCCAGATGAGAGTAATGAAAAACAGAGAGAGGTAAGAAACAAGACAAGCAATTTTGTCTAGGAATGGGGAGTGGTGCAACCAACACATTCAGAACTATGGTAGTGGCTGAGCAGCCGGCAGGCCAATAAGCAGTCTTAGAAGGACACCCATAAGGAGCCAAAAGAAGTTGAGGGGTAAAAATGGCAAATCCCACCAAGGCAGATAGTATAAAGAGCGGTAGTTGTGAACAGTAAAGGGGGACGGAAGGGAACGAAAGAAGAAAAGGTAGAACAAGAAAGAAAAACAGAGAAAAGAAAAGAATATATGAAAATCAGAGATGCATAAGTGGTAGGAATAAAGACATGCAACAATAGACTACCTTTTTCTCTCCCTTTTGACAGACCCACTGTCTGGGAGATTGAGGATTAAAGTGTAAACTATTTAGGTTATTTTTCCAAAGTGCGTAAGGCAGAAGCCTTCTTTAAGGTTACTCACATTGGGGATCGGTTCCTTTCTTGGATTTGCATCTGCTGAGAAGCTAAGCCTATTTTCCTGGCAGACAAGTTTTTCTTTATGATTGATGAGTGATTAGTTTACTATTCTGTTATTGAACTGTCTGCTGTAGCGTTGTTTTCACGGTTGTATTATTCTGCCATAACCTTATTAGGCTATTTTCCTTTATTTAAGCGTTAATGTTATTTGTCTAGTATTATAGTTATTCTGCCATACTATATTCCTGCTATAACATCCGTGACAGTTGTTCTTGCTGTGGGCACACTGTACACTCAATACCTCTACCAAGACGCGTCTATATTGGAATGGCTCGACTTGTGCACAAACTAGCCTAAAGTGTATTTCATTTAGGCCAGCCTCAACTTTCTTACCTCAGACTCACAAGCTGCAGTACAACAGGAGAGGCCAAAGCCCAACAACACAAAAAAGGCCCACCGCAACATGTCAGTAGTTTCTTAGTATGGATGAAGAATGTTCCTTTACACTTTAGTGTTGTATTTATAGCCGATCTAACTAGCTTTCTTAATAAAATTTGTAGCATTCTTCTTAAAAAAAAAAAAAATTCCCCACTCTTTTTAATCTTGAAAAAGAAAATAAAAACAACAACAACAACCTTAAATTTCATAACTAAATATGGATACTCTTACTAATCATTAAACTAGTTTAAATTATTAATTGTCATGTCAATTAATATAATTTAGCTGAAACTCTATTATCTAAGTTTCAAAAAATTAAAAATTCTACTCCAATTAGAATTATATTTATCTTATTAACTATTAAAATAGTTTAATCATCTCAAATAATTTTCTATCCTATTTTGCAGTTATATTTTTTTTATATACTATCATTAACAAAAACCAAGCACTGTACATCTGGATTAAGCATTGCAAAAATCTGAGTGTATCTAGTTGCGGTGAATAAGCATTTTTGTGTCTAAGGAGGCCATAACAACTACATCAGATAAAATTACTCTAGGAAAAATCATGATGTTGACTTTCATTCGTGTAGAACTTTCAGGTGAGCAGTAAGCATTGCTAGATCTTGCCAGTAAAGTCTTCTCCTATTATTGCAAACTTGCTCCACATATCAACATTCTATGAGCAAAATGATGTGAAGAAAACCGGGCTCTTTAGCCTGCATTATTAATGCCTCCACTCGTGCTTCCTTAGTTGCCATGACTAGTAGAGTGCCAACACCATTACTATTACATTATCTGAGGATCTTTGATTCCTCTCCTTATTTATTGCTTCAAAAGCATACCCACTTCTTCTGGTCTTTTTGTCTTTTTCGCTGCCAATCTTGACAAGTAATTACCATTTCCTATTACCCACTTTTTTTTTTTTGGAGAGGTTTAGGCTTCTATTTTGGGCTTGAGTTGTGCTATATAAAAGCATCTTGGTACCTGCATAGGAGATTTAGGGAAGTAAGCATATTCTCTATTGGGTTAGGACATTTGCCTTCATGTATAAGTATAACCTAGTTTTTGTGGTTCCATATTGTCCATAAGAGAGCTTGCAGAAGTTTTAAGTTTTCATGTTCTAATTTTTTGTTCTCTAAAATATAGTTTGCTAGCCACTGACTATCCAAAGTTTGGTTAATGTTGATACCGTATTCTGTCCGCCTTGATTTGCGTGCCGAACTCCGAAAAATTCAAAAATATTATTTTCTCTCCGCGGGGCCACGAGAACATCCAGAATGACGTGACGCAACCCGTTTGGACACTAGAGCATCCAAAGTGCCATTTTCAGCTCAAATGACCAAAATGCTCCTAGTCAACCCTAGGTTTGACCGAAGGTCAAACGAGGTCAAAACCCTCACAAAACAACACTTTTCATAGTTTACATCAAACTCGAGCTTCTCGAAGATTTTTGGCCACTTTGACCAACTTTGACCTAGAGTTGACTCTCGACGGGCCCCAAAAACCCTAATTTTGACTCGGCCGTCAGAACGGATTGAAACCAAAGCCATTGCGAAGATTATCAAATTCTCATTCCAATGACTATTCATGGGTCGAAATCGGAGTTAGAATGGCCGAGATATCACGAAAACCGTGATAACACACCGATCGATGCACCGCTAACTTCTGAGGGCCATAACTTTTGATTCGACCATTGGATTTTCAAGTTCCATACCTTTTTAGAAACAGGAAGTCAAAATCTTTCTAGGGGTGTTAAGATCAACCTCATCTAGGACTATTTGAAGGGGGTGGCCCTCGAAGGGCCGCCGTTTCGAAAAGTGTGTCGGGGCTATAAAAAGCCCCAAGCACCCTCCAGACCAAAAAAAAAGAGGTCTCCCTTGGTTCTGCTCTATGCCTGGACGTTTTCTATATGTTTTTACTCTCCTCCAAACACAAAAAACACATCAAAGCTTTTTGATTCATCTCTCTTTACCAAAAATACATGGTATTGTTCTTATACCCAATCTTCTCTTCCTTGGTTCTACACCTTGGGTTTGGGGTTTAGGGCTATGGATGTAGCTTTTTAGCTACTATTCACACCCCTAACCTTCTAAATCTTTTTCTAGCATTTATGTTGTTCTTGTTGCTTGAATAACATGATTTGTTGCTTTCTTAGCATGTTTCTTGCTTTATTTGTGTTTCTAGCCTAAATCTCCTTGCTTTTTATGTCTTATGCCATGTTTCATGCTTAGATCTACATCCTTACATGCCTATTTGTTTAGATTTACATGCTTTACACTATATGCCATGTTTTCCTATGCTTTGTTCCTCTTTTTGTTCTAGGTTGATGTTAGGGTTACATGCTCGCATGCTTGTATGATATTGTTGGCTATGCCTTGCTTGGATCTATGTGTTTTATATGTATTTTTCCGTGTTATATGGTTAGATCAGTGTTTTCACATGCTTATATGCTTGGATTCAGGTTCTTCCATGTCTATGTGCTAAGTTTCTACATGTTTACGTGCATGTCTCTATCCTATATGTCTAGATCTCTGTTTTCACATGCTTGTGTGCTTGGATCTATGTTCTCTACATGCTTTATGCTATCTTCCATGTGCTTGTGTGCTTCACGCCATGTTTATGTGTCTAGGCCTAAACCTTGTTTGTCATGCCATGTGCTATTGTAGCCCTTTCGTTCCTTTTATCGCATTTTCTTACATTTTGGCCTATTGGTTTGGACCCGATCTAGACTCTATGGTCTTTGTCATCATCCATACACCTTGGCCCATATCAAAGGGTTTGGATCATCCTTATTTGCATGTCTATGTTTGCTTGCTTCTATGCTTTATCTTCCATGTTAGCCTCTTTAGTTCTAGGCTTTACCACGCTTGACGCCCTTAGCAGGTTTGTGGTTGTGTGGTTACATCCATGAGGCCTTGTTTGGATGTAACCATTTGGGATACGTCGCCATAACGCTAGTTGCTTCGTGCATACCTTTCCCCTTTTCCGCTCCGTGCGATGATATGCTTGCCATGCTTGTTTGTGCTACCCGTTGGCTTTATATGCATCTTTACATGCTTGCTTACATGTCCATGCATGAGTCTTGCTTGCTAGTGTGTCATTCATACTTCAACATAATGAAGTTGTGGACATCCGATCCAAACCTACATTTGTCCCTCGCGGACGCCACCTTTTGTTTGCTTTCTTTTTTATTTGCCTTTTTGCTTGTTTGCTTGCGTTCTCGCTTCTTTGCTTGCCATGCCCATCATGCTTATCTGCTTTATGCCTCTTCATATGCTCTTTGCATCTTTGCCTTCTATTGCTTGTCTGCTGGTTTCTTGTATTTGCCTTTGCATGTACACACATGGAGCGAGGACGCATGGAGCTAGGGCATGGTCTCCCAGGCGCAAGCAAAAAGGGGTGAGGATGCAAGCATGTTGATAAAAACCAAGTGGCTGTGTTCAGTAAGTGTAGGGGTCTAGTTTCTTCCATTTGGTTATGTACTCTTTTAAACCCCCTTTCCTCCTCCCTCATTTGTCTCTTAAATGGGTTGTATTAGGTATATCATGTCATGTACCATTCGTTCTCATCTCTAGAGTATGGCGACCCTTGTTTACTTTCCTGCACCTATATGTTAGGCCATGCTCTAGGAATGTGGGCATTTACTTTCCTGCTCTGTGTGTTTGCATTGTGCATGACGTATGTATATATATACATGCTCGCCTCTTTCGGTGTGATTGTCACAGTCCATGTCACCTAAGGCAAAGCGATGCCTAATTTCCGCTGCGAAAGTAAGGTGACATGTTGCCGGATTTTCACCGTGGAAATCTGGCACTTTGCTCGAATGCCTTAGGAAAGCATAGATTGGGACCACACCCATTCAAAAGCCAAACCTCAAAGCCCCTATGCATGCAAAACCCCAAAAGCCAATGCCAAAATCATGTTCTTACTGTTAATCTCCGAAAATTAAGGTTTTATCAAAACAAAGGACTGTCCTTGGACAGGCGTTGTGGGGTGCCTAACACGTTCCCCACACGTAACCAAACTTCCGAACTCAAGAATCAAGATTTTTTTTACCATCCACATTAGATTAGGAAAAATGCCCTTTTTTTTAGCCTAGGATTGGTAGTAAAATCAACTAGAAACCGGTGACCAATCACACCTTAAAAAACCCAATGATTGGTGGCGACTCCACTTAACTTTGGTAATCCCTTAAAATTCAGCTTAGAATCCTACCACAACGCCAAAGGTAGACCTACCTTCCTCACCGAGAGAGAGAGCACCTGAAGCCTTGCACGAACCACACCACACATAACACACGTGCATACCCATCCATCATTCGAGAGGGACCTCCATCGGGCCCCGCGGGCACGGGAGTTTCGCCACGGCGGGTGGTCGGACGAAGGCGATTTTACCGCCTTAATCGAGGCCGGGCGTCGACAGACTGGCGACACCACTGGGGATTGATGAGAGTTTAGCCTTTAGAGCTTATGATAAAACCATAATCTTTGGACATTGGCTTTCAAAAACACAGAAATTGGCATTGGCCTCTGGGGCTTTCTTTTTGAAAAAGGCTTTTACTATATCCTATATTTTCAAAAGAGCAAAAAATCTTTTTCCAAAAACTCCTTTTTCGAAAGGGAGGCTTTGAGGTATTTTCAGATAGGGCTCTATCACTTTCCTTACATGCTTTACCACTTTCCTCACATGCTTTATCGCTTTCCTTACATGCTTTATAGCTTCCCTTCACATGCAAACATAGGGTAGCAAAATTTAATTTTCGCTACACCTTTATCTGCTTTCTTATATATATATATATATATATCTGCTGTGTTTGGACAAGCCTTTCCCCTTCATTAAGGATTGCATGACATATATACCCTTTTTGAGCCAAACCCGAGCTCCGCACTGCTGGCGTAGTCACATCTCTTTGAGGATTTAATCACCCCATTTGCAGATGCCCAGACACAAACATCGGCAGTGTTACCCATAGTTAGATCTAGGGCTGACTTTGAAGGCACTTCTGGGTCCATGGGTGGACAGGAGTAGCTGAAAAGGCCCTCTCGATCCTTCCTGTCCCACTACTTCCATGAAGGGAAGGGTATGGCGATTGAGTCCTCCTAGGATAGGAACAACCTACCAGTTAAGCCTTTGTATACAGTTGGCCTAGTTATGTAAAACCCGTGAGGATTAGATCAAGCCCAGAGCCCATTAGGACTAGGTGAAGCCCAAAGAGTGAACATCCAAGCCTAGGAAAGGATACCCTTCTAGGACTAGAGGTCAGGGGAAAGTGTTTTGTAACAAGTTCGCCCTTTTTGCTTGCACTAAAGAAATTGTGCTCTACTCCGGGTTCTTTCTATCCTGCTTGCATAGTATCCATGATTAAATTCCTAGGGAAAGCAATCTTGTTACTTGTACATGCTAGATCATACCTCATCCCTAAGGGTTTACAACCCTACAAGGGCATTCATGCATACACTAAATGGTTCTGTCACCTAATTGTGCAAAGATAAAAATCTATGGCAAGTAGCCGAAACTCCGTTCAGGAAGAGATGATGCCGAAAAACTGTCAAGAATTCCAAAGCATCAAGAGTTCAAGAGCTTTCTTAGAAAAGATCCAAAAAGATTGCCCAGAAGCTTAAATCATCAAAGAGATCAAAAGATGTCAAAGTGGCCAAGAGGGTCCAAGATCCAAATTGCCAAAATATCAAAATTGCCAAAGGTCCTAGATGTCAAGAATCCAAGGGCTCCCTCAAGAGATCCAAAGGTCCAAGAGATCCATGCTTTCCAAGTTACCAAGAGATCCATGCTGTCCAAGTTACCAAGAGATCCAAGTGTCCAAGAGCTTCCCCGAGAAGTCCACATTGTTCGAAGCCGAGCTTTTCCTCGCAATTACATTTCCCTGTATTGTAAAAGGCCCACCGTTGGAGCCGATGAGTCCAGTGTTGTAAAAGCAAATCTTGTATAAACATGTAATCAAAAGGAGGGTCCGACCCGCATTACCAAACATGTCATGAAAATTTAGGTTACTTGCCAATCTTGTGCATTAATCTTGCATCATAGTAGAAACCCACTGTGATAAATACCCGATCAAGAGTACAAAGCCAAATTTTTTTTGAAAATGGTAGGTGCATGTTAAATATCAAGGGTATAAACTAACTTGTTTTTGGTGTTGTGTTTCCACATTGTCAAACGCACCTTGTTTCTTTCACCTTCCATTCTTTCACAAGGGTCAAAAGATTGCTAAAAAGAAACAGGCTAAGCTACCGCCACGCCATGATCCCATCGTCACTAGGTCTCCCGCAAGAGAGATGTCTACTAGTGGTACTTCTCCCCATGAGGAAAATGCTTAGGAGATTACTCTTCTAAAAGAGCAAGTGTCAAAATTGATGCGCATGGTGCAACAACTGGTTGTAGGAGGAGGACAAAACTCCTCTGGCTATAGTCAGGGAGGTCCTCGAACTGAGAGCCAAAATCTGCCCCCATCGGGATAGGATCAGGGCCGCAATATACCACCTCAGGGCAATGACTAAGAAACATATCCTTCTAAGGACAAGAACCTCGAATCTGGGTATGGCCAAGTCAAGAGGCAAGTAGAAACTCTAGCTGAGAAGCTTCATATCATGGAGGGCTCCAGTGCCCATGGAAGTGTTGACTAGACAGTCTGACCAACTTCCCTTAGGTTGTTATGCCTCCCAAGTTCAAGGCACCAGAGTTTGTCAAGTATGATGGTACGGGAGACCCTTGCACACATTTGCGCATGTTCTGTAGGAAAATGGCTTCCTATAGGGATAATCACCTTCTGCTTTGTTAGATTTTTCTTGATAGTTTGACCGGCTTTGCAGCCACATGGTATGTGAAATTGGAAAAGACCTCTAGCTGGAGGGAAATGGCCAACGCTTTCCTGGAATACTACAGGTTCAACACTGAGATAGCTTCTGACCCCACGGTCCTTATAAGAACAGAGAAGAAGAGCGGGGAATCTTTTCGAGAATATACCCAGAGGTGGCGTGAGCTAGCCACACAAGTGCAACCCCCCATAATGGAAAATGAGATGATCAAATGGTTCATTGACAACCTTAAGCCTCCTTACTATGAGAAGATGATTAGCACCCAAGTCACTCATTTTACTAGCCTCTCCCTATTGGGGAGCATATTGATGAGGGTATTAAGAGCAAGAAGATTATGGACCCCGAGTCTTTGAGTTCCATGGTTGAACAACATGTTAAGAAAATGACCGGCCGCAAGACTAAGGAAGTCGATATTCATATGATTGACAATGCATTAGAAAGGCCTAGGGGTATTACTTTTGCTTATGCAACCCCAGCTGCCAGACCTTATTAGCAACAGGTTCAGTCTACTCAAGCACTTAACCGAGCCTTTAATCAGAGAGTGAGGCCAGACCCACCTCGTCCCCTAAGGAGGGAAAACTGGAAGTACACTCCGTTACCCATGCCCATGGCAGATCTCTACGCTTACTTGCTGGAAAGGAAGCTAGTGACCCCGATGTTCTAGGCCTAGAGAAGGCCCTCCATCACCTGGCTTTGATCCATCCAAGAAGTGTGAACACCGTTTTAGGGCCGAGGGGCATACCCTTGAAGAATGTTACCATTTTAGGGATCGTGTCTAGGATTTCATAGATAACAAGTTGATACAGTTTGATAATGCAGTCGCTTCGAATATCATCACCAATCCTTTGCCTCCCCATCAGGAAGGGAATGTGAACGCCATCATCACAGTGGAAGAAAGGGTCCTAGATTTCTCCTCACCGTCATTCCCATAGAAGGCCATGCTTTGAGCCTTGGTTCAACAGAGCCACCTTGATCTTAAGGGCATGGGAACCCTAGGATTTGATTGGGGAATTTGCTCATTTTGCAACAGTGGAGACAGGCATGCCCTGTTTGATTGTAAAGTGCTCCAAGCACAGGTTCAGAGTCTAGCCGTTCACGGTATTATCTAGATTGAAAGGGAAATTGTGCGCAGAGGCAATTGTATGGCAGCCAGCTTATATCCTCTAGCTACTCAGTCAGGAGCCGGTTGCAATGCTATATCGGTTGGATTGAGGAAAGATTGGGATGAATATCTACAGCAACGCCTTGGTAAGGTTACTTCAGTGCCTCCCTTTTCAATAGTCATTGAGGAGATCATAGAATCACCTGCAGATTCAGAGTTATCAGATTTAGGAAAAGGGCAAGCCACGCCAGCCATCGAGGGATTCACTTTTCTAGTTCTTGCATTGCCTGCAGTCGCAAGGCCTACTTCATCATCAGTTCAGGAGGGAACCGCTATTGTTCCTGCCATTTGAGGTTTCGATCCTCTTATTCTGTCGAAGCTTGCCTCAGGAATCCTTGGGGTATCCGGCTCAAAAGTCCTTGAAGCCATTCTGCCAAGTCCAGTGGTCATTAATCCAAAAATGTTCTCCATAGCGCCCAATTTGCAAACTCAGGAGGGCGTTATCATTCGCATGCCAAATTTGTTCCCTTATGAAGATAGCCATTGTGTCCCATGGAAATATGATGTGTCCTTGATCTCCACTCGAACTGGAAAAGAGGAGGTCTGCTCCAATATCTCTTCAGGTCTATCTAAGCTTACTGGGAGTGGCCGTTGCTATACTCCCGAAGAGCTAGAAAATAGAAGGAAAGTGATTGGCAAGGGTATAGCCGAACCCGTCAAGAATAGGGTCACAGCCGAAGAAGCCGAGGAATTCTTGAAAATTATCAGAAACTCAGAGTACAGTGTGATTCAGCAGCTAAACAAGTTGCCGGCTTAGATTTCCATCTTGGCGCTATTGCTATCCTCTGATGTCCATCGCAAGGCTCTCTTGAAAGTTTTGAAAGAGACATGTGTTCCTACAGGTGTCACAGAATCTTCCTTTGAGGGTATGGTTTCGACGATGTTGGCCACCAACCAGATTTCCTTTACAGATGATGAGCTACCACCAGAAGGTAGAGAGCAAACTTTGCCCATGCACATTATGGTAAAGTGTGAAGATATGATCGTCTCCAGAGTACTAATTGAAAATGGATCAGCCCTGAATGTGTGCCCGATGTCTATTATAGAGCGTTTGAATGTGGATACCTTTCTTATCCGCCCTATCACCATGATCATTAGAGCCTTTGATGGCACTTTCTGGGAGGTGCAAGGCGAGATTGAATTAGCAATTGGAATTGGCCCCATGATTTTCATGGTCAACTTCCAAGTCATCAAAGTGGATTCCCCATATAATATGCTCCTAGGGAGGCCCTGGCTACACACCGCAAGCATAGTTGCTTCCACCCTTCACCGGAGGCTCAAGTTCCCATCCGAGGATCTGTTGATCACTATTATGGCTGAAGAACTCCTGACTATCTTCAAGGAGACTTTTGTCCCCTACATTGGTGCTAATGCCTTTCCGGAGGCAACTTTTCACAGTTTCGAGCTAGTCTCCATGATTTCTAGAGTTTCAGAACTCGAGTCAACATGGCCCTCCACTACTTTAATGGTTGCCAGGGAGATGCTCAAATTTGGCTATTAGTTAGGCCAAGGCCTCGATGTTGTACGACACGAGAAGGCTGCTTTGATTGAACTCGTGGACAACAAAAGAGGTTTCGGTCTAGG
The DNA here is from genome assembly GCA_030021035.2 of Notholithocarpus densiflorus. Lineage (NCBI taxonomy): Eukaryota > Viridiplantae > Streptophyta > Magnoliopsida > Fagales > Fagaceae > Notholithocarpus > Notholithocarpus densiflorus. The sequence goes on along the minus strand of JARYZH020000013.1, from coordinate 7,466,551 downwards.
GTACAACCCCTCCGATGAAGAACTTTTCTAGGCTTCCAGAGGAAAGAAAAGGAAGTGCATTGGCCAAGGGATGTCTATTCCCCATATCAGGGTCACTTTTCCGACTCCGGCTGAGGTCATCAGATAAGAAATGGCACAGGAATCATGCCAGGAGGAATCAGATCTAGCTTGTCTCATCAGCTTGTGCCTTGAAGAATTCTCAGTGAATGCCATCATATCACCAGGGAATGATCTGACTTCTACTATTAGGCCCTGTGTGCCAGGTGAGATAGTAGGCCATTGGACCATTGAGCCCTGCTTTGTAATTGCATCGGCTGAGTAAGGAGTGTTCCATCATCATGTGGTTGGGTCCTCTAATTGCCCGAAAGAGTTGGAATAGCATATCTAGTTTGTTTTGCATGTTTATTTCCTATTTCCTGCATTCCTTGTTTGCATTTTCTCGGTTTATTTCCAAAAGAAAAAAGAGTGTTTCCCTTTTTATCATTATTAAGCATGAACTTTGTTATCCTTCTATCTATAATCCATTAATGAAAATATCTAGCGTATTATTTAGGAAATCCTTGCATTTATCTCTTTATTTGCTTTCCTATGAATATGTGTGTGCAAATTATCTTATGTTTCTCTATATATGTTCCGTTCTATAGGATTTATTCTGATTCCCAAGAGGGTACATTGTCCTGTTGCCAGAACGAGGATATTGATGACGTGAATGAGATAATAGAGTTGGAGCATGATATTGAAGGATTAGAGGAAATTCCGAGTTTGCCTCGTGATATTTTGGAAGCTCTAAACAGAGAAAATGAGGGGTTTAAGCCCAACATAGAGGAGACAGAGGTGGTTAACCTTACCGACGAAGGCGAGAATGAAAAACCCGTCAAAATTGAGGTAAACTTTCCTAAGGACTTGAAACATGAGCTTATAGCGCTACTCAAAGAGTTTAGAGAGATATTTGCTTGGTCTTACCAAGATATGCCAGTGTTAGATACTGAGATTGTTGTGCACATAATTCCAGTTAAACCTGAATGACCTCAAGTGCGGCAAGGCCTTCAAAGGATGAAATTTGAGATCATTTTGAAGATCAAAGAAGAAGTAGAAAAGCAGTTGAAAGCCGGTTTCCTTACCGCAATAGCCTACTCAGATTGGGTCACCAACATTGTTCCAGTGCTTAAGAAAGATGGGAAAGTACGCATGTGCGTTGATTACAGAGATTTGAACCGGGCCAGCCCCAAGGACAATTTTCCATTGCCACATATCGATACCCTGATCGATAATATCGCTACCAACAGGTTCTTCTCCTTCATGGACGGATTCTCAAGCTATAATCAAATTAAGATGGCTGAAGAAGACAAAGCCAAGATAGCATTCACAACTCATTGGGGAACCTATGCTTATGATGTCATGCCATTTGGCTTAAAGAATGCTGGTGCTACTTATCAGCGAGCCATGGTAACCTTGTTCCATGATATGATGCATAAAGAGATTAAAGTCTACGTGGACGACATGATTGCCAAATCCCGCACTGCTAGGGATCATTTGGTAGATTTGAGAAAGCTGTTTAAGCGCCTTATCAAGTACAAGTTGAGACTAAACCTTAACAAGTGTGTCTTTGGAGCTAGTTTAGGGAAATTGCTTGGCTTCATAGTTAGCCAAAGAGGAATCGAAGTGGACCTAGCAAAGATATGCCGACACCGCAAACTGAGAAACAGATTCGCATCTTCTTAGGCAAAGTCAATTACATAGCTCGCCTCATAGTGTAGTTGACCGCCACATGTGATCCATTGTTCAAGCTCTTAAAGAAAGACACAAACATAGAAAGGATAAATGAGTGCCAAGCGGCCTTTGACAAAATCAAGCAGTATTTGTTAAACCCTCCTGTTTTGGTTCCCTTGACACCGGGACATCCATTGATCCTCTACCTAGTGGTACAAGAAACCTCCATGGGCTGCATGTTAGGCCAATCGGCTAGGCTCGACTAGAAAGAAAGGGCGATTTACTACTTAAGCAAAAAGTTCACCAACTGTGAGATCAACTACATCACTATTGAAAAGACGTGTTGCGCCCTAGCGTGGGCATCACGCAAGTTGCAACTGTATATGCTCTACTATACCACATGGCTTATTTCCAGCATGGATCCCATTAAGTACATATTTGAAAAGCCAGCTCTTATAAGGAAGATTTCCCGTTGGCAAATGTTGCTCTCTGAGTTCGACATTGTGTTTGTGACAAGAAAGGCTATCAAGGGCCAGACCATAGCCGATTACCTAGCGGACCAACCGCTAAATGATCCAGAGAGCTTTCAGAATCCCTCTTCCCTAATGAGGATGTCATGGCGCTAGAGCTAGAACCGGATAGTATGGAACCGTGGCGTTGGAAGCTTTATTTTGATGGAGTCGCCAATTCTATCGAAAATAGAGTGGGAGCAGTCTTAGTTTCCCCTAAGGGCCAACAAATCCCTATTTCAGTCAAGCTGAATTTTGATTGCACTAACAACGTCACAGAATATGAAGCGTGCATAGTCGGCCTGCAAGTGGCCTTAGAGTTCGACGCCTATGACTTAAGTGTCTTTAGAGATTCCCTGTTGATCAACTTTGAAATCGAAGGAAAATGGCAAGCTCGAGACACCAAGTTGATTCCTTATCAAAAATGTGTCAACTGTTTGATTCTGAAATTTCGAGACATCACATTTGCCTATTTGCCCCGAGCATACAACCAGTTTGCAGACGCCTTGGCTACTCTAGCTAGCATGGTCAAGTTATAAGAAGGAGATGATATGCGTGTTAGGGTTTATGCCCTAAAATCTAATTTATTGACATGTCATAAATAATTAAATTGTTTAATTATGTGAGACTATCTATAAATGAACTAATGAGACATTATCTTAGTCTATGAGATGCATAGTATGTGATTTATGTGATTTAGCCACAGAAGATATAAATCACAAGTTCTTTGTAAACTCAGAATTTTAGTTCGTAGTCGGTGATGAAATTGGGCGTTTCATTTGCGAAGACTATAACATATCAACTACAATGATTTGTCTTGATCATGGAAGTGGAGACTTCTAGTTGGTATGTTGATATGTTTTAAGAGTTAAGACATATTGAACTGGACCGCTGTGAGATTTATTATTCTCTTAACGACTGTCAAATGAATAATAAATCTCACGACTTCTATTTATATAAACTCTAAATCCTTAGAGAATAATGGACTTGATCATGAAGTGTAGGTTGATTTGATATATCAAGAGTGAGATCTATAAGTCATGATCAAAACCTCAGTATGTTGGGCAGCCACATTTAGTGTTGATGGAACATATATTCTCAAGATGAAATTCATAATCTCTTAACGGAGACATAAAATATTCCCTTGAGATAAGTTTAATGGGTTTGATTATTCAAGAGAGTTGGGCACAACCACTTTAGTAAGTTGTTACTAAAGTATATATTTATGAAATTGGATTTCATAAATATATGATGAATAACGTAAATGATTAAACCGGGTACTCAAGGATTAAGATGTAGTAATCTTCAAAGTGGCAGTCTACATTCATGACTTTGTATTACAACGAATATTTTAATGAAGACGTTGCATGTATAATAAAGTCTTGGAATATAATTTATAGATAAGGCCTAGAGTGCAACTATATTTATATAGTGGTATTAAATATAGTTAATGGCAACTTTGGACTTGTCAAGAGTTGACAGAAAAGCCCAAGGCCCATTGGAGCTAGTGTCTTATTGGTCCCTTTTGGTCCCACTCCAAGCCACATACTAGAGCCCAATTGGAAAGGCTCAAAAGGCTAGCCTAATTAGATAATCAGTTGTATATAAAGAGAGAAACATACAGAATTTCATAAGTGTTTTTTCATAAGGTTAAGATGAAGGTCTTTCATAAGAGAGTTCTCATAAGGAATGAAATGGTTTGTATGTGAGTGTTGGACACTCATTATTCTCTCATTGGAAACTGATTGAGAGACCACACATCTTGGACATCAAGTGGAATTGGAGTGAAGATTAAAAGTCTTCCCAAGAATTTCTGATCTTCGGTTTTGAATTTCACCGCACCAAGGTACGCTTTCTTGTTCTTAAATTCTGAAACTTACATAGTACGTGTTATCAATTGCGAATGAAGTAGATCCGTTAATTTTTTCCGCTGCGTATGTTTTGTATGCGATACAAACATGCATTATTCCATCAATGCGGCAATTGCGCATAGAAGTCCATGGCATTCCAGCCTATTGCATGAATATTGAAGAATGCATGAGTGTCGAAGTTAAAGCCGATGGAAAGCCATGGTACCATGATATCAAGGCTGATATCAAGAACAGTGAATACCCATCCGGTGCAATGGACAGTGAAAAGAAGTTTATCCGGCGCATGGCCTGCCAATTTTTCTTGAGTGGAGAAGTCCTGTACAAAAGGAACCACGATTCTACCCTACTTTGATGCGTAGATGCCCTCAAGGCTAATTATCTAATGGAAGAGATGCATGAAGGCTTACTTGGAGCTCATGCCAGTGGACCCCTGTTGGCCTGCAAGATTATGAGAGCCGGTTACTACTAGCTCACCATGGAAAGTGATTATGTTAAACATGTGAGGACATGCCACCATTGCCAAGCCTATCAGGACAAGAAGAACACTTCTCCTCTGCCTTTGCACTTTTTAGCAGCACAATGGCCCTTCTCAACTTGGGGTATGGATGTCATCGGACCGGTGATTCCGAAAGCTTTAAACGGTCACGAGTACATCTTAGTGGCCATTAATTATTTTACAAAGTGGGTGGAAGCCGCTTCGTACAAAAGCATCACTCAAGCAGTGGTAGCCTAGTTCCTAAAACAGAACATTATTTGCTGTACGGCGTGCTAGGAGAGCTCATTACAGATAATGGGACGAACCTAAATGGAAAAATGATCCAGCAACTTTACCAACAGTTCAAGATCGAGCACAGAAATTTGGTTCCCTATCACCCTCAGATGAATGGTGCAGTAGAAGTCGCTAACAAGAACATAAAGAAAATCTTGGTGAAGATGACAGACACATACAAGGATTGGCACGAGTACTTGCCGTTTACTTTGTACGCATATCGCACTTTTGTTCGTACTTCCACGGGTGCGACCTCGTATTCATTAGTATATGGCATGGAAGCCGTCCTCCCCACAGAAGTAGAAATCCCGTCTCTCAGAAGTCTCAAAAAAAGCTGTTAGAAGCTGAATGGGGTCATTCCCGATATGAACAACTGAACATGATAGATGAAAAGCGCATGATCACAATGTGCCATGGACAGTTGTACCAACGCCGAGTCGAGCGAGCATTCAATAAGAAAGTTAGACCCGGGGTCTTTGAAGAAGGCGATCTAGTCTTGAAGAAGCGCAACCAGGCCATGCTTGATCACAGAGGAAAGTTTTCCCCAACTTACGAGGGCCCATACGTGGTAAAGAAGGCCTTTTTCGGAGGAGCCTTGATTCTAGCCGACATGGACGGGCATGACTTCAATATGCCCACCAATTCTGACGCCATCATATGGTACTTTGCATGAAGGAGCCTCTCAGTGCACCTCATTTCTATATTTTGATGTCAAAAAAAAAAAAAAAAACCAAAAACAAGGAAAAAAAAATGTAAAAAGGTAGATCGAAAACCCGAAAGGGTAGTCTATGCAAAAGGAGAGCCAAAAGAAAGAGAGCGTGAGAAAATACAAAAGGTAGATTGAAAACCCGAAAGGGCAGTCTAGGCAAAAATTAAGGCAATCAAAAGTCAGTTGAACTACGTGATGACCCGATCCTTCTTAGTGGAGGTATGTAGGCAGCCATTTTGGTTCGGTCACATCTTAAGAGAAAAATCAATCATTTAAATCCCCTCGGATATATGATCAAGATCAGAAGATTAGATGGATGTAGCGTCCAAGACAAGATATGAAGACACCTCCGAGATCGCTCTCTATCTACAATACTGCCACGACCTGGTGGTCTACTCAAGATGTTCTGGCTTATGCTAATGAGAGATGTACCTCAATGGGAAAAGGAAAAGATCTATCTAGAACAGGATGTATCCTTGGAAAAATAAGATGTTGATATGTATGGATTTTACATCTATCACTTATTTGTATGATCTTGTATTTTCAAAGCATTTGCCTGTATATTCATTAACATGCCTACATTGTGCCATTCTGTTTCTTTCATACATTTTGGTATCAAAACATGAAAACTCATCTCATAAATATATCCTGAATATCATCATAAACATCTCTCTCTACCATCTCTCAGTTTCTAAGCATGCCTAACAGACTAGACTATGCTTTAAGAACTCAAACAAAAATAGGAAGGCCTTACGCAATTGCCTAGCAATTTACGAAGGACCTTTCCATACATGGTGGGATACTAACTACATAACTCATGTGTAAAAAAAAAAAAAAAGTAAAAAAGAACACCAGCAAGTCAAACATGGCCCAAGCGATTAGACACGGCCTGGCATAATCTCCCAAAACTAGTACGGAGAATCGGGTCATCATGAGCATGAGTGCGAAGTAACCCAGCTGCATCAAAGCCCAGGTCTTTGGTGATCTCTCTGAGTCTGTCATGTGAATGTCGAAGACGGACCAGCCCCTTCTCCATCGTGGAATCAGAAGTAAAGCCATGTCTCTCAGTCTCTAGCAAAGCCTGTAAGGTGCCCACCTCTGTAGTAGCAATTCTCAAAGCCTCCTCCCTTTCAGCCAGCTTAGTTTGAACACGACAGAAGGCCAATTGCGGCTCACTAGCCTCATCACCCTCTCGCCCATACTCCATGCTCAAAGTGGAATGAATGCAGGCCTTCGCCTGTACTAGCTCCAATGTTAAGCCATCAGCCTTGCTACTAGCCTCAACCCTGCCGGCCTCCAAAGCGGCCCTCTCCTTAACCCAAGTATGATCCAAAGCGGCAAACTTCTTAGTAAGATCCACAAGCTCATCCTTCAAACTCGCAACTTGGGATCTCAGCTGAACATACTCTGCCTTTGTACCGAGAGGGGCTGGCCTCTCTGATCAAGCTCCGCCCTAAGAGTAGCGAGCTCACTTTCATGTGCACTGCTCATCTCCTCAATATCCTCCATAAGGGTATCAGCCAGCTCCTTGCAGCAATCTCTGTCTCTGATGGCCTCTCTCAGACACTCCCTCAGATCCATAAGGGCTCGCTCGACCCTGATCTCAAACTCTAGAGTATAGTCTCTCAAAACATCAGCCGAAAGTGGTAGTTTAGCTGAGACTGGTGATGATAGGTCAAACACAATGCTAGGATCTCTGGTGTCTTGCCACACTCTAAACTCAGCAGAAAACCACTCCTAGTCATCCCTAGAACAAAGGGGGAAGTCAATGCTCGACTTGCGCACCTCCCAAAACTCAGAGGCACGCCCTATCACTACTACATCGATATCCACGAGCCCGTACTCACAAGTGACAATAGAGAGATCACTATGTCAGGGGATATGCTGGATACCCCCGAACTGGGCCATACCCGAAAAGTACCCTGTGCACCCCTAGATACCCCACCAAAGGAATGCCAAGTAAATTGACGCAATGGATCTGTCCCTACCATCTAGTGATACCTCACTTGACTCTCTAGGTCCAGTTAGTGGGACTCAGGCTGCACAAGTATCTCAGGCAACCCTCAGCATCCCTAGAAAAAGGAAGACCAAGAACTACGGTAGCCTTGACTCTATTCCTACTCACAAAGCCCACAGGCTGATCCCTAGCAATAATACTCAGGTGGCTATAGAACCACAACTGTAACATATGAACACAGCAAACTAACCTACCCCTATCAGTGACACAAAGATAAGGACCTAATGGTCTCAAAAAGTAGAGCAGGAATGGAAGAGATACCATGAGGTGGGGCACTCACCAGAGGGAGAACGGCAAAACTAATAGCTCCTGATGATGAAGGAAACAACATCGCACCAAAAAAGGACACTAGGAAGGCCTGACGCCGGTAGGATGTCCACCGCTCCTCTAAGTCCACAAAGTCATCTCGGTAACCAACAAGACACTCCGATGAGTGGAACCGATCATACAGGAAATCAAAGGACATGCTCCCTCCTATCTCGTCGCCACACCAAGTTAGCGCCTCCACAACGGGCCTTTTGAAGCCCAACAGATCAGTGAGTCTTTTGCGATAGCGTGGCTGTACTAGTGGAACAAAAATAGTGCTCAGAGGGATAGAAAGAGAAAGAAAACGATCATACTCCTCCAAGGTAGGCACCAGATCAACTTCTCCAATAGTGACACATCTCAAGACGGGGTCCTAACAAGAGGTAATAACCTCTAACAAGTGCCAATCCAATGAGGTGTGAAGAAGAGTAGTAGCATCTCCAAGAAGTCGCCGAATGAATGCCCGGTCACCACAAGAAAAGGAGCTCCACCACCTCTTAAGCCTCTTCTCATAATAAGACTCCAGCTCAAGCTCGACCAAAGCGTTGTAGGAGTGAGCACCAAGAGCATCCATGAACAGATCTTGCTAAATCTGATGATCTGATGAGAATCTATGCGAAAAATGATGAGAAATAGTGTTTTCTACACATTTTGGGTGAAGAAAAGGGTAGAAGAAGACCCTAGAAAATCGCAGACCAGAACGAGTTGAAACTGGGCTGAACCTAGCGTTTATGCACGGGAACCGAGGCGGTCGAGACACGTGCTAGGGCTTTTTAGCCTCTTAGGCACAAACCCCCATGTATTCTGAATACTATCCCCTGTTTGGGATGTTTTTGATTGCTTTGGAGCAAAGATTCCCTCGTTTTAGCACCCGCTGTAGTGCGCGGTTGGCCCTGCAGCAAACAGGATTGTCAGAAATTCTCTCGTGCATCCGAGACGGTACAAATCCCACACTGGGGTAGTTTATCTTTGTGCGTCTCATTCAACACTTCCAAACATCTTGAACCTTATTTTTCTAAGTCTGGTTCACCTAGTTCAGGGGTCGGTTCAGCCCCGGTAATCAGAGCTCACAACAGAAGGGCACTAGAACCCATTCTTAGCCATCCGACAACTTTTTTTGCTTATTTGGAGGACAGAGGGAGTCGTTTCTCATGATGTTGCCCCAAGAAACCTATCTTTGAATTGATAGTCGTCCCGGGCAATAATAGGAGCAATCAGTGTATACCACCTCATGGTGTGTCTAAGAAGATTTCGTTCAGAATGTTCGCATTCATTACCAGCATTTGGTATGGTCTATGAGGTCGAGGCCATTTTTAGCCAGTCTGTAAGCTTGGAACCCCACAAAACCCTAAACTGGGGTAGTTTATTTTGCATGGTTCCCTCCCCCTCGTCCAATACACAAGAATGGGTCCGTCCCGCTGAGGATGTGTCTCACATGTCGAGAATCGCGGGAAACCCTAAACTGGAGTGGTTTATTTCACGTAGTCTTTCCATTTTCTCTCCCCTCAGCGGGACGATCATTGTCTAAATCCACTGATAAACCCATGAAACTGCGGTGCAATACAAATGAGTGTGACATAAGCTGGTTCAAAACCACCACTTATGATGAAAATGCGATAGTGCATACATACAGTAGCCCTTTGAAAGGAAACACCCAGAATTATACATGTAGGTCCTACCCAAAGGCATTGTTTCATGCACATAGCTGCAGCCCTTTGAAAGGCAACATCCAGAATCATACACGTAAGTTCTACCTATAGGCATTCGTTTCTTACATACATCAGCAACCCTTTTAAAGGTGACACCTAGAATTATACATGTAAGTCCTACCTAGAGGCATTGTCTCATGCACACAGCAGTAGCCCTTTGAGAGGCGACATCCAGAATTATACATGTAAGTCCTACCCAGAGGCATTGTTTCGTGTGAATAACAGCAGCCCTTTGAAAGGCGACATCCAGAATTATACATGTAAGTCCTACTTAGAGGGATTGTTTCTTGCACACATCAGCAGCCCTTTTAAAGGCGACATCCAAAATCATACATGTAAGTCCTATCTAGAGGCATTGTTTCTTGCATACATCAGCAGCCCTTTTAAAGGTGACATTCAGAATTGTTCATGTAAGTCCTATCTAGAGGCATTGTTTCTTGCACACATCAGCAGCCCTTTTAAAGGTGACATCCAGAATTATACATATAAGTCCTAACCAGAGGCATTATCTTTCATATACATCAGTAGCCCTTTTAAAGGCGACTTCATAAAACTATGCATGTAAGTCCAAATCAGAGGCATTGCTTTTCACATATGTCGGCAGCCCTCTCAAAGGCACTTTTCCTAAAGTCATACATCAGCAGCCCTCTCGAAGGCGATTTCCTAGAATTATGCATGTAGGTCCTAATCAAAGGAATTGTTTTTCACACATATCAGCAGCCCTTTCAAAGGCACTTTTCCTAAAGTCATACATCAGCCTTCTCAAAGGCAGTTTCTAGAATCATACATGTTCATGTCAAGCATATGTCCTCACAAGAAAGTAGATTCTTGCACATTCTACAGTGGGTAAATTAGCAACTGCATCCTAGGCTTACATTCTACAGTGGGTAAACCAGCGGCCGCACCCTGGGCTCACATTCTACTGTGGGTAAACTAGCGACCGCGTCCTAAGCTCACATTTTACAGTGGGTAAACCAGTGGCCGTGCCTTGGGCTCACATTCTACAGTGGGTAAACTAGCGACTGCATCTTAGGCTCATATTCTACAGTGGGTAAACTAGAGGCCGCGCCCTGGGCTCACATTCTATAGTGGGTAAGCTAGCGACCGCATCCTAGGCTCACATTCTACAGTGGGTAAACTAGCGGCCGCGCCCTAGGCTCACATTCCATCTTAAGGTTAAGAAAGTGGTCGCGCCGTACGCCTCGCCATCACACAACTACCAAGTCACTTAAAAGTTCAAGTTCCTAATCGATAATGGGTAAACTAGTGGCCGCGCCCTAGGCTCACATTCCATCTTGAGGTTAAGAAAGTGGTCGCGCCGTACACCTCGCCATCACATAGCTACCAAGTCACTCAAAATTTCAAGTTCCAGATCTACAGTGGGTAAGCTAGCAACTGCGTCCTAGGCTCACATTCTACAGTGGGTAAACTAGTGGCCACGCCCTAGGCTCACATTCCATCTTAAGGTTAAGAAAGCGGCCGCGCCATACACCTCTCCATCACACAGCTACCAAGTCACTCAAAAGTTTTCAAGTTCCTGATCTACAGTAGGTAAACTAGCGGCCGCGCCCTAGGCTCACATTCCATCTTGAGGTTAAGAAAGCAGCTGCGCCGTATGCCTCGCCATCACACAGCTACCAAGTCACTCAAAAGTTTTCAAGTTCCCGATTTATAGTGAGTAAACTAGCAGCTGCGCCCTAGGCTCACATTTCCACTATTCCCTATTACTAGGTAAGTCCCCTTACCTATATCCCGCATTTTATTTTCAGCATTTAAATTCCCGCACATTTGCTCACCCATATAACACAGACAAAAAGAAAAAAAGTATATGCATTTTCCTAAGATAGCATGGCATAAATCATGGCAAAAATATGCGCTTATGAAAATTCCAAAAATAAAATAAGCACTAGCATGCATCCCTAGTAGCATTGCTACTAACATATTTGCAAAAAAATAATGAAGTTTTTGCCCAGTATCAAGAAACAGATGCAAAAGAAATTTTTCGAAGCAGAAGCAGCAGCTCAACCGCATCAGGTAAAAAACTGGTCTCGATCCATGAATAGCCTCTACACGCAATTTAGGGGCAACAAAATGCGAAATCATGTTCTTTATTGAACACCTCTCATTGCACTCGAGATATCAAATAAAGAAGAAGCAGCTGTTGATACCGTATTTTGTCTGCCCTCGATTTGCGTGCCAAACCTGAAAAATCTAAAAATATTATTTTCTCTCCATGGGGCCACGAGAACATCTAGAATGCGTGGCGCAACCCATTCAAACACCGGAGCACCTAAAGTGCCATTTTCAGCTCAAATGACCAAAATGCCCCTAGTCAACCCTAGGTTTGACCAAAGGTCAAACGAGGTCAAAACCCTCATAAAACAACACTTTTCATAGTTCTACATCAAACTCGAGCTTCTCAAAGATTTTTGGCCACTTTGACCAAGTTTGACCAAATTTGACCTAGAGTTGACTCTTGGCGGGCCCTAAAAACCCTAATTTTGACCCGGCCGTCAGAACGGATTGAAACCAATGTCATTATGAATATTATAAAATTTTGATTCCAATGACTATTCATGGGTCAAAATCGGAGTTAGAACGGCCGAGATATCACGAAAACCGGGATAACACACCGATCGATGCACCACTAACTTCCGAGGGCTATAACTTTTGATCCGACATACCTTTTCAAAAACAAGAAGCCAAAATATTTCCAGGGGTGTCAAGATCAACCCCATCCAAGAGCGTTTGAAGGTCGCGGCCCTTAAAGGGCTGTCGCCTCGAAAAATGTGCTGGGGCTATAAACAACCCCAGACACCCTATAGACCAAAAAAAGAGGTCTCCCTTGGTTCTGCTCTCTGCCTGGACGTTTTCTATATGTTTTTCCCCTCCTCCAAACACAAAAAACACATCAAAGCTTCTTCATTCTTCTCTCTTCACCAAAAATACAAGGTATTGTTCTTATACCCGATCTTATCTTCCTTGGTTCTACACCTTGGGTTTGGGGTTTAGGGCTGCGGATGTAGCTTTTTAGCTACTATCCACACCCCTGACCTTCTAAATCTTTTTCTGGCATTTATGTTGTTCTTGTTGCTTGAATAACATGATTTATTGCTTTCTTAGCATGTTTCTTGCTTTATTTGTGTTTCTAGCCTAAATCTCCTTGCTTTTTATGTCTTATGCCATGTTTCATGCTTAGATCTACATCCTTACATGCCTATTTGTTTAGATTTACATGCTTTATGCTATATGCCATGTTTTCCTATGCTTTGTTCCTCTTTTTGTTCTAGGTTGATGTTAGGGTTACATGCTCGCCTGCTTGTATGATGTTGTTGGCTATGCCTTGCTTGGATCTATGTGTTTTATGTGTTTTTTTCCTTGTTATATAGTTAGATCCGTATCTTCACATGCTTATATGCTTGGATTTGTGTTCTTCCATGTCTATGTGCTAAGTTTCTACATATTTACGTGCATGTCTCTATGCTTATATGTCTAGATCTATGTTTTCACATGCTTGTGTGCTTGGATCTATGTTCTCAACATGCTTTATGCTGTCTTCCATGTGCTTGCGTGCTTCACGCCATGTTTATGTGCCTAGGCCTAGACCTTGTTTGTCATGCCATGTGCTATTGTAGCCCTTTCGTTCCTTTTATCGCATTTTCTTGCATTTTGGCCTATTGGTTTGGACTTGTTCTAGACCCTATGGTCTTTGTCATCGTCCATATGCCTTGGCCCATATCAAAGGGTTTGGATCATCCTTATTTGCATGTCTATGTTTGCTTGCTTCTAATCTTTATCTTCCATGTTAGCCTCTCTAGTTTTAGGCTTTGCCACGCTTGACGCCTTTAGTGGGTTTGTGGTTGTGTGGTTACATTCGACACTCATGAGGCCTTGTTTGGATGTAACCATTTGGGACGTGTCGCCATGATGCCGGTTGCTTCGTGCATACCTTTCCCCTTTTCCGCTCCATGCGATGATATGCTTGCCATGCTTATTTGTGTCACCCATCGGCTTTATATGCATCTTTACACGCTTTCTTACATGTCCATACGTGAGTCTTGCTTGGTAGTATGTCGTCCATACTTCAACATAATGAAGTTATGGACATCCAATCCAAACCTACATTTGTCCCTCGCGGATGCCATAAAGCGAGGACGCATGGAGCTAGGGCATAGTCTCCCAGGCGCAAGCGAAAAGGGGCGAGGATGCAAGCATGTCGATAAAAGCCAAGCGGCTGTGTTCAGTAGGTTTAGGGGTCTAGTTTCTCCCATTTGGTTATGTACTCTTTTAAACCCCCTTTCCTCCTCCCTCATTTCTCTCTTAGATGGGTTGTATTAGGTATATCATGTCATATACCATTCATCCTCATCTCTAGAGTATGGCGACCCTTGTTTACTTTCCTGCACCTATATTTTGGGCCATGCTCTAGGGATGTAGGCATTTACTTTCCTGCTCTGTGTGTTTGTATTGTGCATAATGTTATATATATACCTGCTCGCCCCTTCCGGTGTGAATGTCACAGTTCATGTCACCTAAGGCAAAGCGATGCCTAATTTCTACTGCAAAAGTAAGGTGACATGTCGCCGGATTTTTGCCGTGGAAATCTAGCACTTTGCTCGAATGCCTTAGGAAAGCATAGATTGGGACCACACCCATTCAAAAGCCAAACCTCAAAACCCCCATTCATGCAAAGCTCCGAAAACCAATGTCAAAATCATGTTTTTACTGCCAATCTTTGAAAATTAAGGTTTTATCAAACAAATGACTGTTCTTGGACAGGCGTTGTGGGGTGCCTAACACTTTTCCCACACATAACCAAACTTCCGGACTCAAGAATTAATATCTTTTTACCATCCACATTAGATTAGGAAAATGCCATTTTTCTTAGCCTAGGATTGGTAATAAAATCAACTAGAAATAGGTGACCAATCACACCTTAGAAAAACCCAATGATTGGTGGCAACTCCAATTACCTTTGGTAATCCCTTAAAATTCGACTCAGAATCCTGCCACAACGCCAAAGGTAGACCTACCTTCCTCCACCGAGAGAGAGAGAGAGCACCCGAAACCCCTTGCAAACCACGCCACACACTACACACGCGCACACCCATCCATCATTCGAGAGGGGCCTTCAACGGGCCTCGCACACGCGGGAGCGTTGCCACGGCGGGTGGTCGGACAAAGGCTCACGACGACGGCGGTTTTCCGCCCCCATCGAGGCCGAGCATCGACAGTTAAGGTTAGTAGTTTTAATGGAAAGATCCAAACCATGCCGAATAGCTCTGGCCAAATTACAGTAAAGGGGCGTTTAGTTCACTATGATGTGCCCTTAATGTGATGCACATTACGATGATGTGACATTAAGATTTTTGGTTTATTTAATTTTTTCTAACATTACCATAATTTAAAATTACAAAATATATCACATCATCTTAACTTCATCACCTTCCTAAACAATGTAATGTTGTATTTTTGTATTGAGATTACATTAATGTAAGATTACAATAACGTAATGATGATGCAAAGAAAATTAATAGGTTGAATGCTCCGGGTTTCAATGGGCTAGTGGTTGCTTGGAAGGCTTGAAAAGAAAGAGACATAAAATCAAAGGTGACTGGGGTGAACCGGCCAAGAACCCTTCGATGCTTAAGTTAGTTTTCCCTTTAAAACTCAAGAATTCCAACTTTAGGAGTAGTGGAAACTTACTTTCATTTGGTGTGGATGAGTCCTTATATAGTGAGCTTTGGAGTGGTTACTTGTTTAGTAACTTCCTCAACGTGTGTGGAAGTTGGAAGGTTTAGACTTAACTTCCACAACTGCTATAGAAGTTAGAATGTTCAATCTTATCTTCTACAACTACCATTAGAAGTTAAGTACTTAGTGAGAAGTTATAGTGATGAACAAGGATTTGCTCATACTTTAGAATAGTAGAACGTGGTCCGAATTATAAGCTTTTGTGCATAAATCCATTTCTGAAAATTTTCTAAGTGTTGGGGAGTCTTCCAAGTGTTTTCTTGATGGACGACCTTCATGCCCACGGACGACCTCCCGACGATGGACGACCTTCTGATGTTGGGCTAACCTTTTTTGGTTCTGGACAACTCTTATGGACGAATTGGAGATCACTATCAGTTGCCCCCTTGTCCAAGGGTCGTCTAGAGAACTGTAGTATTTACTGTTGACTTTTGATATGCATCATTGCTTTAATGGTTGACTGTCGCACCACGTGTCATCATTTCTCTAGTTAAATTTTATTGTTCCAGATTGTACCACGTGTCATATCTCATTGATTGGCTGGTCACGTCGATTTACTTTTCGATGAAAATGCCACGCGTCAACCTCTAGTTGATCCGTGTTGCCTCGTTGACCCACCTATGGGCCCTATAAATATGTACATTCTCTCTCTTGCCCTTTTACTAATCTGATAATTTCCTTTCTACCATTTCGTCCAAGAGCCTCGTCTAGTCCTCGTTTTCTAGTCTCATCAGGTACTTCTTTTCCTTCATCCTTAGGTTTTCGTCTTTATTCATTCTTCTAACTATGTCTATGTCAAGTAGTAGCCTAGAGAGAGAAATAGACGAGTATCAGGACGTGTCCTCTGGGAGTGGTGGTGGTAGTTATGAAAGCAGTAAGAGTAGTACTAGTTATAGTAGTGATAGTAGTTCCTCATATGAGCATTATTCGTCTGGGGTTCCTAGTTTTCCTTTAAAGGAATTCTAGGAAATGCAACGTAGAATGGCTTCTAGGGCAGAGGCTAGCTCGTCCAGAAGATCACCTAGTCCTCCTCAGGACGAAGAGGAGGAGGAAGAAGAGAATATAATTTATAGTTGTGCTCCTGAGGTTGCGTTTACTCTGGACGCGCCTAAGTTAAAAACCCTTGTAGGTAGATATCAAATTCCTAGTAAGTTTAGGCCTCGTCTACCTGAAGAAGGAGAATGGTGTTATTCCTTTTCTTTTGGTTTTGGTGTATATACTGCTTAACTTTTAGCAGGTCTTAGGTTTCCCTTAAACTCCTTTTGTAGAGACCTCTTCCATAGATTAGGTATTGGACCAAACCAGCTCAACCCTAATGGATGGAGGATGATAGTTGCCATATAAGTGCTATGGCATGAGGCATTAGAAAGGAACCGTCTAATCACAGTGGATGAGTTCCTTTACTGGTTTTTACCAGTTCCTTTACGAGTTCAGAAATAAGGCAATCTGCTGGTTTTTACCAGTTCTCGTCTAGGGGCCCTCTGTTTAGTTTGATAAAGGGCCGTAGTTCTTCTGACAGACTTTGGAAGAAAGAATTCTTTTTTATTTCTGGAAATTCGACTGGGGACCCAGTTGATGTAGATAGTGCCCCTTTCCCTCCTTTTACCTGCCCCTAGGTTGTCTTCCTCCCAAGGGTATGTCTTTCTTCCTTTCTTTTATTTATTTTATCCAACTTTTTTACTCGTCTAACCTTCCTCTATATTGGTGCAGCTGTTACTCGTCTACGCTTGGAAAAATTTTATTTGGATCGTATTAACCAAGCACGTGCCTTCCCTGAAAGGTCCTTCCACAACTTAGTGACTTTTAGTCGTTTGGCAGCTTGGGGGCTTGGTCCTGAGCCTTCTATGGAGAACCTTGCACACGAGGAGACTACTCGTCGAAGTATCGTCCATTTTTTTTTTAAACTTACTAACTTCGTCTTTCTTCCCATAGGGTTGGCCACCATGAAGGAAAATAAAGGGAAAGGCGTTGCAAGTGGTATTGAGGGCGAAGAGGATGTATAGGTCTTGGACGATGTCACTCCCTTAGTCATCCAAAAGCCTGGCGTCCAGGCTGGAAAGAGGAAGGGTATATCCAGCTTTGTGGACCTTGGTGACCTTCCTACTCGTCGAGGTTCCAAGAAATAGAAGTCTAGCAAGATTCCTCCTCCTAAGGTTCCAAATTTCTCTTTTGCGATGGTACACCTGGACGCCTCAGCAGTGAACTTGGTACCCCAGACCACTCCGTCCGTCTAGACTACTCCATCCGTCCAGCCTGAGGACCTCCCTCCTACAGCCAAAGCTCCTCACAGGGCCCATCCTTCAGAAAAAACCAAGCATCCTCCCAACTTGGTACTGGACGAGGGTTATGCTTGGACGACGTTCAAAGGAATCATCACTGACAATGAGGTAAACTTATGTTATAACTTGTCAGTGAAGGATTTTGAGCATTCTGCAATCCATGACCTCTTCAAGGTATGTGATTTTCATTGTTTTCCTTTTATTTTCTAAAAGATTCAAGGAAAATTTCTAACTCTCATTCGTCCATTTGCAGGCCATGTCTAAGTTTTACACTGCGTCCACCCAAGCTAAGGAGCTTTGCATTGAGGCTAAGGAAGCCAAAGAGAAGAACAAGGAGTTGAGCAATGAAGTTCTTCTAAAGAAGGGGGAGGTGATTAGATTGATTGAGAATCTCAATCGTCTATAAGGAATTGAGCAAAAACTAAAGCATGAAGTGGAGGAGCTCAAGGTAAATCTATTGAGAAGGAAACTCATATCACTCACCTTGAGGTGAAGGTTTAAGAGTTTACTTCGTCCATGGAGAAGGCTCAGAAGGAAGCTGTCACAGCCTTCATGATGTCAACCGAGTTCAAGACTCGTCTAGATCGTCATTATGCTGTTGGCTATGAAGACCTCCGTGCTGATGCCAAGGATGCCTACCTTGAGATGGATTTTGACTCCTACATGATCCCTACTGCTGCTGAGAGTTCCCTACTTCCAATGAGCTTCGAGGATGTCAATGTGACGGACGATGCTTCAACTGAACCCTCCTAGGACGCCACTGATGTCAACCAAGATGATCCAAAGTCTGGGGGTGATGCCCCTAGTGGTTTATCCCAGTAAATTAATTTTTCCTTTAGAAAATTTTTATTATTTTTAGTTTATTGGAAATGCCCGTTGTTTTAGGCTTCACTCTTTTAAAAAAAAAAAAAAAAATTCATTCAAGTACAATTCCCTCATCCAAGTATATGGACGATCAACATATACAATTGCCTTTATTGGCTATGAATAACTCAAAGGGTTTTTGGACGGTTGTCGTCTACCCTTCTTTAACTTTTATGAATCAATGTCTACTTTAACTTTCATTTCTTTCTTGGTGTTGAACATGTTATATACTTTATGAACGAATTTTATTTACATCGTCCATATTATTTCTATGGTTTTAAGTGTGGTTCGTCCACTTATGAGGACATTTTATCTCGTCCTGATGATATAAACGAATTTTTATCTACATTGTCCATGTTAAAATAACTTTTTCATGCTCAACACTTTTACCATTCTTTACATTTCACTAGTATAACTCGTCTATGAATGGAATTTCTTTTGCTAACTTTATCCGTCCATATATTTGACTTATAGCTTGCATTATTCTTCGTCCATAAGTTGGAGGATCCTTTATTTGTCTTTGGTTAAGATGTTTCTAGCCTTTACTTGTCCAAAGATTGGACTTGTTTGGTTGGTTAAATTCATCCATGGATTTTGAAACATTATTACGTGCACGTTCTTCTTCGTCCATTAGTTAGACGAATATACCTTAGGCTTTACCTCGTCTAGTGCTTAGACAAATATACCTTGGTTTTTTCTTTGCTTTATCCTTATTTTAAGGAAAGCTTATAGACGTTACATCCCTGCGTCCAGAGATTTTACACGTCCTGGGCCTTTAGCCTTCTTGTGGATTAACTTGAATAAATCACAAAAGTTGGAAATTCATAAAACATTACATACATTGGAAATCCAAACTGTATGTACATAACATAAACATCGTCCACAAGCATGGCAGATGCTTAGAAGCTAATGCCTTAGGGAATTAAAAATACTTATATACAAACAGATAGACTAAGTACATGACTTCGTCCATCACAAATTCGTCCATAGATAGTGCAGAAGTTAGAAACTAATGCACTTTTAGGGAATTAAAATATTTAAAAACATGCAGTAATAGTAATAAGCATAAGTAAATTCGAGGGAAACAACACATAACTTCAACTTCGTCCATGGTGATGCTCGTCCAGGCTAACCCTTCATTGATAGTATCTCCTTAGATGCTCAACGTTCCAAGGGTGCTCTAGCTTCCGTCCATCTAGGGCTTCCAGGTAGTATGATCCTTGCCTTTTGCAGTTGATAATCCTATAAGGTCTCTCTCAATTAGGCCTTAGCTTTCCATGAGCCGGGTTTCTGGTTGCCAATGAGACCCTTTTAAGGATGAGGTCCCCAATGTTAAAGCGCTTGGGTTTCACCATTGCATCATACTACCTAGCCATAAAACTTTTGTATCTTGCTGTCCTCTGCTCTGCATCCATCCTTACCTCATCAATAAGATCGAGGTTAAGACGAATTTGTTCTTCATTATCCTCGTCTTGATACTTCATCACCCTGTGGTTAGCCATGTGTACTTCTGCAGGTATGACTACTTCACTTTCATAGGCTAGTTTGAAAGGAGTTTCCCCTATGAGGGTCCTCACAGTCATCTTGTAAGCCCATAGAACACCAGGTAGCTCGTCTGGCCATACTCCCTTTACCCCCTCAAGCCAAGTTTTGATGATTTTTAGCAAGGATCGGTTTGCTACTTCTGCTTGTCCATTTGCTTGTGGGTGGAAGGGTGATGAATAATGATTCTTGATTCCAAGTTGCTCACAAAAATCTCTGAAAGGTGTGTTATCAAATTGCCATCCATTGTCAGACATTAGAACCCTAGGTATCCCAAACCTACATACAGTGCTCTTCCAGATGAAGTTTTTGACATTTTGTTGTGTAATCTTTGCTAAGGGTTCAGCTTCCACCCATTTCGTGAAATAATCAATCCTTACCACTAAAAACTTCATCTGTCTGGTTCCAATTGGAAAGGGGCCTAAAATATCCAATCCCCATTGCACAAAAGGCCATGGGGCCATCATTGGGGTAAGGTACTCCGAGGGTTGTCTAGGGACATTACTGAATCGCTGACATTGGTCGCACACCTTGACATAAGCTTTAGCATCTACTTGAATGGTTGGCCAGTAGTAACCTGCACGGACGACCTTGTGGACGAGTGGTCTAGCTCCTAAATGGTTGCCACATGCTCCCTCATGAACTTCTCTCAATACATAGTTTGCTTTGTCTGGAGCTAAACACCTTAGGTAAGGCTGAGAGAAGCCTTTTTTGTATAGCACCTCGTCTATAAGGACGTATTTAGCTGATCGGATCCTTAGCTTTCTGGCTTCGTCCATTTTTTCTAGAAGCCTTCCATCTTTCAGGTAGGTGACTATTGGGGTCATCCAAATTTCTTCACCTTTTATTTGTTGTATCTCTGGAAGATCTATACTAGGCATGTATTGGACTTCATCAGACTCATCCACTGATCCATCTGCTGATGCTTCCTTCGCTAAGGCGTCTGCCTCTACGTTTTCTTCCCTTGGGACTTGAATGAAACTAGCTTCTTTAGATTTCTTAATAAGGCATTTCACCTTATTAAGATATTTCTTCATCCGTTCTTTTTTAGCTTCATACATTCCATTCTTGACCTATAACCAACTGAGAGTCTCCCTGGACGACTTTTGACTCAACCTCTAAAGACATAGCCAATTGTAGCCCTTTAAGAAGGGCTTCATACTCAACTTCATTATTGATTGTTTGGTACTGCAAACGAACCTTATACTTTAACTTATCTCCTTCTGAAGATTGCAACACAACTCCTATTCTTCCTGCATATAATGTAGACGACCCATCTACATGGACGACCCATGTTTTAACGTCTTCCACCCCGTCTAAACTACCATGACTTGGAGTGAATTCTGCAATGAAATCTACTAGAGCTTGAGCTTTTATTACATTTCTTGGTTGGTACCTGATGTCAAACTCACTAAGCTTAACGGCCCATTGGATTAGTCATCCTACGGCTTCCAACTTGTTCATCGCCTTCTTGAGCCGATGATCTGTTATGACTTTGATGACGTGAGCCTGAAAGTAATGCCTCAGCTTCTTGGAAGCCGTTAGTAATGCAAAAGCCAACTTTTCCATCATCGGATATCGTCCTTCTACTCCCTTTAATGCTCGGCTTGTATAATACATAGGCTTTTACACCTTCCCCTCTTCCCTGATCAATGTTGAACTTACCGTATGTGGAGACACTGCTAAGTATAAATATAACTCTTCACCTTGTATGGATGGACTTAGTAGGGGAGTCGTGGTAAGATAGACTTTAAGATCCTGGAAGGCCTTCTGGCACTTGTCCGTCCATTTGAATGCCTTCCTGAGAACTTTGAAAAAAGGTAAACACTTATCTGTAGCTTTTGAAACAAACCTGTTTAGAGCTACAACTCGTCCAGTGAGAGACTGGACTTCCTTGACATTCTTTGGTGGTTCCATGTTCAGTATGGCTTGGATCTTATCTGGATTCGCTTCAATTTCTCTTTGTGAAACCATGAATCCCAGAAACTTTCCTGACAAAACCCTAAAGGCACACTTGGATTCAGCTTCATATTGTATCGCCTAAGTGTGTCAAAGGTTTCCTGTAAGTCGTCCAGATGTTTCTTCTCGTCCAAGCTCTTCACCAGCAGATCATCCACATAAACTTCTACATTCCGTCCTATTTGTGGATGGAACATGTGATTGACTAACCTCTGATAAGTTGCCCTTGCATTCTTCAAACCAAAGGGCATCACCTTATAACAAAATAAACCTTGACTGGTAATGAAGGATGTCTTCTCTTGATCTGCCTCGTCCATCTTTATCTGATTATACCCTGAGAATGCGTCCATGAAGCTTAGCAATTGATGACCTGCAGTTGAATCTACCAACTGATCAATGCATGGTAAAGGATAACTATCCAAATCAGTGAAGTCCACACACATCCTCCACTTGCCATTTTCCTTTTTGACCATCATCACGTTAGCTAACCAATCTAGGTAGTAGACTTCCCGAATAAATTTTGCTATGGTTAACTTCTGGACCTCTTCCTTGATAGCATTATCTCGCTCAGGAGCAAAGACTCTCTTCTTCTGATGAACAGGCTTGGAAGATGGATACACATTCAATCGATGAGTAATAACACTTGGGTCAATTCCTGGCATGTCTTCATGACTCCATGCAAAAACATCAATACTCTTCCTTAAAAACTGGACGAAGTCTTGCTTAGTCTTCTCCTCAATACTTGGTCCGATTCTAGTAAACTTCTTGGGATTACCTTCTTCTAGAGGGATGTCTTCTAGTACTTCGGTGGGCTCTACAACAATCCTTTTTTCCTCCATGCTCATTGTTTGCACGTGCTCGTCCATAGCCAACATGGCTAGGTAACACTCTCTAGCAGCTAACTGATCTCCTTGCACTTGCGCTATCCCATACTCTGTTGGGAATTTGACTGATAGGTGGTAGGTAGATGTTACTGCCTTCCAACTGTTTAAAATTGGTCTTCCAATGATGGCGTTATAGGAAGACAAACAGTTCACCACGAGGAAATTCACTTCCTTGGTTATCTGTTATGGGTATGCTCCCACCACTACAAGTAATGTAATAGTGCCTGCAGGTTGCACTTTCATTCCTCCAAATCCAACCAAGGGTGAACATACCGGACGCAGTTGATCTCGTCCAAGTCTCATTTGTTGGAAGGCGAGGTAATACAAGATGTCTACCGAACTTCCATTATCTACCAACACCCTTCTAGTTGTATAATCCGCAATGAGCAAAGTGATGGCGATCGCATCATCATATGGGTGATGGATTCTTTTAGCGTCCTCGTCTATGAACGTAATGGCTTGCTCGTCTGCCCCCCTCGTCCTTGGTGGTCGTCCAGAGAGTTGGATGTTTTGTACCGCTATTAGGTATGTCTTCCTTGACTTGGAAGAATGCCCTGTTGAAGTTCCTCCTGTAATAATCCTTATTTCTCTAAGTGGGGGTCGTGATGACTCTTCTACCTTTCTTTTCAACTTCTCGTCTTTATGATCTCTTCCAACGAAATGTCTCAACTTTCCTTGTTTGATAAGATTCTCTATCTGCTGCTTCAAGTCATTGTTGGATAAATACATGTTTGTAACGCATACAAAACATATGCAGCGGAAAATTAACGGATTTACTTCATTCGCAATTGATAACATGTACTATGTAAATTTTAGAATTTAAGAACAAGAAATCGTACCTTGGTGCGGTGAAATTCAAAACCAAAGATCTAGAAGTACTTGGGAATACTTTTAATCTTCACTCTAATTCCATTTGATGCCCAAGAAGTGTGGTCTCTCAATCAGTTTTCAAGGAGAGAATAAGAGAGTGTCCAACACTCACATACATTCCATTTCATTCCTTATGATAACTCTCTTATGAAAGACTTAATGAAATTCTGTATGTTTCTCTCCTTATATACAACTGATTATCTAATTGGACTAGCCTTTTGAGCCATTCCAATTGGGTTCTAGTATGTGGCTTGGAGTGGGACCAAAAGAGAACAAATAAGACTCTAACTCCAATGGGCCTTGGGTTTTTCTGCCAACTCTTGACAAGTCCAAAGTTACCATTAATTATATTCAATACTACTATAAGAATATAATTGTACTCTAGGTCTTATTAATAAATTATATCCCAAGACTTTATTATACATGCAACCCCTTCATTAAAATATTCGTAGTAATACAAAGTCATGAAAATAGACTGCCACTTTGAAGATTACTACATCTTAATCCTTGAGTACCCGGTTTAATCCTTTATATTATTCATCATATATTTATGAAATCCAATTTCATAAATATATACTTTAGTAACTCCTTACTAAAGTGGTTGGGCCCAACACTCTGAATAACCAAACCCATTAGACTTATCTTAAAAGAATATTTTATATCTCCGTTAAGAGATTATGAATTCCATCTTGAGAATATATGTTCCATCAACACTAAATGCGGCTGCCCAACATATTGAGGTTTTGACCGTGACTTATAGATCTCACTCCTGATATATCAAAGCAACCTACACTTCATGATCAGGTTCATTATTCTCTCAGGATTTAGAGTTGATGTAAATAGAAGTCGTGAGATTTATTATTCATTTGACAATTGTTAGGAGACTAATAAATCTCACAGCGGTCCAGTTCAATATGTCTTAACCCTTAAAACATATCAACATACCAACTAGAAGTCTCCACTTCCATGATCAAGACAAATCATCTTAGTTGATATGTTATAGTTTTCGCAGATGAAATGCCCAATTTCATCACCGATTACGAACTAAAATTCTGAGTTTACAAAGAACTTGTGATTTGTATCTTTTTGTGACTTTTCACATAAATCATATACTATGTATTTCATGGACTAAGATAATGTCCCATTAGTTTATTTATAGATAGTCTCATATAATTAAACTATTTAATTATTTATGACATGCCAATAAATTGGATTTTAGGGCATAAACCCTAACAATCTCCCACTTGCCCTCAAAGACAATTTACCATGTATCTGACACTTATCCCTTTTAGAGTAATCTATAGTCACTCTAAGGCAAGGTTTGGAAATAAGTTTCAGTCAGATTTATTACATAAATTATCTTTTCTACTAAAACATCTCACGTACTCATATCTCTCTAATGAGATAATACTTACGTTCAATGTGTATCTTCACCACCTAGGATGAACACATATCTTGAAGTCCAACTTCATGAATCACAATCAAACTACAAGTCAGTATTTGTACATCCAGTTACCATCAAAACCTCACTTTGGTGGACAAGCATATAATCCCTCATTCTTCTAAAATATTTGAGTATATGCTTCACTCCCACTAAATTAAATGATCTTTGATTCAATTGATATTTGCTTACCATGCCCACCGCAAAATAGATATTTAGCCTAGTATATAGCATAGCATAAAGACTTACTATTGATATGATATTAGGAATCGTCTTAATATGCTCTACCTTTTATATGTCTTAGGACCATAATCCTTTATAAAGGAACTTTATACTTAAAAGGAAAGAATCATTTCTTGAAGTATTACAGGCTATACTTGGCTAGAATCTAATCTATTTAAGCAATTTGAGATAGACCCAACATCCTAATTTCTAAATTTTAACAAAGTTTAATTCTTAGGATGTGACTAGTCTTTCCCAAGTACTTTATATCAAACTGGACTAGACAACAAAAACTCTATTAATAACAGTAACTCTATATCATCCTAAATGATTAGAATGTCATCAACATACATTAAGAAATTTATTATTCTATAGATAGCTTTACATACACTTAAGGCCTTTTAATTCTTGATCAAAATCAAAGAATTTGATTTCTTGATCAAATATGATATTTTATGATACATATGCTTGCTTTAGTCCATAAATGGAATTTAAGAAATTTGCATACTTAACACTACTGATTCTTTGCTATGTACAAGTCTAGTTACATCATTTAGATGTCTATCTCAAGATTGCTACTAAAAGAAGCTTTCTTGATATCCATTGCCATATTTCATTCAAATGAAATATAATGGATAAGAGATTCTAGATAGAGTCAAAAAATATTTTCATAATCGAACCATTTTTTTCTGAATAAATCTTTTCTCCACTAGTCTTGACTTTGAAGGTTTGCACCTTCAAATCTATCAATCTCACTTTTCTTGTAGACCTATTTGAGAACAATAGGCTTAATGCCACTAGGCGCCTCTACAAGATCTAGACTTTAAATAGAATCCAATTCTATTCACATAACCTTGATTCAGTAATCCATATTCATATCATCTATTGCCTTTACGTAAGACCGAGGATCAAATTCATATCCTTGTGGAATGACTTCAAAAGTTTATACCAAATGTATGAATTTATTTGGTAATTCACAATCTTCCCACTACGATATTGTACCGGTGTACTAGCTATATATCTAGAATAATACCTTGTGGTATATCTAATACAACCATCTCATTTCTAAATGTATTTTATAGTTGTCTTACAACAAATTCTGACATTTTTCATCTAGAACATTTCTATGTTTAGCTTTAAGATTATTCACATAGTCATCATCAAGAACTTTGTATTTGTAATTTACAAACACCTTGTCTTCTTTATGACTACCAAAACAATCTTCTGCAATTCCTTTTGGATACCCATCATAAACTCACATTTTTCTATCTTTTGATTTCAATTTGTCAAACTTCCTTTCTAGCACAAGTGTTGGACATTTTCAAAAGTGGAAGTATCACATACTAGGTTTTCACCCAATCCACAATTTGACAAATGTCCTAGGAACAAACTTTTGAAATCGATTTTAGAAAATGTATAGTAATACATAGAGTATATCTCCAAAAGAAATAAGCAAATGTAAATACTTATCATGTACTTTACTATATCTAAAAGAGTCTTATTCCTCCTTCATGTATGCATTAACTTAAAGAAGTAATTGATATTATATTCCTTTACAATAAAGGAGCCCTAGATCATATTATCCTCTAAATATAATTCATAGACTGAGAATATAACAAAATAATGGTTCTAAAAGGCCATCTTTCACCAATCTTGAATACCATTAAGATTAATAAGATCTAGTCTTAAGTGCTAAAACATACAATACCAAAGGATGGAAACTTTCTCTTTAAAAAGTAAAACATGTAAATCTCTATCTAGAAAACAATCATGGACAATGCTTAGCTTTACCAAAATAGAAACACTTTCCTTTTGGTTATACTTTTGAGTCTAATTTCCTTTTTGGCAACTACTAGGGCAACTGGCTTGTCCAACTGTTTGGTATTATAATTCTTCTTCTTACCACCCTTACCTTTCGGTCTAGGCTAAGAATTTGAATTCAATCATATTGATCCTAGCCTTAGTTTTAGGATGTCTTCCGTTGTGTAGAACCCACTCATAAATTCAGATAATATAAAAAGAGTTTACTTATTTTCAAAAATAATCTGAATTGATCAAATGATTCTAACAAGGACTTGTGGATCATATCCATATGAGATTAACATTTAATCTCTACATCCAACAATTCCAATTCATTTCAAAAATAAAACATTTTCATAAAATGACATAGAATTGGAACTTCTTAAGCTTTTCTTAGCACTCAATATGATTTATATTGAATATTCATTTCAAAAATAAAACATTTTCATAAAATGACATAGAATTGGAACTTCTTAAGCTTTTCTTAGCACTCAATATGATTTATATCGAATATCGTCTAGTAGCACGATATTTCATACCAAAACATCTCATTTAGACTTAATATAAAGTCTAAGTCTAGTACTAACTCTTGCATCTCATGCTGTAGCACAATTGAGATAGAAGCCAAAGAAACATTTTAGCATTTCAATGGAAACTATGATCATATCATAAGCTATCTTCCATCAATGCATCATGCATAGGAAATTATGACAATGTTGAATCGAAACATATTTATGTATTTCAGCTCCTTTAAGCATCATGTCCAAAATGATTTCTTAGTTAATGTGATTCATTTAAAATAGTAGCTAGAGAACAAAATTAATGACAACTTTATTTTGAGATTGTGAACATAATTACAGGGACATTATATTTTGCATACATAACCATATAGTATGTAATCTAGAAAACATACTATACTAGGTGCAACGACAACCTAATCCCGCAATTAATATTCATCGGAAGCGAGGTCATACCAATCACTATGATCAAGCAAGAAATATTCTCATTATTAATGCTATCATAGTAACTCTTACCAAACAAAAATAATTTGCCACTTTTCCTTTAGCCTCTAAGTAATAATAACAAGAACTCAGCATAGAGGATACTATCAAACTTAGTCTAGTGTACATCATTGCCTAGAACCATGTGTAGTCACATAATTCTACCTTTGTAAGGTTTAATCTTGTAGTACCATGATGCAAAACACCCTCTGCATGGAACGCAAGGCTCGAGGCCAAGACAAGGTGCTTGCCCACACCACTATAAACCGGGAAGTTCAATCTTGTAGTACCATGAAATAAACATCCTCCGCATGGAACGCAAGGCTCAAGGCCAAGACGAGATGTTTACCCCACACCACTATGAACCGACAATAGAGGTCGTGAGATCCAACCCTTGTATCCCTCTCCCACTAGAAATTTTAAAACAAGTGGATTGTCATGAAATCATTGTGATCTAATCACAATTTTAACCCTACACATCAAATGTGTTTAATTGTTTAAATTCAATGTGATGTTACTAAGTCACGTCACAATAGCGTAACGAACATTCGCGCAATCACAAAGAAGTTTAAACTTGTAATCCGTGAAGTAAATACCCTCCGCATGGAACGCAAGACTCGAAGTCAAGACAAGGTATCTATTCACATTACATTAAACTTAACAAAAGGGTTATTTCAGCACTCCCACTCGTTATTTGAGTTTTTCTTAAATAATTGTGATCCCATCACAACTAATAACCTTGCACTTGTTGAAAGCTCTAATCTTATTAGAATCACTAACTAAAATGGAAGTCCTAAACCATTTAGGATTCCTTAAACACTAATGGATCAAAAATTAGTTATAAAGAACTCTATCCTTAATTTACTAAATAAAAGATTCTAATCTCATTAGAAACTATATACTTTTTAATTAAGCTTTAATTTCATTAAAACTTCTAATTAAAATAAATTAAGGACTTTTAATCATACAACAATTCTAATCTCATTAGAATGTTTCTTAAAAGACAAGTCCCAAACTATTTAGGACTAAGAGTTCTATTTAACTAATATCTTTGATCTCATTAGGTCTTTTAGTTAGAACCATGTGTAATCTCATCACATATAGCGTTACACTTCATCTATGTTTTAATACTTAGTGAAATTTCAAAAACAGTCCATTTCGATCGGTCGAATCTATTTCTCGATCGATCTAAATCTTCATTAAAAAATTTCAAAGTTTCTGGATGACTCGATCGGTACCCGATTCCTATTTAATCGATCGAAAAGACAAATTTGATCGATTGAAAGGAATTCTCGATCAATCAAAATTTTAATAAATTCAGCATAAACAATCTTCCTGACTTGATAGATTCTTGATTCCTGTTTGATCGATCGAAAAGGAACATTTGATCGATCAAAGGGAATTCTCGATCGGTCGAAAATCGTAAAAACTGAATTTTTCAAAATTTCTAATATTCGTTTTTGACGTTTCACTTGAACAAAACAAAGTTACTTGATCACATCAGAAAGAGATTAAGATCAAAACTGAATTCCATTGATGTTATAGTCTTAAGGTTCAATCTAACATAATTAAAATCAAACTTAAACAACATCACAACATCAATATCAATTTTCATCAAACAATCATTTCAATGATCATGCAGAAAATTAAGTGTAGAATTTTCTAACATCATGAAATTACTATCTTTAATTCCAAAACTCACAAAAACATGTTATACAGATTCTAAATTGAAGACCACTCTGATACCATTTGTTGGATAAATACATGTTTGTAATGCATACAAAACATACGCAGTGGAAAATTAACGGATTTACTTCATTCGCAATTGATAACATGTACTGTGTAAGTTTTAGAATTTAAGAACAAGAAAGCGTACCTTGGTGCGGTGAAATTCAAAACCAAAGATCTAGAAGTACTTGGGAATACTTTTAATCTTCACTCTAATTCCACTTGATGCCCAAGAAGTGTGGTATCTCAATTAGTTTCCAATGAGAGAATAAGAGAGTGTCCAACACTCACATACATTCCATTTCATTCCTTATGATAACTCTCTTATGAAAGACCTAAAGAAATTCTGTATGTTTCTCTCCTTATATACAACTGATTATCTAATTGGACTAACCTTTTGGGCCATTCCAATTGAGCTCTAGTATGTGGCTTGGAGTGGGACCAAAAGGGAACAAATAAGACTTTAGCTCCAATGGGCCTTGAGCTTTTCTGTTAACTCTTGACAAGTCCAAAGTTACCATTAATAATATTCAATACCACTATAAGAATATAATTGCACTCTAGGTCTTATTAATAAATTATATCCCAAGACTTTATTATACATGCAACTAATTCATTAAAATATTCGTAGTAATACAAAGTCATGAAAATAGACTGCCACTTTGAAGATTACTACATCTTAATCCTTGAATACCCGGTTTAATCCTTTATGTTATTCATCATATATTTATGAAATCCAATTTCATAAATATATACTTTAGTAACTCCTTACTAAAGTGGTTGGGCCCAACACTCTGAATAACCAAACTCATTAAACTTATCTCAAGGGAATATTTTATATCTCCGTTAAGAGATTATGAATTCCATCTTGAGAATATATGTTCCATCAACACTAAATGCGGTTGCCCAACATACTGAGGTTTTGACCGTGACTTATAGATCTCACTCCTGATATATCAAAGCAACCTACACTCATGATCAGGTCCATTATTCTCTCAGGATTTAGAGTTGATGTAAATAGAAGTTGTGAGATTTATTATTCATTTGCGCTTGTTAGGATCTCCCTTCATCTTCTTTGGCCACTTTAAAGATGAGACATCCTTGATCTGCATAAGCACTTGATCAAGTGGAACATTCAAGGGTGTGTAGTGCTGACTCCTTCCTGAAGATGAATTTGCCTTTATGTTATCTTTATCCTTCTTCTCTCCCACCCGAGCCTTCTTTGGACTAGGGCCTTGTTTAGGATGGTGTGGGAGGTTTGCTTCAATTCGCTTTGCTCTCTTCCTCTTCTTGGCAATGATTGCATCCTCTGCATTCATGAAGCTTTGGGCTGAATGGACGAGTTCAACCATGGTTTGCGGGTCTTGATCATAAAGCTTGTGGATGAATAAATCAAAACTAACTCCATTGTGGAAGGTTGCCAGTAGTAACTTGTCATCCATCTTGTCTACCATCAGGGCTTCCCTGTTGAAGCGAGTAATGAAGGACCGCAAGCTCTCATTTTCTCCTTGTTCTATACTCAATAGGCTGGACGAGGAGCGTTTGTGCCTTTGTCCTCTAATAAAGTTGTTGATGAACAACTTACTCAACTCTTCAAAAGATCCAACAGTGTTCGGAGGTATCTTGCTAAACCACATTCGTGCTGGCCCTTTTAGGGTGGTTGGAAAAGCCCTACACGTTATCTCATCTGGAACTTCTTGAAGATGCATTGTGGTCTTGAAGGTTGCAATGTGGTCACACGGGCCGCGTGTTCCATTATACGAGTCCAAGGAAGGCATCTTGAACTTGGAAGGCAAGGGATGACTATTGATGGAAACTACGAAAGGAGAATCAGTTTGATGAACTAAATCATCTACATGATTCGTCCTTCTCATATTCTCCCTCATCTCTTCCATGACTCTCCTCATTGCATCCATTTCCCTTTCCAAATGTGGCACCCTTCGTGAAGCGGTACCCCTTGAAGGGTTCTCGTGCTCAACATTTTCTCCTTCCCTAACTTCTTGACTTTGAGCTTGCCCTTCCGCGCATCGTTCATGAGGTTGCCTCATTTGGTTGATCTCCCTGGTCAGTTCTTGATTCTGATGAGTTAACTCTGCCATGGCAGCTGCCATGGACTGTATTTGTTGGACGGAAGGCAGTTGCATGAAAGGTGCTGATTGATGAGCGTGATTGGGGTGGCTGGAAGCGTTTCCATTCTCCTGATGGCCTGGACTAGTGGCCATTGACCTTGTCTAGACCATATAGCCTTTTGTCTTTAGAAAGATAAATTGCAAATCACAAATTTAATCCCCCTACAGACGGTGCCAAATGATGATGCAAAGAAAATCAGTAGGCTGAATGCTCTGGGCTTCAATGGGCTAATAGTTGCTTGGAAGGCCTAAAAAGAAAGAGACACAAAATCAAAGGTGACGGGGGTGAACCGGCCAGGAACCCTCCGATGCTTAAGTTAGTTTTCCCTCTAGAACTCAAGAATTCCAACTTTAGGAGTAGTGGAAACTTACTTTCATTTGGTGTGGATGAGTCCTTATATAGTGAGTTTTGAAGTGGTTACTTGTTTAGTAACTTCCTCAACGTGTGTGGAAGTTGGAAGGTTCAGACTTAACTTCCACAACTGCTATAGAAGTTAGAATGTTCAATCTTATCTTCTACAACTGCCATTAGAAGTTAAGTACTTAGTGAGAAGTTATAGTGATGAACAAGGATTTGCTTATACTGTCCAAATTATAAGCTTTTGTGCATAAATCCATTTCTGAAAATTTTCTAAGTGTTGAGGAGTCTTTCAGGTGTTTTCTTGATGGACGACCTTTATGCCCACAGACGACCTCTCGACGATGGACGACCTTCTGATGTTGGGCTAACCTTTCTGATTCTGGACGACTCTTATGGACGAATTGGAGATCATTCAATTTTTAGTTCACTATCACATAATATTATGACGTAATGTAATATCATGGCAAACCAAACGTCCCCTTAAGGAATAGATGTGATAAGGATTCATTTTCTCTTTTGCACGTGGAACATATGTCAATAGCTAGGATACCTTATAGGTAGATTTTTTGTTAACTGGCTAAGGCCTATTCTGCTATGCCCAGGCCCGTTCTGCTGTAGGTCGTAAAGTTGGGCCTGGCCCAATATTCTAGCAGGACTGTGCTATAGGCCAGTCTATGCACTAGCCTAACATCCAAAAATAGAGACAACAAAGACAAATAAATACATAT